>JAWNLJ010000097.1:1697221-2370831 GCA_035042365.1 Drosophila dives | reverse complement strand
GAGTTTCAAGTTATGTCTATGATTAAGTTTGACGTCAATGGGGAATATTTTGGTATATAAATTAATTATAATCTCGACTTGCCGATAATATGTTTGCAATCATATTAACAATGCTTGTTTTTTATTTAACATCTTCAAGGTTCTCGATCTTCCGCTATATCTCTAGAAGCAAAGTCCCTATATACTTGGAACACTGGTCGGCATTGTGTTATAGCAAGGTAAGAAGAGTTAATGAATGTAACTGTGTCGGCAAAACCCAAAAAATAAATCAAGACGATACATAAAAATAGATCCAGGGTAATTGGAATTAGAGGTTTGTTTTCTGTTCGTTTTTTTAATAGGTTTCAGTAAGCATCTTTCCAAATTACTTGACAAAGATATGAACAGTAGCATTAAGCGATTTATAGATGATTCTTGATTTGCTCTCTTTGCTTACGTGGATATACTAGTAAATATTTAAATTTTCAAGTCAATAGCTAATGAGCTGACTAGTACTAAAACCTAATTTCATACGTACATTGTGCAACCCCTAATATAATCAAATTCCCAGGGCAACACAGTACAATATACTTGCATTCTTGTTATTGAGTTAAGTCGACTTACGTCATAAGTAGAATGTTTAATGCATACGAATTTTCTTCTTTTAGGTTACTTGATATTTCTACCAACGATTTAAATGAAATCCGACAGAAAGCCGGTGGTCTGATAGTTATGCTGCCGAAGGATTTCCAAGTTTTATCCGATGACGTTAAAGATCAGTTGTTAATGTTGGAGCAGCAAATGCTGCAACAATCCATACCGCTGCCTGTTTATTTTGCTCCTTTCAACAACGAGTTGGAACATATTATCAATGATATTACATACACATCCATTGATAATGATACTAAAAACAAAACTACAGCTGGACAGCTTTTATTATCTGTCTCTGCGAATGGCTACCATGTCACTGTAGATGGACAAAACAGTGCAGCAAACAAGAATAGTAAATTACCAGTTATTCAAGGAGAATTTTTGCCAAATCAGCTTCCCCTGAAGCATATGGAGAACACTGTTGAAAGTAGTTTACCGATTATTCTGATAACGGCAAGCTTAAAGACTTTTGGAATAATTAATGTAAGTAAAGCTCGTTCGTAAACAAAATCTAAACTCGAAGTTGCGGTTCCCCATTAAATAAAAAAATGATAAATAACTCTCCTCATAAATACATAGGTAATAAATTAAAGTTATTTTTATAGGACTATCCATTAAATGCTGATGCTGCAGTTTTGTTGTCACTTATAGAAGTATTCAGTAAACTGCACTCCATGATTAGTACGGCTCCAAAATACCGTATAGGATTCTTGCTTTCTGACTCTGGTGTGTTACTTAACTTCCAGGGATCTAAAAAATGGCTAGAAATGGATGACAACATGTCCTTACAGGTAAATTATAATCTTATAATTATGATGTGCAGCAATGCTGAATCGACTCTCCTCGTGAATGTGTCCTTCCACCTTTTGCAACTTCTTCCTACCGTTTTTACACATTTTGGAAATATTTGTGTAAATTAATTTCAATTTAAATATTTTCAGAATGTTGAGTTCGTGTTATGCCTGGACACGATCACACAGAGCTTGACAAACAATGAACCCAATGTGCTTTATATGCATGTTTCTAAACCACCAAAGGAAAAAACTTCAATAAGTCACTTTTTTAAGCTATTCAAGTCAGTCGCAGGTTATCACGCCGAAAACATAACTGTTGAGGGGGTACATAAGAAAATCAATCTAGCCGATTTGAAGCTTTCGTGGGAGCATGAGCGTTTCAGCATGAAGCGATATCCTGCCTTTACATTATCTTCGGTGAAAAGCCCCGGAAGTCCGTTCCGTACAACAATGTTTAGGGACAACGAAGCCTATATAGTACAGCAAACGATTACTGCTGTGAAGATAATTGCAGAAACTCTTGCATGTTATATGTATAAAGTAGATGCATTATCTGATGTATTTAACGGCGATGCTGTAAGTTAAATTTATACTTATTCCATATATTATTCTCATTCTAAAAACTATTTATTTACACAGGTAATAAGTAAAGAAAATATATTGCCATACCTTGGCGTAAAATCGATTTTGCAAAATAACGACATCAAGGACGGATTTGAAAAATATCTGAAAAATGTTAAAATCATTTATGATAAACCCGATGCTCGCGAGCCGGACTTCATGTTTTACAATAGCATCGATGCAAAGCTTAATGTGTATCGAGTCAAACCGGCCATATTCGATCTGTTCCTAACTATTGTAATATCTCTTTATCTGTCTACTGTGTATCTTGCCATCCAATTTTTTCCCAACTTCTACAGCGTAGTATCCACAAATTCAAATGACTCCATTGGCAACTTTTTCAAAAATTCACAGAGCACCCTAAAGCGAAAATGAATAACAAATGAACCACTGAAAAATTTAGACAAATTAAAAGAATTGTTATATATATCAATACGTTGTGGCGCGTTGAGGTCCAATCTTATTGTAAAATAAATATTGTACTTTGTAAGGATTACTGTGTAATAACTATAGTGGGGAAAACGGATAAAACTTTCAATAACAGGTTCAAATTTATGCTTTATTATTATTTACTTTTATAATTATTTTGCATTTGTTATAAAAAATTTAAAATTTTTCTAGAATTTTTATTGTATTCGATAAAACGAACAATGTAACCATTATTATCCACGAAAAGAGTAATAAAACAAATTAGTTCAATTCAGTTTAAAACGAGTTAAGTTTTGTTTTCCATTTACTATTACAATTAAAATTTTTTTTTTTTAATAACATTTATGTTATATATTTTTTAAATTCGATTGCGTGCTGTGGATTTTATTTTCGGACTTTGTATCACCATGGTATATCTCTATAAATTCCATTATGTGTTTCATATGAGGATTCGCGTAAATCGATTCCATTCTCTGAGATTATTTTTCGTACTAGCTCACCATCTGTTTCTTGCTCATTTCGTGTGTAGGACTGTGTCCAGTTTTCCAAATCAACAACATTAAGCGGTTCTTTTGAATGTGTAATCATATTGATTCCATTTTTTTTACTAAATTCTAAGATCAATGAAACAACAAAGAAGCAAGCAGCATTCATTGGGAACGCTCGTACTAACGTTGAATTCAATCCGCGCAAAAAGAATGAATAGCCCTCCTTATGATAATTTTTTATAGCACAGTCAACGAACCCATTATATTTAGCATTGCGTCCGAAAGAATCGGTTTGCATATGAGTTTTGACAACATCGATTGGATAACAGGCTAACCATGAAGCCATTCCTGCACAACCTCCTGCCATTAGCATGTACGGTACACTGGGATTGACTTGTTGTTGCATTAAAAATTCGTAAGATACGAAGTAGCTGGATAACCCTTGCGAAATTATTGTTAAAATTTATTTTTTATATGTGGGTGAGACAATATATAGTTTTTTGTTACCTGGAATATCTCTTAGTATTGTGGCCGTCAGTCCCCTAAAAGTGCCTCTGATGCCTTCCGTTCGCTGTATGTATATCAGACAGTCAATAGTTCCTTTAAATTTATGCTGATTTTTGATATGTCGGTATAGTTGGAGTCGTGTTTTCGCCAACTCCATTGGAGCACATATGAAACTCTGTGCAAAACCGGCAGTAGCACCAGCCCAAAAGTGTGACATCAACGAATTCGGGTTATGCGAAATTTTTTGAACATTTCCGTAGACTCCAAACACGATTGCATTTACCAAACCGATTCCCATAATTGGACTGCTAATGCCCCTATATAATCCACGTACATTGTCAACGACAAATATTGTCTTCAAACAGTGAAACGTTCCTTTATATTTTGGCTTCTTTGGGTTATCAGTTTGCATGTGTACTTTTACTGTATCAAAAGGGTGTCCGACAAGTACACCCGCGATACCTGCAAATAGTAAAATAATTATCTACTAGATGATACTTTCACAACTTTGTCTTTGTTTTCCTCTCTACAAAGTATAATTTAATCTTATAAGTAAAGATTGCTTGACAAAAGACAGACGGATGTGTTTAGCATATGAAGAATGTATATTTCAGTGTAAAATATAATACACTCGCATCAAATAAATATGTATAGACATATATTACCTCCAAAAAGACCTGCAATAAAATCCACAAGCATTTTTTTTTTTTATCAGTAGCCTGAGTTCCGTCGAAATCAGCACATGAGGAGGTGAGCTCTGAAATTTAAAAGTTAAAAATAAAGAAACCTCTAAAAAAAATATTTAAATGAAACTTAATAATATAATTAATATGAGCTTAAAACTAGGACTGTGATATTTTAACTTTCATTGGAATCTACCGCACGGCCAGGGTTGTTCAGGTTCAACGCATCTTCCTTGAATACCAGTCCTGAAATAAAATTACAGCTAGGGACCTGTGCTTGATTTTCTGTTCAGTGTGGGTCTATATTTGTTAATTTCAATAATAATATGTTATTACTGAACCCTTTCAGTGTATTCAAAGGCAGTTTTTATATATCTTTGACAGTATTTCTAAGGTGTAAGGATCTTTTAATCTACTACCTACTATACCTACTGGTTATGAGAATCGAATTGAGAAGAACTCAATGATAATTGCAATATGGTCGCTGTAGGTGTTATCCCTGATGACCCTCTAGAGACAAACTATTCTCATATTGATTTGCTATATTGCTTAGATTATGATATGTGGGTTTGTATACATTCCTGTTACAAAGTCCTTTTCTATGTTCAAATTTTGTGCGTCTACATACAAAGCGTTTATTTTCCCTCCAGTTGATTGAGTTTGTTTCTATCCAATATTTTAGTAACTTCGATCCTTTTATGCTGCAAGGTAATTAGTGTGCTTTCCGTTCGAAAGCGAATCTCTCATCACCAGTAAGGTCCGGTCTTTTAATCTGACTTTTTCGCAGAATGCTAATACCTTAAGTGAGTTAACTGCAAGAACAGTTTATAGCCAAGATTGGCGTGCTCTTGATAAGTAAACATATACAAATAAATTTATGATATGTCAGATTGACATTTGACATTTGTAAAAGAGTTAAGGAGTCTGAATTTTTTAGGGAAAAAACATTGAAAAAATATTCGGTTTAAAGTGAACTATACATTTTTCTATCTTTGGCTTTACTTTTTTTTTTAGGAAAGATATTATTTGCATTAAATCTGAAAAATACCAGTTAACTTACTCAATATCACAGGTGTCAGTCAAGACTCCAATCCTAAAAGATAATGCCAAAGAGCTGCGTGAGCTCAGCGGATGCGATGCTGGCCATGTAACACAGCTCACTGCTCTGATGCAGCAACAGTTAGAGGAGCGTCAGCGCCACAGGGGCCTATTAGAAAGAAGACTAGAAAATTTTTTAAGTATATTATCGTCTGCCAAACAAAAATCTGGTTATAACTGTTTATTAACTTTAAGTTTAGCATACATTCATTTTTTTTTTGTCCAAATTTAAATTTTAACGTCGTCTTATCGATCAACTGTGTGCCAGATAAAGTTTTTGAGGCTTTAGCAGTCGGCATATGAAGATTTTGATGGTTCTATAGATTACCAATTTTATATTTAAATTTTTTATTTGCCCTTCCATACATAGCATGTATAACATAAAGTGTTAAATTCTCCAAAGTCCTCAACTTGAAGGGAGCTTTAGAAAGAGAAATTGGAGAAGCCTGACAACACTTATTAGCTTTCGTAGAACTTTATAAATTCAGAACTATATGCCTGTACATATTTATGTATGGATTAATGCTGTGGAATGTATGTAAATACTTCGAACAGGTGAGATTCAGGATCGTCCGTTACTTACATTTTTTGAAGATGTATATTGAATTATAGGACGTGAAGATTGTTTTAATATTTTTTTTAGTAATTTGTCCGTAGTAAATTTAGAAAAAGTCTTTTAAGAAGCACGTTTAAATGAGCAGCAACTGAACTGTTATCAGTAAAATATACTTTCAAATGAGCTAAGCCCACGATTAAGAAAAACAACATGACCTAGGGTCATTCGCTCGATTTAGTGTATGTATTAACCCATGTGAGCCTTAAATCTGTCTCTTTAAACTAACTTGAGTAAATTTAAAGATTGCTTATGTCAAAAATATGACTTTATGCATGAAACAGATTTTGTACTTGTCATGAATCTCGAGTGCTCTTTCACTATTTAAAGTGCTTTAATAAGACCGTTAAACTCGTAATCCATCATCATTCCTGCCATTTGGCAGACGGGGATGACCGTGAATATATTTGAAGAACATTAAAAAATGTTAATGTTAATGTTAATGTTAATGTTAATGTTAATGTTAACTAAGCTATTTTTAAGAATATATCGAAAAGTAACGGTTAAACAGTACCATATGTTTGTTTTCCAAACACAGAACTTGGACATATTATAATATTCTCGAATATTGGTTTATTTTGCTGTTTTGAAAATTTATTAAACACTTAAATTCATTTAATGTATAAGCCTTTAAATATGTATAGAATTTAGTATGAGAATTGGACAAGATATTGTAAATTTTCAAGTATTAACAGTAGGAAACATTATATGATTTTTATCTTATTTTCATACCCCTTTTAAATTTTTCTTATTAATCTATGCGCGTTTAAAATTTGGTTTGAATCATCTTTATGTGGTAAGTGTTCCTTTTTCATTTCATTCCAATGGTTTTTAAAGCCGCTATCTTGACAAACATTATCACATTAAATTTATTTAGTTTTATAAACATGCAATTGATTCAACATTAGCTACATTGCATTACTAAACCATAATAAATTTATACAAATTACGATGGTTCAATATTCTCCGGAAGATCTTCAGACCGTTTTGGAGCTAGATAGGTAAAATATAAATTTGATTCAAATAGTTGTTTACTAACAATACTTATTTAAATTGTTTATCATAGCCGCTATTATGGATTCCTTGATTTGTCGAGCTCAAAAAATGGTGAAATTAAAGAGCTTATTCAACAAACAATTACAGCTTTGCAAGATGAAGTCGCCAGCTCTCATTCTATAAATATCAAACAACGCAAAGGAAAACATATGCATATGAAAAGTGAATTTTTGATCAAAGATGAACACCATATAAATGAAAATGCTATTAAAAAGGAAATAGACTTAGTGGACTTCAAGTTTGAATTGCCAGCTGAGATTTCATCCGACAAGCGAAAGCTGGAAATCGGTGAAGTAGACGTTAATACATATTGTAAACTCGGTCACCTGCATTTGCTTATGGCTCAGTACTCCGAAGGTAACAGTTTGTTTTGATTTGCTTAAGGAATTCTGTTTCAAACGCATTAATAATTGCTTTTTCGTTACAGCACTTTCTGCATATCAAAAATATATGAGATTTTGTGCAAAATATTGGAATAATCATACATTTCTCTATGGTATGGGCATCGTTTATTTTGAATTCCGTTGCTTCAAATGGTAAGTCGTACAATTTTTGCTTTTGTTTACTCTGAAGAGTAGATACTCTGGACATCAGCGCACGACTAGAAGATATCTTGATTAGCATTGATTAAGTGACCTATACATAACAATCCACATGGTTATTTCAATTTATGATGCAACGAATATGTGTAAATGATCACTTCCTACCAAGTCAACATCTGTCAGCTTGGTGCTCCTGCTCTCTCAGATCAGATCCTGAGAACGTCGATCCGAGGTCAACGGGTTTAATTAATAATGCAATTAAATCTTTTTGTATTGTATTGCCTGATTAGGCGATATCGGCTTTGTTCTAAAAGTCGATGTTTGCTTGTGGATTAATTAAATAATGTTAAAAATCTTGACATAGATGGTTGACGAAATGCAAGGAGAGAGGTGTGTAAATACATATGTTCTTTTGGTGTCCGCAGCTTTTTAGTCATTAATTTAAGTACTGGACTTGAATAGCTAAATTGTATTTGAAGAAAAGTAATTAATTTATATTTTTATTTATAATCTTTCCTCATTTTACATTATTAAAAACTAGTAGCAAGATTTATTGATTTAAACACCTTTTAATATGTACAAAATTAAATGTCAATGACTTGCCAGTTCAATTTTGAATCGATCACAATAGAAACTAGTTTGTATTCTGATTTGGATTCGAATTATGGGAGCTTGAAACTACAACTAACTGAATGACCGCTATGAATCTATGAAAAGCGGTCATTGTACAAAAAACAAACATTTTTGTAAAGAGTCCACAATTTAAATTGCTAAATTGACATAATGAACTACCTTTTATTAGCTAAAAATTAAAATATGTATTTCAGTTAGTGTTACTAGCAATTTGTGTAATTTTCTTTTTAGCTTGAGTAAACTATTATTTTTTATATTAATGGTTACAAATATCTTTTACATGTAAAAATAGCAGTTCAACACATGAAAACATATCTTTTTGTTCCTATAAATACTCAGAACTGTATTGCATATGGACCTAAAATATATGTTATTTTGCAATACACTTTGTTATAGATGTTAAAAACATGTGGAAGTTGGAATATGCCTGAGTGTTTCATATTTTCCCATTTGTATCTAAAAGATTGTCAACACTTAATCGACGGGCTGAAAAAAATTTCGATAAATTTGTTGTCACATATCTAAATTGATATCCCTAGTCTGTGAATCAAAATGGATTTATGATTGTGTATTTATAGTCTGTTTTTTAAATAAATACATTTGGAAACACTGCCAAACTATAAATGTGACAACTGCCAAAAACTAGTACAAATTAAATATAAAAATTTTACATATAACCCACCAGATCGAAGTAAGATACAAAAATTGATAATTTTAAATTATATTGTTGTTTATACTATTTGGGTATGCGTGCGTGTGTTTATGTATGTGTTCACATAACTGTTTTATTGCATGTGTGTTTGTGCGTTATTATAAGTCTTATATGTGTCAAATATAAGTTTTTAGGTATAAATGTATAACTGAATGCAAGTAGTGTATAGCAGAGAAACAAATGAAATGTATGTGTGTACATGTGAACATGTGCATCGGGATATTGTTATTTGTCAACAGTCCTTAATTTTTTTAAACATATAAATGCTTCTACGAAGAGATAGTTGCAACTGAACTATTAGTTTTATATTCTTGACCCTCTTTGCATAAACTAGGCTCTGTTGTGACGCTTTGTTACTTGGTAACAGAAAATAATAATTACCGTTAGCAGGTAGCCACAATATGAATACCGCTGCAGACATATTGCAATTCATAAGACTATTAACTTTTTTGTCCGGTGAAGAAGCTGTACTGAACTTCTAGCTAAGTCTGTACAAGTTGTCTAAAGGCCAATGCAATCATCTAATATTAATTCACTAGTATCCCTGTTCATATTATTTTATATTTTTGACAATGCAACCAAATAAAAATATATTTCATATTTTTCATTATCTTTTGCAGGTCAATAAAACTATTTCAAGAACTTTTATACCTAAACCCATATTTTCCCTGTGCGAATGAAGTTCATCTACGCTTAGGACTGATGCTAAAAGCTAATGGTGATTTTCGTAGTGCACTTAAACATTTGCAATTGGCGTTGGTTGATACATCGCCTTCGACGCTTTCGGATCTTCAAGGTACATAAAATTATTTATATATTATGTTTATATTGAGCTTGGAATCGAAAATGTCATACACTCAACAGAGAGCTGCAACGAATCTCGATCAAACACATAACTTACCCGATTCGTGAGTGAAGTTGAGCGAATAAATAGTTGCCGATCGCCTAACTGATTCATGTCAATTTAATTGAACAATCATATATGTGGCAGCTCTATAGATAGTACTTAATCGAATCTTCATGTTGATGTAAATAAGTTTAACTGAAAATTTAGGGTTTCGCTCATTCTTAACAATTATATTTTTTAATGCATTAATATTTAATTATTTATAGTGAAATTTCAAATAGCTCATCTGTATGAAGTACAGAACAAGCACAAGGCTGCAAAAGAATCTTATGAATTTATATTAAATGATAAGAATATATCGCTGGATCTAAAAGCGGATATATATAGACAATTAGGTAAGAACCATTTAATTGGTCTTAGAACTTTTTTTTACACTAAAAATCGAATTCCTTTTAATTTTAAAACTAAACTCGATTTAAATTACTAATTTCAGGATGGATGTATCATTGTGTCGAATGCCTAGGCGAAAAAAAAGAACGTGAATCGAACGCATTACGTTTTTTACAAAAATCCATTGAAGCCGATCCAAAGTGTGGACAATCATTATACTTACTGGGAAGATGTTACGCCGGAGTCAATAAGGTTCACGATGCGTTTTTAGCCTATCGCAATTCTGTCGAAAAGAGTGAAGGAAATGCGGATACCTGGTGTTCAATTGGGTAACATTACTTGGCAAATAATTCATATTAAATGCAAACAACTTATTTATGCGCGCACAACAGAGTCTTATATCAACAGCAAAATCAGCCTACGGACGCACTCCAAGCATACATATGCGCAGTTCAGTTAGATAAAGAGCACAGGTCTGCCTGGACGAATCTGGGTATTTTATACGAAAGTTGCGGGCAGTTGCGGGACGCATATGCGTGCTATTTGAATGCAGTAAAACGGAATATAAACCAGGTATTGTATTAATAGTTATAATTAAATAGAATCAAAAAATTTTTCTTAAAAAGCTGTCTTAAAAACTGGTTAAATTCCCTTTTTATCTAAATTTAACTAATTATTCCAGAAATTAAACACTGCCACTGAAGGAAATAAATCAATATTTTTGAAAAGCACCACAAACGGGTTAACTAAGGGTCTGGCGCAACGAGTAAAATTTTTGGAAACACAACTTAGCCAAGCACCACTGCCAAGCATAACGTCTAAGAGACGCACGCTTTGTTCTATTGAAGAAGCCTGGAATCTTCCCATATCATTAGAAATTAACTCTCGTCAACAACAGCAAACCGTTCAAATGCAGCAAAGACAGTTTGGGAAAACTTCATCATTACAGGTACATTTTTAAAATGCAAATATGATCAATAACATGAATAACATGAACATGAATTGGGGATTCATTAGCAGAAGACACTTTTGACTTGAGTACAATTATTGTTGTTTTTTTTTAGGGACCGCCACCACCCTACCCTCACAACCACGGAACTCAAAGCAATCCAGCAAAACGGGCAAAGGACGATTGTGAATTTTCAGTTAGGAATCGAACGGAGCATCAAATTCCGAACTTGTGTCAACCGGAAATGAATTCATCGCTGCAACTTCCACAACAAAATCAGAAAATTATAATTGATCAGCCAGATCAAGTTGTGCATCCGATAACCACTCAAAATCGCCAAAGCCTTATAAATAGCACATCTCCGAATAATGCTATCTCAGAAAGAACAAATTTTCATTCATATTTTTCTGATGTATTATCAAGTAACGACATAAGGGAGAACAATGAATCCATCGATTTGGATCGCATTTTGTCGCCAAATGATCAGGTTTCAACGGGTATGTTGTAATGTAGCAAAAAAAAAAAATAAACTTAATATTTAACACTTTTTCTACATGCTCAGGTGTTTCTGATCAGTGGATAAAAATGCGTATTCAGAATATTACATCAGAATTAGTTGATGATTGTCCGGGTTTAGTTAATAGTGATGATGGTAAGATAATCGTTAAATACGAGACACAAAGCAATGATGATACTCAAAATATTTATAAAGAACAAAAGACCAAAATTGAATCTGATAATGAACTCGATTCATCCCCTACATTTAATATACAAATGGACTCCAAACAATTGTGTTCGGCTGTCAAGCTTTTATCGGTTGATGAACCACCAATAAACTTTACAGTGCTGACAAAAAATGCACCTCCTCCTGCACCGCCGGATTGTCCACCACAAAGACTAACCAGAGAGCAGCTTCTGCCACCCACTCCATCGGTTCACTTGGAAAATAAAAAGAATGCATTTTGCCCGCAGCTGCAAGAGTTCTGCCTAAAGCATCCGATTGCCGTTGTACGCGGCTTGGCAGGAGCTCTTAAGTTAGATTTGGGACTTTTTTCAACAAAAACCTTGGTTGAGGCAAATCCTGATCACAGTGTTGAGGTCAGAACTCAAGTGAATCAGTCTCCTGATGAAAACTGGGACATATCCCAAGCAAAGAGAGTATGGGCTTGTATATCACATCGATCACACACAACGATTGCAAAGTATGCTCAATATCAGGCATCAAGTTTTCAAGATAGCCTTAAGGTAAATGATAAATACAAATTTATTTTTATATTGATTATAAAGTTTAATTATTAGGATGAGGGCGATAAGGGCTCCGCAGGTTCTCAAGCAATGTCGGACTCCGATTCCAAGGATTCAGTCTCTAATTCTAATATTAATTTAAAGCGAAAAAAACAGAAAAACGGAAGTAAAATGCTAAGGTAAAAAAAATGGTTACTATTAAAATTAGTTTTTCACTGTAATTAGCATACATTTTAATTTTTGATTTATTCATTTAGATTTGGAACCAATGTTGATTTATCTGATGAGCGGAAATGGAAGCCACAATTGAGTGAATTACAAAAGTTACCTGCCTTTGCTAGAGTAATTTCAGCGGCCAACATGTTATCACATGTAGGCCATGTCATTTTGGGAATGAATACGGTGCAATTATACATGAAAGTGCCAGGGAGTCGAACACCTGGTCATCAAGAAAATAATAACTTTTGCTCAATTAACATAAATATTGGACCTGGAGATTGCGAATGGTTTGCTGTTCCAGATGCCTACTGGGGTGGAATCCATAACCTGTGTGAAAAGAACAGTATCAGCTACTTACACGGATCGTGGTGGCCGGTTTTAGAAGACTTATATAAGGAAAACATACCAGTATATCGATTCATACAAAAACCTGGTGACTTAGTTTGGGTAAATGCTGGGTAAGTTGCTATTGCCAAATTTCCAAACATTTTTCTTTATAAAATTGTTGTAAATATCATTTCAGATGTGTTCATTGGGTCCAGTCTGTCGGGTGGTGCAATAATATTGCATGGAATGTTGGACCACTAACTGCACGCCAGTATTCTCTTGCCATAGAACGATATGAGTGGAATAAGCTTCAGAATTTTAAAAGTATAGTTCCCATGGTACACTTAAGCTGGAACTTGGCAAGAAATATAAAGGTTTCAGATATAAAGCTTTTTGAGCTAATAAAGTAAGTAAGCTGCAACTAAAATTACTGGTTTATCCGGGCAAATAACATTTGGCAATGTCCTAAAAACCGAATCAAATTTTATAAAATCTTATTTTTTAAAATAATGGAATTTAATTTACAATTATTATTTGATTTTGAAGACTTTTAGCAAACTAACAAACTACCGCTTAAATTAAAATACAAATTTGTCTGTTTATTTTCCCTTTTAGAATGTGCTTGTGTCAATCATTAAAAAATGTGTTGCATATCCAAGAATATGTAAAGTCCAAAGGAGTCGAAATACGATTTAATGGTCGCGGCAAAAACGATTCATCCCATTATTGTGGACAATGTGAGGTAAATAAATACTTAAGCAATGTAATATAATTATATACACATCAAACATCGTGAACACATTGATGATTCTCCAATTGTAGGTCGAAGTTTTTAACGTGTTGTTTATAAGGGAACAGGAAAAAAGGCATGTTGTCCATTGTCTACCCTGTGTACTGAAGCTGTCACCATCGTTGCAAGGATTTGTTTGCCTGGAGGAGTATCGATTGTCAGAGCTGGAGAATGTTTATGACTCTTTTACACTGTACAGAACGCAGGGGCTAGGACAAGCACATTAATATATAATAATTATACACCTTTAATAAAATATTTTAATACTTTTAATATATTGTACTTTTTAAACAAACCGAGAATTATTAAATTAATCTAGGACACTGATTTCGACTATTTAATATTTCTATCTGGTATGCAATTTGTATTGTATTGACTTAGGCTAGCCCATATTATAGGCCGTACGGGCTAGGCGGTCTTAGAGTTCTTGCAGACCAAATGCATATCTTATTTTGATGAGCAGATTTAGGAAAGGAGTGTGTTCTGCAAGGGTATGTTAAAATCGAAGTGGCAAATTTATAAAATGCATGTTTTTTTTGCGCTGCTAATCGTTTTAGAAATAAATAGAGGGGTAAATCAACAATTTAATTCAGACTGTCCGTTAAATCGAATATTTATTTGCTTCTTTTTATAACAAATTAGTATGTATTTTATTTGTCTTACTTAACGTCATAAGTAAGCATACAAAGAAAAATTTATCTTACAATAATAAACCTACTTAAAATCTATGTATGTACAAACTCAGATACATTAATGAAAAATGTTAGTAGCTTAAATTAAAATTTCTGTAGATCTCCAATTATTATAGGTCCAAAATACACTTCTATTAGAGATATGTTGATTCGCCTGAAATAAAATAATAAAAGTATCCATTACTTAGACAATTATTTAAAAAATTGTGGATATAAAATTTAATCGAATTTGTTGGTTTTGTATGAAGATAGAAAAAATCGGTTTTTGTCAGATGTAACCATCTGCACAACGCTCTGCGCCAAATTAAGAGGTTATTAGTTCCTAAATTTGCCAAAAACCCAGAATGCGAGTAAAGATTTTATGACTTGTTTTTATGAAAAGTTGTGGAAAACAAATTCATCAAACTCTCATTCACTTGCACTCCGCCAACTAAAATCACAATATATACCCAAAAAATGATTTAACCTTAAACCTTAACCTTTAGTAACTAATTCACTTAATTTAGGTCTTAACCTTTAGTCACTATTGCACTGATTTAGTCACTAAACATATAATTAAGAAGGACCTTTTCCAATTTTGCGATCAGATCAGAGTGCAACGCAGTTTATTCTCACTAAATCATTCTTAAACGTAGTTACAAAATTACAAAAAAAAAATCCTGGAATTTAAAATCCCAATTCGTTGAGTATATAATAAAATGGGTTAGAAAAGTTTGGTTCTTTTATTAAAAATTGTTCATACAATTTTTAATTCCACATACATTTTTTATAAATAAAAATTTTCAGGTTTTTCTTTAAAATCTCTAATTGTGTACAGGCCATGTTTTACTATATCATGCATGGGCACTTTTTTTTTAGCTACAGATTGTACATTTATTATTATTCGAAATTAAGATAAAGCAAATGGTATGAAATCTTATGATTTTTATCGCAATACTTAGGTTCAACAATGAAAACTTTAAAATGTAATCGAATTTCACATTTATTTAAATAAATATATAACATAATGGCATCCAACAATTCTGGAGTGGTATATTATCACTTCTTGTCATGGTTGATCCTGATATTACCCGTGATATATATCTGAAATTAAAAGCGAAACTATGTGAATATAAAGAAATAATAATTACGATGGATATATGATTTACAAATGACTAGGAGATGTAAATGTTTCCTTAAGTTAAAAATAAATCGTAATTATCAGACAGCTGGTAGCCAATTCCTTGAAGAAAAGTTCAATGTAAAGCATGGTTTGTTATTGGTAGAATGTTTTGAAAAATCGTATGCTGACAGTTAACTTTTATTACTCCCCATATTATAAATTAGCCTAAAGTAAGTTGCTCTGTCCTCCTAACTGTTCATATAGCGCACATGGAAACAAACATTGGAAAATATATAGATATTGTAGTTTATTATCTTGAAATTTTTAACTTAAATTAGAATGCTAGCCAAGCCTATATATTTTATAGCCTAACGATTAATAATTTTTTAAAAATGTAAAAAGTTAATTCTTGATAAACATTAGGTATGTATATTGATAAAGCGAACAGGATTTGGATATATATGTTCTAATAAATAAATTTTCAAACAGCACCTTGTCATTGTTACACATTTTGCATTTACAGATAATTTGGCTGCTTTTTGACATCGTTCGAGGAGGCGAGGGAATATAGATCTGGCAGCACAGATGCCACAGAAGACTCACCATGTTTTCCATTGATGCCATGGTAACAATTCACAGAACTTTTGTTATCAGGACACCAGCTTTTTCCATAAATTTTATCGCGTGGCTACCTCCAATGTTTTGAAAATTAAGATACTGAAAATACATGTGTGTTAATAGAAAACAACATTCTCTAATTTAATATCGCATTTGCGATCATATTAAAACTTACAATATCGGTACTAAATCCACACAATTGACTGCTGCCCAACCTAAGATCTGTTAAATTGTTGGGTGTTCTGCATTACCTTAATTCAATCATTAAAAGTGGACCGGTAGAATTAATTTGTTAAGTCGAAGATGAGATGGGAGACGAGGATATTCGAGACCCAGGTACACGCATGGCTTCGCATTAGAATAAAATTAAATGCAGAAGCTTGAATATTGTCGGTATCAAAAGTTCGTTAATAAACAGAAATGCGGCTTTCAAACATTTCTGTTTTTCTTATTATAAAGAGATATCAATTTTACAGATTTGTAGCACTGAATGGGTATGTTACACATTCATATCTACCTCTATCATAGATTACAGGCTTTCTACTCTTAAATACAAATTTAGCCACAAAGAGCACAACTGAACTCATTAGTAAGATTAATGAACAGAATACAAATATATGAGTTCAAACATAAGCCGGTGTTGAACACTTTCTTTTAAATGAGCTAAGTAAAAGTTAATTTACGCTTACATTAGACTTTGTAAAAATCAAATGAATTTTTAAATTTTGTTTGTAGTACGCAAAATGTAAAGATCGTGCACAATAATTTTAATTTCCTAACTCGTATAAAATCTTTCGCGTTTTACTTTTCTTTTGCAAAAATATATAAATTTGTTTGAGAATGGACTTTTCATAGCCTGTACAAAATCTTACACTATTTATTAAAAATAGAGTCTGATAATTAATTGATACTAGTTAACAATTAATATAAAAATTCAACTCAGCAGTTGTTAGCAAACAAACAAGTTTTGATAGTCTTCTTCTCCTTTGATAAAAGTAATGAGCTTTTGTAACTTTTTTGTGTTCCAATAAAATAAAAGTACATGTCCTGCAGGTCTAAACGTGCATTGATTATCCACCATTTAGCTTGTTTATCAGCACAATGCTTTTCATACGAATATAATAACGCACACACCTTGACAGTGTTCTTCGAGCTAAAATCTGTTCCTGTAATGTTGAACCCAATTTGTGTGTTGTTTTTGAAATTATTAAACATATTTATTGTCAACAGGTTTTTCTACAAAATGGTCATGTATTTTTCTCATTTCTATTTATTAAATAGATGTTAGTTGAAACTGTAACGTATTTTGAGAACATAGAAATCAAAATGCTTTCCTGTTGAACTTTTCTACATGCATATGTATTACAAATTTACAGTTTACATACATATAAATATTACAAATTGAATGCTGCTTATAATAAGTGTAGATATCCGCCGTTAACTATGTATACTATTTTATTTTTCATTTTAATTCAGATGTCTTCGCATATTTTAACATTTAAAAATTATTCGATACAACAAACTTTACATAATCGTTTAATCTACCTCCTTTAAAATATGATTTTTACACACGTTCTCAGAGTTTCACATTCACAAAACTTTTGAAATATCTTATCAATTCCCAAAAGAAGAATGGTTGATTTTCACAATTCACAGAATTTGTTTAATTAAATCCGCATGCTTAATGGCATGTGAACTGAAATGGTAATATACATTATCATATGAAGAAGAAATATACAAACATTTATTTAATGAAATGGTTTACAATAATTTGGTGAAATGAATACTATAAATTTATTAACGTTATATAAATATCGCCCGATCTCCAGATTAACCAGTAAAAATTCTTCAAATGTCGTTTTTTTATGAAATATCAGATTGGTCGAGCAGTACTCGATTAGCCTGTTAAGCTAACCTTAGATTGCAAACTTAGATATGCAAACTTTTCGAATGCTAATTGGTCTGTGTGTTAAACGCAAATTATATTTATCTCATAGTAAACTTATACAAAGGGTAAAAAAAAATTGTATGCAACAAATAATTTTCAAATGATGGAATCTCTCTTACCAAATGCATTTAGGCAAAAAAATCATTTTCTTAGCAAAAATAAACTTTAAATATTAATTTAAAGAAACCCGACTTAATGTTGTAATGAATAAAGCTAAATGAGCTAAATGAAACTCATAATATTTTTCTGAATTGTAAGGAACATTTCAGCATGTGCACCGATAAGTTTATATTAAATTTCGATTGATTGTTCATTTTGGGTCTAAAACATATACTGAGTTTAATAATCTGACAGCAAAATTAAAGATTATAGGATATGTGGAAAACCACAGACATGTTCAGACTTCAGACAAATTTTGTTTTATTAAGAGACTTCAAAGCAAACTAAAAAGACAACACATTTTATCTTAAACTTAGCTAAAATTGTGATTTTCTGGGGCGACGATGATCTCGGTAAGAAATAAAAATATTCAAAGGCGACACATGACAGCATATGCCAAGTTTAAAGTTTTAAATATCCTGCTAACAAATTCATTTCTTTTAGTAGAATAGTAAATGTCGATTTCGAGCTGCGACAATAAAGATATAACTTACATATTCCTTTTATAAGCAAAAAAAAAAAATAATCGTTAAAAAACTGGGTTATGTTATCTTTTTAGCTAACTTACGACGAGCCTCATTGTAAAAATAGTCAATAATTTGAAAACATTTAAATGATAAAATAAGCTCATGGGAAAAAATAGATTGCCATTTATGCCATTTGGAGAACCGATATTCATATAATTGTTTAGTATTATGATAAAATACTAAAGCACAAGTTTTCAACATTTTTTTGCTTTTGATTTATTAGTTAAGTAAACGTGCTGATGTTCAGTCGCAAGGCTTCAATCTTTATATTTCCAACAGTCAAAAAACAAATATTTTCGTATAGTTTGAGTAAGAAGATTGCTTTTGGTCCTTTGACCTTCGGGAAAAAATTATTTAGCAAAGCTTTTAAAGTCAATAACCAGTAGGACTTATGGCTAAACTGCATTGCGACAAAAAAGAAAACAATTTTTAAAATGCTTCATAATCTCGTTAAAAAGTACAATATATTAAGCCCACTGTAACCATAAAAAGTTAACGTTTCTCAATTTAGCAGACAATTCTGGTGCTGCAAATCAAAGCGTAAACATTGCAATCGAATTTCCTCTCCCCGTTATGAAGTCGGTATCATTGAAAGATTATTTTGTTTCTGATCAACATATAATTTATGTATTTCCATTTTTATTTTTGTGGAACCTAAAAAGTTAAGTTATAATTATTTTCGTTTTACGACAATTAACTTATTCGTTTTTTTTTCTCTTTTGGGTTGTGTGCTTACAAATATTTTAAAATTGTTTAAGTTATACTAGAAAGTAATTATTATACTTTTGGTGCTAGTAGGTGAACAATAGACTCACCGGATTCCCAATCTTCGTCGCCCTCTTCACCACCAAGGAACAAGTCTGGAGATGATCGTTTACATGAATTGTATGACTCCTGTCCGAAGATTCTTTCTGATTCGACAGTAGTTTTAGGAATAGTACAACAATCAAATATACGCCGACCCTCGGGGCTATTTACATGCATTATATTTGAATCGTTATGCCACTTGCTTGAATCGAGTTGTGTAACGGACGGTTGATTGAAAATAAGCAGCTTTTTGTTGTCCTTGCTTGACGAGGTATTATTAACGCCTAATGGGGATTTTGATGAAGACTGTTTGCGTTTCGATGCCAACGCAGGTAATTTTGAGATAGTGGATTTTTTAAATTGATTTTTAGTCTGCAAAACAAATTAATGATATATGTATTTCTTGATATTTCTATCGATCTTACAGTTGACTCACAATATTTCTGTTATGCTCTATTTGGTGAGATTTAGTTCCACCTCTTTCATCACTGTTATGAAATGGACTTT
Source organism: Drosophila dives (assembly GCA_035042365.1). NCBI lineage: Eukaryota > Metazoa > Arthropoda > Insecta > Diptera > Drosophilidae > Drosophila > Drosophila dives. The sequence goes on along the minus strand of JAWNLJ010000097.1, from coordinate 2,350,898 downwards.
CGAAAAAACGACTTGAGGACGGAGAGTTTGATTCAGAACCCTCACAGTTTAGATTCTTATCATTATCACCAGGAAAAATATCCGAGCTTCGTTTACTGCTCCAATTATTTTTTACAGTAGGTTCAGCGCTTACACATTCGGAACGTTTTTCTTCTTCAAATACAAGAGAGATCTGGAATTAAAAAAGAAAGCCAAAAAACACACATAGCAACATTGTTTTTCTGTAGTCTTCTCTCAATATAATATATAGTACTATAACATATAGTTGATATTTAAGTACTAACCTTAAAGTCCTCCGAAAACGATTTGTGATCTTTGTCTTTATGTGCACCATCAATTTCGAATTTATTTAAAGTATACATATATTTTACTGTAGGTCCATCGGTATCGCAAGCTGATAAAATAAATATAACGAGGTAAATACAGAAAATAGTTTAATACAGAAAAATACATACTCGAGTTTTTTTGCACAAAGGATGTATTAACCCAGAAGTGGCAAATCATCTTTCTTGATGATTTTTGGGAAAGTTCGACCTTAATATCACCAGCAACTGCTAATGGCGAAGTACTTATATCCAATATACAAGATTTTTGGAAATCAATTGTCCACGTTTTCAGTCGCTAGATAATGTTAGAAATAAGTTTAAATATATGATTTGGTTTTTGACAGTTTAAAGAATACTCTCTGCAAAAAAGTCGACATTGTGTCATTCAATGCAATTCACATTTTGTTGAAAAATTATAAAAAAAATATAATAAATAAAATAAATTTAATAATACATACATGCGGCTTCACTTTCTCTGTTGCAGAGTCCGGCATGTCAGAAATCGAACATTGCACTGTACCAAGATTATGCAAGATGTTTGTCTCAGTAAAACGAATTTCACAGACCTTAGAAAAATTAAAAATAAAAAACATGTTTAATATGCGTTTACTTAAATAATGAGTGTATGCCATACTTACGTAAAGACTGATAACTTTATACTGTACATCTGGGATTAAATTTGAATAATACTGAACATATCTACGTTGAGATGGAATTGTAACTCCTTTTTTATCTATCGTACGTTTCTCATCATAATAAGCCAGGGCTTCATCTGAAGTTCTCATCAATCTACTATGAACTAAATATGCACATATCATGGTACCTGGAAAAAAAAAAGTGAGTATTATTTTTGATTTAAATGAAGTATAGGTAATCAAAAAGAGTTGTTGCCGGCAGGCAATGTTCGTTGATGTTCTAAAAACATTTGAACACACTTTATGAATATTAAGTAGTAATTAGAATCTTGTTAAACACAGTTTTTGTGCAAGATCTGACAGCTCTTTCCGACATAAATGTCTAATCCTGCCAATTCTTATAAATTTCATTCAGATTAGATATTTGTATATAACAAAAAAGTCAGGCACCGTATCTGGCTACGTAATAATAACATACTGTGATCGGATGTTATCTTTAATGTCTTACACAAACAATTTAAGATGCAATATAGGACAGAAAGACAGAATTTGTAAACTGATATTCTCAGCGACATTAAAGTTCTTTTGCCTAATGTTAATCGCAATGTCACATCAATATAAGTATAACATACAAAAATAATGTGTAGTTTTCGATGAGAAAACTGCCTATTGCTTACCGGTTCTTCCTTTTCCAGCTTTGCAATGCACGGCTACAACATTTAATGGATCTGCATTGAGCCAAGTCCCAACATCATGACAAAAACGTTGAATCAACTGAATGGTGGGAGGGTTATGATCCTCAAACGGGTAAACAGCAACTCTCTACAAATATATATGTTAATAAATTTCTTTGAAACCGCCAGTAAATTTTAATATCTAACCCCATGAAATTTATTAATGTCGTAACTGCGCTCTAGGCATAGATTATATATTTTGTAATGCCCTCCGTGATTCTCCTCCAGAAATTTATATACGTCATCAAAGCGGTTTCTGTATATGCCTTCTAGCTTGTCCGGCGCAGGGTATCCCATGGCAATAATATTTGGACAAATATCTGTAATATATAAAAAAAAACCAAAATAAAATAATTTTATAAACATAAAAGAAAAGTTAAGCTCAAAATAATATGATTTGGGCAGACTTGATCATAAAGGGTCTCAAGGGTCTCTTTAGAGCACAGGGATATCACAACAAAATTAATGGATTCTGAATTGTTGCTCAGGAGCCAGATCTAACTCTTACTTAGGGGCTGTAGTGCAAAGTAAACAAGTGAAGCACACACAGCTAGCTAGCTAGAGACCAAAATTTACCAAGTGTGAACCAATTTTTACAAGATAAACAAGCAAACAAAGATTTCATTAGCAGCTGGCAGTTGGTCTTCGTGAGCCACGGAATCACAGGAGTCAGAAAAACTTTTTGGAGACAGAACCACACATCGTGGAGGAGCCGGCAACGAGATCGCAAACAGTATATAAACGAGATCTGTTGCTGCCTAGGCAAGGTCAACAAGGATATTCTGTATACACGATTTGGTTAGGTGACCTGGAGCAAAGGTTACGCGCATAAAATGAGATATAAAATCGCAACTCCCATTAAAAAAATTAAACCACGCTGAGGCAACAACCAATTGGAAATGTAGTTGACCTGGCCTCTGACTGCAAGATAGTCGAACGATTTGCTGATGTGTTATATTGTCTTATATTGTATTAAACCCTTTAACCATGGAGCAATCTAGTCTGAAAACAATAAATATTTAAACATATTTCAAATTAAAAAAAAAAAGTTATATTTTTAACTGAAAATACAGTATTATAGTTCAGTAATAAGAAAAACAATGCTTACAGGATAGATCCAAATCAAATCCTTTTTCCTTGTAACGTATGCGTTTCTTGCTCACTGCATTTCGTATGGCATTGGACATAATGGATATTGTGTTTGCCATATTAGTCTCCAAATATGTTGTAGGTTGTCTTTTATAAATTATATTTGTTATGTTATTATAACTACTTGTTTTGATTTCTGTTTCATAATTTATATGTTTCTTCACATCATTATTTTTAAAACAAGCGTTCTTGAATAAACCATTTTTGGTCCAATCCTTTATCAACTGCAAAAAGAGAAAGATTGTAAAAGGTGTAAGAGCTTACAATGAGAATTTATAAAGTAAAGTATGTTTTATACATTAATATTAACTAACTTCAATAGAATATATCCCAAACTTATAAGTAATATAATATTATATATTCGCCTATAATTTTAAATTATTATATCTTTTTACACTGATTGCCTGAAGTGGCGTCTAAGCTAAAGGTTAAAAAGCATTAAGAATTGAATGGGTTCAAATATAAAAAAACAGGCGGATGGTCAATGATACTGACTAGGTTGACCTGTTGATGTTTATCTAGAATATAAGTATTTACTTTATATGATTAGAAATGTTTCCATCTGCTTGTTACATACAATAAGCAAATAGAAATGCAAATCTTGAAAATCAAAAAAAAATAGCTAAGAGAACATGCTATTCAAAATTAAATTGTGTATATGATGTCTTGCTTAAAATTTCTATTCAACTTAAATTAATTTTCTAATTTAATTTTAGTAAATATCTAGCTTGAAGACGATAAATTGAAAACTCATAAATTTTAATTTTAGTTAGGCCCAACTTGGACGATAAATGTTTAAAAGCCGTCGATATCGGAAGCTTCACCACTTTTGGCTATCCATCAGTAGGTCAGTCAATCAGGACAAACCGTTTGATTTATATAGACGGCTTGTAACGGCTATTAGCCAAGTTATAAAGTAAGTACTAGAGTTACTAGAGAAATTGTAACAAACATTTCAAGTTGCAAAAAAAAAAAAATGTAATATTAAAAAATTATTATTTATGCTAACTTAAATAAAAAAATAAACGAAATTAACTTTACATACGTACATAAAGATGTATGTAGGTAAGTCTGTGCGTAAGAACGAGTTGTACATGTAGCATAAATACCTACACACATACATAAATTATGTATATGTATGTTTGCATGTGTGCGAGTATAACGACAGCCCTCTTAAAAATAATAAAAATGCTAAGTGAAACTCATGTTGATAAGGCTAAAACCGTATTTTTGAGCGTTAAGACAGGTTTGTGCATTCGCAAATATATTCACGCATACAGTAAATACTTAATATGTTGCCGAAAATATGCCTTTTGTCCAACTCTTCCATACGCGCATATGAACACTTATACTACAAATACATACATATGTAATGTGTATACATACATAGGTATGAAAGTGAATTGATGTATGTACATACATATAACACACTCCAACGCCACTATATTGCCATCGCAAACTTTAACACAGATTTCATTCAGTTTTGTGTTTTAGACTGTTTCCATTACGATTATTATTAGATTTTGAAATGTCTTCAAAGTTATTTCAGTATCGCTCATACATACATTCATATATCACTAGTAAATCACAAATAACGTTATTTAACATTATTAGCTTACGCTCATAAAATAAAATAAAAAAACCTAAACAATAGCCCGTGCAATTTATATATTTAGTTATCTGCCAATAGTAATGTCTAACATGATATACACAGGGTGAAACGAGTTCCTCACAAAAAAAAATATCGATAGGTTTCGACAAATATGTTTGACATTAATTTGGAATATGTGCACGCCATCACAATAATTCCAATGCACCGTTCATAAATACAACCAAACCACACATATTAACTCAACACTTACATATAAATAACAAGCTAGGTAAATTGCAAATACAGCGGCATCTTGGAAAACAAATGTAATTTTTGCGATATACCGAAATATAAGAAGCAGACAACACATAATTTAAAACTTGTTGTCTCAGTTGTTAGTTACTATGAAATTATTGTTACCTATATAGAATATATTAAAAATGGAATTTAAGTATGAAGTAATTTTAATATTATGTATTGATGTTATTGTCTTCGCTAAAATGGTCTTCACTCGGACTACACCATAATAGGTCACAGCTGTTAGTTGACGATCAAATTGCTGAGTAAGAAATAAATAATGAATTCTTAGTAGGAATTAGATGTTGTTATATTTGTTTTATGTTTTGCAATAACAATTTGATAAAGAAAAGGAAGCGAGTCAAGTCAAGTTAATACATATGTTATTATGTGCAGAACTACCGGGAGCAACGTGTAATAATATTGCCTTTGACTGGTGAATGGTAGCTAGTCAATTCACTAGACCATTCGTGTTTTTGGAGTATAAAAAAATATAAAATGCAGCTGATACAGATTCCGCATTACATTTTAATGTTTACATTTAGTAACTATTAACATTATTATTAATTATAATTTGTCTTGATGAAATATATTTCACAATTTTATAATTTTACGATTAAAACAAGGAATAACAAATATTATATTTCAAAGCGTTTGAAATAAAAAATACTTTATATTATTTGGTTTTCGCTTACTCAGTCATAATCTCGCATCTACTTCGCCTGTTAACAATTTTTACATTTTAAAATTGGGAAATATACCTAAAATACCGTAAAATAGCTGAGTTAACCAATACCATTTTAAAAAAGCCCATTATTACGCTGATGATCTTTGAATAGGTATTTCAAATTAGCGCACATTTAATAAGTTAAATAAATAAGTAAGTCGACAATACTTTTTACGATTGTAGAGTAGTTGCATGCAAAATTTGATCGTAAAGTCTGCGAAGATTGCAGAAAAAATGCTTGTAAATACTGCAGACTAATGTATGTAGTAGTAGTACATCTGAAGATAAATTATTATTCCTACAAGCCGTAGGAATCAAATTTCTGTTATTGGTTAGAAGAGACAAATTTAGCTCAAGTGTGATTCTATTGTTCCAAAACGAGGCTATCTTGGCAGGTATTTTGAATGGAAACATATTTGAATCAACTTTTTGAGTTCACTTTGAACTAGTTTAGAAGCAACAAAATCCACAAAATAAAATCTGGTCACCCTTGTTGAGAACTTTTGATGTACATACAAAAAATCGAGCTGTAGTGTGGTGCAAAAATATTGATTTATTATTATCTGTAGTAAGGCAGATATATTTGTTTGTAAGAAGACATGACCGATCAGCGGGGGACTAGAGTGTATGTGGGTAACTTGACTGATAAGGTTAAAAAGGACGATCTGGAAGGCGAGTTCACAAAGTATGGCAAACTGAATTCAGTTTGGATTGCATTCAATCCACCCGGTTTTGCCTTTGTCGAGTTCGAGCATCGTGACGATGCTGAAAAAGCGTGTGACATTTTAAACGGCTCCGAGTTGTTGGGGTCGCAATTGCGCGTCGAAATCTCCAAGGGGCGTCCGCGTCAGGGCCGGCGAGGTGGGCCCGGCGACCGAGGACGTCGCGGCGATGTGGGCAGACACAGCATAACAAACAGCAGCAGCAGCAGCAGCGGTGGCGGCTACAGACAACAGCGCGGCTCGACTAGTTCTAGCAGTCGCCATTTGGATCGCGGCTACAGTTCGGGACGCTCCAGCGCTGGCTATGGCGGTACTTCTAGGGATGGTGGCAGCAACGGCTTCAATCGGCGCGACGTGTACAGTGGAGCGCGGGAGAGCAGTCGCTACGGCGGTGGTAGCGGCTCCAACTATGGTCGAAACAGTGGTGGACAAGGCGGACGCTATCGTTCTCGGTCACCGGCGATTTATCCTCGGATTTATTAAATCAACCAACCTCAATTTTGAAGCTGCTAATGCAAAACAAACAAACATGAATATATTAAAATGTCTGCGCTGATACTGATTTGATCCAGTTTACCATAAGCAATCATTGCTAATATGTACATACTTACATATATTAAACACAAATATTAACATTTGGTTTCTAATCAATAAGGGAATATGATCTTTTAAAACATATGTATTTATATTTGCTAGGACATCGGCTTTTGGGGGGAAAAAAAAACAAACAATCACACACACAACAACAACAACAACAACAGCAAAAAAAACAGCAAGCAAAAAATCATGTACTATTTATTTAACTTACAACAAATTGCATCAAACGAAAATTTTGATTATAAAACAATAAACATTCAAATTTAAGAACTAAATTAGCCAACTATTACAAATAATTAAGATACATATATATAATTAAAAAACAGTACAGACTAAGTTTATTGAAAACCTAGAATACATAAATCTAATAAAATGTCAGAATCGTAATTTGTATTTACATATTTGCTGTAGTTGGTTTCCAAATTTACAAGAGCTTACCTATTACTTCTATATATGTTTTGGCATTATTTATTTCAATTATACACCAATTCGACAGATACTATAGTAACAGATACATATGTGTTCAGGAACCTAATAACTAACACTTTAAAGCACAGTCATTCATAACATTGAATAATTCTCGCTTACAAAATCATGTTCTCATTCTAAATCCGGAAAAGGAAGTGAGTCAAGTCAAGTTAATACATATGTAATTATGTGCAGAACTGCCGGGAGCAACGATTCCCAGTGTAATAATATTGCCGTGGACTGGTGAATGGTAGCTAGTCAATTCACTAGACCACTCGTATTTTTGAGTATAAAAGTAAAAATTCAGCAATAATTAAATTATAATGATTAATGAAAAGAGAATGTTATTCGAACCAGTTATTATTAGAAGGAACAAATTATTAGGAAAAAGGCAATATTGCACTCTGCGCTCTATGGAAAATAATAGTTAAACCTTATACAATTTTCAGGGCATTAAGATTGCATAATAAAAGTCCAGTATATAATTTAAAAGGCTCATTTTTTTATTTTTTGCTATAGTTTTCACAAAAGTGGTTAATTATAACATATAATATATCTTCTAATATACACTTGACCTTATTGAATAGCTGTTAACGGCTATTTTCGACAAAATTGCCAGATTATTTCTTCTAAGCTGAGCAAGCTTACAAATCGACAAATATAAAAATAGCCAGCGTTATTAACCGTTTTTATTAACAGCCTGAATTTTGTATTATTTTATATTAACAAAATGATTTGCACTTACACACTGAAACAAAAGACTGCTTAAGCATATGCAGAAAATATTAATTGCCAGATTAACGATGAGAGATTGGGAAATATAAAAAAGACAGTTGACCTGCTTCGCTTTACTCCCCAGAAACGTGCCTGTAAAAAGAAGGGCAATTGGCAATAGTAGCGAAAGAATTGAATTAGTTGGGTAGGGCTGGCTCCTTAACGAAAATAGTTCGTATATCATGCACAAGCCAACTGGGACAAAGAGGGAATTTGTGACAAAATGTGATAAAATATATCCCACGATTGATGCTATAAAAATGTGAATTCGGCTCTTTATAAATATGTTTTGGTTATCGTCGCTAGTTGCGGTATTCAAATTCGCTGCTCCAAAGAAAGGACGATTGAAGTCATCGTCTTGCGAGAATAGGCCGGCAGGAATGTTTGGCTCCACTTCTGGATCCGAATATGTTATATCGTCTTTTGTGCCAGAATCTATAATGATAAATAACGGTGGGATCATGTATTTTATTTGATGTATTTTATTTATAATATTAAACGTGGCTAATATAAAGATGAAATAATACAAAAGATATCCAAGGCCTAATTTAGGATGTCTTAAGTATTCTTTTTAAAGATTACAGTACTTATTGGGCTTATATTCATTTTGTTGCCAACTTATATATATGCAATATCTGATAGACTTGCAAAGTCTCGGTGCAGACATTCTTGATTCTTCAGTCATTCTTACGTGTCCGTCTTTTTGGATAATAATTGTCTTACCTTATGCTTATTCTGAACAAAAACTCTATTACTGAGAAAAAGAATGATTATTCCTATAAAGTTCTCCAAAGAGACAATTTCAATTCGATGTATGTTGAGAGCTGTGAGCAAGACGACTGCCTCCTTTCTGCATGGCTATATATACATTTCGGCATGGCTATATGCATATGAAATAAAGTATTTAACTTCTTAGTAAGCCGGTAAATCTTGAGTTACACGTACGCCCAACAGGGATTAAATGTATTTGAGCCGATTCTTGGTGATAGCTCTAAATAAAATAGTCATACTTACCAATAGGATTGTCGTCAAAAGCTTTAACGCTACCGTTTAATTTTTCTAATCTGGATTTAGCACTTTGTAATATTTTTTTTCGTCGATTTTCACGCCTTAGATCTGCGGCAATTGCTTCTAGAGACTTTTCTTCAGATGCGTCCATTTTAATTTAGTTCTCAAACTTTAAACTTTTATGTGAACCTTCTATTTTGGAAAGGAAGTTGTTGTATTTGTAAGTTTTTATATTGGTGTTGCCAGACTTGGTAAAGCAAAAACAGCTGCTTTATTCCGCGGTTTTTGTTATAATGTATTGAGAGAAAAGTTATTAATTAATAAATATGGAAGGTTGAGCCACTTTTTTGTATCTGAAAATAATCAAGAACATAAAATTTACTTTTTGTGATATAGACTAAGTGGCAGCACTATACTTATGACAGTCAAAATAGCAACGCTGAGTTCGAATCATAGCTGAGTTAATTCAATTTATTTAACAATATTTGTTAATGTATTGCTGATATAATGATTTTAAAGACTTGAAAATAATTAAATTTAATGTAAAGTGTTAATTTTAATATTTTGTATATTAAATAAAATTGGTGATCTATTCCTACGAGAAATATAGGGCTTGAGTAATATATGCGCGACTACACCTATCGATATTTTTCCTATCGAGTGCCATTAAAACAAAGAAAAAAAAAAAACATTCGTATATATGTACTTTTTTAAAGTCAATAACAAAACAAAAGTTGTGAAGTAGTATCAAACCATACTAAAACATTTAAACTAATTGCGATGGATTGCGATAGTATTCAAATGGCAATAGCGGAAGAAAATCAATCAACAGTATGTAGCAGTACATATACATAATACTAAGTGAGACGCTTATTGCGTTGTTTCTATTTAGATATGTAGATATGAATATGTATTGTGTATTTACAAATTGCATATATATGCATATATATGTAATTAATAGTTAATTCTCGCTTTATGTATTTTTTGCCAGTCAATTTCTTAACAAGAATAATATATTTATATTGTTATAAGGAACGCAAAGAATGTGGACGAAGAGGTCGAAAACCTGGAAGGAAGACATCTTCAGAAAAAGTGGATGTAAAAGCTAAACTCGGTAAGCATTTAAAAAAATTAAAGAACTTTAAAATTTCATAAAAGTCTGTTTCTCTAAATAACATGTGTTCTATAGAGCGTAGCAGACAAAGTGCGCGGGAATGTCGCGCTCGGAAAAAGCTACGGTATCAGTATCTGGAGGAGCTAGTTGCGGATCGTGAAAAGGCAGTTATTGCTTTGCGTGCTGAACTGGAGCGAGTTGGTTAATATGAAATTTATGTCATAATAATCTATGTTGTTAACATATTCTCTACATTTACAGTTAATGCAATGGGACAAACAGCTTGAGGAAAATACCAATCCGAGTGATAATGATCAGATGCTTAAGGAAATTGGTATACTTAAACAAGAAAGCAGTTCCTAAACTAAAAGTACAAAATGGGTTACAAAATTTGTTCATACAATCATATTGCTAATTTTACAACACATGTATATGTATGCTTACATCATAGTATATACAATTATATTTATAAAGACTTAGGCTTATGCCATTACCCACATATGCGTAAACTAAACTGTTATATCTGAGTTTCAGTGAATAAAAATGGCTTAAATATCCCCTTCTAAAGAAATTTTTGCAATTAAACGCGTCAATATTTGAGCTAAATTCCGGGAAAAAATACCTTCTACATTATTATTGTTACTGACTAATTGTACAAGGATTCTTCAAAATCCCCAATGACCCCCAAAGAGACAAAATTCGGTTTTCGGGAATGGGCAAATCCACAGAAACTGCAGATTCTTAACCGTCCAATATCCGACAGATGCGCTGTGCGTCACTTGGTTGTGCAGCTGTACAGGTGTCTCACTTCAAGGTGTCTCACTTCAAGGTGTCTCACTTCTAACTGCATGTTGGAATTTTGGTTAACAAGATTTAATAAAAATAAAAATTGGGGTAACAAATAATATATAGTTGTTTTTCGGTATTCTCATTTTCGTTCTTGGAAAAGAAAACTAGATTGAATCAAGAATCAAGAAAGAGTTTTTGCTTGGGAGGCACATCATAGCTGTGATCACTTCCATTATTATAGTTAGTATAATGGATGGCTGAACTGGAATGCTCCAGTAACAACAAATTCAATTTATATACATCTTTCATGAACTCGGCCAATTCGGGATCGTCATTCCCCAAGCGGTAAATTTGCATTAGCCGATTCTTGATGCCTTTGCATCCACAACGCGAGCTTGGTGCGCAACTAAGGCCAGATGTCCAGTAAAAGTGCACCCAATGGACGCATAAGGGACTCCAAAAGCATCATCGGATATGCTTTAATAAGCTGAATTAATTTTTTGATTATTTTGTTTTAAATCAGTTGGCAATGACGCCATAAAATTTTAAATTTGAAGTGCTACTGCCTAGTCATTAAACATATTCTCGATTCAATAATGTTGCCTGTGATTCACTGAGCTAACTGAGTGAGGTACAAAATTGTATTCCAAAGTTGCGACATCAACCGGATTACGAATTATAGTACATCAGTAGACTAAGCTAATGCAGGCTGAAGATAACATAACATAAGGCATAAAACGAAGCAAAATAGATTTGCGACAGGTACATGAGAATCTAAAATCCAAATTTGATGTCTATCGACTCGACTGTTGATCATGATCAGGAATACATATACATACATTTTTACAAAATCATTTTACCAATTTTATCTATTTTTAATGAATATAAAAATTACCAAAATGGGAGCGATTTTAGAGAGAATAAATTGTGTCATTAAAAACTAAGATTTGTCGTTTATTGTTAGCACAAATTTAGATTTCGGCAACAGTTTCGAAACTCAAATTAGTGAATAGTCCAATGTTTGAAATCGTATTCCCCATTATAACGATGAGCTGTTTTTTAAGAATCTTTAATTTATAAGATATGTGAAAACAATATACTTGTAGATATTGTTTATAGAATAGAATTTAATATTTTTACACAATTTAAATTTAATACCGAATTTAGTCTTAGCATTAACAATATCGGTATGTACACCTCAAAAATATTTAGATTTAATCTAATGAACAACATATAAATATTCTTTTGTTAATATACATATACATGTATTTACAAGTAAACACTGAAATTGAATTATGTATACACAAATATATGCTACGTAAATTAATTGTAATTTTGGCAGTGCCAGTAATTAAATATACATCATTTCCGCCATCGAGGACATCTTTTTAGGAATGTGAACCATTGTGTCGAAGTAGCTGGCTAACTCGACAATGGTGACATCGTCGCCATTCCTTGAATTCGGAGGATTATGGCTTGCCTCTTGGGAGCATGAGAGTCTTGAGCCATTGCTGATGATTGGTCGCTGCCGAAAACTAGGTCCATGATCTTGATCCTCAATGTACTCGCTACTGCTGCTCGGTGCTGACGATCCGATTTCACTTTTTTGGCATGTTGGAATTTTTTTTGACACTTGCCAGGTGCTATCCAAAACAGCTTTCTTCGATTTCGATTCATCCAGCAGGATATTGCACTCGCTTATCAGATCCCGAAAGCTACAATTTCCACTTATACTAGATTTAATGCTATTTGATCGGGGCTTATGAAAAGTTGAGCGAATCCTCTCATCGAAATTCAATGGGAACATTCGACGCATACCACGGCTACCAAAAACACATTTCGTGTGCAGATGATTGTCGTGGGTGAGCCGTAAAACTGGTTCACGCAGCAGATTCCTTTTCGATGTGGCTAAATTGGTCCGTTTTAAATGGAGCTTATGACAACGCAGAGAATTTACAATGTCGAAATGATCTGCACAAATTGCAGAATCCAATTGTTTGTGGCTTGCGAAGTCATCCACATTGCTCTCTGACCTTCGTCGTATTCGTCGCATCTTGCAATGAATTAATTGCTTTGTACTTTGAATTGGTTCCACTGTCGTCTCGGAACACAAAGTCATGCTTGGACTATAAAATGGATTTCTGGTGCACACTTTGTTTTGTTCATCTTTTTGTGTTATTTTAAGTTTATCCAAATCAGCATGTAACTCTTCTGTAGACATTTTCAACTTTGGCTTTACTTCGAATATATTAAATAATTTCGTGTTTGTAATTTTTGTGCGTCTTCAAGGACTTCTTTATTTTATTATTCAATTTGTTTTACTCTATTATTTACTTTTTTCTGTGAGAGTGTTGGTAATCGTTCGTATCACTGGTTCATTATTCTGAATCAATGATGAACAATTTGATGCAGGTCGTTCTCACTGGCTTGCTACTGTATCTATACTACGAAATGAAACATTGGAAATGGAATATGGAACAATATGGCAATAAAATTCAACTAATAATTTATGTCTATAGATAAATAATAAAGTTATTTCATTTTTCTCATTTATTATGTTTAAATTTATTTTTTAAATTTAATATCAAATTTAATTTAATCAATTTAATATATATATAAATATATTCAGTTGAGAATAAATAAATTATTAATAGTAAACTAAACAACATAATATTAACAATACAAAAGCTATTAGCATTCTAATTATAATGCGATCTAATAGTGTACTTTTAAAAAAACCCACTTACTTATTTACTATCAACACACATCTAAAAAATATCTTATATGAATATTTATATTTATGTATATTTTTCTAAAGTTTAACATTTACTATATATAATTTCCTAAAATTCAAAACCATTTCTGAACAAACTATTTCTCTATCAAAAAAATGAAAATTTTCATATCATCGGCAAGCACCTTAACAATATCTTTCCTGAATGCTTGTCTTTTGACGTCGTTCGTACATTTTAATAGATTATATTCGATAACTTTGTTTGCATTGATAGCTAGAAATGTATGGGAATAAGAAAACAAACACTAGCGTTAAAGATTAATTTGGTAGATGACTGAATTTTCCTGAATCTTGTGTCCCCAACTTACGGCAATGTCATTTGATTGGTATCCTATGCCATTTGATAGGTATCCTATCCTGAAGTTGTATGTAAGGCATAACTGAGGTCTTCATCTCACCCAAAGCATTAGATGTATTGACATCCTTTCCCTTATTTAGTCTTAATGATAATTGTTCAGTACCAGTTCAATAATTTATATCTTATAATTTTAATGTTAAAAATAAATTCGTTTATAGATATGATTTGCCACAATGCATCGATATTTCTGCAGAAGCATAAAGACTACTCATACTAATGCAGCAGGAGCATCAAATTGAAGAATCATTGAGCGTAACTTGGTCTTGTGCCCTGCTTGGCATCCGATTTAATATTTCTTTTGACCTGTAGACCAGTCTCACAATCCACTTAGGTTCGATAAACTTGAATTGATTGTTGTTTTTTCAGTTCGCTTAAATAACACTGAATTGTATTTATATCAAAAACTCTTTTATTTATTATAAATGTTAAGACTTAAAAACAGTAAAAACGTATAAGCATGGGGCACAAACTGACAACACTTCCAGTTTGCTGAGAAATATTTAAGATATTGATAATTTTTTAATTCAGTTGTTTTTAATTTTTAAATGAATGGGCGTGCACATTTGGCTGTGTTTTGGCTAGCTTAGTATAAATATCTACTACACATATAAACTGTAATTCCAAATATAAATAAAATAATTTTATATAATATTATATTTATATATGTTATAACATATCATTGTAATTCTTCAAGTACTATTAAATGACGATTTCTTAATTGATGATTCTAATGTAAGGGGAACATGAAAAGGCATCGGTTGCATTTGAATGAATTCGATTGGAAATGAAATCGGTAATTCATGTAACTTATTACCATATATTGGTGGGTTAAAATCAAATGTTGTGTCATTATTAGTCACGACAATAAACTGAGATTTGGAATCTAAAAGCTTGACCGGAATAAATGTGCTATCTGCCGCAGATGGTTCAAGAGGTGAATTCACTTTTGAGTTTTCGATGTTAAATTGATCAGTTTGTTCGTTATTATTTTGATTTTCAGTTTTTCTAGGTAACTCTGTCTGTTGAATTGGGATTGGTTTATTGAGATTGTAATTTTCTACATTTTGAAATTCCACTTTTCTGGGTAATTCGTTTTGTTTAAATGATAGCGGCTTATTAAAATTGTAGTTTGCTGTTGGCTTGTATTCAGGTTTTCTGGGTAACACCGTTGGCCTAAATGGGATTGGGTTATTAAATTGAAAATTTTCAGATGATTGAGTAATGGTTTGAAATTCCAATTTTCTAGGTACATCTGTTTGCTTAAAAGAATTTGGGTTATATGCATTGTAGTTTTCTGCAGGCTCAATATTTGTTTGGTATTCTATCGTTCTAGGTATTTCGGTGTATTTAAATGGGATTGGTTTATTAAAACTGTAATTTTCGGTTGGCTCAACATAACTTTGTCTTAGTGGATTTGGCTTATTGGAATTGAATTTTTCCGAAAAATAAATTGGATAATGAGAAGTTTCTTCAGTTTCAGAAGAGAATTTCGGTCTGTGTTTCTCTGTGTAGGGACTCGAGTAAGTATTCTCGTACTTATAGGGCTCTTGTGAGCTAATGTAAACTGGCACTTTTCGTTCAACCTCGACTGTATAAGGAACTGGAATTTTTTTCTCATATGGTACCGGTACTTTAATTTCTACCGGATATGGAACAGTTTTAAGGACAGGATAGGGCTTGGGTACATGTATAATTTTTTCCATAATTTTTTCAATCATATATGGTTTGGGTATATGAACTGGTTTCGGAACTCGAATGATTTTCTCAACGATCTTTTCAACAGGTACATGTATAATTTTCTCAACTGTGACGTTCACAAATTTTGGTACATGTACTATTTTTTCAACAACTTTCTCAATCGGGATGTGCACAATCTTTTCAATGGGATACGGTTTCGGCACAGATTTTATAACCTCCTTTATATGATTATGATGATGGTGGTGATGATGATGCTTCACTTTGATCTTAATATGTTTATTTTCGTTTTCTTCTTCAGTGCTCTGCATTTTACCCGAAGATTTGTCGTGTTCATGTTCAGGTTCATGATCAGGTTCAGGACGGCTAGAGAGCTCGAACTGTGCACCGGGTTCTTCCGGCTCATTGATGTGCTCGTGTATTTCTTCAAAAGTTTCGTATATCTTCACGTCACTATTCTCATTATGGTGTAAATTAGCTTTTAATTTATTTTGTTTGTTTGAAGATCTGTGATGTTTTTGATGCGATGTTTTGGTCCCGTGAGCAGCTTGCCGTTTTTTTTTAGAGCGACTTTTTCGAATTTCGTAACTGCGATTGACCAGGAAATTCGAATCTAACTTATCAAACACTTGAGAGTCTAGATGAATTATTGGTTTCCTTAGCGCAAGGTTCGTCCTATTATGATGATTTACAGACTGGATATTATCCCTATAACCGGAGGAGTTTGTGTGCGCCTCACCCGCAAGAATCAGCCAGGGAATGAAAAGTATTGAAAAGACGTAAGTTATCTGAAATAGTAAAGTATTATCAAAATCACGTCCTTATAAAAACTGATTAAATCTTACGCATGTTGTCATCTCAAATAATTGTATTTTTGTTAATTTATTTATATATTGGTCTTTTTTGTTTTTGATGTTGATGTTCAAAAGTCTTTGGCAGCAATGAGCATCTGAGTTATTTGCTGAAGCATTTATAATCGCGCAGAGTTCACTTTTGTTTTCAAACGCACTCATATTAATATACACGATATCGCATATGTAGTACATGTTTTGAAAATTGTTTTTTGGAGCTGGAGCAATTTTTGAAAAACACTGATCAACAAAATATTAAAATATTGCAGCGGTAAATCGCAAAATGAACTGGTAATACTTGGATTGTGTTAAAAATATTATAAAAATGGAAAAGTCGAATTAAGATCAACCTCTTTCAGATGTTTAAATTATTCGTTTTTAAAACTTCATAGATTTTATATTTAATCTAAATAAATGATTTTCTTTGTAAATAAATTAAAAAATATGCAGGTGGCGATGAAAGTACTTTCTTAAATTTTGTAATTAAGTGTAAGTAATAATAAATTATATAACTTAGCTGGACTGAACTCTCTTGAATTCAAGTATAAAAACTGGCAAAATGAAATATTTGATACGACTGAGGGCGCCCGATCGCGTGACTTGTGTCTGTACAATTCCCTGGTAAAAGTTAAGATAAAGACAAGCATATTTTATTCGTATGTATGTCTGTAGCTAGCACATCACTTTAAAGTTATAATGGTAGTTTCCGATAAATGGAATAGCCACGGCTGGCTAAGCCTACAATTTCCTCTGTACTTCGATCCGGAAATGCATATGTTTCTGTGGGTAGAGATCCCGATTCTGTCGGTGGCGTTAACTAGCCATTCGTTTTCCTTCTTAATTTTTTGTAACATAAATATAATGAAACGGTATAATTATAAATGATTTTTTACATGCTTTTTAGTTTAGTAAAGTCAAACTATCATTATAATTATTAAGTTAAATTAAAACGGCTTTCCTGATGTTTGTAACGCATTGAAGGAGACGTCTCTGACCCCATAAATAAATTATATATAATGAATCATCATCAGTAGCCGTGTAGGTATAATTTTGCGCGTCTGACCTCATTTTTTGTAAATGACTACAACTTCCTGAAGTTGAGCGCTATCTTGATATTTGTATTTTAGCTTCCGTCACTAAATGCGCCTTAGCCATCCGATATATATTTCGAATAGATCCCATAAAAACAGTCGGTCGATAAATGATCCGTATAGCTAACAAGAAACATACCAATACCAGAATTAAAATGTCTTCAGATTAACTCCGTCCTTATTGACGGCATGCAATATAAGATAGCCATTCCATAAATTGTTTACTTGAAATTAGCTTAAAGATACAATATACAATATTTTCAGAAATAAAGGAAATTTAGTGAATATTCAAAAATCTCATTTAAAATTGGTAATAGTTTCGCAACCATCCACACATCCCATCATCGAATCTAAATAATTCCAGATTATTTCTGTGTCCGTTCCTATCTATAAAATGTGCATGGCAAAACTCGCATTTACATTATAAAATCTTGTTGGTTTTATTATTTATGTGTATTACATAGTAGGAAATATCTACGACTTGGTGCTTCGTTTTTTCGCTATAGGTATTGAACATATGCCAACCGAATCTATGATAAAGTTTTCTACATAGAGAGACATATATGACATACATTATGAATTGATTTACGATTTTTCTTTTTATTTTAGCACAATTTAGAAAAGAAATAGTTTTACTTTATGCGTAAGAATTGCCAATGGATTAAGGAGTGAAGTATTTTGAATCAATGTGTCTCATTGCAAGTTTTTGGTCGATCCATGGTCTTAGATAAGCAACATTTGCATAAACACCAGGTATATTCTCTTCGCCACAACCAATGCCCCAGGCAACTAGGCCAGCAGCCTTGAAACGACCGGGTTGTCCTTTAATGGGGCACACCAATGGGGAACCACCATCGCCCTTACACGTATCCTTGCCCTTTTCTCCGCCTGCACACATGAAGCTATCATGCAATATAAAATGCTTTCCGAGGCGAGTTTTACGAAGGTTTTCTTGACATCTTGGACTTTCCATGACGGGCAAATCTATTTTCTTCAATATGACCTGGTATTCGCCATCCTTGCCAAACTTATTTTTACCCCAACCAGTTGCAAAACAGCGGGCAAGGTCGAATTTCTCGCCAATATCTGGCAGACAAACGGGTTGAATATTCATTTTGAAGACCAATGGGATGTCCAAGAAGAGCAGTGCAACATCATTAAAAAGAGATCCATTACTGAATTTTTCATGATAAATTATCTCCTTGACATAACGATCTTCATGTTTAATTATTTCCGTGGTCGTTTGCGTATCCCATTCACCAGCCCTGACTAAAAGAAATATACAAATATTATTGAAACTTTTAAGTATCTATAGCTGAGCCTAAATTATTAATAATACCAATAAGAGTTGAAACGTTTTTGGTATGGACGCAATGGGCTGCTGTCAATATCACGTCTGGGGCTATAACGGCACCACCGCATTCATACAAGTTGAGTTTGTATTCTTCCCGCAGAATCGCAACCATCCATGGGAATTCAGCGAATTGAGCTTCTTGATTAACGTCGCCAATTATTTTAAATCCAACACCATTAGGGTTTAGGTAGCCACAGCCTCGATCCTGGTCAATAGGTCCAGTCGGGAAGTCGGGTTTATCTCTCTGAATACGAACATTAATTAATTATTATGAATTGCTCTCGAATCTCGAGTTCCTATACGTACTTTGTCGGGAACAGCACAACAGACTTCCAAATATTTTTTGCAGGTCGCCGAAGTGTCTATACGAATGTCTATTATATTTTCTCCACTGGTATTTATCATATCCTTAGAGCATAACCAACGAGGAACACATTCCTTTTCAGTGCCACAGGACTCGTATTTAATTTGCTGTGTTGTGGTTTCCACGCTTGGTTGTGCTTCAGTCGACACAGGCTCTGGCGTTTCGCTTGTCGAACTAAATGAATTAGAGTCTGTATTAAAAATATCAGAAATTAGATCGTCCAATGAGCTATCTTGTGCCAGGCAGACGGATGCCAAAAGGCATAAGAAAAAGCCACAATTTTTCATAATTTGGTTTCCTGAAAAAATGAGTTTTCTTATTAGTTAACAAGAAGTGGTTTTAATAATAATTCCTTCAATTAATTGTAAATTAAATTTTGCGAATATTCGGCTTTTAAGTTCAGTCAGTATTCCGTTTTAAATTAATATTATTGTCTAATCTACATTAGTTGTCTCTAACCTAAGAATTATATTTACGGTCAATGCTACGAATATATAATATATATTCGACACCCAAAGATAAATTTCAAAAAACAAATAATGTGAAACTTGCCTGTATTGAATATTTTCAAATAGCTTTTCAAATACATTTATGTCGTTCCGGATGGACAAAAAATGGGAATAATTTTGCAAATAAAATGTTTGCTAATGACTAATATTTTGAATGGATTTTTCCAAAGACTACACTAAACGAAAATTATTTCAAATTTCAAACGGATACTAAAACATAGAGTTGTAATAAAATTCTTGATTACTTGATTGTAAAGTGTAGTGAATACTTAAAGCGCAAACAGTTTGAGTATTGTTTGAGTAAAAGTAGTTATATTTAATTTATAGAAAATAATTATATTTAATATTTAGATCAGAAAATAAGAGATAATTTTATTTATTATATAAGCATATGAGTAAACATAAATAAATTCAATACAAATAAATACCAGTAAACACAAAAGTACTTCAAGGCAAAGATGATACAGATCCAAGTTAACAATATTTTTTTAAAATTATTATTACCTTGAATTAAGTACATCCAAGGGCACCCAGTTTTTTGCAAAGGAGACTAAATTTTTAAACAGCGTAAAGAAATAAGTGCAAGTTAATAAAGGTTTTCCCACACTCAGTGAGTGCCGATATTCTTTCGGCGACTCACTATCTGTGATTATTTAAAGCCTCGATGCCTTTGGACTCTCGTCAACACTGCCTTATGTACGCCTCTGCATATAATTAAATTTAGTCCACTGATTACCACAGATTTATTATAAACACATCTAAAAATATATGTATATATAACAAAATATATAAGAACATTCTGCGACCAAGCTCAGTGATTGTAAAATTATCAATGACTGAACATCTTATCAATAATGGACTATATAATGCAAATATGGACACAATCGCTCCAAATTCATTTATGTAACATGCAATCTTTGGCAAACCGCTAAGAGTATTATAATTTGATCAGTAAGTTTGTAACGCATTGTAGATGAATTTGGTTACCTCCTAAATAATATATTTATTTTTATTTTTGATCAGTATGATAAATTGAGTCTTTTTGTATGCGGACGGAAGCTTCCTAATTTTATAGTAAATAGTGGAGTTGGGCGAATCGTATTACTTTGTATTTGTCAAAGTCAATAGTTTATTATTTTATTGTACTCGTCACATTTGCAAAAAATTGGACTGAGCTGACTATCTCATGCAACCAGATACTTTTTATATTATTTCTTAATTTATTAAAATTTTATTTCGGCTTGTGCATTTTGATCAAAAAGGGTATTCAATCTTCGACGAGCCTTAAATTAAGTTTCTATCTTGATTTTTTTTGTATATGAAGATGACAAACCGGTTTAGTCGGTATTAAACCAATGTATAGATACAGACTGTTATACTGTGCATAATACATAATAATGCACATATACTTATTTTATATAAATATATTTATAAATATATATATATATATATATATATATATATATATATATATATATATGTCTTATTCGTATATAGAATTACAAATGTGTCCATTGTTTGTTAAAAAAACCGCATTTATATGTGACTCTACTTCGTACTTGATTTAATTCCCATTTATTATTATTATTAATACACTTATAACAAAATCCGTACTTATATTTATATATATATATATATATATATATATATATAAGTACATATATATATATAATATATATATAAATTTATATAAATAAAATATATATATATGTATATATATATTTTATTTGTATAAATTTTTTTAAATATATTGTATCTGTCGGGAAGAACTTTACGACTCACTGTATTCAGCTGCTTAGAATTGACTGATCTGAAAATTTAGTAGACACTCAACTTGTACCTTCGGCTTTTGCTTAATGCTGCCACTATCAATCGAATCTGAGCTTTGAATCAGGTTTCTGACCGGTTGGAGAACTGACCAGTGATGTCATTTTAGAGATTTTATAGCTACATGTGTTTATTTCTGAAAGTTTGGATCGACTTCCGTTCGGAAGTCTTATCTATTAATTGATAATTAGATATAAATATTATAATTCAGTTTCTATCCGAAGATATAAAAACTATAAATGTTTCCAAACTTGATATTTGATTGAGCGTGTCGGTGAAATTTGATTTGGTTCGGCCACATACATTTTGGTGTTGCTTGTTAAATTCAGTATTCATTTTTTATTCTTTTGTACAGTATTTAATTTTAATTTCAAGTTTACAACGTATTGGGGGAAAGTCTTAGACCCAAACAAAAATTATATATGCTCGATCCACAATAATAGATTTATGACTTAAGTCATGGGCTCGGAGAATAATTTGGCTTATCCACACTTCTGTCGTACTGCAGGAATTTCAGAAAAACTCTGTCAAAAAAACTTTGAGTCACAATGAAAATTTCAGAAGCGATTTTACAAAATATGTTTAGCTGTAGACATAATCTAAAACAATGAGCTAAGTTGTTAAAGACGGTGTATTTTAAGAAAAGGAGTTTCTTGGAAAAAAATTGTGTCTTGTAGACCATAAAGGAATATTTGCAGTAAGCAGTGCAGACTTTTGGGAGCTGCCTATAAAATTTACTGTTTTTTAGTGAAAATAAAAGTTTGATAATGGCTTAACCCAATAAGTGGGCATAACAGAATGATCTGGATATGAATTCCTAAAAATTCAATTCTCCTCACAATTAAATCTCTAATTTCTTATACTTTTCTCATCCACATGAAAAACATATATATATATATGCCTGGCTGCATTCTTTTCACTTTGAAGAGATAATGTGTACTGAAGGGACGGGATGTATCAGATAGATACATGCAGAGTTCTGCGTGACTATTTAAAAGTACAGATTATTGCGGCTTTCACCACGACTTGCGATTGGTTTAATGAGAACCATCAGAGAAACGTTCAGCATTGGCTGAATTTAGGGGTGTGTTCAGGCATTGGTGTGGTTGATATGTAATTGTGTTGATACAGACTTCGGGCTGGAAAATATTCTTCAATGATATTTAGTTATTTTTGTGGCGGTAATGATATACATTCTTAAGAATGTAAAGACTCTGAGCACGCGTGAATAGTAATAGAATAATACTATAAATAAATTGATTAATAATCAAAAACACATTTTGCGTACTTCTCAAGTGTAAAAAGTGAAATGGCCAAATATTCAAATCCTGTGTGCCGGGAAACTCCTTCATTTTATTATAACAGTGGATATAATAATTCGTCAATATCGGAGATAAATGCTTATGATTGTATGTATCTGAAAATGCAAAAATATTATGTGTATGAATATATATAGGAACAAAGCAAATTACAAATAAATAGTAAAAATTTTTAGCGAATTCAATATATAGTAAAAAACGAAACAACAAAAAAATAGACAAGACTCAACTTAAAAATAATTAATAGTATGTGAAGTATATTTTCCAAATTTCCTTCGTGATATTTTTCCAGAAAGTGTGACGTCAATGCATATCGAACGCACAATTTAAAATTGTAGTGGTCTGATCCGGTCAAATTCGACGTCTTAGATAAGTTATATGCCAAGTTTCCACAACAACAAAGTTTTAAAGCCAAAGGAATTTCACTTATATGGAAAAAAAATGTATTTAAAAAGGAGACGTACAGACACACATCAGCTAAATTTAGATTCTAGAAAGTTAAAATATATCAATTGACACATATAAATTTAAATCTGTCTATCTGTATGAAAAGGTTTTTTCTCAAAGGGGCAATTTTTGCGCAAGTCGCATATATACGATAACCTTTCCCGATCGAATATATTTTATTTACAGACATTTGTCTAAAATGGTATGGTAAATAAACTGTTACTTTTTCTACTTTCAGATTCCAACAGGAAAACAGTCGGTGAAATATACTCGCCTGTTAATAATTTTGGATACAATCCACACCAAACGGTTCGAACTATAAAAAAGAGAAATACCGCAAATAAAAAAGAAAGAAGGCGTACACAGAGCATTAATAATGCATTTTCATGCCTGCGAGACAGAATTCCAAATGTTCCTTCAGATACAAAGTTATCCAAGGTAAAGATTGATACATAATGCTATCTATGGATAGCTCTTTTCGGACTATCAAATACATTCTATAGAATAAAGCAGAAATCACTCCAGTTACGTCAATTTCATTGTAAAGTCTTACATGATTTTATATCGTAGAATGCAAAAAAAATTTAAAAGCGATCACTTCCCCTTATTACAATACTATACATTGTAGAACTATAATACATCAAGAAGCACAGGATCATTTTTTTTTTATCAAGGTGCATGACAAAAGGCAAGTCTTGTCTGTATAGCCAAGTTTGAATATGTTATTTGGAATTTATAGTACCAGGATTTTGTACTTACTTCAACCTGCATATTAACAAAATGTTTTTTGGACTTCAGTATGTCGAAGATTGTTGTTAGTTATTTGATATTTTACTATTAATAATTTAATTCACATTTACAGATAAAAACGTTGAAGTTAGCAATTTTGTACATTAACTACTTGGTGGACGTATTGGATGGAGATCAAGAACCAAAAGGCGGGTTCCAGGCGGAACTTAAGTTACCGAGCCGAAAAGCCTATAATAATGATTCAAGACAAATTAATGAGGTTTGTATGTATTTGAGTTAAGTGTATTTATGTATAAGTTGTTAAAAGTGTTGCATAAGGAAGGTAAGCTAAGCCACACTAAAATTTGTCTGACATATCTAGAAGCTCATTAAAAATATGTGCAAGCCGCACATGAATATTTATTTATAAAACTTAAGATGCTTTGAAAAGTATAGGTATTTAAATATATTAACACATTTCGTATTAAAAATTATCAACAATCAAAATTAGTGATTTAACATATTTATTTCATATGTTATTAAACCAAAACTAGGAAAATAAGAATGCTTAAGTCGAGAGAACTCGTTTAAAGGATTAGCTGAGTTCTACTATTACATCGACTAAAACAAGAACTCCACTTATATTGCCAAATTAAAGCTTCCGCATATTAAAACTTAAAAAACTTACGTGCCTGTAATAATAATAGTAATCACACACACATATATTTACATAATTATATATACACACTCGCTTCGATTATCAGGATGTCAAATTTCTTACACATGCACACATTTGTTTATGTGTACTGGAAGTTCTTCTTTAATCAACAAGAGATCCCGTGTTGGGGCAATTTCTATGTTTAGAATAAAAAAAAAAACAGCTAAATTTGCCACCTCATTTTAATTAATTAATTTTATTTTATTAATTAAATTTGTCAAAGAAACTAGCCACTAGGACAAATGGGGCTTAAAATTTAAGTCTGATTAACGCTCACTAAAATCTTTCTAAAATCCCGCTCATCGAATATTGATATTTAACCGTCTCGATGGTATTAAGTTCTCTTAAACTTAAACTTAACTCTTGTTTAAATCAGCGTCGGAAACAAGGAGAGTGGTTGCAAATAAATAAATAGTGTGGACGTATTTTTCATTGATCACTGTGAAAAATTGAGAGTGTTTGCTATTGACGTACGAATGCACACAACAAAAGGCATTTGTTGCCAGCAGCAGCAATTTGGTCAGCTGCGACGCCAAAGCAAAACGAAAAACTTTCATTCTTATTCCTTTGCGATCCCTCCTTTGCAGTTCATTCTCAAAGAGCGTAGTTGGTTGACTCTATTTGAATTTAACTGTTTTTCGATGTTAATCTGAACATGAAGTTATGTTATGCACTTAACATTACAGACTAGAAAACGTTTTACGGCGGCAACTGCACGTGTCTCTTGTGTGTAATGATAAATGGAAGCCGAAACCAGCTTTCTGGTTTGTCTGCCCCCAGCCCATTATCTTATTAGGAGTTTTAACAGACGCGTCCGCTTCAAAACACTTGCACATGGCCCAATTACACACACACACACACAGTGATACGCTCACACATATACATTTAAAGAGTATCAAAAATAAATGTCTTTCACAGGGGTGGATTTGGATTTGGAATTGCAAGTTTTCTCAATTAAATCGTCAAGTGCCAGCGATATATTTGTGTACATTGGGAATTAATGTAGACAAACAAATAAAAATAAACTGAAGTTATTAAGCTAATGTAAAAGCATTTATCGAACACTCTCCCTGGGTGTGAGTGGGTGTGTTCTGTGGTGAGCACTCACATGCATAACACAATTATGTATCTATGTGTGTGTGTTTGTGTGTTGTATGTTTATCAGTCAAATTCAGAGTTATTAAAACGTACAAGTTTTGATTTCCTCTTCAAAATTTGCTTTACTAAATCTTCCCTTGACTTATTCAATTATTCGAATATCAAGTTTTCTTAATTTAAACTGATTCTTAAAATAACAAACTAATTTTTACCAGGGTGTCAAACAAATTCCGAATCGGATGCGAATGCTTACCTATTGAAATTTTGAATAGGGGAATCGAAAACAAAAAACCCGAAGAAAGGTTTGAAAAACACCGCATCCGTATTGCATTTGTTTTTTCAAAGTTCGTTTCAGATTGACACCCTAATCGTACAATATCTTTTTTTTATTTATTTAATGTCAACAAAAGTCAGCCAAGAAGAACAAAAAAATATAATATAATAATAATAGCTGAAATCTGCAAGTAAAAGTCATCTGTCATCTTGTTAACATTTTGAAAATATGTTTATATTAGTCACAATTACAATACACAAATTCGCTCTCGGTTACAAAGCACACTTTCCATATTTTTACAGGGTATTCATGTAAATTAATCAGTTTATATATTTGTGTACATAAAAGTACATAAATTTGTACAAAATTCAAAGTGAATATAAACACAATTGAAGATACCTCAACACATACACACACACATGATTATATATAACAACACATATACACATATGTACATAAATAATTGAACAATTATAGATTGAAATAACATACATACATCTATATATTAACACTCACCCACACACATTTATAGATGTGTTTTTTTGTTTTCGAGTCAAGTGCTTTTGTAAACACTTATTTTGTTTATCTTTAAAAAAAAAGAACCACCCTCAAAATTGGTTTATCAGACACACATACATACGTACACATATGTATGCCGTAATGTATTTATTTAAATGATATCGTGAAATGATTTTCACATTGAGGGCGGCATTGTCAATCCCATAAGCAGAATCGGAATCGGAGTTGGAGTCGGAAGAATGCTCGGGTCATCAGTGGTCGACTTTGAGATGCACTTGAAAATTAGAAAGTAATCATTATTAGAATAATTTAATTGTAAATTTATGAAATGAATTAAAAGTATTGCTTAATGTTAGTATTAAAAGTAAAATTTATTATTATTAATAACTTGATTATCTTTAAAATTTACATATACATATAATCTCAGCATTAAGATATCATCTGAGAGTCAGAAAATTATCGATATTCCTAAAAATTGGTTGTTTGTCAATTTATGAGTAGATTTACTTAAAAGTATATAATATTAAAATAATTTAAAAATTATAATTTACAGAAAAACGGCCTAAATCTTTTTAAGCAAAAATTTTATTTTCAGCAATTATTTTCTTGCATTTAGCAATTTTTTTTAATATTTATATACAATAAGAAAAACCGCTTTTTTATGAAACTTGGATGTCTCCAATATTTTGACTATATAATTATTATATATATATTAAGTTAATATCACTAATATTTTCTTTCACATATTTTTTTTCAGAATGCTTATCTATCTGCAAAGGGTCGAACTGGATGGCCACAAGATGTGTGGGCGTCGGAACTTGTCCCCGAACACAGTTAAACATACTTGCTCACTTACATAAATTAAAAAAAATATGTATCTTAAATAAAACATAAATAAATCTGATGGTTTTCAATTAATTGGGGTGGAAAATTTAAAAAGAGCGCTAAGGTAAATGTGTTCATCGAAGAATATATCGATTATGTTAGTCGTTTGTTAGCACTTACGATAATTTCTTTCGTCAAGTGAGTAAAAGTTTGCTGCATCAGGCAACTTTTGTCTGGCATTCAAAATATACACATATTCATGCAGTTTCGGTCAGTTTTAGTACATTTCGCTGATTAGCAGTCGCAAAGGCAAATTAATTAAATAGAGTGCTTAATTCACCAAACAATATAAATATGAGAAAACAAACACGCTTGCGCGTTGAGCTCGCCTCTTCCTGCTGCAACTAAACTGAACAGAACTGAATGAGTGATAGACAAGCCATTTGCAGTTGTCGTTGTACCCCTTTCGTGCATCGACATATGCATAAATATATATATGTTGCGTATGTATGTGTATGTGTTTTGCCGTTGTAACTAAAAATTTGTCTAAAAGCAGAGGTCAAAAAGTGCACGCAAAAGTGCCCAAAATAAAATGCTCATCGATTGCAAGAAATGTTAGAATGGTAAATTGAATGCAGTGCTTAAATTCAACGATATTATGGGCTTAAATTGTTTTTGTTGTGCACACCGTACAAATATATATTTGTATATATGAATGTTGAATCTTGTGTGTTGCTGCTTCTTCTTGCACGCCCTGCCATTCACTGTAGCTAGCGCAAGAAAATTCCAATGTTGATAAGGCGCAAGTGTACGATTGAGATAGAGACGGAGCACAAGTGAATGATATCCACGCAGAGAGAAAGAGAGAGAGAGAGACAGAGTGTCAGCGAGGGCCAGAGAGCGAGAGAATTGCTAGCGTCAGCTGTTTTATGTTTTGGTTGTATTGCTCCAGGGTCCAATTACTGTAATCGTAATCGCACCGGTGTCGTTCCATTCTATGTTCTTGAGCTGCTCGAGCAACTTGATCAGTCCCGTTTCACAAATTAAAAAGTCATCTACGGTTGTCGGATGCCAACTTGCGATTATCAGCTACTCATAAGTCACGTCTAAGTGTGTGTATCTGTGCTCTTTTATGTGCGTGTATTGTGACGCATTTAACTGCAAACACGTAAAAAGCGGGGCGTGTTTTCTAATTGGAAATGCAAAAGAGAAACAACAAGCAACAAGTGCATAGAAAAGTGATGTAAAATTAAAAAATCAAATTAAAAAAAAATATTAAAGCAATACTAAATAAATGAATATTAAAAACATTGTATAAAATTCATAACACACATAAATGTGTGAATTTAAATGCTTTAATAATAACCTAAAAGTGATAATTAAAGTTTTTCGAAGATATATTGTATTATTAATGCTTTATAAGCCTTAATACGCAAAAAAAAAATGAAATATGTACCCGAGGTGTGAATTTAAAATCTAAATAAATACACAACGAATACAAAACAAAAAAGTAAATTTACTAATAAATTAAACGTGCAACTTTAATTAAATTACTGTTTAAAGAGATTTAAATATACGATTAGGGAAAATCGTAAACACAAAATATATATTCACAAAACAAAATAAAATTATATTAAATAACAATGATAATAATATATGCCTGAAAGGTTAAAAAAGAGAAAATCAAAACATTACCTTTGCGCCTGGTCACACTACAATACCAAACACAATAGCAGCAATCAGTAAAAAATGATGTTGAACAAATACGAGAGCTATCAGCGCACAAACATCATGTTTCCCCATCATGAACAGCAACAACAACAGCAGCAGGAACTGCAGAATCAACAACAGCAGCATTCGCTCTCCCACTCGCACCCGCAGCAGCTGCCTCATTCGCTTATCCAACTGCAGTACGTTAACAGCGCAGCTGGCAGCACTGCAGCGGCAGAGCTGACCGCAGCTGCCGCTATGCTGGCGGCATCGAAGGCAGATCGCGAATCGATTCATTCGGGCCAATTTATGGTGTCGCACTTCGAGGCCGAGGAGGCGCAGGACGATCTCGAGGACGACGGCGAAGTGAAGATGCTCGACCCCGAAGATCCCAGTCTCGACAAGAGCGGCGAACCGACAAACACATGTCGCGATGTCCAGTTATATGTGCCACAGACTGCCGTTAATTTTCCGCGTATGGATCTGGATCGCGAGTGCGACGACAACAGCATGGTGAGCATGGTAACCTCCCACCTAGAAATCGAGACCTCGCTCACCAAACTCTTCAAGTGCATGAATCTGGCCTATAGGTGAGTATGCTGCTTCTTGTTGTTGTTGTTTTTTTTACATTTCATTGGTATATTCTGTTAGTGTTGCTCCTTTCTGTCGAAGCACGCGTCTAGCTCATGAAAAGACTTTTTCTCATAATATAATCGGAGCACATGTTGCGGCAACGCAAACAGCGACGCCAATGCACTTTTCTCGGGTTACCTTCGCTGTAAACTTCGCATTAATTGACGTATTCGTTTCCTTTGTTTTTTTGTGTTCGATTTCTGCATACGTTCGCAAAAGCATTTAAACTCGTATAACATTATTTAAATGCAAATATGAAATATCAATGCAAGCAAGCTGAAATCTAAAATAACTGTCCAAAAAAAATGTGGTCGACCAAAATATTACAGTATATTTTTGTGTATATGAATAGTTCGTTTTTTCTATACCTGAAGAAAAACACAAAACAATAAACGAATTGTAAATAATCATTTTAATACATACCTGAAAAAAGCATTACAAATCAAACGCTTTTATTTTGTATAATTAATTTAATTGTCTTGCGAAATCATTCCTTTTAATAATATACTATATAAAGAATTATCCATAACTATCTCTTGTTTTGCTTCATTGGCTACTGCAGATCCATATCCTTTAAGATCTCTGTCTCTTCACTATCAAGCCTTTAAATTTTGGAAATTCCTTGTTGGAAAACCTGAATGACTCAACGTCTCTAGAGGTCTATTAATGCACTTTTTAAACCTTTCTTCCTTGAATCGGATAATAATGAAACGCTTTTTTGTGCTGCTATTGAAAACTCTCAGAATTATTATCATTTTCACTCACATTCATAACTCATCGAGGACTATTATAAAAAGTGTGTACCTGTTCGCATCTATTGACAAATGCTCATAAAAAGGGTTTTCATTCACGGCGATGTTGTCGCAGCGAAGTCAAGTAAAATGATGACTTGTGTTTGCTTCCAAAAACAAAAAGAACAAATGCCATATTCATAAATGTGAATTTTTATTCATCAATGAGTGAATATTTTTGATTTCTTATTTTAAATATTTAGTACTGAAATTTGCACAGATAGTTTTTAATAATAAAATGGCTATGACTTCTACAAGAGAATTTTCGCACATACTCTTTATATGTACATATACATATATATATATATATATATATATTTTATTATATATATATATATAGATGGACTTTTGGCCGTGTCTCTAATTTGCATTGAACACGTACACAAGCTTTACAGGCGGGTTTGTCCCTGTTCATGTTAATGTATATTGTATTTAGATTATATATTTTTTATCTGCGTATATATACAAAATTATATTTTTAGCTCATTTGTTTATATATGTTTTATTTTTCAATGCTTGTTTTCGGGTTGCGGTTTAGCATACTTGTGCATTTTTATCGATAGCAGGCCTTATCTTGTTGGACTAGATTGTTTTTTTGTTTATGTGATTGACGTAGTCTTATCAGCTTATCAGCTCTGGGACTTACTTCACTACCAGGACTTGCATTCCGCGTTCTCTAGCTCACTGTGAACTGGGTTCTGAATTAGATTATACAGAGTGGGCTCAAATTTGCCCTGGTCGAAAGTACGAAAGTACGAAAGTATTTGACAGCATTTGAAGGTATACGGCTTTATACCCGAAATAAACTGGCAGATAAAAGGAATGCGGGATATTTAATCCCTGAATATGTAGACCTTAGTCTTAAAAAGATAGCGTTGTTTGTCTTAATAGAATTTGCAAAAAACATTATCATTAAATTGTAATATTTACATATTAGCTGTCCCCTGACATGTTAAACGTGAGACGCTTGCAGTGTTCTTGTACGTGTTTTGCTGTCAATGGATAACGGCCTATATCTATTGAAACATTTTTTATATATTTTTTTACATTATTATTTCACAAATATAAATTTAATTTTTTTTTTTTAGCATTTTCAGTATGTTAAAAAAAACTAATATAGTTTGTTGGATTAAAAAGCTAAGAATTAATGGTTGTGTGTGTTTTCGCCTTCATAAGGGTTTGTCACTTTCACCATCAAACTGTTATGTCTTTTAGTATGTACTATTTTTAAATAATAATACCACTCACCTATTTGATTTTCTTAATATAAAAAGAAGCTTAGAAGCAATATTACTAATATTATTACAATATTAACTAATTTTGCGTGATCAAATCTCACACTTCCTTGTATCAAATTCCTGTATGTCCTGTAGTGAAATTATTTTTTTTCCAAATTTTATTTTCTGTAAATTATTAAGCTCTAAGCTGTAAAATATGTTGGACTGGTTGGGATTATTCTTTTTATTTTTGGACTTTATTATTAATTTTTCATTTTTAATTTTAAGTCAAGTAATTTATAATGTTATTTTTTAAATTTGTATTTTTATATGCTTTTTAAATTATGGGCACTGTTCTTGGGCTACATTAAATCAAGAAAACACATATAAAAATAATACGAAAATAAGATAATAATGGATGAGTAGAAAAATAAATAACAAGATATTAAAATGCAAAAATAACGATAAAAGAAAAAATATATAAAAAAAAATTGCCACCAAATTTGCCTGCCATGATCGTTAATGCTCATTATAATTTATCTGGTTTTTTTTTTGCAGAAATTCATTAATTGAAAAATTTTTACATAAATTGTGGTCGATATTTTTTTTTTTTTTATTTATTTATGGACTTTATAATTTTTTGTCTCTAGTCTAAGGGTTCACCAATGGCGTATTTTAGCTAATAATGAAAAATCTTAGTTTATATTAATTATAGTAAGGATTGTCAGGTTGGGCAGTGATGCTTGATTTCCTGAGAAGGTTCATGAAAACATAGCTGATGCACATCCGCTGCACGTTCGAGTTTGTTTTGCAATTTGTATTTGTTACTGTTGCTGTTTTCGTTTTCGTTTTTGATAAGGATTTGTTTTGGAATAGAGCAACAAATGCGCACCTGTTGATTTATTTGTTTGTCTGATTCATCAATAGCTGTATAAAAAAACAACAATAGCAACAAGAATATTGCGTTTCACTTGCTTACAAATTAGTTAAGCGTTGTTTATTATGTGTATGCATTGATATCACCGTTGATCCTCTTCAAAATATATTGATTAATGAAAGTAACAGTTTTGGCTCCCACACAAATGGTTTTTTTTTTTGTTCATTGTTGGATATTGGCTCTCAGAGTTACGAGTATTTATTTCAACTGCGAATACGAAAATTATTCAGATTATATTTTGAGATTGTCACTCTGGCATGTTAAGGGGCAATCTATATTTAGCTCGTAATTTGTTGAATTCTTCACTTTAAATTATTTATAAACAAAAATAAAGCATTCTATTATTGTGTACCATACGTGTGTTATTGTGACGTTATTATCAAGTTTTTAATATTTTTTTTCTGTTACAGTCAAAAACTCACATCGCCCAAATGGAATCACTTTAAGGGAGTGCGTTTGCGTTGGAAGGACAAAATACGCCTTAACAATGTCATCTGGCGTTGCTGGCATATGCAATGTGAGTAATTCTACTACTGTTTATATATAAACCAAAGCTTAATGTAAAAAAAAAATTTATTGCACGTCAAGTATTTATTTATTTTCTGAAAGACGTAAAAAATGGTATAATGTAGTAAAAATAAAAAAGACGCTTTCTTAGCTTTGAAAGTAAACACCTGCGATATAGTCTAGAAACTTGTGGGCGGGGGCAAATATATTTTTCTCAGTTCTTAAGGAAGGCATCAAATAGTATACCTACCAAATTGGACGGCTCTAACTCAAAAATTGAGGAATATATAGCCATCTAAAAGTTGTTGTCATCTTTAAAGGACTTCAATTTACCAACCAAATTTGGTAACTCTGGCCTTAAAATTGTAGAAGGTATGTTTCTTTATCTGCTTGGGAATATCAATTTTATCTAATTATCGTACTATTCCAATTTTTACACTTTGTCTCAGGCGGGCACAGACCAGTATATGTATTTGTACCATACTACGTAAAGGAATTGCTTTCATTGCTTTCATATGAAATAACCTACTCATATTAGTGGTACCTTTAGTGGGGCCTTTTATGGAAATTGTGTTAAGGTTAGAAACCATTATTTTATTATCACACCTTAAATTCATTTTGAGATTGTACCGTCCATCCACTCACCTTGACTCAGTTGGTCTTTAACGATTATGTAGAAACTTTACTGGTGTACTTGATGTCGTTGTACAGAGCCTAAAAGGAACTGTAGAACATTCTCAAAAAGTGCTTAAGATCTGGGGGTAAGGGGGTAATAAATAATCTTTGAATACGGCTGAATGTTTTCGGAAAATATATTCTAATTATACGCTAGATTCAAAAAGCCGTGACTGTAGATTTTTTTCTTTTTAAGTGCGAATTTATCTTTAAACAAAGTTTAACTTCTTTTAATTATAAATCTTTGCTCACTTCTTTTTAAATATCTCTTCGCTTAAGAATTAACGTCAATCAACGTGAATCACTTATCTTTCCACTTGCATTTATTCACGTGTTGCATCTTTTCTAAATCTAAACTACTCCAGCCATTGCCCTTGTCCGTGGGGCTAATAAAGTAGAAAAAAAAAAAATAAATTATTTAATTACGAAAACTAAAAAATGCTTAATGAGTATAACAACACAAATTGGCAGATGCCAAAAAAAAAGTAAAAAGCTAACAAAAAGCTGTTGAAGCACAATCTTTTCTGATTACGCTTTATCAGAGTTGAGTCGCATTTATAGGTTGCCCAACTTTTTTAACTTTTCATGTATTATTAAAATTAATGTTATTGCTATTGTTTCTGTATTTTTGTTGGCTGTCTCGCTCTAGGCTTTGCAGTTGTATCTGCATCTGTAGCTGCCAATCGCAGGCGATGTCAACTGACCCATTGACAACCAGACATTCGCAAAAGTGCGTCGCGCCTTATCAGCGACGTGTCGCTGAGCTCCTTATCTGAGCAACATGTCTGGCGCGCCTCGAGTTCTGGAATGCGTATAATATGAGATGTTTTTGTGTCTAAGCTAAAATAAATTTATGTTGCCAGAGAAAAGCCGAAATGAGGGCAGCTATAATTGTTATCTAACTTATCTTGACTTTTGAATAGAATATGGGAACTTTTATATTCTTTTTATTTGATATTTGAATAAAACTGAAGTTGGAAATTTTTAACAAATTTCACGAAGATCAAGATTAACATTGAAATTACAAAATTTGTCGGAATTTTCCATGTTTAACATCATTAAAGCACACACAAAAAACATGTCACAAAATTGTCCACGTATTGCGATTATCTCTCTACATAATGATAACTTGAAAGTGACTACTGACAGCGCTGAATGCGACTGCAGCAAAGGCAAATGGAAAATTTTTAGGTCTATTTATAAAGTGTTGTATATGCATTTCAGTTCAACTTTTTTCTTGTCTCGCATTAAGCATTTAGCAATTAATATTTAAGTATCTTTAGAAACACAAATATGTTTAATCATTAATTATTAGCTAATCTGCACAATTAGACCCAAATGGAGGATGCCTTACTCGTAGAGATACGAGAATTTCATCAGAATAAATAAAGTTGTAATCATATTCAGTTATGGTGGTAATAGGCTAGGTTGGGTTGATATACAGTTTATTTACAACGTTGACTTAGGTAGGCCTTTTTATTAAAAAATAGTATTAGCACAGTATGTGTATGTTATATGAACGAAAATGCGAAATCAGTTTAAATTAATATCAAGATGTTAATCAAGATGAACAAAACCCCTACCAAATATATGTGTATAAAATTCATATGCATTTCATCATGCCCTAATCCCTATTTGTTTGGACGTGCTCTAAGGTATCTCTACTTAGTAGATTGGTGCGAGGATGTCACTGCTGGAAAATATATTCTAAAATAAAAATACGTCACTCTCCTGATAATAGTGGGAGCACGACTCTTTGACTCTTGTGATTTGATTCGGAGGCAGCTTCAACAAATTAATCAGTTGGCATCTCTCCGGCGCTGATAGGAGCTATCATTTCCACTAACCTCTGGTTAAAATCTAATTTCTGCAGTGTCGTGTCTCTCTCTCTTACTCTATCTCTCTCGCTATTTCTGCTACACAGTATGTCAGCTAACATGTGTATGTTTTTTTTTCTCCATTTGCAGTTATACAAAAGCGCAGAACGCCGGTGTGTCAATTCGCATCGCCGCTGGACGTCGACATACATAGTAATCCACAAGTAAGTAATAACAAGTGCAATGAATTAAATAGGAATTTGATAAGTGCGCGGTTAAATAATAGTATTTTAACACGTGTGGTATTTTAAAACATATCGGTATTTGAAAAGTTTGATTTTACAGTATCGATTTTCAAAAGCATCCTTCTGAGCATCATTATTTTCAACTAATCCCAAAAGTAGAAGTCTATCTAAGCATTTTTGATAATTGTGCATTAAATATGGAAATAATAATAACGGTATTTCTTCTTCTTACACTGTTGCATGGGTTGCATGGAATTAAAAACTCCGCTCGTTTAATTATTATTATATTTTTTTTTTTAATTTTTTGCAAATTTGTAAATTTTTTTGAGCGAGTTTGGGTAAAATAGGGTTAAAGGCAATAATGAAATAACCTTCTAAAGGGAATTACAAGAATACTGAATTGGGAAAAAAGCAAATATGAATTAAGTTATGATTCGGCATATGAAATTCTATTTAATTTAAGGTTACAAATAACGACAACAAATTTTTTTAAGGCTGTAATCGATTGGTTTGAAAGAAATAGATGGTATTAACGAAAATCAACAAGACTCTAATGTCTTATATCATTCCTTATTTCTGTGGTTTCGGTGGTTTCCGAATAATGAATTTAAGCTTTTAATTTGACCAGGAAGATCTGACCTGAATCCCATTGAGATGTGGGGACACCTGTTTCGTCTAGTAATAGTGGGTAATCGACAGCTTCGAAGATTGTCGTTAAGAAGTGGTCCAAAATCCAAAATTTAAGATCTAAAAAGATGTTGAGTTGAAGTCAAATCAAATTTTTCTAGTTATAAAAAAATTAGGAGGCTCAGCACATAATTAATTTGTTTTTTTTTTTAGCACGGTTTTTTATTGTATTTCTCATTTTTAGCTCAATTTAGACACCCTTTTATACAAATTGAATTCGTCTACTATTTGACATATATTTAAAACAATTTTTTTTTGTGAAACAAAATACATTTTTAAAATTTTTATTTTTAAATTTATAAGTAACAAGCTCAAGCGCCCGCAATCGAATTTCGCTGAGTGTATATTTATCTTATCAAAGTATTAATATAGCAGCTCCTATGGAAATTTCTCATTGCTTTCAATTGTTTCATCACAATCACAACATCTAAATCTGAAAACTGACGTATACGTTTAGCTGGGCTCTCCTGAATTAATGCTATCGCAATGTACTCAAATAACCCCCATATGAACGATATACAGCCATTGGTCGTCTGCTCTTGATGTGAAAATGATTTTTTCCGCTTGGTGGTGATCCGATGAACGCGTGATCAACGCGTCATCACAGATATAGATGGACATACAGAAATGACAGCACGTGATAAGTTTCTGTCAGTTTTATTTTTGACTATAATTTAAGTATGGTTGGTATTTATTTATACAATGAGAATAATGTCTTATCACTTTCTTATATTTTTAATTTTTGTAGAAATAATGCTGTTTTTTTTATATTAATTTGATTTCAATTGCAGAGAATGAGGTGCTAAGCTTTACTATAACATCTAAATAATCGTTAAATTTAAGATAATACTTATATTTAATACATTTAAGACTATCTAATCAAACAGACATGTAGATACAGACACTGTAGACTTTAACTATCAACTAATGCAGTTCAGGGTACCACACGATATGACTATATCAGTAATTGCCATCATTTGAGTAGGTTGCTCCGCAAACGTCATTACTTAAACCAGTTTTATACGACCAGTCAATTTTACCAGATAGCCGATAACATAATGTGTACTCAATTATCAGACATCATCAAAAACTTGTTTAACTTCTTTTTAATGATAAACGCAAGAGGAATAAATGCTAATTCTCTCGGCAGTATTATAGTTTTAACTAAATATATTACTCGACAATAAACCGATGCTATTTGAAATCTTTGATTGGTTATTAGATTAACAGATTTTCAGCTTATTTAAGTATATATTGTGTATAGATCAATACTTCTAGAGAACATCCAGACCTCTGTTAATTAGCTTATCTTAACAGGCAGGCTAACAACCAACCTGTTTCTCGACTTATGGAGGCAGCACTTCAAAAGCCACACCACAGCCAGATTCATATCCAGATCCACACTGTATGTAGTACATATTCTTATCGCTGCTCTCGGAGTATAAAGTGATTTATCTTATCGAGCTTACAATTTGGTTTTTGTTGTAGTAGGTAAAGTTGGTACAATGGAAAACGCCCGTAATTGTTTTAAGTGTTTTAAAATTTCATAAACTTTTATTACCGGTATACCTCGCTTTTGACTTTGCTTTTGCGCCGGTGTTTTGAAATCAGTCGAGTGTACAGTGCTCGACGACGAGTACACAGCGTCGCTAGCAAAATGTGCAAGGTGTAATGACTTATTATAATAGCTGATTAAGTTATCTGAAATAAAAAAACAATCTGTTGGAGATATTTTCAGCTAGATTCTCATATATTTGTCTTTCTCTCGTCCACACAGACCGTTGTGCTTGAGGGAAAGTATTGGAAACGTCATGCAGCTGTCATCAAAGCAGAATATAGAAAATGGCGCAAAAATTATAAATCAAAAGCAATTGGATGCTTGACATATGATTCGGTAAGTCAAAACTTCATCACATTCAACATTTACAATAGTAAGTTTATTTAACTGAACTATGCCTTCTGCAGTGATTTTGTAGAGAATTCCATTTCCTTGAATTGCACCAATATAACCATATACGTAAATATGGCTGTAAAGAGCTGTAGGTTATAGTTTAGGTTATAAATAAATATAAATATATATGCATTGTCTGATTTTAATGCCTACCTTAAATAGTGTGCTTTTATCTAATGCAAAAAATCCATAGGCTGTCAGAATGGGCTGTTGACGAAGGTTTTTTAATAGAAATTTGTCTACCTATTCGCAAAGCCATAAAACATTTTAAATCTGATATAATTCAAGGATATAACTTGAGACCAATTTGTACTTACCATTCTGTCCAAGCCCGAGCCAGTTCTTGGTATTTTTGAAAGTATCTTGGCAGTTTGGTTTGCCTGTGAAAAAATTAAAACTTGCATTGCTTTTATTTATATATTTTTTTTTTAAATATTTAGAAGAATAAGGAAAACAAAATAAATATTTATTTTAAATAGAATCACTTTAGTCTCTAATCTGTCTGCCTAAAATAGGTGGGCGATATATAAAAAAGAAAAAAAAAAGGATTGATTGGTTAAATGTATTAGTTTGTTTATATGTCGCCATTGTCTGTAACCACAATGAAATATTAATATGTTATTTTTTTAAAAATAAAAAAAAGTATTTGACAATGAATGTTTAAATTAAGGATATTCGTCGAGGACTGTAACGGTCACATTGATTAAAATTATTCACATATTTAGGTCCTGACACAGCTCTCTTGAATACAATACTCACTTCCACTGAAATTACATTGGAGCGCAACATGAATGCCATCATAAACACCCAAGGCATGTTCCAAATGCTGCAGATAATCCACATCATGATAATATCAACAGTGCGAAGAAAGCGGCCCTCCAAAACGGTACTGAGGAGAAACAAGGGCCCAGCTGGTGTCATGAGTATCACCAGTGGCACAATGGGTAGCATCAACAGACCAAAGCATGTATTAAGCTCAAGGGCAGTGATACCCAGTAGTTGATACCTTTCGAAAATCAGACGTCTACATTTCGAAATCGACTTAGTTTCCGCCAGCTGAGTGTTGCAATGCGCCAAGCATTCGGCGACAATGTGTTGCAAGCACACAAAGAACATTAGTAGCAGGGCCATTACCAGAAATCCATACGAATAAATAAGCACAAAGATCAGAACTGCCGTTGACATTGGGCCCGCCTGGAGGTAACCAATTACATAGGTAAACATGCAGAGAAGCAGAAGCATCTGATAAATGATAAAGTTTCGCCGAATTAGACGAGCTAAGCCGGGACTGAAGCATGTCCGATGTAACTGCAACATTTTCTGCACCAACTGCAAGTGGCGACAGCCTCGTATATAGAAAATTATGTGTAGCATGCAGATGGCGGCACAGCACAAACGCAAGTTGGTTGTCTCGTAAAAATTGCCGGTTTCATTGTACACAGTCGAATAAAAGTGGGTTGGATTCAAATGTACAAACGTAAAGCAACCGAATGCTATCACTATTACGGCCAGGTTATATATCAGGGCATAGCGCTCACTGCCCGTCGTTGTCCGTAGCAAAAACTCTTCCTCGTCGAGATGGGCGTAAATCACACCCACCACGCACAGTATTCGCAGGTACAAGCGCAGGTTGCGACTGTCAGACATTCCAGCGTTGACTAACCATGCCAAGCATAACGACACTAAGCCAATTAACCTAATTCATTGATAATTAATTTCGATATGCGTATATGTTTACTTAAATTATTAATTAGTTGACTTAATTAGTTGCATTAATAAGTCGCACCAATGATTTTATACCTAACAATGAAAAGATGAGTAAGAATTAGATGGGAAGTTTCATGTTCACATACGTTTTGAAAATTTGATAGTTAGACTGACGCAACAAGGCGCATCAATTTGTTATAGATAATAATACGAGCTCGTAAATAGCTAATTAAAATAGAGTTTGAGAATTTAAAAAATCGTTTTAGTAATTTTAGATTTTGTTTTTAGGTTACTTATATTCAGAAAGCTTCAGAATCGTCATGCTTTTCGGATCAAGGGCAGCTAACCCAACTTTTTTTAAATCAATTATTTAAAATAAGAATATTTATTTTTATATTTGTATAATTAAGGGCAGAATAAGTTCCCATTGTTGTTTACAATAATATTAAAGTATTTTAAATAGTTATAATTTAATTCGAAAAAAACTTAACATTTTATGGAGTTTAGTTCATGGTTTTTAATACTTCTCAAATAACAGCGAAGCTCTAAAAAGGTCTCTGAATCTTAGAACGAATTTTTCCCGAAAGTAACGGTTCCGAACATTTACTTTTTAAAGTCTTTGCTGGAAAATAGGGATTGATTAAATGGACGCTGTGAATTTCTGCCTATAGACCCATCACGAAGGTACTTGAAGTATATTTGAGTATATACAAAATGAATAAATGGTCTATGTTAGTTCGTTAAACTGGGTTGATATAATGACAAAAAAAAAATGCTGAGCTTTTGAGCTGTCAAAACGACCCTTCAGCTTTCAAAACAAAGTAATGATAAATGATATATTATTTGAAGAAATATATATAGCAAATACTTCTCTCTTAGTGGCTAATTTCGCAGGGACACAATGTAATTTTCTGTACTAACCTCTTTCAATACTCCATCTGGTTTGAGTATTATAAACATGGCATATAACCAGGGTAAATTCCACATAAGGCATGTGAATAATGCGTGCATTATCCCAACGCTGTTCGTCATCTCAAAGACAATGGTGATCATAAAAAAGGGAGGACCCGGTGCCGAAAAAAGCACAAATGCCGTAATTAATGCCATGGGAAGGCCCAAGTTCCAGTTTAGCTGCTCATGGGAAATGAGAAGCATCTGATTGCGTTGCCATAAGCACCGGCGCCAGATATTTTTTGTCTTCGTTGTAGTTATTATTGTAGTTGTTATTGTCGACGTTTCTGTCGCTGTTGCAGCTACCAAGTCGCGATTGTAGAGGTGCAAAAGGGCAGCCAAGATTTGCGCAAGGCAGCTGTAGAGAACTACGATAAGCCCTATCAGCACAAAACTGTACGTAGCAATAGAGCTCATCAGCACACAGGCCACCAGCGAAATTCCCGCGTGCGTATAAGCCTTGCTGGAAGTAAAGCCACAAATCACCGACAGACCCACATAGAAGCAATAGCGTCGCAGAAAACGAGTCGCGTAGCAATTGTGCAGATCCTTTCGATTGTGGGCGAGTATCAGCGAGAGCAGCTCCAACAATCGGTGACGCTTCACAAAAAACCAAAAATACACAAGCGATATGACGACGCACGCAACGGCGTATTGCAGCAACAAATACGTATTCCCAACGTTATTATATCCGGTTAACTCAAAACTCTCAGGCATGATCATAAGAATCGCGAATGGGACCCATGCGCCAATTTGACCAACAACAATACCGACTATTGCGAAAGTCTGGTCACTCTGGCTCACGTAAATCAGACATTTTTTGCGGTCATCGTGTGTCGCGCAAAGTAAACCAATACACTTCAGGCTAAGCAATATTACGCGCAGTTCAACTCCGGTAAACATGACGGAAAAGGAGCAACAGACTGCATAAGTTTACCTTACACACATCAATCAATAATTTGACTGTCAAGTGTCGTGTGTGGTGTGTTTGGCATAATAAACCAATTATATTTTATATGACACAATAATCTAATCCATTGATGTGTACATTTCATTACCCTAAAATGTTTAACTTGAGTACACACAAGGGATGAGTATGTTATATAACCTTAGGAGTATAAAGTGTGTGACTGCTGTGTTGTTATTCTAGTGTTAAGTAAATATTTAATGCATAGCCTTGCAAAGTAGGGACTTCATAACAGTCGACAATTGTCGATATAGTCATTTTTTTGGTTTATTCTAGATCTACACAGAATGAAAGGATTAGTTCCTCAATTCTGACCAAGAAATAACGCATGCCATTGTAATGCCTTTTGCAATTCCCAATTTCCGTTTCCAGAAAATGTTCACAAATTTTGATCTAGTTAATTCAGATTATAAACTTCGACTCTCAAAATGAAAATATGTTGAAAATACTAGGTAAATTGATTTACTAAATTGATTTATTCATTATTGGTAAAGCTGTGGCGGTTGTTGGCAATCGCAAGATCCCCTTTAATTAATATTAATATTAACTAATATTAAGCTTTAGCAACTCCTAGGATGGAAATCATTCTGCTGTTCCTATCATGTCACTTAAAATTTAACAATATTAAATTTATGTCTTTTGAGCAATTTAATGTTGCTTTTCAATAAAATCTAAAGAGTTTATCAAAATTACAGAATACTTTGCAAGTGAATATTCAATACACCGCTTTATAAAAAATCAACAAACTTTTAAAAATTCACTTGATTTGAAATCTATCGAATTAATGCTGCTACGATTAGTTTCTCAGAACATACCTGCACATGGACGGTGTCGCTCATCAGGGCTGTGGCAGCTGTCATTAGTGTTGGTGAGAGCCACAGGAGGCTAATAATGTTATAATACCACAATGTTTTTTGGGTATGAGTAACCAAGCGTATATATAATATGCTACTTGCATCAAGCGCGGAGAAGATCAGGCACAGCCAGATGCTAAAGCCATAGACCAAGCTCATGTCATCAGTGCACAGGACGAGCAGGCGATCGTGTATATCGAGGCAGCTGCGTAGGCGCAGAATATCGCTGCAAATGCGCTTTGGTTGCTGCAACTGTTGGACCAGAATGTTGAGTTGCTCTTGATTGTGGCGCAGCAGATGTCGCACCACATGTATGAGACAGACATAGTAGCCCTGTATAAAGCTACTGATGACGGCACGCAGGGGGAACCCGAGAGTGCTGAATGTAAACCAGGCCGGGGCATTTACCAGCCAGTCCAACAGACAGGTCCTTAAGTAGTTTAAGAAGTATAGCACATTTATAATCATAATGAACCAGAGCAAACGCTTGGGCAGCACCAAGCGCATGCACATTAAATATTTTTTGCGATAGAACTCCAGTTGACGCACAATATGCATCTGCAAATACTGAAGCCAAATAAGCCAGGCGTTTTGAATGAATTGCACGACCAGAGCAGCGAATAGCACAACACGTTCATAATGATTGCCAGTTACACTTATCTCGCGTTTGAAGCACAGGGTCCAAAAATACACAAGCAAAACCATACAGCCGAGCAAATACAATTGCATGAGGATGTGCACCAAATAGCAAATGGGTCTGCGACGCAATTGAAAGCGTTCCCTTCTCGAGTTGTAGTGTATGCAGAAGATGCCCAAAAATCGGCAGATTCGGTAATACGGATAGAGTTCACTTTGCTGATACTTAATCATGGTTGAGCCTCAATAATCACTTGTCTTAAACTGATTGTAACTCAATCAGACCAAGGGTTATTTATGTCTGATGTTGCCAACCAATCACTTAATCTTGTCACGCTTCAGGACTGGGCAAAAAATAACAAACTTTTGTTGTACCAAAATATAATAATAATAATTTGATTTCATATTCACTTTGCTTTTGCTGATTATTATATATTATCCATGCTTTATTTTTATTTAGTTAAGTGAAATTGGAATCCCTTTACATTTTTTAAGGCTAATAAATAAAATAAAGTATAATATCTTTATAAATGTAATGATAACCATATCTAATTTTATAGTTTAAAATTACCTACATTTTATTGGAAACCAGTTTGATTTTTTAAGACTGTTAAATCGATTTTAATTTTTATTTGATTTCATTGGCAACTGAAATTTTTATTAAATTTTTCTTTTTTGAAAGTAAGAATTCAAACATTTTAGGATTATTCGTTTTATTTATTACTATTTTTTATTAAAGTTTATAATTAGCATTTTACATTCATTACCAACTGATAAGTAAAATTATTTCAATCGAAATTAAGATCTCCGATTTAATTTTGAACTCGCAGCTGATCTGCCTAGGCTTGT
Organism: Drosophila dives; assembly: GCA_035042365.1. Taxonomy (NCBI): domain Eukaryota; kingdom Metazoa; phylum Arthropoda; class Insecta; order Diptera; family Drosophilidae; genus Drosophila; species Drosophila dives. The sequence continues at coordinate 2,306,061 of JAWNLJ010000097.1, read as the reverse complement.
AGCAACATCATTACGACATGTACGAAGGATGAGTAGTAACTGATGACAAAATTGATCCGTATGAAATTTATGAAGTGGTAAAAAAGGCAGAATACTTGCTGATCTGATCGCCCTCAATCCTATTATTAACCGTAAAGTTGGTGGAAAACCATGGATTGAATAGCGGACGCCTAATGCCAATAGAGACGGCTCAATGACAATGTATCCACTCTGAGGAGCAATCCCAAATCTGTGAATCGATTAAGCAAATGCTGTTGCAAGTCTTGATAGAGGCGTAGTCATATATAAAACCTTATCTCGGAAGCTGGTTAAAAGGTAAACTCTTCTAAAAAGGCATTTAGTATGAAACATAATACCAACAGATGTGCGCTGCGGGCACACCAAGTGGCAAGCGATGCAAGCATGCTGAGTAATCGATATCAGTCAAGTCTAAGAACTGCATCCGTGTGTTCTGGCACAAGACTGAACACGACATAGAACTGAATATCCGACAATTTATGCATAATATCTAGATGTTGGAAATTCTGATATTTGCTAAATAATCAATTTGTTCTTTAGGTGAAATTGTAAGTCTGGTACTATTCATTAATCCAAAAAGGGTAAAAGATTCTAACGCTTATGCTTTGTGACTAAAATTCTTTCTCGTTTCGAAGTGGCGTGAAAAATAGTTGTAGATTTGAAGTGTAGAATCAAAAGGGAGTAAAACTGAATTGTTGGCAAAATTAAACAAGCTGTTTTGTCATTATAACCATAAACCATATTGAGCTATCCATGCTGGAAGTTTGTTTACATATATTTCTATATACTTTCTTACTGCACAAATTAGTATTGTTAAAGCTTCTGTCGGTTATATTTACTAATTTTTTTTTAGCATATTTTGAATACATGATATACTCTTATTTACCATTTAAAAGACAACAGGTTGTACGAATTTAAGAAATATTCCTATTGTATAACTAAGTAAAAATAAACTATTATAAGCCGACGAACCGACGAATTTCCCTCATTAATATATTTAAACTGTCAAAGGCATGAGCAGTTTCTTGCTAGCATAGCATAGCATAGCATATAAAATTGAGTTCCTCCAGAAATATATAATTTGTCCAACATTAATATAGTCAAACTGAATACATACATATACCGTCATGTTATTAATATTCCGAAAATAATTAACAATTGCCATGTGCAGAGGCAACTTCAATTTATTCACTCTAAAGCGCCTGACTAAATGGTCCAATATCTACAGGACATTGTTGCTGAAAAGATAGCGTAGTCAAATCTCTCCATGCATAAAAATCATCTAGAAGAGGAATGGACTCGAAACACTTCTTTGGCTGCTGGTCAGCACCAACCAGAAAAGTTAGATTTATATCATCCAGCAGAAGATGTGTGTTCCCAAATTAATGGAAAATTTAAAAAAACATACATTTTTGCCTCTATTTGATCAAGGGAAAATTTGAGTTTTCGAAAGCGGTAACACACCAAACAAAATATGCAGCGTTGTCGACGGGCGTCGTTAAATGCATTAATTGTGTCTTGATTGATCAAATCTTAAAGCTCCTAACTATACCGAAGTATAATTACTCGAAGTTTGGTTTGTATCGGTGTGCGTTTACCTAATAGTTTATTTTACTCACTCTACGTTCTTATACCACTTCGCTGGATTGTCGATACTAAGTTTGAAGAGCACTGAAATAAAATCTGTGGAAATTATGCCGCCTGGATGTCCAAATATTACGCTCTGATATCGAAATTATGTACTCACATTTTTTGTTGTTGTCGACTTTGTTGGTTAAAACCTCGCTTCTGATTGATAAAAATGAGATTCTTTGCCTTCTTTATAGCATAATGACTCCTGACGTGAGCATTAGAAAATAGTATCAGTTCGGCGTCATTAACTAACTTGTGAAGAATGCCTATTCGAAATAATTCTCGAAGCTCTAGACATCATCAAGTATCTTATTATTATTTTCCGATTGTCATAGTGTTTTAAATCATTCCCGATACCAATCGATATGCTTTCGTCGCAAACGTTAATAATCGGATTTCGTATTAGGGCATCCACATGCTTCATGTGTGAGCCAGCACTGTGCTCAACCCCATAGCCAAATACTTTTAAAACAATGACAAAAGATAAACTCTGAACTTAAAGTAGAGTTTTTAAAATTTGCAAATAGAATAATTTCTTAAAATTTTCTTATTTCCGTAGTAATATCCGTAAACAGTTTCATTCTACGGTTTTTTGTTTACATTGAACTACGTGTGTCTTTTCTTGCTTGACACTCTTGATTTAAACTCACTCAATAGAATAAAGCATTATTCAATGCTTTAACACAAATATCTTTGATTTCTTAGCAAGATCGAGTTTTGGCATGTCATTTCAACACATAAGTCAAGATTGTTCTTCGAATTCTGTTTTCTACGCTTCTACATCAATGATTTTGACACCGTCGAAAACTCTGAAATACATCCATATGCTCTGTTATTACTCGAAGTGACGTGCTTTCTTCTTCTGTAACGGAATATTTTCCCAACGTTTCCCAAAATGCATCAAATCGATACAATTTTATTGTTGGACGGTATTCAAAGTTTTGCTAAAAATCTTGCGTAATTTTCGGCATAGCTAATAACAATAAACTCGTGATTCCGATTTCCTTTCACTCTGTCTTATTTTGCCCTGATCTCGACTTCTTTGCCGATTGCTAACTTTCTGTAAACTTATTTAATTCAGTTACCCACACTGGTGAATAACTTCGTTGTTATCATTAAATTTGAATTTCTTTGTTTCTTTGCTCGTCGATTTCGATCCACATACCAACCCACATTTACTTTAATTGGAACACAATTTTAAACTATGTTACTATTAGATGATAGTAAATAGTAACAGTTTTTATTTTCATGTTGAGATAAGCAAAGCCAGACAATATTTATGATATCTTAGAAATTTATTTATAACACTTAAAACTAAGGTAACAATTAAAGTAATTTGCTACTCACCTGATTGGTTACTGAATTGAATATCAAAGGCATACTTAGAGACCAGAAAATAGGTATAATCCAACCAAGTATGAACATGACTTCTATGAGTGAAAAGCGCTGCTCCAATGTGGCTACATAACATATGCATATTGCATCCAGTACAGTATATAGAAAAAGAAACATCAAAGCGATGCCAAAAACCAGTACAATCTGCTCCTGACAGAGCAAAATTAGCTCATCATGAATGTTTAAATTGTTGACAAGTTCCTTTAGTGATATGGGTGAAACTATGCGAAGTTGATTTGCTTGCGTCTGCAGCAAGATCATCACCACATAAACTAGGGATGTGTAAAAAGTGATGATGTAGTTGGTGCGCACAAGCAGAATAATGTAGCCCAGCATGATGATATGATAGCTCAATTCGTGACTTGTGTTCCAGTAAAAGCGAGCTACTATTATATCGCAAGCATAACAAAGACTGATTCCTACCCAGATATGGTAATACCAATGAGGACGACTCAATTGCATTGAATTAACGTTTAGACGACAGGCTAACCGATTTATTATCTTCAGCAGAGTTCGCTGCGATTCTTGTTGCCAACGTAGCCAAATATTCACTAATATCTGAGTGATTGGGGCGGTGAAAATATACATGTGATGGAAATTGTTCCCCGTTTCCGAACCCAAATCCACGAATCGTCCGACTAACGTACTGTAAAAAAAAGCTATCTGAATGATCTGCACTAGCAACTGAATGGTATACGAACACCAACTTCCATTGATCACATAACATTCTGCACTTTTTGAGTAATCGATATCGGTTAGTCCAAGAAAACGTTGATAGTGTATAAATTTCAAAAGTTTTCCTCGCCGTGATGCAGTTTTCATTATTAGCGGAAAATTTGTGTGTGCTCTACCGAAAGTCCTTTTGGTAACTGAATTCGCCCTTATTGCGGCAATTTTGTTTTACTTAATTGTTGCTTCAATCGGCTGAAGTGAGATTTTATCAGAAATATTATTATGCTTTTTAATATGTATAAAAATGGACGCACTCGAACGTGCCAACTATTAAGTCGTTTGTGAATTCGGAGAACAAAACATTATGAAATTGCTAAACAAAACCTATCTTAATAGCTGATTTAATGAATTAAAAAATTGAAGTGTGCTTCTAGGATAATTATTATTGTTATCATGTCCTGTCTATAACAAGCATTAAGTTTGGTTTAAACATACTGGCTTGATTCAATTTGGTAAAACGCAAAAGATTTCAGTTTTGATTTGGGGCGCTATGAAGCCAACATTTTCTAATGTAAATAACTATTATGCACTTGCAATAATTAAGTGTAAAGTGGTTTTGTGCAAATGTACGTAACAGGCCGAAGGAAGCATCTCCGATCCCAGAATGTGTATATATTTTTGATCAGGATCAACAACAGAGACGATATAGCCATGTCCGTCTGCAGATTATAATAACTTGAGACTTAAAATATAGGAATATAGGTTCTCGTATATCTAGTGCTAGTTTGCTCTATTTTATGTATAACTCCGTCTGTCAATTATTGATTCATTTTGATAATTTTATAATTTTAAAGGCAGAATTCTGTCCAAATTTCATCAAAATTATAATGCGCAATGTATGTATTCTGCAGAACCCCGTATGTATTTAATTATGTATGTATGTTCACGTGTTTCTAGCGAGACAACTAGGGAACGGTTCGGGCTTGTTAATAAAAAAATGCCACGCATTTTGTTTCTGTTTACTCTTCAGGATTTGGGAATATTCGAAAATTTTTAACACCTGGGTTCGAGGTATAATGCAGTCGAGATCACTCAAGTACTGCATTCTTACTTGTTTTTAATTTGATCCTTGAGCTGAGCTGAATAGCAAAATTTAATTAACCAAAGGTTACATATGAAGTTCATCGCTCATATGAAAATTGTGAGTCAGTTCAACCTTACATGCTTCATCAGGTACAACAAGGAGTTGTAGCTGGTGAATATGAAATTCGCACACATAGAGGCCCCAGCAAAAATATTAAATGACCCCAGCTTTGAGTTCAAATCAATTATTACAATCCCGGCACATTTAGACCCAAATCCAATGGGATTGTCCAGTTTATTATTGTACAGTCTGGCGACCACTAGGCAAGAGTAGCAAGTGTAGTATTGGCAAACTATTTCATAAAAGACCATGGATGACAAAATGATACATACAAAATGTAAGAGACCAAAATGCCCAGTTGGAGAAAGTACAAAGTAATTTAGATGTAGCTGGATGTCAGCACATAACATCATACGCTTTTGGAATGGTTCAGATGCACTTAAAGCACTGCACTTATTATGCCTGTTTTAGCAATTTTAATTATAGTAACGTAACTTTTAAGATATAGCTTATTATCAAACAATCTAACATTTTGCCATCTTAAACATTTTTCAACTTCAATATTTTTTGCAGAAAAGTGAATTAGACTTTTTGGAATGGTCACCGCTGAACGATAGAAACTTAATGCCAGATGACTGGACAACAGATACATTGTTCTCGGCAATAAATGGACCATTTCCATTTCCCGATTCCAGAGAGATCGGTAAGTTCCTAAGCCTAAATTAAATAACTATACCGCCTGGCTAATTTGTTTACTTCACAGCACGTGGTGCAGGCATTGCGGATTTCATACAGCCAAGTCTAGGACCGCTGCAACCGAATTTAGATGATATCGATATTACTTTCTCAGGTATATTTTCTATATATGTATACTTTTATATTTATACTAATCTTAATTATTTTTGTTTTGCGATAGATTTGCTCACCACGACCTCATCGCGCTTGCCACCAGTGCCCGAGGAGGGCACCGATGCAGATATGCTTAAGGGCGACGACTATTGCCTGCCAGCTATTGTTGGCGCTCCGCACACGCTCTACACCAGCGACAACATGATGGACGTGGTGGCCTCCAGCAGTGGCGGAGGCGGAGATGTTCACGTAGATGCCAGCATGCTGGAGCTTAATACGCCCAACATTGGCAACATGACCTACGGCGATATTGGGCAACAGTTTGCGGCGGCGAGGCAAGCGCAACAAACGGTCAACGAATCGCAGCAACAGCAACAGCAACTGTTGGGCGACAGTCAGGCGACGCGACTGCATACAGTGAAGCACTTTGGCGCCATTGGCAGCAATGACAGCAGCAATCGTTGCTCCGTCAGCGATAGTTTTTCTAGCAAGAGCGTCATCAATGGGCGCGTTGCTAAGAATACGCAGCGTCCTTTCCGCCGGGAGCCACACAACTACGACAAGGCACAACCGACTCTGCACCAGACAAACCTCTATCAGCAGATGCTGGCCGAGCAGCAAAAGAACCAGCAGCATCTGAATGGCGGCGCCGTGTTGCAAGCGTATCAGACTCCCCAACAGCAGCAACAAATGCAACAGCAACAACAACAGCAGCAGCCGCGGCTACACTTTCCTACGCAACAGCAGCAGCAACAAAACGCTTACAATACACAAGGTTTCTTAAGCAACTATACGGATAGTTATCAGCATCAGCAGCAGCAACAGCAACAGCAGCAGCAACTTAACGTCAAAGTGGAACCTCATCAGTCAGATATGTTGTCCTTAATAAGCGATGGTGCCTACAACTCAATTAGTTACAAACCATACCCGCAGTTTAAAAAGTCCGCTTCAACCGGCACCTTTTTGAATGTGCCTCGTGTTCCACAACAACAACAGCAGCAGCAGCAACAAGGCTATTTGCAACAAGAGCAGCAGCAGCCGCAACTGCAGATGCAACAGTCTCTGCCGTTGGGCTTGGGTCTAACTGCACAGCAAATTATGCAACTGACACGCCAGCAACAAACGAACACTTCACAGCAACATATGCAGATGCAACAACAAACTGTCGTCAGTCTGCTGTTGCCACATCAGCAACCGCAACCTCAACAGCAGCAGTCGCAGCAACAGCAAACCGCCGTCAGCGTTGCCTCCTGGGCTACGCCCAACACAACTATCTTGCCCAAGGAAATGCATCGCTCGAATAGTCTACCCCTAAATGTGTCGCTGCCCAAGCTCATTCATCACGAGCAGCAGCAACAACAGCAGCAGCAACAGCAACAGCAGCAGCAGCATCAACAGTTCGCCGTGCCCAAATATCATGTGAAGAGCAAAGCACGGGTTCGCAGCAACTCGATGCATCAGCAGCACACAGTTGTTGCCGCCGGCGGTGGTTCGCCAATCAACAATGGGCACGGCAGCATCAGCAACAGCTGTAGCAATTTGCTCGTCACACAACAAATGCAGCAGGCGAACAGCGATCCCATGCTCAATAGCACGCTAGCTCAACTGCTGACGTCGAGTAAGTATTTCTATCTTGTAATATTCATTCATACACAATAGTTCTTTTGCTTGTGGGATTATTAAGTAATTTATCGGGAAACTGCTTTTGTCAGAATTAGTTTCCGGACTTCTAAAGTATTCCGATAAAGTGAACATTGTTTATTTCTGACAAAGCAAGTTTCTTTTAATATAAATATTAGGTCAGTGGTGTAGAACTAATATCTTATGTAAGACTAGCATATTGAATCAACTAATAGCTTCACTTGCTCTGCCACTGTAGATACACGCCTTCAGGCCGCCGTTGCGAACAAGTCGCACCAGTCAAATTCTTCCGCCCAAGCCATAGCCAGCGGCTGCAGCAGTAGCAGCAGCAGCGGAGGCGGCAGTAGTAACAACAACCCACAGACGCAATCGCTGTATGTTGTCAGCAATGCGGCAACGGCGTCGTTGTCGGTGCCTGTGCCATTGGCATCGCAGCACCACTCACCAAAGAAATCCGTCTCTTTGCCCGTTCCGATCACTGCTCCTGCGCTGCACAGTCCAGGCACAAAGATGCTCAGCTTTAGTCAGGGCACCAGCAACTTGGGAAGCAATCTGAGCCTGTCGCCCGACTCGCCGTTCCACGAGTCGCAGGATTCTCCGTTGTCTCCGAGCAGTCTTAAGTATCAGCCACGCGATACGCAACGTCGCGTTGGGCACATCCATGCGGAGCAGAAGAGACGGTATAATATCAAGAATGGCTTCGATACGCTGCACGCGCTCATTCCGCAGCTGCAACAGAATCCCAATGCCAAACTGAGCAAGGCGGCTATGCTGCAGAAGGGCGCTGATCACATCAAACAACTGCGACAGGAGCGAAACGTGCGCAAGGATAAAATCGAAGCACTTCGCATGGAACGCGATTCGCTAAACAACTCCTTGATGTACGTCCAAAAAATGACATGGCATTTACTAATAATTATCTATTCTTCAAATTTTTAGGCATTTGCACTCTGTGCTGCCGGCGAATGGTGCTCCTGTGACACGCCAGGGCACGGAGAATGTGCGTCAGCTTTATGAGGTCTATGTGCGCTATAATACAATGAGCGATTGGAAGTTCTGGATTGTAAGTAGCCCAATGCTAGATTTCTATTTGCGCTGCCTTGCTAACTAACTACTGACATTGTTTTAGTTGGGTCTCATCTTGGAGCCATTGTTAGCTTCTTACACGTCGACAGTGTCCAGCGCCAGTTTGGATGAATTGCGTCGCACAGCCTTTCTTTGGGTGGATCAGCACTGTTCACTCATAGATTTGCGACCTGGTAAGTTTATAAGATAACATAAACTTTATTTCAAATGTAATTTACACATTTTTTTACAGCTGTAACCAATAAATTAAAGTACCTGTCCATGCATACGGATATCGTCTCGGATCCACCCAGCAAAATGCAAGATGAGGTGGGCAAGGCACTGCAGAAGACTAGCGGCCAGCATCCCAATCTGCATGGCTCCTAAACGTTTTTGCTGGACGTGAAACGAATTTAACCCATTGTTGTAACAAACCTAATTCGTTTGCCTGCTTCTGCTGCTCCTGCTTCTGCACAGACTATAAATTGCACAAACTGCAACTTATACAATTCTTAAACGTTTAACAAAATGCTAAGGCCCCCAACAGCCCAAAGGCTGTGAACAGATGCAGTTAGCGCCACGCTAAGCAGCAAATAGTGCCTACAATTCTATGACTTAAGCGTAAAATAAAGAAACGATTTTACAATTTTTACAAAATCTGTAATGTGTTTTCTTTGTGCAATGAATAGTTCCGTTCAACACGTCTTGGTGGATATAAGTCCTTTTTAAATACTCATGAAAATCGATTGATGAATTGTGACTTATTAGTTTTTAACGAAAATAAAGCTATAACTCAGACATGTTCATCCAGGATCTACGATCTACTCCATTGATCGGCAATTCTACGTAAGGACATCAAAACTTTTCGTCGAAATCTAAACTAAGGCTGTGTTCAATGCAGTTGGAACAATTTTTAATTCCTTAACTTGGGAATATTTTGTGAATTTTTATTAATTAAATTTATTTGGCATGCAGTATTAACGATGCATACCTTTGCATTTTTTTATGCATTTTTTAATTTAATCGGGCTACCTGAAGCAGGTTTTTAAACTTTCAAAATACACATTTAATCTAAAGCGCAATTGTTGAAATGTGGATATCTTATCTTATCTGATAGTATAGCAGCAGTAAATGATATAAATCCAAGCCTGACCAACTCGGGGCTCACAATACGCTCACCCTAAGATGGGTCCGGGACACAGCGAAAATCAGGGAACGAAGCGGCGGATGAGCAGGCCAGAGAGGCCCCTAATAGGGCCAGAACCGTGTTGTGACATAGGAAAGCAAACAATACGGCTGCAACTCAAAAATAAGGAAATACAAAGAAGACTACGGAGCTGGGAAGGGACACCAGAGCTCCGACAGGCCAAATGTCCTTTGGGCTGTTATAATCATAAACGATTTACTACTAATTGTCGGTCTACTGACTGGGATATCGAAGACTAACGAGCCAGCTCACATCCTAACAGAAAGTATCGCCCTATCCTAGGGATGCATGTTGTGAATGTCAATGACAAGAAAGCCATCGACCATTCAAAGATTCAGGCATTCGTGCAGAAACTGGGGTTGATGGGGAGCTATTAGCTTAGAAGCGGGCACAATATTCAATAAAAAGGCATTGATAGATTTTGAATTATAAGTACAGAAATGCCTCTAATTACTTTGACCGCCACTGCGAAATTTGCGACACTTTTGTCTGGTGTGCGTTTCTTGTTGAGTAACTGAGTAATTGAGCGGCTGTAGAGTAATTTGTAACTGCGCCGTACTCTTATCTGTTGATAGCATTTGCTGTTTCTCTCTCGCATTTTTGCTTGAATGAAAATGTATGTGTCAATTTAGTCAACTTTTCATTGTGCTCATCGCAAGCTCAAAATGCTTTTAGTTTATCTCGTGGGGATTCTTGTGGTTTCCTGGATGTGGCAACACTGGCACTTTGGCCACTGGCAGCGTCGGAGTGTTCCTTATATTCCAGCGACGCCCTTTGTGGGCAATGTGTGGCGTCTGTTGCGCAGCTGGTGCTGCTTTGGCGACCAGTTCCGTGAGCTATACGAGAGTCCGAGTGCCAAAGGCCACGCCTACCTGGGCATTCATGTGCTTCACAATCATGCGCTGCTGTTACGTGAGCCGGCGCTGATAAAACGCATTCTGGTCGAGGATTTTGCACAGTTCTCAAGCCGGTTTGAGACCACTGACGCCATTGGCGATACAATGGGATCCCAGAATCTGTTCTTTTCCAAGTACGAGATGTGGCGCGAGACGCATAAGATATTTGCGCCCTTCTTTGCCGCTGGCAAGGTGCGTCATATGTACGTACTGCTGCAGAAGATTGGTCAGCAGCTGGAGCAGCATATGGACAGGCAACTATCGGCCAGTGGTACAGATGAACATACACTGGAGCTGGAAGTCAAGCAGCTGAGTGCGCTATTTAGCACTGACATCATAGCCTCGCTTGCTTTTGGCCTTGACGCGAATTGTCTGCGGCAGCCGGACGCCGAGTTTCGTCGGATGTGCGTGGAAGTGAATGAGCCGCGTCCCAAGCGCCTGTTGCATCTCTTTACCATGTTCTTCTTTCCGCGCTGCTCCAGGCAGCTGCGCACCCACTTGTATTCGGAAGAGTATGAACGTTTCATGCGTCAGTCCATGAACTGGGCTTTGGAGCAGCGGGCGGCCAGCGGGGAGCAGCGTCATGATTTAATTGATATATTTCTGCAGCTGCAGCGCACACAACCGGTGGATAGCGTGGTGCATCGTCCTGATTTCTTTGTAGCACAGGCAGCATTTCTATTGTTGGCTGGCTTTGATACCTCTTCCTCGACGATCACTTTTGGCCTCTATGAGCTGGCCAAACAGCCGGCCATACAGCAGCGCCTCAGGCAGGAGTTAAAAAAGGCGAAATCACAGAGTGATAATGTTGATCAATTGGGCTATGAGACGCTTAGCGGTCTACCATATCTGCGCCAGGTGGTAGATGAGGTGCTCAGACTGTATCCGCCCACTGCATTTCTGGATCGCTGCTGCAACTCAAAAGAAGGTTATGATTTGTCCGCCTGGAACTGCGGCTCATTTATGCGCCTTTCGCCTGGTACACCAGTCTATATATCCGTGCTGGGACTGCATCGCGACAAGCAGGTGGGAATTCGGACAACTACAACTTATTTCTGTTCTAATTCTAGTTCTAAGCCTAAATTAAAAAATAATCTCAAATATTGTTATCTATGCAGTACTGGCCGGATCCATTGAAATTCGATCCGGAGCGTTTCTCGCCAGAGCAACGCATACAGCATCAGCCCATGACTTATTTGCCATTTGGCGCTGGTCCTCGCGGCTGTCTGGGCACTCTATTGGGCCTGCTGGAGATAAAGGTACGTTTCAGTTTGATTAACTGCATGTCAATTTCTTAAATAATCTGCATGTGATGCATTGATCTTCCAGGTGGGTCTATTCTACATTCTTAAGAACTATCGGGTGGAGACTTGTGCCAAAACCATCTCTGTGATGAAATTCGATCCAAAGGCCTTTGTGCTAACTGCTGATGGGGGTACCTATTTGCGCTTTGTCAAGGATCCGCTGTGAGATTGCCTCCATCAATTCAATCAAAAATATTCCGCAATTTTTAGTTTTTCACTTTATTGGTAATTGTTTTTAACATATGTATGTTTTTCCACTTTTAATTATAAATTTATTTTTCTTTTTCTAAATTTTCTTTCATTTTAAGATCAGCTCAAAAATGTTCACAAATTTTGTCAGTTGAGCTAACCAAATACTGTTAGCCACAAAAAGCTTATCAGTTGAGTTATCTTAACAGACTGTAGACTGAATTTATTGCATGTAAAGCTGGCTTATCAACCAAACAATTGAATATTGAACTGTGTATTGATAAAAAGAACAATTTTAAATAAAAGGAATAAAAATATTTATTTACTGTAAGGGAAGTTTAATGGTTGATTTCAGCTGCATAGCACCAACAATATTTGATCAGCTCGTTACTCTTGACTATCAACCATTTGTGTTGTTTTGTTTTTTTCTTGTTGTTTTATTTTTCATCAAATACAATTTAAAAAACTAGCTCTTTAGCTACCTGGCTTATATCTCTTCAGTTTTTACAAATTATCAAAAATAACTAAAGCAATTTCACACACTCATCATTACCAAACTAAGACCTAAGGTAGAAACTAATTGCATTTTGATTTTTATGTTTTACTTTTGATGTTAACACAAACTTGTATTTTTATTTTCTACATAAAAGTTCTCAAATGTAGAATTTAATGTAGAGGATTATTGTAAAAGTAAAGAAAAATGTTTTGCATTCATATTAATAGCTACTTGCAAAGAAAAATTTTTAGCAAAAATGAACAATACTATTATCAATGTATTTAAGATTCAAAAGCAAAATGCAAACTTTGCTTTCAAAAAATTCTGCAAAATATGCATAATAATGATTTGTGAACTCTTGTATACTGCAAATAATTTGCATATCAATTTTAAATTGGATACAACTTTCGCTGTGGGTCCTCTTCTGTTGGTTTTCTTTGACCAGTTTTTTCAAATGGAAGCAGCGTACATATATTATGGCATTTGTGAATGTATAGCTCAACGGAAGTTTTATTTTGATTTTCTTCTTTAATTGTCCTTGCGTATTTCTGTGTGGGGCAAGAAAATTTTCATTTGGTTTCGACTAATGATCATTTTTGTTTCATTATTTTTTTTGTATTAATGTTGGAAACAATAAATTAATTATGGTTGCAAGTATTTTTCTTAATTTTGATATTGTACGTAATTGTTATTTATTTTAATCTATTTTCTATTTACATTTAAAGTGCAATAAATGTTATGCTTTATTCTCTTAGTAAATTTGAAAAGTTCATTTTTGGTTTTCACAATATACAATAAATTTTGTGTTAGTTTGTGGATGACTTTGGAAGTGTGTTGGGCGTTGTTCAGCAACTTAAAAATAAATAAAAAATGTGCAAATACAATTCAATGTTTACTTTAATGTAAAATATAAGTTTAAGCCGAGTTTCGAAAGCCCAACCACTTCCAGAAGTTCAAACAGCCATCTGCTTAACCTAAAATGCTAACACAAAGCGCTCCAAAGAGATCCGCTTATTAACATTGTGTTGTAAGACATGGGTGGCTGTTTTTTGTTGTTGTTGTTTTTCTTTAACAAAACGCTTAACACACACACACATGATTCATATCGGCATATAGGCATTATATGTGTATATATGTGTATATATATATATATAGCTAGTTACATTAATAGTAGTGTACTTTCATGATATACATACATTTATTTATATATATATATGTATATATATATATATATAATTATACTCATATATAGATAATACTATATATGTTTACTCTGACTTTTAGCTTGCAAGTAGATAACATGTAAAAATTTAATCATTACATTTATGTATATACTTCAAAACTCGTGTTATTTTTGTTTTTGATTTTCTTTTTGTTACGAAACGCGCACAGACACAGAGACAGAGACACAGGATACGTAGAATCGCTACTATCTCCGATCCTGCATGACCACCTGCTTGAAGGCGCCCGCCCGCACATTCGACTTCACCTCATGTCCGCCCAAAGAGGCGGTGCCATCTCGCGCTATATACAGTTGCAGGCCGGATGCTAAGGAAATACAAATTTTAAATTTTAAGTTTTATTTTGCCACTAAATTAACTTACTCTCTGCTGACTCGCCCAGCTGATCCAGCTTGGTATCCTTTAATATCTCATCGATTAAAGAGTTGGGGTTGACACGCGTCTCTTCGACACGATCCGAAACTCGGGGCCCATCATCGAGGGCGCCCTTCTTGCGTTTCTCGCCGCTGCCTTTCGTGCGATCTAGAGATCCTGTTTCACTTATAACTAACGAGCCGGAGCTGGGATTCCTGCGAAGTTAAAATAACAACACGAATAAGAAGACAAAAATATAAAACAAAATTGATCTTTAAATAAAAACTAAGAGTAATAAAAAGAGTATACGCGTTGCTCTCCTGTTTTAGGTGAACCAATTTCTTAAGTTTAGCGGGGACAAAAAAACAACAAGGGAAGGGAATAAAACCTGGCCATGCCATGCAATGCATATTTATGTTCGTGTTTCGGTGAAATATGCTTAAAGCTATTGCTATATTACTGACAAAAAGTGATTAACGAATGAGACACTTAATAATTTAAATACTAGTAGTTCATAAAACTGCGTGTGAGATATATGAGAAAAATACCCCTTTTGATAAGCATAGAAATTAAAATATATAAAAATAAGTTTTTGATATTACATAATAATAAATAATAGCTCTGTAATTGATAAGAAATACATATAAAACAATCATTTCCAATATTCATAATAAATATTTTTTACAAATTAAAAATATAATATATATATAATAGAGCTTTTCTGGCAAGGACAATATTATTGAAATTTGTTAACTACCTCTGTTAAGTTTATTATATGTTTCGCGAAATCTATTTTAAATTTGTATATATATTTAGCTGACACGAAATATATTTTATTTGTTTACTTTAAGTATGGTCGATTTTGTCTTGTTCAGTATTTTTATGTTTGATTGAATTTTCAGTCTTCTAAATCTATAAATTTTTTTTTTGTTTTTTTGTAAAATATTTTTTGGCAATTGATCATCTGAAATGTCTTACACAAAGATATATATTGCTCTACTTAAGGAATTAGCTTGTCATAACTACTTCAAATCAAATTGTATTTCATTTTACGGATTGACAAGACTTTATTGAAGGCCAGATAGGTATTCAAACTCTATTTTATATAAATGGGACAATCAGGTATCTACGGGAAAAACGACAAAAATTGATTCAATGATGCAGGCAACTAAGTACATATAGTTTGGAAGTTGGTAAGGAGAACCCACATCATGGTGACGCTGGGCCGGCGTATTATCTGTGTGGTGGCCAGCGGTGAGAGCGTTGCTCCCGAGACGGACATCGTTGTGGCCGATGTAAGAGCGGATGCCTCCGCTGCGGCAGCCGACGTAGAGAGTAACAATGAGGCAGCCGATGGATTCGAGCGTATGCTGCACGCATCGGTTGGACTGGCCGCTAGCGAGCTGAGCGCATCTCCGGACACAACATTTCCAAGCCTGGGACTGCTGCCTTGTCCATTAGGTGAACCCGCCAGCGACTGCTGTGCCGGGCCATCAGCTGTGTCTGCTGTTTGGTTGCTGTTCGGATTGCACTGGAAGGTGATAAGGGCGCCGCTGCTGCTGCTATTGCTGGCGTTCGACGAGGATGCCGAGTGATTCGAGTGGATGCTAGCCAGAGTTCCGCACGGCGAGGAGCTGGAGCCCAGCGCATAACTGCCAGCATTTGCTGCTGCTGCTGTCGATTGTTGTCGGTTGCTGCTGCTATTGATGTTGTTGTTGCAATTATTGCTGTTGCCGCTACTGTCGAAAAGGCGTCGAGGCACGCCGCTGAAGCTTCTGTTGTTTATTTCACACGTGTGGAGCGTTTCGAATAAGATTATTTCATAGACACAGTTACAGATCAAAGCGTTTTACGTTTCGCATTTAGTATTTCGGAAGACATAAGAAATATATATAAATATAAAAAAACATTTCCAAAATATGCACATAATAAACATGATGAGTAAATCATTTCAAATTGAATTACAAGTATTCATAAATAATAATAATTCATAAATAATCCATTAGAGTGTACGAGGTATGTTCAAAAAGTATCAGGAATTTTGAATTTTCGCGGGTTACGTATATTCAAATTTCGATTTTTTTTGTGGCGTTATGTTGGTAGTCATGTCTCTCACTTATGCCGACAAGCTCGGCCATTTTGAATGTTCACTTAATTGTTGACAGCTGCTTTGCTTGCACGTGTTTTGGATCGTCTTCGATTTTTACCTATTCAAAAAAATGGATCAAAGAACCTGTATCAAATTTTGTGTGAAAAACGAAATTAAGTGCGCGGATGCATTCCGAATGTTGACTGTGGCATACGGAGAAGCTACCTTGCACCGAAGCAACGTTTATCGGTGGTACAAAATGTTCTCAGAAGGCCGAGAAGATGTCAACGACGAAGAGCGTGCCGGACGCCCGAGCACTTCAACAACAGACGAAAAAATTAATGAAGTGGAGAAAATGGTATTGGCCAATCGTCGAATCACCGTTAGAGAAGTTGCTGAGGACCTAGACATATCGATTGGCCCATGGCATGTTCTTTGATCCATTTTTTTGAATAGGTAAAAATCGAAGACGATCCAAAACACGTGCAAGCAAAGCAGCTGTCAACAATTAAGTGAACATTCAAAATGGCCGAGCTTGTCGGCATAAGTGAGAGACATGAGTACCAACATAACGCCACAAAAAAAATCTAAATTCGAATATACGTAACCCGCGAAAATTCAAAATTCCTGATACTTTTTGAACACACCTCCTATGCTTATTTTCAACTCAAGACGCGTTTTAACAGCTCTGAAACTTTAATCAAAAAATCATTTGATTGTTTAATTTATGCGTGTTCTTTATGTGTATGTGTATATTGTGGTGTGTCGCATGTATAAAAAATAATAACAACAAAGTTAAAAATTCAAATTCAATCAAATCAAATGCAATATCAATGCATACAAATTATTTCATATTTATTTTAAAATAGCAATAGCCTATCGAAAGTCGTTAAAATCAAATTTTGCACATCAAAAGACTTTGATGAAAATTTACCATTTAATTGAATTTTAAATGATTAAGTTAAGTGGGATTTATATCGCCTAGTAAACCAATTAAATTTGATTATTTTTCTTTCAAGATGAATGACAAATTATTACATTTAAGGTACACAATTTACATATTATTGCTTACTAATCTTATATATTACTATAGATATCTTACCTAACTTGTAACTAGCTGATAAGCAAATTTATTACTCTTACAACGCAAAAAAAAATTGGTAATAAAACTTTTTCGACTGCGAGTTAAGACAGCCACTGTTTTAAGATTTATAAAGCTGCAGGCCAAACAATTTGAACAGTTGTTTTTAGTCAAACGAAATGAGGTTAAGGTAGAGTTTAGAATGTGCCGAAGGTCAATCTCTACGCAAAAGGTCAACAGCAGACAAGCGACACCTGACAAGAGTGTGCCCACAGCCTTGCTCCGGTTTCAATCGGTGTTCTGATTCGCCAGACAAAGAGTTGAAAAAAAATAACAAATTGAAGCAATGGAAATTTTAATTGCTTCTTAATTAAGTTATCAAATTGGGACATTAAATAGGAAATTATTATGCAATTATACAAGAAGCACAAAGTTGCATAATCGGAGAGAAACAAAAACGTTTTTCATATAATGCAAATGCCCGTTGTGGGGGTATACAATTTTGTGAGAGTTCTCTTAATTTAAGATCCATGTTAATCTAGCATTTAAATAAGTGTCCTTAATTTGTGAGTGCTTAGTTAGTGTAGAGCCTGTGGCAACTGTTAACTGTACAACAGGGCGACCAATCCCAGTGATATAGCCCTTTGGTAAATAGTAATTTAATATACAAATTTATATATGATACATAACAGCCTTAATATTAGCTTAAGTCTAACTAAACCCGGGGGATTATGATTAGTAAATAGACTTGAACTTGAACAAAACGCAATAAAACATAAACAGAAAAAGAAAACAACGGGCAAAACAAAACAGATGAGCAAGAGTGTAAAAGAAAATGATAAACAATTTTGCAGGGCCAGGACGCGACAGAAGCGAACGTGTGTAAAATAAGAACTGAACTAAACTCAATTCCAGGACTTTAACGTTAACGAGGCAGGCTTAACGAGCAACGATTAACAAGTAACGATTAACGATTAACGATTAACGAGTAACGAGTAACGATTAACGCTTAACTAGAGCAACGTTGAACTGCTCAAATAGTTAATGATGTTGTTTCTGTTTTTTGTTTGTTTTGTTTATGGATATCAAATGAAAAACGCGACGCACCTCATGAGCTCGTAGGCAGCATTCGTGGAATGTGGACGCAACAGTGACTGGGTGATTAGCTGCTGCTGCTCCTGTGTGACGCTGGAAAGTGGCGTGGATGAGGTGCCCTGCAGCATGGTCCGACGGTAGGCGCGCTCGAAGGGTGTGCGCGACATGAACGATGTGTTATTGTTCGCCGGTGAGTCCACAGCATCGTAGGTGAGCAACCGATTTACATAGCTCGTGCCCAAGGCCGGTTTGTCAGCGGACTGTATGAGACGATTGAAGCTCGGCCTTCGTTCGGAGGTGGGTGTTAGAAATGGATCTGGTTCGATGCGTTCACCAACGACATCGGGTATGGTGCCCATGG
The DNA here is from genome assembly GCA_035042365.1 of Drosophila dives. Lineage (NCBI taxonomy): Eukaryota > Metazoa > Arthropoda > Insecta > Diptera > Drosophilidae > Drosophila > Drosophila dives. The sequence goes on along the minus strand of JAWNLJ010000097.1, from coordinate 2,287,332 downwards.
AGCGCATCTTTTGTATGGGATAATTTGTTGGCAACGGACTATCATTGCCGGCATCTAGCCCAATGAACTTGGCATTGCCGACTTTCAATTGGTGCTGATGCGTTTGGTGCTTCACAAACAGTTTGCCCAAAGACGCGTTCGATATGGTGGAGCTTTTGCGCAGGCTATAGCTATACAGCGGATGATGATGATGCAGGTGATTGTGCTGCTGAACACGCAAACGCTCCTCCAGCGACTGATCGCGAATGCGCTGAAACTCCGCGCGTACCACCGCCTCAGAATAATCGTCGAAGCAGAGATTGTTGAGCGATTTCATTTTAGGTATTTGTGCATGCTCCGCCAGTTGCTTGAGCCGGCGCGGTGAATTCCTATCCAGCTCCATAGAGGCCTTATGAAATTCCATTTCGAGTATGGATAAATTCTCCATGGATTTGATTTTGGCCACACGCGGCGTATGATAGTTCTCCTCGAGGCCCGAATCATTGTCGCCCGAATCCTCTTGTGGATATTCTTCAGATGAGCTTGTCTCCCCGCTATCATATTGATAATCTGTGTTCTGCTCTTGCAATAACAGCGGCAACGGCATCTCAGCCATCGGCGTGCGAAAATCATCGTAGCCGACAGCGTGATGCTCGTTGGAATTTATTGTAGCATTTGGTGTCTGATAGAGCAGCTCCTCGCTCACATATTCTATGGTGGTGCTCAGACTGACAGTCACTTGATGGTTGGCCGTTTGGGTCTGTGGGACTGCGGGGTCAACTTGATGTTCCTCTACCAGACCTAGGCCGAGGCCGAGGCCTTTAATCTGCTCTGCTTTGTGCTTATGTCGCAACGCCGGTATATTCAATTTCATGGCATTTAAAGCTCTCTGATTAAGTCTATTGAGTAGAGAAACGGATTTTCTAAATCGACTGAGGTATGTTGGTATGTTTTTTTTTTTTTTTTTTTTTTTTTTATCGTTTTTGGGCGACGTTTGTTGTTTGTTTGAAATTTGTAAGTTTTTTCATGAAGGTTAATATGTTTTAGTTTACAGTTGGTTAGTTTTTCATGTACCCGATTATTTTTGGTTTTTTTTTATTTATTTAAAGTATATACAGAACATATGTTGGTTATAAAGGAAGAAAAACAAAAGGTGTTAATCAAAATTAGCCAAAACAAAATATGATTTACCAAAAAAGTATGTTAGGAAAACGCTAAAGCTACTTTAATTAAGACCAGATTATGAAATGCCCATAAGAAATAACATGTTGTATTTGTTAATTATTATGTAAGCTAACATGAAACATATGAAATATTTCTTATAACTAAATAAACTTTAGGAGGTTTTTCGTTAGGTTTGGTGAACTTTAAAAGTTAGTTGAAAACTATGCATTGATTAAAATGTATAACAAGCCTGATGATATGGTTTGTGTTTTCATATAATTTATACTTAAAAAACTGTAGTTTTATTTCTCATTTAATTTTTATGGATATAATATATAAATATACTTCCCATATATAGGAGACTACACGTCATTTGCGAGATGTTGAGCGCGTACATTTTCAAAGTATGTAATTTCCAAAGATATGGCCCTAATCGATGTTTAACCTAGATATGCACATTGTGTTTATTATTGTCTTATACCCCTTGTAATTGAGCAACCAAAATGACTATATGAATGCATATTAGCCAGCAGTAAATGCTTGAACATATTCTATAATAAAAATGGTTGCAATTTCAGTTTACAAATCTATATTTAACATATTGGCTATAATTATATGAAATATGCAAATATGCAAGTAGCTAAGCTTATGCATATGCATTAAAGGTTATATGCTTAAAATGCTTTAATTACAGCGAAGAAAATATGCTAAAATGTCAAAAGGTGAAACATGACCTTTGAAGAGCTTTATAATGACGTCAGCTGGGTTGCCCTATGAAGTCATCGGCTGTTCATTTGTATGGAGTAAACAATGTTCACATTGTGCAGATGCATCTCAACATGCATACACACAGAACTATATAGCATACCACTCACCCCCCGACCGCACACACACTATAAGTTATACGCAAAATTCTGTTGGACAGGGAGAGGGTAATGTTTATTTTAGCTGCTGTTGTTTTGCTCAGAATATGACCTTAACTTAACAATGCAATTGAATTTGTTGTTGTTTGTGCTAATGTTAAGAATCGATAGCTGGAAAATAGTTGTGAGCTAATTGAAGTAAATGATTAGAGCCTAAACGAACCATTTGTAACTAGAAACTAGTTTTAATTTTATACTAAGTTTAATTTTATTTTTTAAAATACGCATCATTTGCTACTAAGATAACTTAGCTATGCAAATACTATAAATAAACCAAAAAAGTAACATGAAAATGAAAAGAAATTGTAATGTATGTTTCGTTGATACATAAACGTAAGTGTTTTTGTGTATTAAAACTGTTTAAAGTATTTTAGTAAACATTGTAAAAGAGTTTCTAGGCATGTGGGTAAATGTGTTTATGTAAATAGTGTGTGTGTGTGTGTGTCTGTGTGTGCCTGTGTGTGTGTGCCTGTGTGTTGTGTGTCTGTGTCTGTGTGTGTGCCTGTGTGTGTGTGTATGTGTGTGTCTGTGTGTGTGCTTGTGTGTGTGTGTGTGTGTGTGCCTGTTTGTGTGCCTGTGTGTGTGCCTGTGTGTGTGTCTGTGTGTGTGTTTGTGTGTGTGTGTGTGTATGTGTATTTCGTTAAAGGATACACATAGTGTTGAAATATAGAGCTTTACCATATATAGAGGATATAGTGTAGAGGAGCATCACAAAATTCATAAGATAACTATCTTACAATACTTGGGTTATTCATGTAAATTTAATACTTGTCGCGAATTTTGTGCAAAACAAATCAAATTCAATGTCAAGGCTTTATACACGTTTTAAGCAATACGTCATAACTAAATGACTAAATGGTAAATGGTTTTTGTTGTTGGTTAACTACTTACCTAGCATGCCCCGAGTCACCCTCGGAGCTCTGCCGCGAATGTTGACTGTGCGAAAAACTACTATATCCCGATCCTTTTGACATCTAAAGTTGGACAAAAATATCGTTAGTTTTCTATATCTCACTTGTACATTGGTCACTGTGCAATTAGAATACTTCGAAGACAATATTCTAATTTGCAAGCGGCAACTGTCTTTAAACATTATATGAATGTGCTCACTTGACTAGTATTACTGGAATTTCTGGAGTGTCCCAATTCCATTAGCGTAGCGGTATTAACGCCAACGCCCACACCTCCACCAACGCCACTGCCACCCGCAGAACTGGTGCTAACACCAGTGGTGCCATAATTGTTGCTACCAATGACGCCCAGACCGGGCATCGCCTGCATGACGGTGACTGGCGTGGTGACACTGGCCGAGGCAACAACATGCTGCTGCAGATTATCCGTGGTCAACGTGACACCCGATTCCGAGGATTCAGACAGACCAGAGTCTGTGACAATGGCCGCTATCACTGCCTGTACGTCGAGATCTGCTAGTAAAACAAATCAAAAAAAATATATATATATTCATATATATATAAGATTAAGTGCAATTAATTGCCAGTTGAGTCCTACCCTCATCCCTTGTGCTAGAAACTGGGCGTGTGCCCGGCGTAGATATTGGGATGGCAACGCCTCCCAAAGTGGCGCCACTGCCGCCCAGAGGAATGGACGAGCCACCACTGCTGGCTCCACCAATGCTGGAGAGCGCTGTAGCTGTTGGGGTTTGCAATCCACTGCAGGCGCCATCATTACCCAGATCATCAGCAGTAGCTTTGCTCGGCTTGCTCTTCAGGCTAGGCGTGGGACTGTAAACGAACAAACGAACATTAGCATAGAATTACCGAAATGTGGGCATTAAGATTTGACTACTCACGCCTTGAAGAGTATATCACCGCTTAGCATATGCATCTTAATGCTAACCCTCAGCATGGAGTTATCCAGGCGATGGCGCGAATCGTAGCCCTCAAGCAGACAGCGGCGCGATGTGAGACCAGCGCCAGCGAATTCGGCCAGATTTAAGTCGGTAAAGCCGAGTTTGTAGTAGCTGCGACCGCCCTTCATCTCCTTGCGTATCGAGATGCGCAAATAGCAGAGATCCAGAACGCCAGTCGAGGCGTTGGCGCTCATCTTGCACAGGAACTCAAAGCTCCGATTCCACTCCACGCGATGATTCTTCACCGCCTCTCTGAAAGTGTAAATAGGAATATTATTGTGAGTCTGAATTTTAAATAATATTTTTGGAAACAAAAGATGTTGCCATATTAATGATTTCATATATCACAAGTTAATAATATATAATTTAAAGCATCTAAAATGTTATCATATTAACTTCATCAATAGCAGGACCAGGAAGGTTTTTGTATTGTAAGTTGTTAATTTTTTCTATTGTTTTGTAAATATCTTATGTTTTGGTTAAACTTACCGGCTGCTGTACTCCTGAAAAGAGCCACCGTCTAGTAGACGTATCTTGGCAAAGAGCACCTCATTGACCAGGGCCACCTCGACCAGATCCTGCAGTTGGACCTCCACATTGAACTTGTACTTTTTCTTTTTCATCATGAAAGCCATGCCAGGGGCGCTAGGCCCAAGTAGTGTCATCAATTGCTTGCCTCCAAGCCGTTAATTCGCGGCGTTGCCACTCAGTCAGAAATAAACTGAACTGTTGCCTGCTTTAAGGCGGTTGACAGGCGCCGCCTTGGCCAACTTTCTGGCTGCTTAATTTGATTGTTGTCCCTGTCGCTGCTATTCGGAAATTTGAGCTTTGAAAATGTTTGTTGGTGGCGATGCTTTCGATCTGTGCGGCTTCCCTCTATATTTCTTACTATATATCTAGTATTGTTTATTTGTGTTGAGCTATTTGACAGCCATGTTTAGGATTTGAGCATGGCTCTGGCCTTGAGGTCGCTTCTGTCGTCCACCTGCAAATAAAAAGTAATAAAAAAAACCTATTAGAAAGGATGCTTTAAATTACATATTGGAATTTTTTGGGAAAATACGTGTTAATAATAAACTGAATTTAATTAGCTACATGCTCAAATTATAACTATTATAAAATATATATATATATAGGCATTTATTCAACTTAAATGAATTAAGTGGATACCTCTCAAACTAGCTCAAGCCCCAAGCACCTAAAAAGACGACAGTGAAAATAGTGACTAAAGAATATATGTGTAGAACCTTCCATCTTGATAAATTTTATTTGACAGCTAAATCAAATATACCTAATCGATACACCAGAAAAGTAGGTTGACCGTATTCCTTGTGTAGCAAATATAGCAGCCAATATTTCATTAAATTCAACAATAAATAATGTGTACACGTACATTACACAAGAAGTCATTATTTTGATATTTTGAACGATTATATGTGTGGTTATGCTACTGCTCTTCAGATATGACTGCTCTTTATAGACTATCTTTTAAGCGAGCAGCCATTGATTCGAGTTTTCTATTCGCCTAATCGCCCTGCTTGAGTATTCAATTATTCCTGCGCAAAAGGTGAGTAAAATTTATCGAATAAATTACAGAACAAACGTCAGGAACATAAGTTCTTTTGGTGTAGACTTTGCGTGTGTAAATTGTATTTAAATTATATCGCTGATTTTTGGGAAATTTTTTGACGCACTCATCAGTGTCACAGTTGCTGTAGTCGTTTTGCTTGCCGGATAATTAACACACGTATAAAAATAAATCAAGATAGATGAAAATATTTATTATAACACATAAAAAAACGCATAAGAACATTTCCTCGACGCCTACGAGGAAATATTTTAAGGTTTTTCCCTGACTAGCTGACTAATGTTTGTTTCTGATCAGTTCGGGGAATTTTAGACAATGTTCTTAATCGAATCGTGTTCTTTTTAAGAGGTAGTTAATCTTGTGAACATTAATTCACAAGTAAACGCACGGATAAGACTGCAAGTTAAAAAAACTAAATTAAAAGTTTTGTTTCTTTTCGCAGTTTAGCATTAACTGCAAAGCGGAACACGCTATTAAATGCAATGAATTACAATTTCATAGGCCGAAGACCCGCCCTCAAAAGGAAAAGGATACAACAAATGAAGGAAATTGCACCCAAATCACTTGCAGCGTTTGTTTTGGCTGAGTTGCGGTTTTTGTCTTCAAACACGCACATGTGACCACACCAAAAATAAACCTTGCCCAGCTACAATTTCTTTGTCGGGTCTCATGAGGTTAACTTAGCAGTGTTAAGTGAGACGTTAACCGAAAAGAGAAGTGAGCATATTAACTGACTGACTGACTGACGGAAAGAAAAAGTTGTTTTATTTGTATTCAATTTGTGGGTGTGGATTGGACTAAATAACCAAAAGACCGCAAGGCATGTATATCGTGGTTGGGATCCTTGTCCTGATGGATTTTTATTGAGGCAGCTTGATTCTATAAGGACTACACTGATTTCAGATCTCTGGTCGGTGATTTTGATATCTTTTTCTTTAGCTGACAAGTGTAAAAACAAGTGCGATTCTACTCGAGCTGCTTGTGAATTGATTGCTCTCTGCTAACCAGTCCAATCAGCGTGGCGTAAAAGTAAATTAACGAGTGTTCACAAAATTACCGCTGATCAACTTGACCTTTACCTTGCCACATCAATCGTTTATTTATTAACAATGACGCAGCAACTAAATGGGTGAGAAGAAAATGTGCATACCTCCAACTTATAGACAAAGCCAGAGCACGTTAGACTGTAAGCCAAATACATTGCCATACATGCCACAGAAAATAAATACCGAATTTATATATATATTTATATACTATATATATATATATATATATATATATATATATATAAATATGTATATACCAGCATCTGACGACTTGATCACATCGTAATCTTTGCCAACAATGACAAAGACAACAGCAACAACTGCCGCCGGCGAAAGACAAGCGAACTGTTAACGAGGCACGACCGAAAAATTGTCGCCACGAATCAGGCGAATTAAGAATTCTCTGAAATGGTAAATTTTTGAAATCATAGCTGAGCAGACGTCGCCACGTATCGTCTCACAGTTCACCCACGAGTATACACGTTGTTGCTGCCTTTTCTGTGTCTGATTTTGCGACAAGTAATAATGTTGGAGTCGAGAAAGCTCCGCTATTAGATACCCTAATCTCAATGCAATCTCGATAAGAAATATTTCTATATGTGTATATAATTTGTGGTTTAATTGATATCGATTAGTAACTAATTTCGTAAAATAGAAAAGTTATCAATAAAATGCAATAAATATTCGAAACAAAAAATGAATAAGGGATTGAATATGATTCCTTTTTAATGTTACTTTTCACTACTTCATGATGCCATTCCCCTCATTTTCAATGAGATTTATTAAAAAGCTAAGCTAAAATAATATTGCAGATAAGAGAATTGTGTTAAAATAGATCAAAAAGATAAAAGAGACAAGGAAAGATTTGTGAACCAAATGAGTTAGAAAAATAATATGAAATAAGAACAATAATTTATTAAAATAATAAGAAACGTTTAAATGGAGAATCTTAAAAACAACAGATTTATCTCTAAATTACATTGGTATTTTTGAAACAAAATTAAATTTAAGTAAAAATAAGTACAGAGAAACTAATCAATAAAGAGAGAAATCTATAAGTTCTAAAAATAATATTATTTAAAAAAAATAGAGAGCACGTTATAGAGGGAGTAGTACATCATAATTGATTATCCTTATAAAGATAAAATATTGCCTTTTTCGTAGGGAGTATTGAAAGAAAGTTTCATCAAAGAAAATATAAACAAAAGTAACAAATCAACAAAGATATAAAAAGAACAAATAAAGAAAGAATGCCAAGAAAAAAGGTAGATAACATTTAAACAAAGATCGGAAAGGCGAGTAGATACTAATTGTTATAATAATAAACCACAATTCCGAACTCTGACTGATGATCAGACTGCACAATAACAATGAATGCTTACATCTTTTTGCAATAGACATGCATATATAAATAAATAAATGCAAATGTTCAGGTCGAACTGTGACTTGTCAGCATAGTAACATACTACATATGTAAGTGCAAATGTTGCATGTGCTCAACGATTTCAGAGCAATAACAAGCCAATTGTTGTGCAGAGCTGACAAGCTATGTGTGTTAACTTTGATTGTACGTATTCCCACTTTGTACTATTTGGGCTCAGCTATCACATTTGGGGCCAGCTGTTTGCTGCTCTAGTTGCATGCGATGCTCCAAAAGTGAGTGACAATTTGCAAGATGTTTAGCTGCTTTTAAGAAATATCAGCTCAGTAAGATACAAATATATATGTTTTGCATTCAATGATGCGACAAACCGAAAATATCAGCGACAAGATGACAAAGGAATGATGGCTATGGCCATAGTTAAGATGCTACTTATTTATTATTTATCTTATTTATCGGAGTAACTAGCAAATTACAATTGCACTCAAGAGGTATCTGCAAAATATAAGTATCTTTAACTTCAGGTCTTTAGACAAATTAAATTGACTCAGCTTTAATAAACATGAACTCTTCTGTGCAACGCAACCAAAGCAATTTAATCGATTGACAATCGCAACAAGTGTTTTAAAGAAGCCACGAGTCGTGTTCTCCTTGTGTTGCACGCCCAATCGATAGCTGCTGCAGCTGTTGCACACATGTTTTTTATTTTTTACATTCCCTTTACTGGCTTCCCGATTAATTGTTGTTCATTTTTCATTTAACCTCCTAAAATTATTTGAGTGCTAATGATGTGTAAAACAAAACATATAAAGAGCATTCTTTGGAAAGCATGGACACACGAACAATTGCAAATACATATATACTGGCATACGACAGAGATGAGGTCATCCCGAGTGTCGGTTGAGTGAGCGTTCTGGTCATAAAGATAAGCACGGAAGCCCAAACATAATAATTTTTTTGTTATATGCAGAGCAAATAGCAACAACTAAGATCATCAACAGACATTAACTTAAATTGACATCAGACATAAATTAGAATGCACAGAATAAAGGCAAATGGTCTGGATACAGAACTGAAGCTTAATGAGCCAAGGCATACACTTAAAAATGTGTATTTAGCTTATTATTTATAAAAGAAATAGATGCCAAATAATAATTAAAATTTTTAAACATAGATTTAAGATGAAATCCAAATGAATATTGGGATTCAGGCAGTTTTCAAGAATATGTAGGACATTCTAGGGAGAAGAGGGCATAGAGAAGTTTGAGAGCAAAAGACTTATTTCCCACAATGCTTATTAAAGCAAAGTACTCATTAACTATTGCAAACAAATGGAGCATGAAACTTTGTTTGGTGTCGAAGAGAATTCCGGGATCATTAGCTGAAATGGGGCATTATCAGCACTGTCGTTTGTGATTTATATCAACTAAAATATAATCAATTTATACAATATTTTCCGTCGATATTACAATGGCCATCTAGTTATCTAGCTGTTTTTTGTAGCTTTAGCACAGTTTTTACAATTCTCTCTATTCGCGGTGCTTACTTAACCCTTAAACGAGCTCATCCAAGTTGGCTGCAACGCGACACGAACTGAACTGAAAGTTCAGAAGAGGTCGCAACATGTCTTGATTGAAAAACTGGATGCTTCAGTGATTTCTCTGTTGTGCACGCAAAATGTAAAGTCCCAAGATAAAAAATACAGAAAGGTAGAGTGAGGAAGTCAAAGAGAGGAAGAGAGAGGGAGACACATATATAATATTTTAGAGACGCTGAGTCATAAATACGTCTAGAGAGATATTGACCTTGACAAAGCAAAGCGTTAATAGACTCGACTTTGAATGGGCAGGGCAATTTCATATTTAGATATTGCTGTATGAAATATTGAATGCGCTGCAAATCTTATTAACTGGGCTATTACTTTGCTTGCCAGTGGCAATTGATTAACTTGCCTTTTTTGAAATTTTATGTGGTCTAGCGAACTTTTAAACTTATTAAAGCCACAATATGTATATAGATAGCTTCTATGATTTTACTTTTATTGCGCAGCTTTATGTTCGTCCTTACTCATTAAAAGTATTTGCACAGACACACACACACGCCCACTCACAAACACATACTTGACAAGTAGTACTAATTAAGAGCGCAAACTTAATTTGAGTTTCTTTGCACTTAACGCCTAAGAGTTCTCTTAAAATTCCGCAGAGTTGTGTGATTTGGATATATCAAGCAGAAGAAGATATAGATATAGAGTGATACGCAGGAAACCACAAAAGACGTAATATTTTTTCTTTTAAATCAATTAAATATATTCTTAAATATTTAATATTAACATTTTAGCACTAAAACAAATTAAGTTTTGTTTAGAGGGTATCTCATGACATGGCAACCTGTTTCTCTCTGCTGTGAGTATGTTGGCCATTGTGTGTTGCTCAAGTGTTAATGGGGTTACGTCTAATGAATGCCACTGTCACCTGGGCCACCATCTTTTCCTGCCTTATGGTGGTTGCTGAAGTAAGTTGAATTATGTCAACTTGGCCACATTATCAGCACCTACATAACATGTGGGCAACTGAAAGAGCAACTAGGACCAAGACAATGTAGACCATTCCTTGCAAATTACTTTCATCACTCCGAAAATCTTTGGCCAACTCTGATCCACTTTCAGCTACGCGTAATGTATGAAGTGAGTGCACAAATTGCCCCACTCAGCAAGCTCACGATTAGTGTGCAGCTCTTGGGATTGGAGGCCAAATTTACATTAACCACTGGTGTAGCACCCTTAATGTGGGGAGTGCTAAAAACAGTGTAATTTGACTTACTAGCACGTAAACTAAGCAGTATAAAAAACCCTGAGATATTCTCCAAGTATATGTTTACAATTCATGTACATTTTAATAAAAGGTGCATATTAACCATCTTATTTGTTTTGTAATCTAGTTTTTATTATTGTGGTATTATTTGTTCTGGAACATTATAGGCGCGCCATCAACAGCATGCCAGGACTATCTATATAGCTTTTTGTAGGCGTTGCTAAGCGAGCATCACTGAATCTGTTTATAAAGCGGAAGTACCTGATTATATTAATTGTGTAGCAGGAAACAGATCCACTGCTCTGAAAGTTTATTCAGTTTAATCTGTACATTTGCTCTGTAAAGCTGGACATATTGTGTCAGACGCTCGTCTTTTAATATTTTGCTCTTTTATAATAACATTAAAAAAAAAAAACCATTAATACATTAATTTACAATATTAGATGTATTAGATATTAAATTATATATATATTATAAAATAAAACAATTTTTTCGTCAAGTGTTATAACGTGTTTTAAAAGAAAGTTGCCATTATCCAAATTGAAAAAAATTTAAACAAATTTAACAAAAAAAATTTTTTTTCAATAAATTCATATAATGATTGTGTTTTGGATGAAACATCGCAACTACTTTAATATATTTATTATAATTTATGTAGATTTATTTTTTTGACTTATTATATTAAAATTTACTTCTGTTGTTAAATATTTTGCAAATAGACTAAAATGCTGCCTCATTTTTCAAATTTACACTTGCATTAAATAGAAAATTCTATATAAAGAATGCTCAAGTTACCTAATTTCAAATAAGTTTAAATTCACTCTATGCTCCCAAAATCGATCAGCCAAATCGATTGACAAGAATATATATTGTGTTTTTGCTTGTTCTTTAATATTTAATGATTATTCGTGAAATGTGTGTTGTTATCGCGGCAAACAGTTATATTGAACTAACCGCCCTTACGCCCTTATCGAGAAAGAAAAATGAGTTTTACGCAGCCCACGGGAATATAGAACATAATAATAGTAATATCAGCATTATCGGGTCGACTGGGCTGCGACGCTGACGCTGACAAGCAAAACGAGCAGCGACAGCGGCAACGACAACAAAACGAAAGCGTTTCACTGTCAAATGTAGTGTTCAAGGCTTTTTGAAAGCGGAAATGGACGCAAGAATATGCGATAGATGACATCATGAGTGGTTGCAAAACGACAGCAAGTGAAAATGGTTTGAAAATTCGAGCGAATGACCAAAGTACAAAACACAATGTGTTTGCTATGACTTTACTTAGTATTACATGTTAAGGGCATTAAGTGTGATCGTTACGATCTTTAAAGTCGGGAGTTTGACGTATCACTTGTTTAGAGGAATTTATGTAAGAATCTCGTGTTTGAATTAGATAAGTGATTAATGTAAATATAATTCCCAAAGGAATTAGAAATGTATCTCAGAATCTTAGAAACTAAAAAAGTCATATCTTTTTCAAAATCACTTAAACATACTTGACCTCGAGCCAGCATAATACATGTTTTAATTATAATAAGATGTTATTATTTTGGGTAGTATTCGTAAGACTTGATCACGCAGTCTCATCACCTATGTATACTGAACACTTTGAAATGTATATGCGTATGCAATTCGTATTTACAGAGTGTCTATTTTCCCAGTTGCTTTTGGAACTGGCGATGAGCTAATCTGAATCTGGGATGGTATTGTTAAGCAACTACATCGAAATCGATTTGAATAACTACTACCACAAATAAATTACCAAGGAAAACCGATACGAATTTTTGTTGTCCTTATGGCACACTAATCAGATCAAATATACATAAACACGATGAGAAATCGCACAGTTGTTTATGTGAAAATAACGGCAATTGTAGCGTCTGTTTATCAATTCTCAGAAGAGCTTTTGTACCACAGATAGGCAGGCGGCAGACAGCATCAGCTAGATACACAATGGATTGCCAGAGAATTAGATGATCATGCCAGACAGCAGAGAACGTCATCATCATTGTCAGCGTCAGAAATATGATTTACGCCATTTGTCGGACTTATGACGTGTTTGCAAATGAACACTACCAAACAACTTACTTTTGAAATGGCCCAAACCGCTGGCCTCGACTTCCTACTGCAGCGATTCAATTTGAATTTAAGCGAAACTAAAACTTGTACTCAGTACTACCTGATAAAGAATATCAAACAAGTAAGCATTCACTGTAATTTCAGGGGGACACTAAAACACGATGCAATTCAATCTAAATGAGTGATTCTCATGCTAATGGATAATTTATCTTAGTTGCTTAGGTGCGAGTATGACAGTGTACATAGAGTACACGAGTACATAGAGAAAATAAGCTGGTAAGTGGAAAGACGCGGTGTTAAATAACATATATGCATATAAATTAGGTCATTGAAATGATCAAATCTTGATACTTAAATAAGTGTTCATTGAAACTGCAATAGAGTGTCGAACACCGGAAAAACTTCCAAAGCTTTACAGTACAGAAGGGGAATCTGTAATCAATTCGGTTGAAGATGATGATCCAAAGTTGCTTATCAATTCATAAAGATTTTTTTTTTGTGTCTTAATCGACAAAACAGTATTTTGGCATGGCACTCTATTTTAGTATGGGGTATAATAAAATGATTGCATCTTAAACTAAAAGCAACTTGTTATGTGATTCTCATGAAATGTTTACTTGGCACACTGACACAGACCATTTGCAAGTTGGCATTGAGCCCAAAAAAAAAAATACTAAATTCGTAAAAAACGAACGCTTTACATTCAGAAAACCAAGGTAAATTCATAGTTAAGAAATTGATGCAATTTACAGTGGTGGCTAATTGAAAGGCCAAAGTGTGAATGACTAAGGGGGTTTTTAGACGAACACAAACTTGAATGAACTGTGCTAAAGCCAAAATAAATGACTAAATAAATATGTTAAGTAGTCAAGCGTCGTAAAGACTCATTTTCATTGATTTTCACATACAACGTTGACGCAATGCTAACCCCACCCCCTGTTGCTTTTAAGACCCGCAACCTGCTGGCCACTACTCAAGGCAGCTGGCTTCCGTTGACCCTGGTCAATAAACTACTGAACAAATGAATGGCCTAAAGTAAACATCATAAACTAGAATATGTGTGTCAATATTAGTGTAGCATTAAATGAAAAGCACAAGCAACACTCACTTAATATATATATAGACAACAAAAAAATCAATCCTGTCCAGGATGTGGTAGTTACTAAAAGCAAAGGGGCTTGACAACTAAATTGTCCTTTATCTATTGTGCATCTGATTAATGACACACAACAAACTTTTGTAGTTCGTTCCTTAAGGGCCAACAAAGAACCAACCCATAAATAATGCTCAGAACAGCGCTCAAACTGCAAATGGCCAAAGAAGAAATGACGTTATAAACAATTAAATGTGTATCACAATAGTTTTTAAGGAAGTAAAAAAGTAAACAACCATTTTTCTATGAACAGTAAATATCGATTTATACTATTAGAAGAAGAAGAGAAGAAAATTTCGAACATTCACATTCCTTACATTTCATTGGTAAAACTATTGCTTAATTAGAATAAAATAATAAAATAAATTTATCTTAACGAAATAAATAATAAAACCTTAAATAAATACAAAGTAAAGTCTATTACCACGTACATTTTAAGAAATCATAATTCGATTTTAAAATAATCTCATAACTTTTATAAAACATCTGTTTGTACAGATGTTGTTCCTTATTTTGATTGAAGTACCAGGCAACTAAATTGAATTCATATTTAATTTTCTTAGAATAAAAAAAAAAACAGTTCTACAATAAGTAGAGAAAATGTTTTATTACCCATAATGTTGCCAGCCAATCGCGGAATGGCAAGAAATATAAATTATTGATGGGTATTAAGCTCTTTGTTTACACTGAGTTGAATGAGTGCCGCTTTTACGAATATGAACGCGAAGAATTCGCGTGAACTTTAGATTGCACGAGCTACAAATTCTCTGGGCTTTGTTTACATTTCTCGCTGATAAGTTAACCGTTGCTCCCCCAGCAACAACAACCCCACTAACAAAAACAACAAACACATCTATTGAGAATGGGGGTTCAGCACTGATAAGCATTTGACTTTTGTTTATATGAGGTTAATTATAGTATTATAGTTGCGAGTGGCATAATAAATAACTAACTGGCTATGTGGCTATGTGGCTATGTGGTCTTGTTATCAACGGTTATAAAATAATATAATAGTGGGTGAAAAATTATTGATTTTGTTTGTGTACACTGCGCACAGATGGCATTGAGGTTCAAGTTTACTGTTATGACAGCTCCACGCGTGGTATTGCTTTTATTGCTTCTATTTGTTAACGGATACTAGATAAACAAACAAAACTAATATGTTTTTTAAGCTCTTGTCAGTGCTTTACGGAACCTCTTTAATAAGTTTGCTTTTACAATTTTATCGTCAGGTTTGTAAAGCATTGAGGGTGTCGTTTTAGAGCCCATCAGGAAAAACCAAGTTAGAATGCACGACCAGGAGGTACACTAACATACATTTTACTTCATGTTAATGTCAAACACATAGCCTTTGGAATGACATAATTATAAAATAGTGGTTTCTTTTGATATCTGTAATCGTTTCTTATCGTGAGAACAGCGGAAACTTGTGCTCCAAATTATTTTTACAGTCTCTGAGATCACTACAATTCTATTATACCAGTTTCATCATTTTTGAATGGGTTCGTAATAACTAAAAACATCATTTACGTTGGAGATTCTGTCCAAAAAGGTCAGACCGACAGCGTTGTTTCCCATTAGCTTAGTTGCATAAACATCCGCTATAGAACGGAAAACGGAGAGACTCTACCTTAATCCGACAGACTTTGCATACATGCAACAAATTCTAATTTAAATCTTCAGTTGGTAGTGTGGGTGGAAGTGACTCAAGAGCACGGGGTTTAGGGACATCATCTCTCCCGCCCTATCTCTGTCTTGGATACGTTTTAGGTGGCTTTAATATTTTTTGCTTTTTCTTTTTTTTTTGTATTGTCTGTTGTCTGCTGCATGTACGTGACATGAAATCTAAATTGTTTTTCCGTTTTTACTTTTGATTTTTAATTCGACTGCAGTTGAGAAACGCGAAGGCACGTCTGCAATTTAATGCTCAGTGTCTGTTGAATGTTCCTCCAAAAAAACACAACCTATTAGACATTTTTGAATAATAAAAAAAGGATTGTGTACTGTGAACTGTAGAGTGTGTTCTTTATTTTCCCACAGCAACAGAAAACCTGATAAGGCATAAGATGGGTGAATAATCTGCTAATATAAATATTAATGCATTTATGTAGAAGAACAAACATTGGAATTTTAGATAACCCAAAGTTTACCTATTTCTGAGAACTTGTATGTTTTCAATGTTCCACCAAACTTGATTATGCACCCACATAAAGTTAATTTTTGTGGTATATTAGCTTTATATGCCTTCCATAAAATTGACAGTCGATAAGTAGTTCTTGTGGGTGGGTCGGCCACATCGACAATAAGACATTGCACTTGACAAGACTTAAATCAAATTGCGCAGCCATCCAAATGCTACATTTTTTGCACAAAATTACCTAGTACACGTTACACATATCTATTGCGTATCGGTCAGATGACTCAACGAAGCTAATTAATATTAAGTACGTGTACTTGCACAAAACTCATTTGTACTTGTTGTTTAAGACTCGTATCTACAACCACTCTTTCAACGGTGATTGATTCGTTTCTGTCTTCATTTTTTCTTTAACAAGAGACACTTTTTGCGAAATACGGTCACACTTGAGACATTTTTACTAGTGTCCCATTATTAAGGGGGAAAATATGTAGAAGAAACCTTCATGCTTCGGTTAGCGCGTTTTAATTAACTAGTTGCTTTCATTAAAATCATACTTTCGGCAACTGTTTTGCTAGCTGTACAAATATTAATTGGTTTTGTATTTGCTGAAAGAGTTGTTTCTTTGCTTGCCTCTTTGCACGCTGGTGGCTCTGGAATGCATGTGTGTCTGTGTTTGTTTGTTTTTGAGCATAAATTTCAATTTTAAAATCCACAGGTCAAAAAGAAAACTCTAAAATCAGACGCTATTTTGCATAACAGTTTCTATCTGTCTATCTAGCTATCTCTACGACTCTGTGGGTGATCTATTTGCATGCTGACCCAAATATTTTGCGCATACGCCGCATTTGCCCCGACACGTTTCCGCATGCCTAGCGTAAGAATTTCTGACATTTACGCCGCTCGATTGAATCATGGCACAAAAAAAGAAGAAAAAACGAACACGACATATTGCAGGGCATAGCTATGCAAAACAAAAATGATCATATAAATAATTGCAATATTAACATTTTTATGCACGCCTGAAAAATGCCATCATGGGAATTTTTTTTGAAAAAAAAACGCGCCCATTTCCTTTGAAAAGTAAACAAAGAAAATATAACTATAGCTCGTAAATACATTTTTCCATTATATTGGTAACTAGACTTGAGTTGAGTTTCTGAGAATAAGATTATTAAAATTTTATTGATTTAGTCCGGTGTTAAATAAACAAAAAAAATACCTAAAGTCCTTGATAGGAGAAGTTTATAACCTGATAAAAAATAAATACTTATGCACAATATAATAAGAACTGTATTAATATACATACATACATATATATATATATATATATATATATATATATATACATTTGTGTTTGCGTATGTGTGTACATGCGTTGACAATATCTTAATTGAATGTGTACCACAGTTTACACTTAAAAACCAATTACTTAAACGCACTCAGTTTTTGTGAAATTAGATAAAGGTGTCGTTAACAACAAAGACAAGAAATGACGAAAATTATATACCCTTGCCAGAATATCGATTGGCTATCGGAAATCGGCTATAATTGTTCGACTAAATATTTTTAAATGTAAATGTAAAACTAAATTCTCTAATTGTTCATATTATAAATTGTTAAAAAGCTGATCCATTCTAAATATTCTCTTTTAAAAAATAAATAAATGTTCTCTTTTAAAAAATGCATCTTCACTTGTGAATTTCGCATTCAATTTTGATTTTGGTTTTATACCACCTTTTGCATATTTTTGGAGTTTATCCCAAATAAAGCAACAAATGATCAAACAAATTTTGTTAGGGTTTATTTCAACTCTTGCTATTGGACTGATTGAGTTTTTTTTGGTGGTTTTCCCAATCTAAGCAACTTATGTTACACAATATTGTTGTGCTTAAAATGACAATATTAATTTTAAAAAAATATTTTACATTTTCATATATTTTGTTGAGTCTTTTTTTATATTTATTATAATTTTAAGTTAATTTATTTATATTTTTAGTTATCTTAAACCATTAATCAAAATTAAATATGTAAATAAATGTGATACAGGGCATGGTTTAGTCAATCTTTTGTTGACCAATGCAACTGAGTTTACAGAGCCCGAAACAACGAGAGGCAATAAAAAAAATACATACAAACAAACACACAAATGCAAACAAAAGCGCCAAAAGGCCTTCAACGACCTTGGGTTTGGATCAGAGAGGAAGTGCATGATAAAGAGAACGACAGAAACACGACGGAAACTAGTTGCTGGGTACGTTTTATTAAATTATTTTTAATATGAAATATGAGACTCACATTACGCGGAGATGATATGACT
This sequence comes from Drosophila dives, assembly GCA_035042365.1. Lineage (NCBI taxonomy): Eukaryota > Metazoa > Arthropoda > Insecta > Diptera > Drosophilidae > Drosophila > Drosophila dives. The sequence continues at coordinate 2,268,873 of JAWNLJ010000097.1, read as the reverse complement.
GCAATTAAATTTCTTACCTAAAATGAGAAGAAGAAATAGTTTAATACATTTGTTGGATTTATACAGGTTAATTGATTAAAACATTTAACTTTGGTAAATGTAGTTGCGATGTAGTTGTACAGCAGCAACAACAACAGCAGATAGCAATATCAACAGCAGCAACAACAACAAGCTACGCAACACACAGGGGCAATTGCTGTAATGCCTTTAGTTTATGTGCTTATAAATTGTATACTTGAATCGCATTTGTTGACGCGCGCAACGTGTTGCAAACAATGTGTACATACGAGTTCATAAAACTGAATTGTCGTTCTTTGAAACAACGACTGCTACTGCGACTACCAACTGCGAACACAAAGCGTTGAGTTCAGGTTTACGAGTGAGCCATATTGATGGGTTCATCGAGCTTATATACATCGGAATGCAAATCATCAAAAAATAAAATTAGTGTTTTAGAAGTTTCATTAAAAAATGAAGTATTTGATGTATTTTGAAGTCTAAAAATACAGAGTCACGCGAAATAAATTGCTTTTTAAGTTTTCGATACAACAAAATGGAACCCGATTAATTTCAAATATTATGACATCTTTAATAGTAATTTGAAGTGATTGCTAAAACAAACAAAAAATAGCACTTAGCTATATATTAAATAGTTCGAGTCGGAGTCAGAGAGCTAATTTGTAGTCATTAGAATATAATTAAATGAGTGGTACAATTTCTTACACAACACTTACAGCGTTATACAACACTGATTGTAGCGAGAGAGTCTAACAAATGAGTCAGTCAATTGTGTGAAAATATATCCTGCTAATGACAATTCTCTGGTTGTTCTACTTTAAGTACGCAAAGTGCCGACCGCAAAGGCGAACAACAGCAATAACATTATGATAACTTTAACCACTTTAACTTTAAAAATATGCATATGAATGGAGTTAACGTATAGAGTCTAGACAAATAAAAAACTGATGACTGGCAAACTTGCGAAATCGAGCTAAGCAAAACAAAGACACAAAAGATTAACGCATGACGCGATAATTAAAAGTAAAAAAGAAGGCAAATTTTGCAAGAGCAGAGCGAATCCAAAGCCCCAGGAAATTAGGCTAATTCATAGTTGACTCGGCATGTTTTTAATAAAAAAAAAAGAGATTATAAACATATTTACAAGTTAGTTAATATATTATTCATAAGTAGTGAGTTGTGCAAATGCAGCTCAAAATATATATGCCTATTATATCCGTACATATGCCAATTACCCAGGGCTTTGAACAGACTTGTACATGCCATTTCAAAACCCTGAAAAGGCATTAAGTATAATTAAAAATAAAAACAATTCTATCAGTTTGGAGAAAGAGTGTGAAATTAAATGAAAATGAAATGTGGCCTTAACACGCGAATTTCGCACGCATTGCATGCATTTTTAATACTTTTGCTTTCATGCTAGCTGGAAAAAAATGTGAAACTCATCGGGGCTTATAATTGCTACATTTTAAGCTTTTATATTTATCTATATATATAATGCATACTCGAAATAGATAAATCAGAGACTGAAGTAAAGTGAATTAACTGAATGATGGTTACTGATGAAAAGATAGAGTAAAGTCTGTAAGGTTCACTAGTCTTTTGTTTTAAGAAAAAATATGTAAAAAAAAAAAAATAAACTAGTAGCAGGTGAACTTTATCTAGAACATTCCGAAACACTTTCTGTGGATCCCCAGTGCAAAAGCATATTGAAATCAAACTTAGTCAGCTAAAAATATGGAAATACTCACTGCACTTGGCAGCCTTTGTGTACCGACTCTGCTAATACAAATTCAAACAGTCAGCTGTCTGCTGTCATCAGCCACATCGATGATGAAGTCATTTGCGCTGACGTTCAATGGCTCTAACTGAGGGGCGCACATCTGAGTCGGATATATATGTATGAATATATATATATATACATCTATATTCATGTATCTATATATATTCTATTGTTTTTTTTTTTTTTTTTTTTTTTTTTGCAATTTTTACATATTTGGCAAAATTTATTTAATTTGCGGCGAGCAGCAACAGTAAAAGTAAACATTAAAATCAATAATTATATTGAATTTACATTTAAGGCAAATGGCGTTTGGGTTTTCGCTCTGTTGCAAATATACGAGTTGTATAAACTATTAATTGTGCTTGTATTTAAAGATAACATAAATTATACTACTGAAAACAAATGTTTTCTTGCTAAGAATTTTGTATAGCTTGCTTAAAATCTTATAAAGAGTTCATTGAACGAAATAAAATAAAATTTATGGACCATTCAATTACATTTTCGATTCACTTGTATTAATTTAATATATTTAAAAGTTGATAAATAATAAAACTCAATAACATAAGTAAATTAGTAAAAAAAAAATAATTCGATATTTTATAATCAACTTAAGGAACTCAGATGAAAATATAAACTTAAATTAAAAGCAATTTCATAGCTGAAGCACCCTTCGAATGTGTCAAAGCAACAAACTACTGTTCGTGATTCGTCTGGCTTCAAGTGCAATTAAAATATGATCAGAAACAATTGTGTACACAAACGGAAAAATTTCAAAAGGCAATATGGCAACAAAAAATATAACCTCGAATACTCAAATATTAGATACCCTGTTGTGCTATACTATACTCGATAACTTGTTTAGACAAATCAAAAGTGAAATTTTTCGTTTTATAGTAGTAATAATAAAACAATTTGGTAAATTTAAAATATCTTTTAAATTGAACATCTAATTAAAAATAACTTTTTGTTTATTTTTTTTATACTCCAATAAATACAATACACAATAAATAAATCATAAAAGCTAAACTAAACTTAAGCAATTACTCTACCTTTGCGTATTTAGAAATTGTATGCAGGGCATATCAGAATAAACAAATACAGAGGGAAAAAAGAAAGAAAACGCGCGGTTAAAACGTGTGACGTAATATTAGAAGCACCCATAGTCATAATCCATATAAAATATATAAATGAATGTTCGACTTATGTAACTGAGTTAAATCGACGTTTTTTTAATCTTGGAAACGCGACACAAAACACGATAAATTCTAATTGCGAAACGAGGTAGCCTCGAGCGATGTTGTTGTTGGCGACGAGGCGTATGCTTAATCTCGGCTCGTGTCCAGGCAACTGGTGCAACAAGCAGACTGGCCGGCACTTTGGGTGGTTTTTTGGTGAGACTTGAGCGGCCGCCTCACTTGACACATATAGCCTGCCCCTATATGACATAACCAGTTTTAGTCTTCTGATGTATTCCTGTCAATCAATGTAATTGAACTTAATATAAATGCTGAAATTTGTGATTTTAAGTGTGATGCGACTAAAATGATTTTGATTGGATTTCACTGTGTGTGTGTGTGTGTCTGTGGCTGACATTTTGCAGGCACTGTAACTATGTCAAGATTTTGCCATAAGTTTTAGGCACTGAACACTGACACTGAAGCTTCCAATGGGTCGCAATTGGATTATTAATGATTCATTGTTTAGTCTGAAGTGCGACTGTCTTCAACTTTTTTGTTGCTGTTCAGCTAAACGCTACGTTAAAAATTAGACAAAACCCAACTGGAGGCTGTGGCCCCACTCAGGTTCAGCCTTCTCGGCACTTGGTATATATATATATATTTTGTAAAAGTTGCATTTTTGTTTGTTTTAAATTTGAAAGTACCATTTACCTTTTTTTGTTACAATTTTCCAATTATGCAATTACTTATTGAGTTTAGCGCATGCGTAATAAATACAATAATTTATAGAAGTAAATATAACAGATATACTTAGCACATAGACGGCCAAAAATGTAGGTATACAAAGTAAAAATAAATATATTTATATATAAATATGATATTGTGTATTCTTTGAACGTTTCAACGTTTGCTTGAGTGCGAATTTAAAAATATTATGTTTAACAATTTAAAACATTGTCGCTTAGTTGGATTGAAAGAGTTTCAGCTGAAACCAATTAAAAAAGTATTGTCTTATATTACCTCGAACCAAATCAAACTGATTATAAGAAAATAATGAAAACAATTTCTGAAATTTAATGGAAAAAATGTAATTAAAGAACACGTAAGAATAATCTTATAATAGATATTCTGAAGCCAATTTTAGCGAATCACAAAGAAATATCTTTAAGAAATCAATTCTAATCGATATTTACAGAGCGGCACAAATTGTCGAGATTATTTATAATTCAATTTTCTCCATCTTATATATAATTCGCAATTCTGTTTAACCTTCTACACAATTTTCAATGTCTTTAATATACTGTTAATATTTCTATTTTTAAAAACAAGCCTATAAGCCTATACCAGGAATAAAGTATTTTTACAAATGTGTTCCCATTATTTCGTATCTATTTATGACAAACCATCGATTGATTAATCATTTTCTGACAAGTTGCTTATCACAAGCACTCTTTATAAAGCTGTATTTAAAATATAAACACTTCGATAAACACTCCAAGGCACACACAAAAGTACACAGATAAAGCATAACACAAAACAGATTGTACAATAGGTAAACAAAAGTAAAATGAAGACGTAATGCAAGCGCACCTTGATAATGAACGATAATTGTTATTTTACATGGCCCATGGTCACGGAATTACCTGGGACTGCAACAAGAAATCTAAAGTGTTCGACAAGTCCGATATGGACATGATTGATGCATAACAAAAGCCCAAAATTAAAAAAAAATTTAAAATAAAAAGATAATTGAGCCGAGGAGCATTCAAATTGAACTGAACTCGTTGAGTGCTGAGGAAGTCAATGGAATGCCGCTACTATGACAAGTTGTTGAACTTTATATGGCAAATTAACACACACACACACAAACACACACACATAATTTCAGCTTTAAAAAAATATATGCACAAATTGCAAAAAATAATAAAATAAATGAAGAGGGTACAGTAAAATTCCACGAATTTGCACTCACTACAAAATCTTTAAATATTGATTTTTTACCGTTTACGCAGATTAAATATTCGCCTTGTACAGCTGAGCTTATTATCGGGAATTTGCCTTTTTGAATTTTCTGTTGAGTGGAATTTGAATGCAACTTGACGGCGTTGAAATTAACTTCAAACTGGCTTAGGACAAATAATACATGAAAAATTAATTTTATATTACCAGCTAAAAACTAGCTTATCAATGCGTAAAAAAAAAACAGATAAATAAAAGCGGCTTAGTTTTTGATACATGTTGTTTTCAATAGATATAGGTCAAACCTCGCAATACTCTATTCAGGGAATTTGAACTAAAAACCTTATTTTGCTACTCTTATTATCAGGTTTATTGCGAAAAAAGTTGCACAATTCGCAGGCCCTATATTTTGTATTTACAAACTGCGAAAATTGCATGGAATCAAAAGTGCGAAGACAGACAAAAATTCATATTATCATTAGCTCAGCAAATATTTACGATTGCACTTAATAAGCAGTAGACTGGACGGCAGGGGAGGCTGTGGGTGTGTATATTTTAAAGTCTGTTCGTGCCACAAATTGACAACTGACATGAAAAAACTAAACAAAAGATACAATACAACAATACACCAGTTTCAAAACACATTATTGGGAAATAAATAATAATAATGATAAGTATATACAACAATAGTATTATTATTATTATCATTGCTGTGTGTGTGTGAATTGAACAACAGAATACAGCGTTCAAATCTTGTGCAAAGTTAATTTCGGCTGTCAATTCGCAATGAAATGTATTATTTCCATTTTTGATGCTACATGGCGAAATTTTATCAAATAAATGTGGGTGTGTATCTCAACATTCATTCATATGAATGTGATTCAAATTTACTTGCACTGGGAATATATATAAAATCTTTTTTATTACAGCACTTCTTCCCTCTCCCGTAGACGTCGTCGTCATCAGCTTTAAGGCATTTAAAACGAAGTGAAATGAAATTGTCGTGTCGTGTCGTGTTTTTAATCTTCACAAATTAATTGCAATTTTTACCATTACAAGACAGCAGCTGGCGGACTGACCGACAGACGAATTGAATGACAATTATTTCAAGTTTTGTACTTCGACTTTCTACAATTTTCACTTCACTTCAAGAAGCAAAAATGAATCCAGTCACAAAACTTGTTCTGTGTTCAGATTTCGCTAATGAAAATGAAGCCGACACACACTCTATACACAGATTGACGGACTTGCGATTATCTGGCACGTGATGTTATTAAGGCAAATGTGGAAAATCATCTCAATTTCTTGAACAAACATATATTTAGAAACTGAAACTGCCATCAAAATAAATTTTCGAAAAACAAGCGAAAGACAAAGTTCGAAATTGATTTTTTGACACAGTTTCACAAAGAATAGGCAGGGGGAAACGCTCTAATTTTGGGGCGAATTGTGTGAGATGGGCGTGCCTGGTTGTCTGTCAATGTGTGTTTGTAATCGTTTGTGTACGTTTATTGCAAGTCAATAGCCATTAAATGCGCTGGAATTTTTTGGTTCCAATTTGTCTACACACTTAATGCTGCAAAGGAACAGCACAAGACAATTAAGTTTAAAACACACTTTTTTGTTTAAATAACGAAAATACGCAATCACGTCTGAATATACATTTATTTTTACACGTTGTAAATATTTGAAGCTATAATAATAAGTTCTTTTTATTTGTGCTTCATAGTACATAAAGTATAAGAGAATAAAAAAATGACATTTTTCTATACAATTAAAAATCTATTTAGATTTACATTTTCGTAGAAATAATAAAATATTTATAATTAATGATTATTTTTGATGTATTACAATTAAAAGTTTTTTTTTATGTACTTGTTGTCTTAATATATATATATATATATATGTATCATTAATACGAGCCACTAACTTAAGTTTTTCTTAATTACTATTGAACTAACTGGACAGCAGGTAGCTCAACAAATATTTGACAACTGCTGCTGTACAGACTGGCAACTCTAAGCGATCCCTTTTAACACTGTCTAGAGCTGCTTGCTATAAAATCCCACTCAACGTTGCGATTCGTTTTACATATATGAGCCACTTTAGACATCAGCTGATTAAGGAACACGTGTCGATAGTTCTTGTTATATGTGAAAGCTTGGCTGGTATTCATTAATGATAATAACAATTTATGTCAGCCAGTGTACTGTACTTAATGTTGCTGCAAACGATAGATAATATAATTTGTAGTCTATTGCTTTTATTGTTAATATTTGAATTCCTGTAGCCATGAAACAAACAAACAAACTGTTTTGAGTGGGGCTGACAAGTTGTTCCTGTTGTTGTTGTGATGTTTAGCATATTAAATCGCTGTCACTTGGCATTGTTAAGTGACGAGGTAATTGGACAAGTTGGCGTTGTGCGAGTATTTACATTTATGTATGTAAATATTTGTAATATTCGTGAATACATTTACATTTCAAGTGTTATGTGTACTATCAAAAAAATAAGTTTGGGTCTTAAATAGCAAATAAAAATGCTTCTGTAAACTATTGCAAAATCTGTTAAAATAAATATTTTTATATTTACAATAAATAATAAAGGTTATTATAATAAACATCCATGTCCCATCTTAGGCGCACTTCTACAACGCTTATGATATATATTTATAGTGTTTACGATATCTCCCATCTCTACTCAAATTGAACCTCAAGAATTATAATAAATCATAACGAACTGTCAGTTTTTGTCCCCAATAAACAGTTCACAAATTCTAAAAAAGATTGACATCATCATAAATTAATGGTACATCCCTTAGACGTACTTTTCTTGTCAATCAAGCTAAATAAACTTTGAAAGACTTCAATTGCCCGCTTCTTTGCTTTTTTTTTTTTTTTTTAATTTTTAATTTTGTTGAAAATTTGGCAAATTGTACTTTTTATATTTTTTTGCTTTAATATATGTTTGTGCTAAAAGTTTATTTATGATTTATTTTAAAAAAAATTTCATAACTTAATTCACAGTCATACAAAATAACTCTTGTTTTAAATCACATATTTGTGGTAAAATATGTCAGATTTTTTAAAATAATTATTAATTTAATGGGATTTTGTTTATGCTGAGGTCGTATAAGGGCACACATGTAATTAATATAAAAATTATTAATATAAGCCATATATATAAATAAACATAAAATATGAGCTCAAACATTATTAACATTATTAACATATTAAACATTGGACTATAATTTTATATTTATAAATAACTATAGTCTCTCATTAATTCACAATCAACTTTTGCGTCTTTTCATATTCTAACAAACCAACCAACTAGTGTAACTATTTCTAAACTTATAAATAATGTAAATTGCTTCAGCTGCTTCCACTTTGGATGTATGCCCAAAACAGTTTGTGCACCCTCAGCAGACAGCTAAGTGGGTGAACAATGTCTAGTTTCCATTATTTAACTTCATTGCATTGTTTTACACATTCTATTGTCCACTCAGCTGCAAATAAATGCAAAGAAAACGAACTATGCAAAATATGCTTAATTGAATGAAAAGCCAACAAAAAAGTTTTGGCAAATGCCGATTTAAATTTTTTTTTTTAATTATTAATATAACTTAACAAAATGTAAAAAATATTTTATGTGTATCGTATTATTTGCAAACGAAGATGATAAATATTAATTTTTATTAAATTATATTTCGTAGTTTCGATTATTATATATTTTTATTGTTTAACATTTTACGTTGGTTTTCCAGGGTATTGTACTATTTGGTAAGGTTATTTTTTGCTCAGCTTATACAATTTTACAAGCTTTTGACGAGCTCAACTAGCTCATCAGCAAATGTTTTCCGGCTTTAGAAATCAGCAACAACCAGGCCTCTTCACACCCTGTTGCTGGATCTAAAGATCTAGTGGAGTGGGACCCCCTTTTTTTGGATCCGATCCGTCGACTGCACAAAAAATGCGGAAGTGCTTTAATTTGAAAATAAGCCGATGGCAACGACAAGTTTTGTTTTAGTTGGGCGACATTCCCACGTTAGACAATTGAAAGCATCGAGAAGACGAAGGGGGAGGGGTGGTGAGGTGGTATTGTCGAGACTGGTACACAATTTTAATTTAACTCGAGTCCAAGTCCAAGCAGTAACCTTACTGCAGCGCACTGAAATTGCAATTATAGAGCCTAAAAGCCAGTTTGTTTGTTTTATTTTTTTGATTCGTTAATTCGTATTTTTGTCGCGCTCTTTAAAATTGATATCCAGCATACTAAAAAAAGCTTACATTGTTTTTGTATTTTGAGCGCCGCTTTTCAAAAACGATTCAAGAATGTCTTTGCATACTGATTAACAACATTGGCACTGACTTAGATTTCTGATACGACAAAAAAGATGGTAGCAAGTCTGCGTTTCGATTGGCCTTTTAATATTATTTAATTTTTTATCTCTGAAGTACCTTATTTTCGAAGGGCGCCTTCGACTTAATGAATATCAAACTAAAGTAGAGATATATATAAATTTAGACTTTGGAAAAGCAATTAGAGAAGTAGATTCTACGAAAAGAAGTACTCCATAAAAAATTAATATGAATCTTGTTACACATGTTATTCGTTTTCTCTACGGAATACTTCCAATTCAACTATAAGTTACTGCGGTTAAACCATAATAATCATATACAGCATAACTTAAATGAATCTTGTAAAAAAGAATATATACATATATATGCGTAAAACAATCTTAAATATAATAAAATTTCAGAAAAAAAAAACAGAACGACAATAATTAAAAAAGTAAAAAAAAAACATATTATTTTAAATAAATCAAATAAAATGTATGTAAGAAAAGATATTATTAGATTATAATTAAAAGAGGGCATCTCGAACCAAAACTTTTTTTTTTTAAATAAGGCCAATCTTGCAGCATATTTTGTTGCAAATTTGTTGTCTGACTTACATACTTATTACTAAAGCTTTAATAGCACCATTTCCAACACAACTTTCATGACAACTCTCAATTGTAAACTGAATAGCCTAGTTTTTAACTCCTTTTTTTAACTAAACTTTGCACAATTTTAAGCCGCACTGCAAACACTTTTTACATTTGCTCTATTTTTAATTTTTTTTTTTTTTTTGGCAAAATGGTTACGCGACTTGCTTGGCAAACGACTCGGCACGCAACTGAAAATTGAATTGGGAATTTGGAAGGGGAGCGTTGAAGTCACCGAGTGAAGTTATTTTCAGTACTGCAAGAAGCCATGGAGGTCTTAATTTAGTAACAACTTTTTGTTCATTTTTATTATTTTCTTTTTCTTTTTCAAGGTTGCATCGACGTAAGCAACAAGCTACCATAAATTTGAGAGTAGCCGCATCTCTTAATCTGCGTTGTATTTAATCAAAGTCTAAGCGGCCTTAAAAAATAAACCAAGTAAGAATGCTTTAGTTGAGAGCTCGACCAGGTGAAACCATAAACTCAAGTCATCATTGTATTTGATTTGTACTTGATCTTGAATGTGTCTATGCCTATGTACATAATTTTATATATATACATTTATACAAATTATAAATTATTTTCTGATAGTTAAATACAAAACTTCAACAGCTCAGTTCAAAAGATTTATCGTTTCATTTTTTTGTAATCGATACTCGATTTTTACCGATACTGGAAAATGTATAATTAAATAAAATAAATTTGAACTACATATCTTATTCACATTTTTAATTTGAATTATCTGCCCTTTTTAGTCCCATTCATACAGTCAAACAGACATGACTAAATCGAATCGACTCTTGATATGGCTCATGAATATACATACTATACTTGATGGGGACAAAGATGCTTCCTTTGGCCTATTACTTACTGTTGCACAACTTTAATATACCCATTTCACTTAATTTCAATGGGCTGACTGTGTAAAAAAAGAGCAACTCTGGGATCAAGTAAAGCAACTTGCAAACGAGTTGCGGACACTTGAGACTTTGAGTGCTGCGAGAGCCAGCGAGAAAAGTGATTAAATTACAATGCCCCGGGAGTGGATAGCCAAAGAGCGTAATTGAACAGAGTTCCCAGTCCAAAGACATCTTTCGCTTGGCCACTCAATGGTGAAGAACCAGAACCACAACAAGTCTTAAATATTGGTTAAAGAACGAAGAGTAGAAACAGAAAGAAAAAGAAACAAAACGAGAGAGGTGATTGATCATCCATAATGATCACAATTAAGTGATAGTTGAAATCATTAAGGAAGTGTGTCTGCTTCATAGGGGAAAAGAGAAGTCATGTTTACTATTTGTTACGATGAAAACTTTCTAAGATTTCTTGTTTTATATTACTTAATAGATTCAATTTAATATTAAAAAGCTCGCATAATTATCATCATAATCTCATTATTTTCAGCTCTGATTCCTTATCATCAGCCACTCAAGCCCTTAAGCATAGCTAAGAAAAACGATATGTTGGAGACACGCCCAACGAGACACATATGCCCCACTCAGTGTGGCAGGCCGAACGTCAATGGCAGAACCTAATTAAAAGCGCAAACCAGTCAAGCATACAAAATAAATACTGGGAAGGTTGTGCACATACTTCTGCTGGGTAGCAGCACTGTATGTGCCTCGGTGTGGAGACGTTGCAACTGAACGTCCTTGAGATGCATGCATCAACCTAAACGAGGGCTGTTCTTTAAGTGCACCCATCAATGTGATGTGTTGGGCAAATATAACCAAAGCATTTATAGATGACGTAAATCGATAACATTGTGGTAACAATTACAAATTCAATTTCTTATTTATTCAAATTTTTTTTTTATTTATTTCATTTGCTTAGAATAAAGACAGTATACCAAATTAAAACTACAATTTAATTTGTAAATATCACACTATGAGAAAGTTTTGATTTTTATAATGTTCATAATATATTTTTATATATTGATTGGTTAAATTTGACATATGATTTAAGTGCATCAAAGATGAACTGAAAAAAGGTGTGGGGAAGATAAGAACAATTGTCAAGTCTGTAAATAAAATTTTTTAGTAGAATTGAGTACTCGACGAACAGCCCCATTTCAAAATGTACTCATAGGCGAACTATCATCTTTGTACAAACTCAATTGACCTTCCCTTTACCACCCCTCTCCACTTAAAGTGCAAAACACATCAGTTTGCAAGAAGGAGATAATGAAGTACATGCAATATAATATGACAAAAACTGGTATTTCACATTTTCTCTTGCCTACACACTAAAAAGAGAGAGAGAGACAGGGAGAGAGAGAGAGAGAGGAAGAGAAAGAGAGCAACAATTGAAAAAAATTTAAATTTTGTTTAAATTCGACACAGTTGTAAAGCTACTAAATTTATATATTTTTATGTTGCTGTGGCTTGTTGACCGGTTCAGATATTTTTAACTTGCGGAAAAAGGCAAAAACAGATGACAAAATTAAAAAAAATAAAAACAAAAGTGTTGGCAAATTGAATTAAGTGGTCAAGTGGGGTTTTTTTTAGGACCGTCGAGGTTTTGTTAGTAAAATTAATTCGATGAACTTATAAATTGCATAAAAGCTTGTACAATTTTTTTTTCAATCTTGAAAATCAAGAAAATAAAGGAAGTATCAAAAAACACAATGCAAATTATTGGGCAATAGAAGTATAACCTCCAAAGCAAGCGGCAGCAGCAGTTGTAGCATACACGTAATAAAGAACCGCTAAATATTTGCCGCAACAACAACTAGAAGAAGAAGCATAAAACGGTCGCAAGACAAAAACAGCAGGCGGAACTTGTTTCCGAGCCCAAAAGCGACGTCGAATATTCTCTCACATTGAAAACGGCAAAAGTCTTAAACGGAGAGTAAGAGAGAACAAGCGACTGATAGACAAACATAGTGCAGTTGCTAATGCTGTTGTGTAGCTGTTCGTTGTTGTTGTTGTTGTAGTTAACGGCGAACCCCAACTGCAACACACATATGTACATGCCCACATATATGCACAGCATAGCTGTGACCCAGTGACGTCTTTCAAATGACGTCGCAATGTCGCCAATAACACGTTCAAATACACACAGGCAGAAACTTATACATGTATTTATGTATACATTACATGTATGTAACTAACTACACAAAAGCAACCAGCTGCACCATGACCTCATATGCAGAGAAGCATAGACGGCAGTTTGATGCACTTGAATGTTAACGTTAACAGCAAACTGTTTTGCTTTAGTCTGTTGCTGTGAATAGCATCACGTTGACTGTGAGAGTAACAATTTTGCAGTAACGTGATTAGTTTTTTTTTTTTAAGTATATATTTATTTATGGTTTATCATTTAATTATGTATTATTACATTTACTTTCTCAAATATTTTATAATTTATATTTTATGTGCCACCTATGATAAAAGTGATATACCTGGCAACGTTATTAGAAAAGTTTTATTTAACTTTTATTTGTTTTACGAACTTTTTTGACAAAATATTAATTAACGAAAATATTCATAGGTTTGTGTGCATTTGTCGAATTTCGCACCCAAAAAAGCCATAGAAAAGACACACACTATTTTGACCACAACTGAAATAGATAAATTAAAAAACAGACAACGAAATATGTCGATATATAAGCTACAAAATTGAAAAGAAATATGCAAGCTAAGAAATCAGAGAATCGGGCTGTATAACGAGGAGTAAACTGAATTTTTCAATAGTTTTTAAATGATAACAAAGAGTTGGAAGTATAAAATGTACTTCTGTAAGTCTCACCTAAACTTTTTACAGTGTATATATTTTTGTCCAATTCACTAGGCAAAATTTATTCGCAGTGTGCTTGAAATTCCAATTTAATGTTTTTTTTTGGTGCTTGTGTACCCTGGCTTTTTTAATCGCCTGTGCTCTATTTAAGTTGTGTGTTTTTTCTACCCATTTATTAACGTTTTTTTCTTGTTGATTTGATAGTTTTTGGGTTTTTTTTATTAGTAACAAAGCCAATTTGCATGCGAAACATATTTGAGGTCTGTTGTGGGGCATAAGAAAACTAATTTAATTTGTTGACTTTTATTATTAGTCAAGGTCGATTTTGGCTTATCAGTAAGGTGGACGGCGGGGTAAAGGGAGGTGGAGAATCTTATCACAATATGGGTCTCTCTTTTTTTATTTTATTATTTTGTTACTTTTAATTTGTAGTGTTTAATTTTCATTTAACGATCAACGTATTCTCTTATCGAAAGTTGCTGCTATTAAATTATGTCTTTATCAGGGAATTTCAATAAATTTTACGGTTTACCGGTTTCAATCAAAATGGCAGACTTAAACATTTTTTCCCTTGTTTGATATCAAGTTCTATTCATAGCAGACAATTCTTGTTGGTTTGTTTAAGAAACAGTGGATTTCATTTACAGAAATGACACAGCTGATTCTTGGAGATTAATTTATTGCTAACACGACTTTGCTCAAAATAAGCTGTGTTTTAATTATTATTTATTTCTTAGTAATCTTGCTCTTACATTCCAATTTATTTTATCTTGAATAATATTAGGAATTTATTTTCAAGATTTTTTATATACATTTTTTTACTAATGCAATTAAGTCTGAAATTCATGTGCAATTCCTATGAATATATTTACTGGGCTCTCAAGTGATATTTAATAATAGTCCTTTTTATAATTGAACTTGACATATTAAAAAACAATCCCTTTCTCTCTCCTATCAATCTATTTCCCTCTATGTCAGTTATATACGTACTCTTACATTATGTAAGAAATACATACAAGGTAGATTTCCCGCATGTCGCAGAAACCTACATGATTTCAGTCAAGCACAAAGTCAAATTCACATGCTAAACGGGAGTTCACTTTACTTATTTTTATCAGAAAGAGTCTAAAAATAAAAGTACCAACAACAGCAGATACACCAAAAATGTCAGCAAGCAAAAAAAAAAAAGAATGAACGAAAAGCAGTCAACGTAAATAAAATAAGTGAAGAGCGCAAAGAGAAAGGAAAATGTAGGAGGAGTGGGAATGGATAGCTCAAGTAGAGAGAGGGAGAGAGAGAGGATTGTGGAGTAGCTATAGAGCTTGTATAGTAGAGCCCTCGCCTTCAAGTGCTCCGTGAACGCTTTACAGTTAGCCCGCTCCTTTCACTGTCCGTTAAAAGTTCAGCGCCCCTGAAGAATAACTTGGGCTTGGATTGTGAAGTACATTTTAAGCTGTTTTACGAATCGAGCCAAAGAAATGTCTGTTGACCCACAAAGCGGGCCAAATTGATTTTTCCAGCCCATTCACAACAAATGTAGAAGCATAAGTGAACCCTCAACCCTCGATTAGATTGACACATGCACCTTTGCTCTGACGCATTCCAGCCAAAGAAGCGAACCATGTCGCCTTCCTTTCCCACTGCCTCTTCTGACAGTGACTACTTTTTGTTCTGTGTTTTGTGGATACAGGGAGTAAGTGAAGGGAGGGAATATTACACTGGACGCGTGCTCGACACGCGACCAAAACAAACTTATTTCTTATGTCTGCAATACCCTGTAATATTTGAATGGGGAACCGAGGATCGACCGAGAGAGAATAAGACGAAGGCACCAAGATTCTTAAATTGTATGCTTAGTGACAAAATCTAGCACAAACAAAGTTTGACTAAATTGAAGATAGCAATTTAAAACAATGCTATTTGCAATTGCTCTCTTTTAGCATAAGACAGTTTACCTTGAAATTTAAGCTCTCATTTTTCACTTCTTTTACATAATTAAATTAAATTACACACGATTTGCAGGGCATGCTTTGGTCTCTCTTCAGTTTTGACATTGCAGAGAAACTGTAAAATCAATAAATCCCAACCAGGCAGGTGGCAGGTGTGTAGAAAATATGCCACCAGTGACTTGTCCAACAAACAAGAGTCGACTAAAATGCAACGCTAATGCGGAAGTCGGAAGCAATTTTCACATGCCCAAAGATGATGATGTAAACTGGGCCCAAGTGTGTAAGCAAATGATGATGATGACGATATGTGGAAATTCAGTTTTCGAGGAAGTGGACAGGTGAAATGAAAGCAGATTATAAGCTTATGGCTATTTTCAACCATGAGAGCTTGTAAACTGAGAGATGGGTGAGATTACCTATCTTATCTCAAGCCCTTCCTTTCTCTTAACTAAATAAATAGTTTTACTTTTTTGGGATTCAAAATAATTATTAAATATCTTTAGTCATGCACAATGAACTGCATTAATAATTAAATAATTGATAGATTGTTTATTTAGTGTTAGGT
This sequence comes from Drosophila dives, assembly GCA_035042365.1. Taxonomy (NCBI): domain Eukaryota; kingdom Metazoa; phylum Arthropoda; class Insecta; order Diptera; family Drosophilidae; genus Drosophila; species Drosophila dives. The sequence continues at coordinate 2,252,693 of JAWNLJ010000097.1, read as the reverse complement.
GTTTTCCTTCTTTTGCATTTTCTCAAATTGTCCAGTCATTGAAAAATCATTTTCAAATCTATAATAATTATTATAGCTCCTTAATATTTGTTATAATAAACTTCTCCTATAAATCTGTCGTACTGTTTATCCAATTAAATACATTTCAAATTTTTGTTTATACAGATGTGCTGTAAAAAAAGAGGCTAACTAAATTATGGCTTCTTTCTGTTTTTCGTTATAACACCTTAAGCTGCCACCCATAATGAGTCAATGCACATTCAATTAAATGCACATTTTATATTGAAGAGTTAGAAGTGAACTTTTAACTTTGAGAATCGTTGAGCTAGTTATTTAACCTTTGACTTTGGCTACCTTTGTACCTGTGCATCAAGCTTGCTCGTTACGGTTTATGACGGGAAGAGATCAATTTGTGGGCTTGGGGTCCGGCAGCTTGCGCAATTTAATTGCCTAATTGCAGTCACACATACAGATAAAGAAAAAGAGATACAAATACAGATAGAAATACAGACTCAATTGCAAGTCTAGCAAAACAAAGGGTTGGGGCACAACTAAATTCTCAGGGCTACATATGAATAGCCACAGAGAGAGAGAGAGAGAAAGAGTGTAGAGATGAGAAAGGAGGCAGAGTAAGGAACTGATATAAAGAGCACTGAACTTGCGGAACGAGTTTTTTTTACAAATAAAAAGATGAACAAACAAGTATGATAGTAACAAAGCGAAAATTCTCAACTGTTAAACACATTGTAAAATTTTAACTAAGTTTTAATTGTTCCAAATTAAAAAAGTAAGTTAATAATTATCTATTGATTAATTTCACAAGTTTAAAATCACCCATGATTATTTTTTTTATCTCTTTTTTATGCATATTAAAATTTAAGTGTGTTTTTATGACCGATAACACAGAATTGACTTTCAGTCTAAATTTGATTCCGAGTTAAGTACAGATAACGGTTCAGATATCGGATTGAATCGTTTCAATCGAGAAATCAAATATTTTGAATTTTGGTCTCGGGTGTGGCTTTGAGTTTTAATAGGTTGATTACGGTTGCGATTTCGGTTTGCATAGCTGTCAAACGAATCAGAGAATATTTTATTGAGAATTCGATTCTGGTTCCAAGTTACAATCATTCCATATTGGTTTACATCCCGGTTCTTATTAAATTTTTCTCAAACTACATGACTTATTTATAATATCCTTTTCAAGTAATAAATGGCTCAAGGGTATTTTAAAGATTTGAACGGTGCTTAGAATACGAGCAATTGTAATAGTTCTGTGCCCCTGTGTTAGTGTGACTGTGTGTGCGTGTTGGCGCTCTGATTCAAGTAAAGAGCATTCTATGCGATTTGATTTTCGTGTGCTTTTGCAAACCAAGTAAAATTTCATATTTTTGATACGTATATACATTGATTTTGAGTGATATTTCCTTTCTTTGCGTAAATTTTGTTTAAATAAATAACATTAAAAAAAAATTTGGCCGAATAAATAAACCAGTTGTTTTTGTATGGCATTCAATTATTATTTTGTTTTGTGAAAAGACTTTAAAAATAGTTTAAAAAAATTACGTCAATAAAATGTTAACTTTTACGATTCTTATGATTTTTCAATAATGTTAATCGTAGTTAAATTCAAATCGTGTAAATAGTTTTGAAACTAACCTCGCAATAATTTTAACTTGCAAATCTTTTCACAGTTTACACGTAGTGGGTGCGGTGTGTTGTTGTTGTGGACGTCACGACCAGCTGTTGAAAACGCGCGGCGCAAACCAGACATCGATTGAGAAAGAGAGGGAAACAAAAAATATTTCGATTAAAAACACTTTCCGCGCACAAAACCAAAAAACTAGCGAATGAAACAAAATGAGATAAAAGTGAGCAACAACAAAAACCACAAGTTTTTCAATGAGAATAAAAATCTAATATTGAAGGTGCCGTTCTCTCTCGCTCTTCTCATTGGTGTGAGAGAGAAATAAATTGAAGGGGCGTCGTATTAAATACAGTTATTGCTGTTATTGTTGTTGCATTGCGTTTTGTTTTGTTTTTCGATATGCGCGGATCTTCTTCTAGTTGTTGTTGTTGTAATTAATATGAGAATTTTGCCACACACGAAGAAGTAGCAGCATTAAGTGCAATTTAATATTGTGATATTTTTGAATTGATTTTTAAATGTTTAATTTATTTATTTCACTTTTTTTATTCCCAGCACTTTTATCAAATAAAATTTTTGTGGTGAAAAGTGGCAAAACAGACACACACGCGCACACACACATACACATAAACACATATGCACACACGGATGCTGCTGCTAATTCTTTTCTGTTGTTGTTGCTTTGCTCACCGATGAGAGATAATTTTAAGATTCGCGTTTTCTTTTTTATGTTAAATGTTTTTTATATTAAAAATCGTTTGATTTTGATTTGCAGCATGTTCAATTCTGTTAAGCCACGAAGAAAAACACGCCATTCACGAAATGAAAATCATTCAAAGTGAACAAATTCAGCGAGCTACTTGGAAAGATTTTCTGAAATACACTTTACAGTTGCGAGGCTGTTTTCTTTATTAACTAATAATAATAATAATTATTATTAATATTATTAATTTGGAAGACCAGCACACACAAACACTCTCCCATACACATACAGAAAACACTATGCAAATTGCAAACGCACCCAAAACGCGACTTTACCGTCCGCTTGTAAAATTATTAATGCTAACATATCACTGTGCACTCGCATGCCATGTTATGCTCAAATGGACATGTTAGCATTTGTGAGCAAAGTAAATTAAATTAATTCCAAGTTTGTGGGTGAACATAATTATTATTTTTTGAGAAACAACTCAAGTTGGATACATTAACTGTTTTTGTTGAAAATATTAATTGCCTCTCTATTTTACTCAAAATGGCTATGTTTTTATTAACATGCTGTTAATTCGCAACGCGCACTCAGTTGGCACTGTGACGCTTGGTAGAATAAACGGCGCACGCTCATTACAATATCGCCATCTACTGTATTTAGCGTAAAACCTAAAGCGGCACAAGTACAGGCTTTAATCATTAATGTGCGTAGCTATATCCCAAGATGGCGCTATTTACAGTTGGTCTAACAAGAGCCACACCCACAAACACTCGATTCACAGCGTCCACTTTAGCAGCGGAGTGATAAGAATAAGCGACACAGAAATGATAGGGATATATAAACTAACAAATGTAAACTAAACATCTGTTAAGCATGCAGCGTTGGTTTGCAAATGCTGCAATCAAACATAAAGCGACATCTAGCGTTGAGTATATTTACCAACAATTCACAGATAACACATATAAAAAAGTTATCGATAGCGAAAAAGTCCATATAAAAACATGGTAATAAAAAGGTCGGAAATATTTCGCCGATTTGTAAACTGGGAAAGAATTGTCAAACACCTTAATTATATTAATGAATTCACATTTCATACTTTGTGCGTTAACTTGTCAGAAAAGAAGAATTAGTTTGATAGAAATTAGACAATGTATATCTAAAAATATTGATAAAGTAGGCATCTCATCCGTACTTTATATTTACCAGAGTTGGTATTATAAAATATTCCATAAAAAACAGATATATTTGTAGAAATTATCATTTATAAAAACAAACATATTTTACTCGTTATGCATTAATGTTATTTTGATTATTGAAATTAGAGACCGTATATTTGAACAGCTTAACTAAATTTCGTTCTAAAGATTTTCAGCTTAACAGCCGGGTCGACAACCACCGCAGCAGGGTCCACACGATCCACAGCAAGGTCCAAAACCACAGCAGTGTCCGCAACCGCCACAGCATACGCCCGGGGGGAAGCGTAGCCGCCGCAACAGAGATACCGCTTAAAACACATTTCGTTAGGTGTGAAAAAATAATCCTTATGCAACGTGACTGACTGTGGTATGTGAACAGTGTTTGAAATCGTCACGTATATACTCAATCTGTTATGTACATTGAAAAATATTTTATTTTTATTATGAATATATTTTGTTTATATAAATTGAATACTTACTTTCCCAAAAACGTAACATTCAGTTACAGAACAACAAAATTTTAGATTTTGACTGCACAAGCCCGAGAAGTGAAGTGAATTATTCCCTGTCATCTGGTTTGGGATCATTTCTATGTGCCAAGCCTACATTGCTTAAAATAATTCCTAATATATACGGAAATTTATGAGCCACGTTTATAAAACTTTGAAGAAAGGTTGGTAGCAAACTCTTCCCATGCCCAGTTCCGCCTCTATATCTACCTTAATATTAAATGCAAAATGGTATGGTAGATTACTAAAACATTTCCTTCAAAGCACAGATTTTCTTAGCATTGATATCACAGAACTACACACGCTGCTCTGTTCAGATAGTATCAGAGTATTTCGCAGTCGGTTACGACAAACTACAATGCTCTCCTTTTTATATAAATTATAAAATAGTAAATAGAATAAATTAAAGATTTATGTCCGCAGCTTATTACAATCAACTTTTATGCGCGGCTGTCGGTTTGTCGTCGACTTATCATATTCAAAATTTTTTATTGTTTTTTCGTTTTTATTATTATTTATATTATTTGATTTCTTGTGTATACAGGCAACTTATATTTTTAATGAGCTCATTTCAGGAGAGTAATTTTATATACGTATACATAAAAATCTAGCTTAAATGAATCACTACATCATCATTAAGATTAGAAATAAAGAACGCCAATCCTGAATCGAAATCAGAAACGAAACTAGATTTTTTTATCGTTTTCATTGAAGTGTTCCTTGAAAAGAAAGACATTCGACAGACTGTCGATTATTTGATTGTAATATTTCCTATTCAATATTTTTTAGCTGCATCGTATGTCTACTCAAGTTAACAATTAATAAAAGTTCTCTCCCAAGAAGCATGTGAATGATTTTTGTAAAGCTTCTTTGTTAAGAAACCAATAAAAAAATTCAATCAGATATAGTCAAATATTAAATATTTAAATTGCTACAAAATCCAATATATTATTAAATTTTTGTGTTGTACCAGATGTTTAGTACCTAGAATTCGTTCTGAAAAATGTTTGAGCAACAAAGTACAAAGCAGTACACAGTACACAGCAGGATCCACAGCTATCCGTAACAATTCCAGTAAAAACAATAACATCCGCCATAACATCTTGATTAGACTATAATGAAAGGATATTACAAACAACAAATATTTTGTGTACTTTAAGTGTTTACTGCTTATTTATTTTAAATGGGTAAAAGTTAAGATTGCCCAAATATAGGTTTTAGTGTGCCTAAATCTAAATTTAAAAGTAAATAAAGTTGAAAGCTTAAGCAAGTTTAAGCCAAATTTAAAGTGCACTATACTTAAAATGCATGCACCTTGCCTTAAATTATGACCAAAAGTTGTGACACAAGCAAATAGTCAAGAGAAAGTGCTCCAAATTTGAGCAAAACTGTAAAAATGTTGGGCATGTACTTCAAAACAAACTCAAAGGCAAAGAGCAGCAACCAGTTTCCAGTTTCCTTATAGCAATAGCAATGAAAAGGCCAAGTGCTTATATCAAATATCCATTGGATATTAAGTACTGACGATGACGTGATGCCCAAAATTCAGCGGAACTTATGAGAATTCAGAAGTTACTTAACCGGTTGATTCTAAAACTAGAATATCCACCGGAATTTGTACAGATGATATCCGGCTCAAAAAACCAATTGTTGTAATCCGTCAGACGTCCTTGTGCAGATAGTGAAGTGATAGTGAGGCGAATTGTTAGACTAAATATGTCCAAGGAAAATTTACGACTAAGTGCTGGAATTACACTGGAAGCCAACAACAAGGATGTCCATGTATATGTCCATGTGCGTGTGTGTATCACAACGGAATGCGGAACGAGTAAGTGAAAATCACACACACATACATACTTGTATTATTATTATTATTATTATTGGAGTAGCTGCACTCTTCTGAGCCTATAGCTCCTCCATCAATCGTAGCTCCCTCACGAATGCAAGAATCTTTGCAAAACATGCATTCCTAGGATGCTGTACTATTCTGATAGGATGTGTATTGAGGAGTTTTGCTTTCATAAAAAAAAATGTAATACTCTACTATAAGTGACTTCTTGGGCTGCAAAGCCCTGTCATGCCCTGTAAGCCTTTCTTATGCCTACAAAACTGTGCTGGCCCTGTTAGAGGCCTTTAAGCCACCATTCTCGCTTAGTCATCAGCCTCCTCTTTACCCGCTATGTCCCTGTGGACCGGGACCCAATTGTTAAGTTTGTACTTCGCACGAACTTCTGCCTTTTTTTTGAGTGTGTTTTGATTTCCTCCTTTGTAGTTGTCGAACTCTTCATCCGTCAACTCCTTCTTCTCGTGTTTTAAAAATGAACAAGCAAAACAAACATGTCTTTTGAAAAGAACAACTCCGCCAACTCCATCGAGGGCTTTAAGAACATCGCCCTGAGTAACTCGGCTCAAGGTCAGAGATCCTTCAACTATTTCGACTTACATAATAAGTGATTATGGATCGAATACTAATAACGTCAGCTACTTCTTTAACTCCATGCTTGCAATATTTAAATTGCATCTTCAAAATGAAGTGCGCTTCTTTGATCTAATTCGCACAAGATACTCGTGTTTACACCTGTGAATACCCAGGTGAAAGTTATTTCGAGCGGCTTCAAAAACAGGAAGTCCACTTTTTCCTATAATAATAATCAAAACAATTTAATAGAACCACCAGAAGTGCTCCCACTTATACGAAATGTGTTTGTAATGGTCGGTGCTCGGAAGTTTTGTTTTGTTTACATCACAGACTTTTAGTGCGTTGTAAAAGTAGATCTAGGAGTTTGATAGGCAATGATTTTTTGTATTTTTGCGTTTGTCGTGCACGAAGAAAATCCTTGCATAACTTACGTAGCTGTCGAAAGCGTTGTGGGAAGTAAGCCCAGCTCAAAGTAAAAGCTTTTTTGCGGATCGTTGCTAAATGAAATACCTTTCCCTCTCAGTCGTAAATTAGCCCAGATCCGCTTTGAAGAGCTTTTCTTTTTTTCTATTCGCTCGGGTCTAGATGCACGTTGAAGTCAAAGTGCACATCGCCGGTAAAAAATTTGCTTTAAACACGTGGATCGTAATTGACAAAGTTTTAATAAATTATAATCCCTATTGCGGCAACAAAACAAAAAAAAAAAATAAATCGCAGACGATTTTATATATCCATAGTTAATAATTGAGGAAAAAACATAACGAAGATTGAAAAATGACTAAATTCCTAACCAAAAATAATCCCGCAACAAATCTCATCTTTAATGGTTGAAAAAGTCGGCGTAAAACTTTGCCCAAAATCAGGCATACGAAAACATGAAGAAAACAATAATAATTTAAACAATCAAAGTTAAACTTTAATCCCAACAAAAAGAAAGAAAAAACCAGGACAAAACATGTAAGAGGATCCACACGTGTCCAATGGTGCACCATCTTCACCCCCTCACCAACAACGTGTAGCAGCGTAGTGCAGACGTCTCATCTAAAACCCACTTTAAATTTTGTTCATGTTTCTGTAAGTGATCTGCAGCATAATATAAAATTTGTTAAGCAAATTTCCACGAAAGTGTGGCAAGTGTGGTAAAAAAATAGGAAAAAATAGAAAACAAAAAAAATGGTTTAAGAAGATCCTAAAAGTATACTCACTTATTATTTTCTTGTTGTTAATATTTTTGTGCATATATATGCAATGCATAATTATTGACAAATAAATTACATTATTGTACAGAAGAAAAAAAATATATATTGACTTGTTGTATAAATTCAAATGCAACACACTATCGAAATCGCAAGGCCTTTCTTCGCTGATTTAATAGGTAAAAATTCGAATTGACGTAACAAGAAAACAAAAACACTTTACACACTGAAAACTTTTGAAGTTTGTTGCCCTTAGTATAATTTAATGCTGCCTACGAGTTGCAACAAAATAAAAACCAACAAAATATAGTTTTGTTAAAAAAAAAAGTATTGCATACTTAAGTTAACTGTTAGGAAAAAAAAATTAAGTATGATAAGTAAACTACGTTAATTTTTTCTACTTGCCGAAATGATAGCATAGGTTGGAAAACAGGTTTGCTTTTGGGGACTTGCCGATCAAGAAATGCCGTGCAGGAAGTCCAATTGGATGGGTGGGTAAAGAGTGCTTTCTCGGGGCAAATAACACCTAGCACCCCGACACCATACATTAACACCAACGAATCTGTAGCCCTTCTCGCATATCATAGAATTAAAATGTTGGACATCTTAGTGTCGAGTTAAATCATTTAAAAAAGAAATGACTTGTTTCGGAGTTAGACTCCAGTAAAAGGGACTCCAGATTATTAAGATTATGACAAGAAAGGAATACCAGGATGGTAGCAACAAACTAAAAAAGCTATTATATAGAGTCGACTTTCAAGTGGCTGCATTACAATAAGAATACATTACATGGAGTGGCCTTACAAGAGACTCCGTTAAGATAAGTGAACATAACATGAGGTCGCCTTACAAGCTGCTGCATAAGTCTAAGACTTTTCTATAAACTAAAGAAATGCTCGTCAGAGTAGACAGTTCGATTCTAAACGTTGTCTCATCGTGTTGACAACACCCTATACGTGTTTCACTCATATTTTGGTTCTTCGAGCCAAATTCAGAGTTCGAAACTCATCGTTGACTCTGATGATATAGGTGTACACTAAATGTAGTCTACAAAATTTGAACTTCGCGTCGATTTCAGAGTTCGAATTTAAACGTCGAATCTGAAAAGATTTTGAAATTCAAAGCGTGTTCTGTGGCTTACAACAGAACTATGAAGCAAGTGCAAATCAAAACCAAACAAAATTATGTAAGTGAACATGTTGTTAGGAGAGCAGCAGGAGCTGCTAAAAACGGAGCTGTCTTCATCAGAAAATGAAATTGACGGACGGTCAAATAAGTTGATGAAGCTAGCCAAAAAGGAGGCTAGTCTCAAGAAAGACAACTTGGAAGAAATTGACAGATTGATAATTCATATGCGAAACGAAATATAACTTACCAAGACCAGTTTGGCAAATCCAACAGAAATTGAGCTGATACTTATTATGTGTGTGTTTTAAGAAACGATCACTTCAATGGACACTTTCATATTCGAATTTTAGCCGTTTCTAAAGAAATTTTCGATCTATTCATCAAAGGTGCAAATTTAATAGGGCAAATTGTTGCAAAGCTGCCATGTCTACCAAGTTTATCGAGACGGGACAATGTGCTACAAGAGTATTGGGATCGGCAGAGATGCCTTGACCAAGAATTGCAATCCATAAAATTCTGCACGGTCAGACCCTCAAATTAAGGGTAAGGAGCTGGATGAATGTTTCGACCAAATCCAAATATTAGAACAGACCAAATTGCGTCTAGAGCTCAAGGAGGTTCGTCGAAATGTACAGAATAGCGATAAGGAACTCGAGAACGCTCGTCGAGAGCTACTGCACCGCGACGAGGAGCGTGGAAAAAGCTACCTTTGTCCAAATTAGATAGATACGATATGCAAGGATAAGACGTTGCTTGACTAAACCATCACTGAAAGAGCTGCTGGATATCAAGACTACGTAGAAAATTCGTTCGAGAGCGACCCTAGAAACACTAGCAGAAGTCAAAGAAATATACAAATTATGGCCAGTAAATAAGGAGGAAATGATGCATCTTAAATAGGAAGCTGAGATTTTGTTGGGAAAGATCAATAATGCTCTACCATATCTACAACCTTCATCGAGACAAGATATACTCTCGTTTAGGCAAGAAGTTCCAAAGGTGGAAATGCCTCAATTCAACGGTAATGGGCAAACTTTAATGGCCTATTTACCGAAGCAGTACATAGTCGAGGAGATATCAGCGACACCATAAAACTGAGCCATTTAAGATCGTGCCTGAAATGAGATAGAGCTACAATGGTGATTCGCTTACTGATTGGCTCAGCTGCAAACTACAAAAAGGGATGGAATCTAATTTGTAAGCGGCACGCAAATAATCGGAAAATTTTCGCTGACCGACTGAACAGTTTATTGGATTTGGAACCCTTAAGATGTGACTTAAAAAAAAAAAAACCTCAGATTTTTAGATCAAGCAACCGAGATTGTGTGAAACACGTATAGGGTGTAGTCAACACGATGAGACGACGTTTAGAATCGAACTGTTTGCTCTGACGAGCAATTCTTTATTTAATACAAAAATCTTAAACCGAAATACATATGAAGCTGCTCATAACCTCATGTTATCTTTACTTATCTTAATGGAGTCGCTTGTAAGGCAACTCCATGTGATGTATTCTCAACCTAATGCACCCACTTGAGAGTCGACTTTATGTGATATTTTGTCATTCAAAAATAGCTGAGCCTTGCAGCGTCTCATGTTCTTACTTGAACAGAGAGTAATTACATAATAAAGAAAAATCAAAGCGTTTGTATTTCCAAAATTACAAAGCGCACTCGCAAGCCAAAATATTTAATTGGATATTAATATTGCACTTTGGCAGATCCAAATTTTAATGTGCCAAGTAGAATTGACATGATCATTGGAGTAGACCGTTTTTTCCTTAATAATGATGGGTCAAGTCAAAACGATCAATGAACCGTTGGATGGATAGTTTTCCGAATATAGCTTGAGCAGCGCGAAAGAAAATTATGACGGCGGTTATGACTGTGAACATAGATGATTTGGAGCGCTTCTGGGATCTGGAAAAAGAAGAGACCGATAAAACTGAAGAAAATCAACATTGCGAAAACCATTATCAGAAGTCGACTTCAGTAGATAAAGATGGACGAGTTATAGTCTCGATTCCGTTTCATACCAATTTTGAATTGGGAGACTCTCGTAGGCAAGCAGTAGCAAGACTGATGCAAATGGAAAACAAATTCAAAAAGAATCAAATACTCTTCAATGACTACAACGCTTTTATGAAAGAGTACCTGCAGCTGGGACACATGGTGCCAGAAAACAATACAGGTCCAGGCAAGGTTTTTGACGCATCAGCAAAGACCACAAGTGGCCTCAGCCTGAACGACGCAACGTCAATCGGTCCCAAAATTTAAAGGAATATTTTTTGATATTCTAACCAGGTGGCGCATGTGGCGCATGTGCTAACAGCAGAGGTGACAAAAATGTATCGGCAAATCAAAATTACTCAACCTGATCAGGAGTATCATTAAAAAGGTTGGGAGACAATGAATAAACTTCTACCACTCTACCCGTTTCTGGACAACGAGGGAGTCATGAGAGTTGAAGATCGACTACAAAACTTGACGTTACCATTCACGGTGAAACATCCTATCGTCAACCGATAATCCTATTTGGCTTGGCTACTGATTGATAAGGCGCACAAAATTATGTTACACAGTGGAATTAAAGCAATGATAAATTTTATTGGATATTCGGTTGTCGCAATATGTTGAAGAAACATTTTCGAGCATGTGTCACATGAATTAGATGCAGACAGCAGTCTATCAACCAACTCATGGGAAACTCATATATATAACTTACCAAGACCAGTTTGGCAAATCCAACAGAAATTGAGCTGATACTTATTATGTGTGTGTTTTAAGAAACGATCACTTCAATGGACACTTTCATATTCGAATTTTAGCCGTTTCTAAAGAAATTTTCGATCTATTCATCAAAGGTGCAAATTTAATAGGGCAAATTGTTGCAAAGCTGCCATGTCTACCAAGTTTATCGAGACGGGACAATGTGCTAGAAGAGTATTGGGATCGGCAGAGATGCCTTGACCAAGAATTGCAATCCATAAAATTCTGCACGGTCAGACCCTCAAATTAAGGGTAAGGAGCTGGATGAATGTTTCGACCAAATCCAAATATTAGAACAGACCAAATTGCGTCTAGAGCTCAAGGAGGTTCGTCGAAATGTACAGAATAGCGATAAGGAACTCGAGAACGCTCGTCGAGAGCTACTGCACCGCGACGAGGAGCGTGGAAAAAGCTACCTTTGTCCAAATTAGATAGATACGATATGCAAGGATAAGACGTTGCTTGACTAAACCATCACTGAAAGAGCTGCTGGATATCAAGACTACGTAGAAAATTCGTTCGAGAGCGACCCTAGAAACACTAGCAGAAGTCAAAGAAATATACAAATTATGGCCAGTAAATAAGGAGGAAATGATGCATCTTAAATAGGAAGCTGAGATTTTGTTGGGAAAGATCAATAATGCTCTACCATATCTACAACCTTCATCGAGACAAGATATACTCTCGTTTAGGCAAGAAGTTCCAAAGGTGGAAATGCCTCAATTCAACGGTAATGGGCAAACTTTAATGGCCTATTTACCGAAGCAGTACATAGTCGAGGAGATATCAGCGACACCATAAAACTGAGCCATTTAAGATCGTGCCTGAAATGAGATAGAGCTACAATGGTGATTCGCTTACTGATTGGCTCAGCTGCAAACTACAAAAAGGGATGGAATCTAATTTGTAAGCGGCACGCAAATAATCGGAAAATTTTCGCTGACCGACTGAACAGTTTATTGGATTTGGAACCCTTAAGATGTGACTTAAAAAAAAAAAAAACATCAGATTTTTAGATCAAGCAACCGAGATTGTGTGAAACACGTATAGGGTGTAGTCAACACGATGAGACGACGTTTAGAATCGAACTGTTTGCTCTGACGAGCAATTCTTTATTTAATACAAAAATCTTAAACCGAAATACATATGAAGCTGCTCATAACCTCATGTTATCTTTACTTATCTTAATGGAGTCGCTTGTAAGGCAACTCCATGTGATGTATTCTCAACCTAATGCACCCACTTGAGAGTCGACTTTATGTGATATTTTGTCATTCAAAAATAGCTGAGCCTTGCAGCGTCTCATGTTCTTACTTGAACAGAGGGTAATTACATAATAAAGAAAAATCAAAGCGTTTGTATTTCCAAAATTACAAAGCGCACTCCCCAGCCAAAATATTTAATTGGATATTAATATTGCACTTTGGCAGATCCAAATTTTAATGTGCCAAGTAGAATTTACATGATCATTGGAGTAGACCGTTTTTTCCTTAATAATGATGGGTCAAGTCAAAACGATCAATGAACCGTTGGATGGATAGTTTTCCGAATATAGCTTGAGCAGCGCGAAAGAAAATTATGACGGCGGTTATGACTGTAAACATAGATGATTTGGAGCGCTTCTGGGATCTGGAAAAAGAAGAGACCGATAAAAATGAAGAAAATCATCATTGCGAAAACCATTTCATACCAATTTTGAATTGGAAGACTCTCGTAGGCAAGCAGTAGCAAGACTGATGCAAATGGAAAACAAATTCAAAAAGAATCAAATACTCTTCAATGACTACAACGCTTTTATGAAAGAGTACCTGCAGCTGGGACACATGGTGCCAGAAAACAACACAGGTCCAGGCAAGGTTTTTGACGCATCAGCAAAGACCACAAGTGGCCTCAGCCTGAACGACGCAACGTCAATCGGTCCCAAAATTTAAAGGAATATTTTTTGATATTCTAACCAGGTGGCGCATGTGGCGCATGTGCTAACAGCAGAGGTGACAAAAATGTATCGGCAAATCAAAATTACTCAACCTGATCAGGAGTATCATTAAAAAGGTTGGGAGACAATGAATAAACTTCTACCACTCTACCCGTTTCTGGACAACGAGGGAGTCATGAGAGTTGAAGATCGACTACAAAACTTGACGTTACCATTCACGGTGAAACTTCCTATCGTCAACCGATAATCTTATTTGGCTTGGCTACTGATTGATAAGGCGCACAAAATTATGTTACACAGTGGAATTAAGGCAATGATAAATTTTATTGGATATTCGGTTGTCGCAATATGTTGAAGAAACATTTTCGAGCATGTGTCACATGAATTAGATGCAGACAGCAGTCTATCAACCAACTCATGGGAAACTCATATATAGAGTGAGCGGAGAGTTTCCAATATGTCTGTGTCTTCATTTGTATGGCTACAAGCTATCCATTTTAAAGAGGCACCTGTACTCCGATAATGGAACAAATTTCGTTGGAGCAGCAAGAAAATTAAATATCGATCTAGAAGCGGCTATTTTGGGCAACGCCAAATTAGCGCAGATTTTATTAAAAGATAACTTGGCATATTGTTCCCCCGGGGAGCCCTTACATGGGTGGATTGAGGGAAGCTGGCGTCAAAGCGATGAAGTACCCTCTAAAACGGATTCTAGGTAATAGCAGTTGCACATATGAGGAGTTTTCTACAATGATATGTCGCAAAGAGGCAGTGCTGACCTCACGTCCATTAATATCTATGGAAAATGAGAATGAGACGGATGATGTACTCATCGCTGGACATTTCCTAGTGGGTAGGCAGCTTAGCGCACTAGAAAATATGTTTGTGCATAAACAGATAGGGTCGGTCGATAGATGGAAATACAATCAGCGAATTAGTTTCGAGTTTGCGAAAAATGGAAAGAAAATTTTTGTAGTATCGCTGCAAAAAAGATCAAAATGGCGCAGTGAAAAAGAAAACCTTAAGGAGGGTTACTTGGTATTGATCAAACACGAAAATATACACCCATGAAAATGTCCAATGAATAAAATAATAAAAACGGTAATAGGAAAAGACAATAAAGCCAGAACTGTCATAGTTAATACAAGTAACGGCGAGATAAAACGGTCAATTTATAAAATATGCCCGTTCCCAAAACAGGAAGGAGAGTAAAAGATTCCGCGAAGAAGCACACGGAGCTTACAACAGAACTATGAAGCAAGTGCAAATCAAAACCAAACAAAATTATGTAAGTGAACATGTTGTTAGGAGAGCAGCAGGAGCTGCTAAAAACGGAGCTGTCTTCATCAGAAAATGAAATTGACGGACGGTCAAATAAGTTGATGAAGCTAGCCAAAAAGGAGGCTAGTCTCAAGAAAGACAACTTGGAAGAAATTGACAGATTGATAATTCATATGCGAAACGAAATATAACTTACCAAGACCAGTTTGGCAAATCCAACAGAAATTGAGCTGATACTTATTATGTGTGTGTTTTAAGAAACGATCACTTCAATGGACACTTTCATATTCGAATTTTAGCCGTTTCTAAAGAAATTTTCGATCTATTCATCAAAGGTGCAAATTTAATAGGGCAAATTGTTGCAAAGCTGCCATGTCTACCAAGTTTATCGAGACGGGACAATGTGCTAGAAGAGTATTGGGATCGGCAGAGATGCCTTGACCAAGAATTGCAATCCATAAAATTCTGCACGGTCAGACCCTCAAATTAAGGGTAAGGAGCTGGATGAATGTTTCGACCAAATCCAAATATTAGAACAGACCAAATTGCGTCTAGAGCTCAAGGAGGTTCGTCGAAATGTACAGAATAGCGATAAGGAACTCGAGAACGCTCGTCGAGAGCTACTGCACCGCGACGAGGAGCGTGGAAAAAGCTACCTTTGTCCAAATTAGATAGATACGATATGCAAGGATAAGACGTTGCTTGACTAAACCATCACTGAAAGAGCTGCTGGATATCAAGACTACGTAGAAAATTCGTTCGAGAGCGACCCTAGAAACACTAGCAGAAGTCAAAGAAATATACAAATTATGGCCAGTAAATAAGGAGGAAATGATGCATCTTAAATAGGAAGCTGAGATTTTGTTGGGAAAGATCAATAATGCTCTACCATATCTACAACCTTCATCGAGACAAGATATACTCTCGTTTAGGCAAGAAGTTCCAAAGGTGGAAATGCCTCAATTCAACGGTAATGGGCAAACTTTAATGGCCTATTTACCGAAGCAGTACATAGTCGAGGAGATATCAGCGACACCATAAAACTGAGCCATTTAAGATCGTGCCTGAAATGAGATAGAGCTACAATGGTGATTCGCTTACTGATTGGCTCAGCTGCAAACTACAAAAAGGGATGGAATCTAATTTGTAAGCGGCACGCAAATAATCGGAAAATTTTCGCTGACCGACTGAACAGTTTATTGGATTTGGAACCCTTAAGATGTGACTTAAAAAAAAAAAAAACATCAGATTTTTAGATCAAGCAACCGAGATTGTGTGAAACACGTATAGGGTGTAGTCAACACGATGAGACGACGTTTAGAATCGAACTGTTTGCTCTGACGAGCAATTCTTTATTTAATACAAAAATCTTAAACCGAAATACATATGAAGCTGCTCATAACCTCATGTTATCTTTACTTATCTTAATGGAGTCGCTTGTAAGGCAACTCCATGTGATGTATTCTCAACCTAATGCACCCACTTGAGAGTCGACTTTATGTGATATTTTGTCATTCAAAAATAGCTGAGCCTTGCAGCGTCTCATGTTCTTACTTGAACAGAGAGTAATTACATAATAAAGAAAAATCAAAGCGTTTGTATTTCCAAAATTACAAAGCGCACTCCCCAGCCAAAATATTTAATTGGATATTAATATTGCACTTTGGCAGATCCAAATTTTAATGTGCCAAGTAGAATTTACATGATCATTGGAGTAGACCGTTTTTTCCTTAATAATGATGGGTCAAGTCAAAACGATCAATGAACCGTTGGATGGATAGTTTTCCGAATATAGCTTGAGCAGCGCGAAAGAAAATTATGACGGCGGTTATGACTGTAAACATAGATGATTTGGAGCGCTTCTGGGATCTGAAAAAAGAAGAGACCGATAAAACTGAAGAAAATCATCATTGCGAAAACCATTATCAGAAGTCGACTTCAGTAGATAAAGATGGACGAGTTATAGTCTCGATTCCGTTTCATACCAATTTTGAATTGGGAGACTCTCGTAGGCAAGCAGTAGCAAGACTGATGCAAATGGAAAACAAATTCAAAAAGAATCAAATACTCTTCAATGACTACAACGCTTTTATGAAAGAGTACCTGCAGCTGGGACACATGGTGCCAGAAAACAACACAGGTCCAGGCAAGGTTTTTGACGCATCAGCAAAGACCACAAGTGGCCTCAGCCTGAACGACGCAACGTCAATCGGTCCCAAAATTTAAAGGAATATTTTTTGATATTCTAACCAGGTGGCGCATGTGGCGCATGTGCTAACAGCAGAGGTGACAAAAATGTATCGGCAAATCAAAATTACTCAACCTGATCAGGAGTATCATTAAAAAGGTTGGGAGACAATGAATAAACTTCTACCACTCTACCCGTTTCTGGACAACGAGGGAGTCATGAGAGTTGAAGATCGACTACAAAACTTGACGTTACCATTCACGGTGAAACTTCCTATCGTCAACCGATAATCTTATTTGGCTTGGCTACTGATTGATAAGGCGCACAAAATTATGTTACACAGTGGAATTAAGGCAATGATAAATTTTATTGGATATTCGGTTGTCGCAATATGTTGAAGAAACATTTTCGAGCATGTGTCACATGAATTAGATGCAGACAGCAGTCTATCAACCAACTCATGGGAAACTCATATATAGAGTGAGCGGAGAGTTTCCAATATGTCTGTGTCTTCATTTTTATGGCTACAAGCTATCCATTTTAAAGAGGCACCTGTACTCCGATAATGGAACAAATTTCGTTGGAGCAGCAAGGAAATTAAATATCGATCTAGAAGCGGCTATTTTGGGCAACGCCAAATTAGCGCAGATTTTATTAAAAGATAACTTGGCATATTATTCCCCCGGGGAGCCCTTACATGGGTGGATTGAGGGAAGCTGGCGTCAAAGCGATGAAGTACCCTCTAAAACGGATTCTAGGTAATAACAGTTGCACATATGAGGAGTTTTCTACAATGATATGTCGCAAAGAGGCAGTGCTGACCTCACGTCCATTAATATCTATGGAAAATGAGAATGAGACGGATGATGTACTCATCGCTGGACATTTCCTAGTGGGTAGGCAGCTTAGCGCACTAGAAAATATGTTTGTGCATAAACAGATAGGATCGGTCGATAGATGGAAATACAATCAGCGAATTAGTTTCGAGTTTGCGAAAAATGGAAAGAAAATTTTTGTAGTATCGCTGCAAAAAAGATCAAAATGGCGCAGTGAAAAAGAAAACCTTAAGGAGGGTTACTTGGTATTGATCAAACACGAAAATATACACCCATGAAAATGGCCAATGAATACAATAATAAAAACGGTAATAGGAAAAGACAATAAAGCCAGAACTGTCATAATTAATACAAGTAACGGCGAGATAAAACGGTCAATTTATAAAATATGCCCGTTCCCAAAACAGGAAGGAGAGTAAAAGATTCCGCGAAGAAGCACACGGAGCAACAATTTTAAGCCAACTAATGATGTTCCAAGTGACTACTGGTGTCATCATGTCCAATCAAAATAGCTCAGAAATACGTAAACATGAGCTGGAAAAAAATTCAGCTATATATTTGGAAAAAATTGGAAAACTTGAAGTAACATCATCTAGCTGGGACTTTATATTCTACTTTAATTTACAAGTCTACTTGGAAGTACTACGGCAAGCTCCCGCAATATTGAAGAAATCTGAAAAACACATGTCCTAAGTTTATTGATTTTCAACAACAATGCGTTGGACTGACAGCAAGAGTCAGCCGACAATTGATCGCATTAGAAGAAAATAATAACCTGATAATGAAACCCTTGCTTCAAAGAAAGAAGTAATTTGGTGAGATTATCTTTGTGTGCATGCCCTAACGGATTGTTTGACATTTCGTCACACGTGTATACAATTGTTAACATGATAACCTTAAAAAAAAACAAACTAAAAAAAATTTAAGAAGCTGTATGGAAAATCGCACTGTAGTTATCAACACAACCTTGTGAAATTAAGGACAGGAAAAATCAACAAGAACTTCAATGAGATCACTCAAAGCTTGAATAATATAACTGAAGCAATCAAAGTTGAGCATCTACGATACCAAGAAGCAATTCAGTTCTTGCTACTGATTCACCAACTGAAGGATTGGATCGATAAAGCTGAGAAAATACAAGAAAAAATACTTTATTTGTTTATGGATTTAAGTCATGAAATACTAAATCCTATACATATCAAATGTTAAAGAAAATAAACAAAGGACGTTACACCACGTAACCACGTATTAACTAGGAAATCTGCTAGGAATAAACACCAATCAGCCTACATACTTCTCGCGGCGCATTTAATATTAAATGTTGAGATGATCATAATTAAGGCAAAAATTCTACTATACCTGAATCAGGAGTCGGCTATTTTTAGAATTATTCCGATACCGATTATCGGCAATAATCAATGAATGATCTTAGTGATTGCAGTGCATAACATGATCTTCAACCAGGAGCTAAATACTTTTCACTTGATGTCTGACACTGATCTGAACAAGTGTCGTTGGGAAAACGAGGAAACAAGAATCTGTCAAGGAAATTGGTCATGAAAAGATGAGGAAGAAAACTCTTGCAAAACAATACCAATGAATCCTCTTTCGAAAACAATATAAGGATAAATCATTTTGAATAGAACTGAGTACACACACAATCGCTGGTTGTTTAAGATGTTTGAAAATACGTCGCGTTACATCCAAAGCAGTAACTCGAATCCAAGGTCTCATGGAAGGATGCTCTTTAAGGATGAAAGGAGTAACTTTACAAGCCATTCAGAGTGTACACACATCTTTCAAACGCAATTCATAGGAAGCAAACCACGATTCGCCCTTTGAGTTGAATTTAATTGGATCGCTTACTATTAAAAATACAAAGGAACTGGATAAATTGCATAAAAAGATACAATATCTTGACGACCATAAAGTCCACCTAGGCGACTTGCATTTCTTTACTGCAAGTGGAGCTTTCTGTTGGAGCCTTATGGTGTGGTGGAGTGGCGTTAGCTCCATTACGCAGGCCATTCTCTGGAATTTTTTCAATTGTTTCTTTACGGTGGCTAACCGTGCTCTATCTCCCCATGCTATCACTCCATAAGTTAGCATGGGTCTTACAATCATTAGGTATAACCATCTGATTATCTTTGGTGACGTACCCCATGATTGCTCTGCTATACTACGACATGTATAAAGCGCTCTAGAGCACTTTATTATCGTGTTTCGCACATGGGTGCCAAAGTTTAATTTGCTGTCAAATGTGACGCCGAGGTATTTTTCTTCCTTGCTTATCTCTAATATGCTCCCTAAAAGCCGTATTTATTTCATCCTCTGTAGCTTATACCGTCTAGTAATGGGGACAATGACTGTTTTAGTAGGGTTCAGGTTGAGTCCAACCTCCCTACACGAGTAACTCGTTATCTTCAGCCCTAACTGGACTATGTCACAGAGAGCTTCTTCATATTTTCCTCTTGTTATTATTACAGTGTCGTCGGCGTAGCCTTGACATTTAATTCCCTGGCAGAACGTCTGTTATATAGTTCGTCTACTAACAGACTCCAGAGCAGCGGAGACAATACTCCCCCTGGGGGCAGCCTTTAGTGGTTAAGACTGTTACCGTGCTGTCATGCGTCGATGCGGTGGCCTACTTGGATCGCATCGTGCGATGTATTATCAAACCGCCTTCTATGTCTAGAAAGGCGCATATTGCTACTTCTTTGTTGTCAACTGCCACACCTAAGGCACGCCGCAGCTGATAAAGTGCCGTATCAGTTGACCTGCCTACTCTATATGCATGCTGCGTTGGATGCAGCGGACTTTGCTTCACCAGAGTGCTTCTGATGTTATAGTCCACCAGCTTTTCCAACGTTTTCAGTAAAAACGATGTTAAGCTGATGGGTCTGAAGGCCTTGGGGATGAAGACCACACTAGCTCTACTTCAAGCTATTGGTATATGTCCAAGTACAAGGCTACTTAGTAGCCTTTTCCTCATAAGAGAGAGGAGCAAGTCCTGACCCGTTTGAAGAAAATTGGCAATATGCCGTCTATTCCGGGAGATTTATAGGGTTGAAATGTACCTATTACGAATTTCAATCTCTCCACGGTGACTGTCGACTTTGCACATGCCCAGTCGTCAGTCTACGGTATATACCAACTTCCACTGTTAACCGCGTAATTTTTAAGGGGTATACTGCCTGGAAAATGCGTTTCAAACAGGAGCTCTAGCTTTTTGATGTCATTGGTCGTAAATGAGTCATCTTTACGTTTCAATGATATGAAAGCTTCCGGCGCCCGTTTGGTAAGCGCTCTGTGAAGCCTAGCACCTTCGCTGGTGCTTATAATGCTTTCACAGAAATTTCTGTAGTTCATCCGTTTACCTTTCTTGATCTCCTTGTTGTAGGTGGTCAGACTTTTACGGTATCGCGCCCAGTCTCCGTCTCTCTTAGCTGTGTTAAAGAGATGGCGTGTAGTTCGACGCAGCCTCTCAAGACTGACGTTCCACCAGGGGGCATCCTTTTCTATTTTCTTCCTCCCCACCGGGCAATTTACTTCAAAAGCATCAATTATGCTTTTGTTCAGATTCCTTACAGCTCTCTCTAGGTCCAGTGAATTTTTTGGAATACCATATGCTTCACTGGTTAAATTGAGCTCTAGGGACCTCTTGAATCGTTCCAAGTTTGTTTTCCTGGGGTTAAGACTTGGCACACTACTATTCGTATTTAGTTGTAATCTAAATAGGATAGTTTTATGGTCCGACATAGATTCCTCTGATGAGACGTGCCAGTCTCTTAGGTAAGGTTTTAGGGACCGACTAATAAGGGTGATGTCTAAGACTTCTTCCCTGATTCTATTTATAAATGTCGGTGTGGATTCGACATTGCCAAGTTCTAAGTTATATCTAAATATAAATTCTGTGAGGTTCTCACCTCGTAGGTTGATGTCGCTGCTGCCCCATATCGTGTGGTGCGCATTGGCATCGCAACCGATTAACACCGGCATCTTCTCCATTGCACAATAGGCCACCAGTCTCTCCACCCCCGGCGGCGGGCAGGCTACATATCCTGCGAAGTATGCAGACACCGCTACCATAGAGACCGCATTACCACCTGTTTGTAGCACCAACGGGACACAGTCTCTGGTGAGGAACTCTGAGAGGATAGTATAATTAAAACCCCTTCTCACCATGATGGGTGCTGGGTCTCTTTGATCCCAGATTACCTTTGAATCGGCCGTGTACAGGCCTTTTACTCCATAGTGCACCCATGGCTCCTGTACTAGGGCCAGCCCGAGGTGCTGTTTTGTAAACGTCCTGGCTAAGATTGCCGAAGCCGCCTTAGCGTGATGGATGTTCACTTGGGCTAGCCCAGTGTTGATGACTTCAGTCATCTATTGGGTGGTATGGCCTAGCGTGTCCGGAGATTGGGGCCTGGTTGCCACCATCACCATCACTCGTTAAAGTAACGTCGGCCTCGGCCGCGTCTTTTTGCAGTTCCTCTGCCAGCTATTGAGAGGACATTATGATTCCTCCTCCCCTGCCTCTGGTTCCTCACAGAGCGTGCTTTCTGCCAACTCTTCGTCTTCCGCGAGGTCTTTGATCAAGTTGTTGGTTTGATTCGAGTGTTGGCTCTGCTCTGCGAGAGTAACAGTGGTAAGTGCCTCTGCTACATCACACTCTTCTTTTGTTGGAGCGGGTATTAACCTTGCTCCACCTTTTTTTTTAAGTCCGCTTACCGGGATGCTCCCAAAGCGGAAGCTGACTTGGTGACCGCAATCTATTATCTCGTCTTTGGATAGCTCATCTATCCCGATAACCAGAAGGTTTCCTCCACCCTCATTTCTCCTGGATATCACCTTCCACGTGTCTACCTCTATCCCATTCTGGCTTCTTACCAAAGCCAGTAGGGATTCGGAGGTTTTGTCCTCACTTCTTGGACAGTATATTGTGATGTAGTGGGGTGATGGGATTTTATCGCCCACTTTGCAGTCGAGGGGTACGCTTATCCATGTGTGGAATGTCGACGCAAAAGTTATCAGCCAATTTGCTGAGTTCTCATCGGAGCATTCTACGACCAGAAATCCGGCCCAAAAGTGAATGCCCGCAAATGCGATCGGTTGTAATGGTCGGTGCTCTGGAGCTTTGAATAGGTTTACATCGCAGACTTTTGGGTGCGATGTAAAAGTAAAAGTAGTAAAAGTAGTACGCAATGATTTTTTTTTCGTCGTGCACGAAGGGAAAAATCGTTGCATACGTTTGGCCGCTAACAAAACGTTGTGGGAAGCAAGCCCTGCTTAAGGTGAAAGCTTTGCGCGGATAACTGTTGAATAAGTTCCTGAAGGCAAGAGCTTGCCCCCACAGACGTATATAAGCTCAGATGCGCTCTGAGAAGCCCTCTTTCTTTTCGATTCGCTCGGGTTTTGTTGCACGGCAACGCATCAATGCAGTTCGCCGGTAAATAACTTTCAAAAACCACGTGCATCGAAAGTAAACGCGAAAATAACCTATAAGCCCATTGCGGCTACAAAAGAAAAAAAGAACCTTAAATCCATCTCGAAAGTGTTAAATCACGCAATTTAACTATTGAAGGAACGAAAATACAAATGGTTTTGCTAACCAGAGAAAAAAATAATTGTCCCGCAACAAACCCCATATTGGATGGTAGTAACTTCGGCGTGGAAGAAGTCCCAGCTCGAGCACATGGAGAAAAGACAACAGTCAAAAACTAAAACAAGGTTATGTTAAAAAAAAACCCCAACAGTGTTAATATAACCACCACCGAAAAAAAGAGAAAACGAAAAGGAAAGAAAAAAATCCACAGAAGCCAAACCCAGATCGCAGTTTTGAGAGGGTCCGCACGTGGCCAATGGAGTACCATCATCATCATCACCATCGGCACCCCATCACCAACGTGTACCGGCGCACCGCAGACATCTCCTTGTTTAATTAATTTAATTGTTATAGTTACGTACATATATATAAGTGATTTGCATTTAATTTTTTTTTTATATAAAATGAGTTAAACAAATATCTATGAAAAGGTGGCAAGTGTGGTAAAGTGGTTTATAAAAAAAAAAAATTAAAAAAAAAAATAGAAATAAAAAAAAAAATTTTTATTGTTCAAAAGTTAATAACATTTGATGCTCGTACCATATCAACGTACCATATCAAAAATTTGGGCTTAAAGAAGTTCCTGAAAGTATGTTAACTTGTATTTTTTCGTTGGTATTATTTTTTGTTGAAATCTGTTGCTGTGCATAAGTATTGACAGTTAAATGCAATTCATCAATAAAAGAACCAAAATATTACATATTGTGTTGCATAAATTGAAATGCAAGACCCTCAACGTCGAAAGGCCTTTCTTCGCTGGATGTCCATGTAAGTTGTAATTTATTAATTTTCTTTAGTTATACAGAAAGCCAAGAGCAACAACAAGTTAAAGAAAAAAAAAAGATAATAATAAAGAAAGGAAAAATAAGTGAATAAAAATAACCCTAAGTAACATGCTAATGTAAATATATATGAAGTATCAAATTTTTTTCGCTTCATACATTTTTCATAAAACATATAAATTTCAATAAATCATTAGCGAATCTAGCTAAGTTGATGGACTTTACCCACTTGCACCTATTAAATTAAATGCTGCTGCTGAGTATGCAATAAAAAAAAAATAATTAGTTGTATTGTTACAAGTATACTACGTTTACCAGATAAGGGCACTTGAAAGCCTACCAACAAATACACCAGATAATTCAATGAAGCATTAAAATAAGAAAACATTGTAAAATTCACCAAGTGAATGTACTTATTGAGAAAGTAAAATAGACTACCTTCTGGTAGTAGTAATACAGTATTTTTTTTTTGAGCTTGATTGTTAAAATGAATGTTCGAAAAATTTAAATTTATGAATAATTAGATTATTTAAGACACATGGATACTTAATATGCGTTAATATTTCCTACTGGCCGAAATGTTAGCTTAAGTGAGCACCGGATTTGCTTTTGGGGATTTCCAGAACTAACCATGCAGCGCAGGAAGTCCAATTGGATGGGTGGGAAAAGAGCGCTTTATCGGGGCAAACAACAGCTAGCACCCCGATACCCTTAACCAACACCAACGAAGCTGTCGCGCTTCTCGCATCTTCAGTTATGTATTTTAACCAAAAATTGCTTGCTTCGGAGTTAGACTCCAAATAAAAAGGGACTCTAAAAAATAAAGTTATGTCCAGACAGGAATATCAGGATGGTAGAAACAACCCCCCCCACCTCCCGGCATGAGCTACCACCAGTAGGGTCCCACACCACTACCCATCCCGGTTTTCGCTCGCACTGTTAACATGCAATTCGTTTATGTGTTGAATTAACCAAGTTTTGGTTTTAACTGTGCGAGTTATTAGTTACAGATTTCTTTGGCCTCCAATATCTGGCCCCTATCTGTATCTGGTTTCGTCAACGGTTGCACGGTTTATCCCATCGGTACGCAATGAGCTCATCAATGACTGCCTCTTCCAATTTAGAGAGCTCTCCGTGATTGAGCAATACCTTTGGGTATTCCGCCGGTAGGACGGCCACCTTCACCTTCTTTGTCATATCTGCATACGACATTCGCCGTGCGGTGGATGTATTCGAGGTGGGCCTCATGTCGGCTGCACGTGATGTACTCGGATGTGGGCCCAGGTCTGCCGTTGTATTTCCCACCCTTGCCGCTGATGGTCCGCAGGCCGCACTCTTGGCCCCCGGGCACCCTCTCTGGTGCTAATGTTGCTTGGTCCCTCGGCTCCTTCGCCTTCTTTATGGCTTCCTCTGGAGTAACTTAGATACCACTTGACCCTAGAGCCGCAAAGGTTGCGACTGTTCGGGTCATCCAGCCCACCGGGTTGTCCTCTTGGTGGTAGGAGATTTACCCCATTTTTGGCCTCTAATTCGTTGCCGATTATTGTGGTCAGATCACCACATTCCCGCGCAATGATGTCGTGGCACGCTGATGGTGGCGGATGGTCTACCACATTAGACGACCTCCCCCTCTCGATGGTTCGGTCTTCCAGATGTCTTGCGACATGCTCCGCGGGAAGATTACGCGGTATGTTATTATTTTTTGGACTTTTCATTTTTGGTCCCACGTACTGAAGAGAAAGGTATGTCCGTTCGGGCAGAGATCCGTATTACCCGAGTAAGGCTAATTAGAACAGGCGGTCGCCATTTGCCTCAGATCACCGTAAGAGACTGGGCTAGTTTTTAACCCAGGCCCCCAGCCTGGCTGACTCTCGGCGCGGTCAGAGTCACACCTTAGTCCGGCCCGGAGTGAGATGTGTGGTTAAGGAAGGGTTAGGTACACTCGTGCAGCGAAGTTTCGGGTTGTGTGAGGCTATGCTTTTGAAAAGGCGGCGACTCAAACGCCTCGTCAGTACGATTTACATTATCGTTCCAGATGTTTGTCCGAGACTGCTTATTTACGACCAATTTCGTATTATTCGCAGCTAACCTCCCAGAGGGGAGGCTGTTCGCTATCCGAAACCCGCGACCCGCCGCTGGTCTCAACTCAGCCCCATCCGAACCATCCCACAAGTTATTTTGACCAGGAACCTAAAGTATACTGGTGATAGTTTCTACAATCATCAATTGGTCCCATTGTTCCGTTGTAAATACATAAAAAAAAAACTTTTCTGAATGGGTAACACTTTTTAATATTGTGTTTAAACAAGAAATATAAATGGCAAGTGAACATTATGTGTAAATTTGGAATAAGATCCCCTTTACCTACCTTCTCCCAATTTATAACTTAATATGATATATATATAAATTATTTTGAGAATATCGATCATTTTCTGGGTGTATGCCAATTTTGTAAAATTTTAGCTAGTTCTCTAACAGATAACATTACACCTTATGCGTATGTCAAAATCTACAAATCTGCAGCTATTTTTTGTTTAATAATTGCCGCTTGACAAACCAAAAAAGGCTCGAGAAACAAACAGCTCAATATGGATCTCGCCAATAAAAAATCGGTGATACCAATGCGGTAGCTAATTCAGCGCAAAAGCAAAAAAAATATTGTGTGCTTGAAACGCGGCTTCGGCTGCTGGAGTAAGCAACTCGCCTGCAGCACTTGCAACTTGAAATGTAAGTAGCAAACAAGAAAACAAAATGAAATTAAATTTCAGCTTGATCCGATCTTCTCTCTCTCTATATATATGTACATATATATATGCGAATTTAGACTGCAGCTGTGGAAACGTAAGATTTGCACCAATGACAGATTTTTTTACGCGTGTGCATTTTTTAACGGTTGGATCCACCCCCCTCAAGCAAAAATGAATACATATTAGCTCTAAGGCCCACAAACTCTAGCATTTTCATCTTTCATCATACCTAAAACTTTCTCGTTGCACCTCTTGATTCCATATTTTTGTGCTAAGTCTACCGGATACTAACAAGTATCAAAACGCATCTCTACGTTATCCGCAATATCACTAAAGAAATAATTAGTCTCAATAGAATATATAAACTAGTCTGTATCCATATAGTTTAATGAGACTTTCTCTTAGAACTTTGGCCTCATATAATTATAATGAAAATCATACATTTGCCATTTTGATAGTTCCAAAATAGCAAAATCTAAATACATTGCTTAATTAATACCAGCTTAATGTCTTTCCAAATACTACATTATTCAGTAATTTAAAGAAGTCTTTTTTAAAATAATTTTTTTGCTTGAGTTCTATAAAAAGTATTTAAGTCTATATACTTTTTAAGCCAAGGAGACTTTTTAAATTCATGGCTGTTGCTACAATCTTGATATTCCTTTCTGATCATAATTTTGTTTTTTAGAGTCCCTTCTTATTTGGAGTCTAACTCCGAAGCAAGTAATTTCTGGTTAAAATATATATATATATAAAATATATATAAAATATATATATACTAGATGCGAGAAGCGCGACAGCTTCGTTGGTGTTGGTTAATGGTATCGGGGTGCTAGCTGTTGTTTGCCCCGATAAAGTGCTCTGTACCCTCCCATCCAATTGGACTTCTTGCGCTGCATAGTTAAATCGGAAAGTCCCCAAAAGCAAACTTGTTGTTCAACTTGAGCCATCATTTCGGCCAGTAGGAAATAACAAGTCAGTTTAAGTGTTCATTTTTCTTACGTTTACTAATTGTTCATAATTTCATATTTAAAAATTCACCCTTCCAAAGAAACAAATTTTTTTTAAAAAAAAAATACTGTTGTATTATTATTAACTAATAGATTTGTCTATTTGACATAAAAAAAAAATTTTTTTTTTAAAGCTAAATGTATAGTAATTTACAATATTTATTCTTATGTCTGATTTTTTCCAAATGCCTTAATCTAGTACTTAAGTATGCAATACAATTTTTCGTAGCATACGTGTATTAATATTTAATAATTGTGTTTCTTTCTAATTATCTTTTTCTTTTTTTTTTGATGCATACTCGTAGGCTGCATTCAATTGTTCTACGTTTAAAACAACCTCAAAAGATTCAAGTGGGTAAAGTTTATTAACTTTACGCTAATTACAAAAAAAATGCATTTATTTTTTTAATTATTCTTTTGTTAGGGGTTTACGGGGTGATCAAAAAAAGGTATGAAGAGAAATAACAGGTTCATACTTCATATATATTTGTATCTGAACTTTACTTATGGTAATTTCTATTATTCTTTTATTTGGTTTTTTTCTCCTTCGTGAGTCATTAATTTTTGTTTTCCAAACCTTGGGTTGATTTTTAATCTTTGCATAAATAAAGAAAATTAATAAATTAAGACTTACATGCAAAGACAGCGAAGAAAGGCCTTTCGACGTCGCGGTTATCTTGCACACATATTTTTATTTTTCTTTAATTTTCAATGTTATGCATGGCCAACAAAAAAACGTTTGGCACTAGATTATTCGACCTAAAATTTAACAAAAAAAAAAATTTAACAAAAAAAAACCAACAAAATATGTACCTTAGAAAATTTTGTTAAAAAAAATAATCTTTTATTTTTTTTTCTTCATACACTTTGATTGTGAAACAAAATCAAATGCTGTTTAGCTTTTTATCTTTTTTTTTCATTTCCTTTTTTTTTTTGTTTTATTTAAACTTTAAACTTTACTTTACTACACTTGACCTTTCGTTACCATTGGCTCAAAATAGGTAAATAGGAACAAAAAAAGGTCGGTTGCAAACCACTTATACATAAAAAAAAATTAACTTTGATTATAGCTGCAACATCTCGGCACTGCACTGGAAGTTTTGGTTGATGAGGGTGGATGATGGTGATCCAGTGGACACGTGCGGACCCTCTCAAAAGTGCGGTCTTGGTTTGGTTTTTGTGTTTTTTTTTCCTGTGGTGATTATATTAACATTTAGTGTTATTTTAACTTATAATTGTTTTTTCCGACTGATTTTTTTTTCTCCCAGTGTTTGAGCTTGGACTTCTTCCAATTGTGCAATGTTATTTAATTTTTTTTTCCAATTATTGACTCGCGTTATTCAATACGTCCACGATGGATTTATGATTTTTTTCTTTTGGTAGCCGCAATGGGGCTTTTAGGTTATTTTCACGTTTTACTTTCGATGCACGTGTTTTCAGAAAGTTTGTCACCGGCGATCTGCACTTATGCGTTGACGTGCATCATGACCCGAGCGAATCAAAAAAAAAAAAGAGATCTTCTCAAAGCGGATTATATACGTCTGTGGGGGCAAGCTCTTGCCTTAAGGAACTTATTCAACAGTTATCCGCGCAAAGCTTTCACCTTAAGCAGGGCTTGCTTCCCACAACGTTTTGCTAGTGGCTAAACGTATGCAACGATTTTTCCCTTCGTACACGTCGAAAACAAAATAATTGCCTACCCAGATCTACTCTTACATCGCACGCAAAAGTCTGCGATGTAAACATAATCAAAGCTCCAGAGCACCGACCATTACAAACGGTAGATCATTATGGTAATCATGAAGGGAGTCTGGATATGAAAGATCAAACTCAAGAATGTAGCATTTTCCGAATATGGGAGATGTTAAGACATAGCCCAACCATATAAATTATTAGCATCTAAGCTTAGTGCTATCATAAGTCTCCATATACATATGATTAGCTTTTGAACAGCGCTTGCAGCACTGAACCAAGCCACCACGAATACCAGCTTGAATAAACATATGCATATATATATCTGTTAATAATTCAAGTTCTATTTTTGTGATCTTTAGCATTGCATCCCATGAGAGACCGGATGTTGTATAACAATGTGCGGGATCTCATAAATAAATTTTCTTGCATATGACTCGAAATTTTGAAATACATCAGTGAGTAAAAGAACATCAGTCTTAAGATAGAATTACATATAATCTTTAAGATTTTGACATCCAAAAACGAACCAAACTTGTTGTGCGTGGGAATAATCCTTAGATGCACATTCTTTATTAGTCAAACTGTTAAAGAAATTTTCTTTGGGAGGGAGAGCTGACTCATACAATCTGCCCTCTGAGTCGATATACTTATAGGGAAGTGCATCTGGACTTCTTGCCAAGAATCGAATTTCATGGGATGCAATATTAATCAATTTTGAAAGTGAATTATACATCTGCTTATTATTATTGATTTTAGCTTCAACTTTGTTAAATTCCCTAACGAATAAATGAAAATCATACTTTGAAAAACTATGAAAAAATACGGGAACAAAAGGTGCAATTTGAAAATTAATATTACAGACATTATGTGCTGCTCCCCTGTATAATTAAGTTAAATGATCGCGTTAGGGATCATTGCCTACACTCTTTTTACAAATATGACAAATATCTGCATTTCTAAAACTGTTCTCATCTTCATATGTTAAAACCATGAGCTTTATATTTGTTAACTAACAGGTATAACTATCGTTTACATCTCTCATAAGAGATTTGACAAATTTTACACCTGCATCTTTTCCAGTCTCTAAAACAAACTTATCTAAGGCTGGGTTGAAAGAGCACTTTATATAGTAAGGAAATACTATAGAAATGTGCTGAGGAGTTTCTATAACATTCTGACTAAGTTGTGCATTGAGGGGATGAGTATACTCTCAAAATCTGCATATACAATAAAAGGTAATTCTAAACTACGATCTCATTATGAGAAAAATTTAGGCACGTTTTACAGAAGTAAAGTTGAGCCTTGTGTGATGTTAATTGACGTCTTACAAGCCTAAAAGTATATAGAAAAACAAATTATAAATATGTTTTTAATTATTATTTTTTTTTAATATTACAAACTTTTTATGAAATGATCTCGTTCCTCGGCTTCCAATAGCATGAGACTTATGTGTCTATCCTTTTCCACCACTGTGACGTATAATGGATCGTTAACTGCACCCGTCTGCTCATCAAACCCAAAAACTTTGATGCTTATTTTTGAGTTTTCAGCTTCGAAAATTTGTATTTGGTCCAATGGTAGAGGAAAATCCAAATTTTAAAAAAGAACTCTGATAGTTTCATTGATTATTATTGATGAACTCTCAATGCTTTCAATTTTATAGGCAGAGCACCTTGCCGATTGATTATGTGTTGGTCCGTTGGCTGATATCAATGCCCATTTAAAACAAAATGTATCGTTATTTTTTACATTGATTATGGCTTTTTTGGTTCTGAAGCCTTTAGGCGTTTCAATATAACTTGAAACTTTTAATGGATTATATTTGTTTATATATATCTCCAGCCTCAATATACGTGTCATTGTCCAACCGCTGTACTTTTCTGAAATTATTCCATTTTTGAATTGGTGAATTTAATGTATTTTGCAAAGAGCCCTAAATAAATTTTGCAGGCTGTGTGCGTGACTAACACATTTAGAATAAGTAGGAGCACTTCTTTAGCTGCCTCACTAAGAACTCTGCTGGTTCTAATATATTAATTTGATTATTTTTATATGCAAAAGTGGAAATGCTGTTCTTAAAGCCGCTCAAAATAACTTTCATTTGGTTATTGACAGGTGTAAACACAAGTATCTGATGTGAATTCGATCGAAGATAAGCGCTATTTGCTATGTGCTATTTGAATTTCGCAAGCTGTGCAGACCTTGTAGTTGGAGTGAGCGATATTGACATTCGATCAAATATCAGTGGTTATATAAGTCGAATGGTTGAAGTAATTGGGGTGGCTCTGACCTTGAGCCGAGTTATTCCGGACGATGTACTCAAAACCCTCCATGGAGTTCGCGGAGTTGATATTTTCGAAAGACATGTTTTTTAATATTGTATTTTTTTTTCACTTTTGAAACACAAAACGAAGAAGTTGACAAATGAAGAGTTCGTTAACTACTAAGGTATAAGAAATCATAATTTATGAAATTAGCATATGGATTGTCACCCAAAAAGAATGCACTGTAAAAAGGGAGGGTATAAAACTTACACTAAAAAAAATGTTATCAGCACATGGCGAAGTAGCTGCTCAAAAATACTTAGCATAAAATATTCTGTAGTTTTACAGTGTGAAAACATTTAGGTACGAGGTGTTCTATGATTCATAAGCAATGACAAAGAAGGTGAGAATAGAGAAGCGAGAATTTCTCTTTCACCAACCACTGAACCCACCCTCATACCCGAAATCATGTAAATGCATACTTGTGCGACAGGTTCTAACCGATCGTCCACTTGACTCAAGCCTATAGGTTACAGGCTACTCGTCTTGTACAAGTGCTACTGAGTGATCCTCTAGCCAATGTCAACCAACAATATGAAAAGGGTCGCCCATAAATCTATACCTTTCGATCATAAATGTCTCCTACGTGATCCACACCCATACATTTTTCTAAAAAAATGTCGCTCCCCAACACATTTTCCTCAAAAAGGTTGCTCCCACCACACATTTTCCTCAAAAATGCCCCACACCATTCGCTCCACCACACATATGAATTATAATTAATTGATATGAAGCAATTAAAAAACGAAGCCACTTCCTGTCATAGAATCCCCAAATTCCTCATACAACTACTGCTTTTAATTTATCTGTTGTTGTTATATTATATCTGGATAACTGCGTGTATAACCTGTCTTGTAGTCTTTTATGTATTTCATCTCTAACCGTATAATGTTTTAGTTTCTGGATTGTTTTCTATTACTAACTTATTTAATATTACAAAGGATTTTTTCTCTAGTTTTTCGAGGAACTTACTAATACTTCCTGCAAAATTTGTGTTGTAAAATCTTCTTAGTTTTTCCTCACAAGGTGTTTTGAAGGTCGAATTTAGTATGCCCCGTTTTGCTGCCCAATCTCCTGGTAAGTGCCTTAGTGATGTCCTCATTACTTCTCCATTTAACTGCATCTGGATTGCACTGTACATTATTAATGTTTGCCTTGTGTCAACGTTTGAAAAGAGTTCCTTTATAAAGTCGATCCTTCCTATAAACAAAAAAAAAAATTCTTCATCGTCTGCCTCGCGTATTTATGTTCACTTTTTAAAAAAAAAGATTTTCAAGGATCACTAGTTCCTTATGCGGAGAGCAAATTTTTCGCGGAATACTAGTACGTTTTCCAGAAAGGGCAACGACTTTTCACGAGATTTCTTTGTTATCCTACCGGCTGCGCCAATTATTTACTTTTTCCTGCCATCTTTGTAGGGGTCTCTTTTGGTAGTTGCATTCTTTGTTTATGCTTATCTTATCTTGCCTTCTATAATTGTATTAATAGAATTTGCGTCTGCAGTGTTGGCATGCTGTATGATAAGCGTGGGTGTGGTGTGAGTGTGGACATGAGGGATCTGTGTGATCTGAATATGTCACTGTTTATATATATTTTTTCAAAATATTGCCTTGACAAATTCTTTATTCACACGAAATGATCTCGTTCCTCAGCTTCCAACACTTTACCTACCTTTTTCCGCCTCTGTGACTTATAATGGGCCATTGACTGCACCCGTCTGCTCATAAAACCCCAAGACATTAATGCTTGTTTTTGGGTTTTGAGCTTCGAAAATTTATATTTGGTCCAAAATCCAAATTTTAAAAATCAAGTTTGAGAGTTTCAATGTTTATTATTATTGAGTTCATCAAATGCCAATACCGCCAATCCCATGACCATCTACAAGGTCTGCACAGCTTGCAATATTCAAATGGCATCTTCAAAATGAAGCGCTCATCTTCGATCCAATTTACATAAGATGCTTTTACACCTGTGAATACCCAAGTGAAACATATTTCCACTTTTTCATATAAAAATAATCAAATTAATATATTAGAACCAGCAGAGTTCTTAGTGAGGCAGCTAAAGAAGTGCTCCTACTTATTCGAAATGTGTTAGTCACGCACACAGCCTGCAGAATGAATTTAGAGCTCTTTGCAGAGTACATTAAATTCACCAATGATGAGATGGAAATGACAATAAAATCACATCAGACAATTATGTATATCATAACAGCATCCAGTGATTTAGAAGAGTTCTTAAAAAATCACTCAGCAATTATATGCACAAAAATGGAAGGATTTCAAAAAAAGAACAGCGGTCTGACAATGACACGTATATTAAGGCTGGAGTATAATGGTCGGTGCTCGAAAGTTTTGGTTATGTTTACATCGTAGACTTTTGGGTGTAGGGTGTAGATGTAGGGCAGGCAATAATTTTTTTTTTATTTCTGGCATTTGTCGTGCACGAAGGAAAAAATCGTTGCATACCTTACGCAGCTATCCAAACGATGTTGGGAAGCAAGCCCTGCTCAAGGTAAAAGCTTTGCTACAGATAAGTGCTGAATATTTCCTGTAGGCAAGAGCTTACCCCCACAGACGTATATAAGCCCAGATCAGCTCTTAAAGCTCTCTTTTTGTATTGTTTCGGGTCTCAAGGTGTAACCGTCGACGAAACCAGATACAGATAGGGGCCAGATATTGGAGGCCAAAGAAATCTGTAACTAATAATTCGCACAGTTAAAACCAAAAGTTGGTTATTACAACACACAAACGAATTGCATGTTAACTGTGCGAGCGAAAACCGGGATGGGTAGTGGTGTGGGACCCTACTGGTGGTAGCTCATGGCGGGAGGTGGGGGGGTTGTTTCTACCATCCTGAAATTCCTGTATGGACATAACTTTATTTTATTCTTAGAGTCCCTTTTTATTTTGGAGTCTAACTCCGAAGCAAGCAATTTCTGGTTAAAATACCTAACTGATGATGCGAGAAGCGCGACAGCTTCGTTGGTGTTGGTTAAGGGTATCGGGGTGCTAGCTGTTGTTTGCCCCGATAGAACGCTCATCCAATTGGACTTCCTGCGCTGCATGGTTAGTTCTGGAAGTCCCCAAAAGCAAATCCGTTGCTCACTTAAACTATCATTTCGGCCAGCAGGAAATAATAACTCAAATTACGTTTCCATGGTTCTTAATCATATTAATTATTAATAAAATAATTCAATTCTTTGTACATTCATTTTTAACAAGCTAATTATAAAAAAAATACTGTATTACTACTTGTCTATTTTACTTTCGTAACAATTTTTCTCATTAGACTTTTGGCATTTTTACAATGTTTCGTATGTTAATGTCTCATTGGTTTCTTTGTTGATACAAGTGGTAATGCTAAGCAACACAAAATGTAACTACTAGTAAGTCTGGTAGCCCTTATAACAATCGATGAAATATCGATGTATCGTGAGCGCACTTAATGAAGAGTAATCGCGCCACGAGCAGAGAGAGTAGAGAAGTGAACGTCATTGAATAAAGAACACGTATATTAACAAATAACCAAATCTGCAGTCTTTAATCCACGGAATTAACTTCAACAGTAAACGTAGTATACTTGTGTCCCTACTTGACTAATGATTATTATTTTTATATTTTTTTTTCTTGCATACTCATAGCCAGCATTTAATTATACTACAATAAACATAACTAATGATTATTATTTTATAAAAAATTTTTCTTGCATACTCATAGGCAGCATTTAATTATATTCCAATTAACATAACTAACAGATGCAAGTGGGGTAAAGCTTATCAACTTCAATATATTCGCTAATTCTTTAATATAATTTTGAATTATCTTTTTGTTAGAGGTTTACGGAGTGATCAACTTGTATGAAGAGAAAAAAAAAACTTAATACTTCAAATATTTGCATTAGAATGTTACTGAAGGTAACTTTTATCCATTCCTTTTTTTTTCTTTCTTAATTACTACTCAAAGGTTTTCT
The DNA here is from genome assembly GCA_035042365.1 of Drosophila dives. NCBI lineage: Eukaryota > Metazoa > Arthropoda > Insecta > Diptera > Drosophilidae > Drosophila > Drosophila dives. The sequence continues at coordinate 2,216,744 of JAWNLJ010000097.1, read as the reverse complement.
TCCTTCCTTTTCTTTAAGCTTGTTGTGGATCGTTGCTTTATGCATAATTGAATAAAATCAATAAATTATTGTTGAAGTTAATCCCGTGGATTCCTTTATTGAAAGACGTTCACAACTCGACTCTCCTGATCGTGGCGCGATTACTCCTCATCGAGTGCGCTCACGATACATCGATATTATATCGATTGTTCCAAGGGCTACCAGACTTACTAGTAGTTACATTTAGTGTTGCTTAGCATAACTTAATTTTAACACCTCTTCTCAACACAAATGTTCTTTAATAGAAATTTCATTATAAAGTTATTGACACACAATACTTTTTAGTCCTATCATGCCTAACAATTTTTTGTGTTTTTGCTTATTTAGATTTTTAGTGCAAATATCTGCTATCATATTTGTTGTATCGACATATTTCATAACAATTTCATTATTTTCTACTAGTTCTCTTACAAAATGATATCTTATATCTATATGTTTACTCCGTGCATGATACATATGATTTTTAGCCAATTGTTGTGCGCTAAGATTATCGCCATTGACACACAATGGTTGATCAGTATTAAAACAACCAATTTCTTTTATTAGTCGTCTTAAATACACCGCTTCTTTTGCTGCTGAAGCCAACGCCATATATTCCGCCTCTGTACTGCTTAAGGCCACCGTGTGTTGCTTGTGCGACTCCCATGAAAAAGCCGTTCCAGCCAGGAAAAACATAAATCCTGTGAAAGATCTGCGATCAATTATATTACCGCCCCAATCTGCGTCGGTAAATCCCTCTATCTGTTTGCCAGTTTTCGTGTAGTGCAATTTAAGATCCTTTGTTCCAAATAAGTATCGCAATATGTGTTTAGCGCCAGCATCATTCTCACTCGTCGGGTTTTTATTTTTCTGCGATAACTTACATACTGAATGAAGTATGTCCGGCCGTGTTGATATTGCCAAGTACATCAGGCTGCCAATAAGTGCCTGATATTTTGTTGCATCCACCAGTTTAGAGTCGTCTTTAGATTGAATTTGATATCCTGCATCCAACGGTGTTGCCACTGACCTACAGTTTTGCATGTTGTATTGATGCAGTAATGTATTGATATACTTTGTTTGACACACAAACACATCGCCAGTATCTTCAGATCGCTCTATCTCGAAGCCCAAAAACTCCTTAACTTTACCCATATCGACTGACTTAAACTGTTTACTTATGTATTGCTTGATTGCAAACAAGTCCCTCTTGCTTTTGCTTGCTATTAAAATGTCATCGACATAAACTGCAACAATGTTTATGTTGCCTTCAATATGCAATATATATAAACATGGCTCGCTACTACATGGAACAAATCCATAATTTCTTAAAGCGTCATCCAGTTTCGCGTTCCATTCGCGTCCAGACTGTTTCAAACCGTAAATAGCCTTTTGAAGCTTAGCAACTCGGTTTGGATATTTTCTACTGCGAAATTCCTCAGGTTGCTTCATATATACTTCATCATTTAGTTCACCATTTAAATATGCTGTGCATACGTCCATTTGATGCATGTGTAGTTGGAATTCTGCTGCAAGTGCGAATACCATACGTATTGTTGCGTAACGTACAACTGGAGAGTATGTTTCTTCATAGTTAACGCCGTACTGTTGGCTGCATCCCTTCGCAACTAACCTCGCCTTGAATCGATCTATGTTGCCATCAGAGTCCCGTTTCAAGCTGTATACCCATTTACATCCGATAGCTTTCTTTCCAGGAGGTAGGTCAACTAATGACCATGTGCTATTAGCAATCAGCGAGTCGTACTCAAGCTGCATCGCCTTCTTCCATTCGCCCCCTTGAGGGCTACATAGAGCCATCTTAACGTTGTCTGGAACTTCACCCTCTTCTATTGGCTGCATCACATTAAGTCGATTTTTCTGTTTTGTCGGTCTACCTGGTGCGCCTGTTCGCACGATGCGTGGTCGCCCTGGACCATATATTGGGACTGCATCATCTTCACTACTAGTCTGTGAAGAACCAGCGTTTTCGACATCCTCAGGATCCTCGTAGTCGGTCTGCGGCGTATGTGCTTGTACTTGCTCCTCTATTTCAATATTGTTTTTGTTTATATAAATTGATTCCATCAAATTTTGGAATAAGTACAATCCGTTTTCTTTATGAGCAAAAATCACCATTTCGTTATCCACTTTTCTTTTAATACTGGCTCCTTTGTTATTAAAGTTTATTTGAAGACCGTTCTCAGCACCTTTGCTGACTGAGAAAAAGTTCGTTTGTAAGTTCGGTACATATAAAACGTCTTTTAATTTAAATACCGAATATTTAGTTTTAACCCGCACGATCCCGATTCCAAGTGCTTTTATTGTTTCATTGCCCGCCACTAGCACGCTTTGTTGAGTTTCTGTATACTCTATGAAAGCCGTACGATTGTTACACATATGAGATGTGGCGCCACTATCGACACACCATACGTCGCGACGCACATTTTTATCAGACGCGAAGAGAGCACTACTCTGTGACACACACATATACGAATGTTCGTTTTGAGTTTTCTTATCTTGTTTCGGCGTCTGTTCATCTCTTTGCTGATTATAACTGTATTTGCTTTGCCGACATGCAGCTGCAAAGTGACCGCGCTTCCCGCACACATAGCATTTACCGTTATTACTGTTTCGTTTTTGTTCCTTTTTGCCAGTCCCTTTTTGTTTTATCATGTATGCTTGCTGTGCTCTGTTTTCGTCATTGGTAGCATTTCTACGTTCTGCCTCTTCTAAAAGTTTATTGCGCATTATGGTGAAATTAGGCAGTTCATCGCGTATTTCCATTGCTATTACGAAATTTTCGTAAGTCTTTGGTAGGCTTGATAATAATATTATTACCACGATTTCGTCACCGAGCGAAACACTAACTTCTTTTAGTTTATCAACTACACTTTCAAACTCGTTTATATACGTAATTATGTTCTCACCGTCTATGAGTTTTAAATTTAATAACTTTTTATACAAAGACACTTTTCTTGCTGGTCCCCTTGGCTCATGAATTTCTTTTAGTTTTTGCCAAGCCTCTGCAGATGTATTGCAGTTTTTTATGTAGTTTATCTGTGTTGATTTCACTGACAATGTAATTGTCGCTAAAGCCTTCTGATCAGCCTTTTCCCAGTTGCCGCTGTCTCTTTCTGGCTTCACTTCAACACCACTTGCTATTCTCCATGCATCAGCATGAATAAGCACACTCCGCATTTGGACACACCAAATATCATAGTTTTTTTCATCCAGCTTGTCTATTGAGTACAAGTTATTCGCCATTTTTTCCGCGTAAATTTTTGACACACAAAAATTGTTTATTTTGACACACAAACTTATTGTTTATTGGACACACCAATCACTTAGTCTTTCTTAATCTCTGGGTCTTTAACCTCTGGATCTTTTTTTAATCCTCTGGGCCCATAACCTGTTGAAGTTAATCCCGTGGATTCCTTTATTGAAAGACGTTCACTACTCGACTCCACTGATCGTGGCGCGATTACTCCTCATCGAGTGCGCTCACGATACATCGATATTATATCGATTGTTCCAAGGGCTACCAGACTTACTAGTAGTTACATTTAGTGTTGCTTAGCATAACTTAATTTTAACAATTATCACTTACGTGGGCATCCAGCGAAGAAAGGCCTTTCGACGTCGAGGGTGACTTGCACACACTTTTCTTATTTTTTTTCTATTGAACAATTCATTAAAATTTTCGATATTATGCATAGCCAAACTGTTAGCACTAAATTGTTCACTGGTGTTCCAGTGGCCACGTGTTGATGATCGATAAGATTCTTATCTTTCGTTTAATTCCAATCGTTTTTGGATATATAGTTTCACGTTTTTCTTGATGTAAATTTTTTTTTATATGGCGAATAGTTTTTTTTATTAGGTTAGATCGATTTTCGTTGCGGTGGTTTTTTCTATGCGGTTAAATGTGGTAGTCATTTTTCTCATTCCAATTTTTCTGGAATAATAATAATAATAAAGTTATGATTTTTAGGCTGAAAAACGTTCGCGGGTTGTTTATGGAAGTCCCTCACTCGGGCTTATCATTTATTTAAACTTTTCACCAGCCAAATCACGTGGTTCTTGATCTTTTTTTTTCACCGGTGATGTGTACTTTGACTTTCGACTTCTTGAGACCCGAAACAATCGAACAAAAAAGAGAGCTTCTCAGAGCGGATCTGGGCTTATATACGTCTGTGGGGGCAAGCTCTTGCCATCAGGAACTTATTCAACAGTTATCCGCGCAAAGCTTTCACCTTAAGCAGTGCTTGCTTCCCAGAACGTTTTGCTAGCGGCCAAACGAATGCAACGATTTTTCCTTTCCTGCACGACGGAAAACAATCATTGCCTACCCAGATCTACTTTTACATCGCACCCAAAAGTCTGCGATGTAAACATATTCAAAGTTCCAGAGCACCGACCATTACAAAGGCACGTCGATGATCAAAGTGCACATCGCCGGTGCAAAAATGATCTTAAACCACGTGACCAACCAAGACCTCCGCAACGAAAACCGATCTAGAAGGGTTATAACCTCATAAAAAACCATTCGCCATAAAAATACACCAATACAACACATATAAGCAAACGTAAAACCATAAATCAAAGAAACATTGGAAAACGGGGTTCCCAATTCATAAGAAAGACAAGAATCTTAAAGAAAATCAGCACGTGGCCAGTGCAGCACCATCTTCACCAACAAGTTTAAATAAAAGGAAGGAAGGAATTGAAATAAAAATAAAGAAAGAAAAGATGAACGAATAAAAATTACCATAATTAACATTCTAATGTAAATATATATGAAGTATTGAGTTTTTTTTTTCTTCATACATTTTGGACCACCCCGTAATTAGAGGTTTACGGGGATAATTTAAAAATATATGAATTTCTTATAAATAATTAGCGGATATATTTAAGTTTATAACCTTTACCCACTTGAATCTGTTGAGGCTGTGTTATACGTAGTCTAATTAAATGCTGCCTAAGAGTATGCAATAAAAAAACCAAAATTAATTAAGTATTGACACAAGTATACTACGTTTACGCTTAAGTACCAGATAAGGTCACTTGAAAACCTACAAACAAATTATAAATAACAAAAAACCAATGAAGCGTTAGAAATATGAATAAAAATTATAAAATTCGAATTAAAAAAAGGCTTGCTACGGAAGTAATATAGACAACTTTCTTATTTAATATTAATACAGTATTTTTTTTTTATAAAACTTGATTGTTAAGAAAGATTAATGTAAATGAAATTAAAATTTATTAATAATTAGTAAATTTAAAAAAAATGTATACTTAAATTGAGTTATTATTTCCTACTGGCCGAAATGATAGCTTAAGTGAGCAACGAATTTGCTTTTGGGAACTTTGAGAATTCACAATGTAGCGCAGGAAGTCCAATCGGATGGATGGGTACAGAACGCTTTATCGGGGCAAACAACAGCTAGCACCCCGATACTTGCTATAAGGGATAAATATAAACAAATATACTCCATTAAAAGTTTCAAGTTATATTAAAACGCCTAAAGGATTGAGAACAAAAAAAGCCATAATCAATGTAAAAAATAACGATACATTTTGTTTTTCAATAGGCGTTGATATCAGCCCTTAAAGCACCAACAAATAATTAATCAGCAAGGCTCTGCCTATAAAGTGTACAGTATTGAGAGTTCATCACTAATAATCGATGAAACTCTCAGACTTGATATTTTAAATTTGAATTTTCCTCTGCCATTGGACCAGATAAAAATTTTCGAAGCTCAAAATCCAAAAATAAGCATCAATGTTTGTGGGTTTGATGAGCAGACGGGTGCAGTCAACGGCCTTTTGTACGTCACAGAGGTGGAAAAATATAGAAAAATAAGCTGAGGAACGAGGTCATTTCTTAAAATAAAAAAATATAAATATAATTTTTTTTCCATATACTTTTAGGCTTGACGTCAAATAACATCACACAAGGCTCAACTTTACTTCCGCAAAACATGCCTAAATTGTTCTCATAATGAGAGGATGAATGCTGAACATCGTCAACATTGTGGGAGGGTGGTATCGAAGCTCCCATCCGACAACACAAGGCAAATTATAATCGTAGTTTAGAAGTACCTTTTTGTTGCATATGCAGATTTTGAGTGTACGACATGATATTACAAGGAACATACGGAAAGCATACGATCGTAATGCTGTCCAATATAATCTTCGTTCGAAGCCAGTCTCGTTCCGGGAAAACAAGGAAGTGTTTCGCCGAAACTTTACGTTAAGCAATTTTGCGAAGAACTTCAACGCAAAATTAGCCCCAAAATTTTTAAAATGTCGGGTAAAAAGGAAACTGGGAAGTTGCTTCTATTTATTAGAAGATTTACAGGGACATGACTGTTGAAAATCGATCTAATTTAATAAAAAAAACTATTCGCCATATAAAAAAAAAATTTACATCAAGAAAAACGTGAAACTATATATCCAAAAACGATTGGAATTAAACGAAAGATAAGAATCTTATCGATCATCAACACGTGGCCACTGCAACACCATCATCCAACATAATTTTTGGCGCCCAACGTGGGGCTATTTGTTAAGAGATTTCATAATTTAAGAACCACTAACGGGTGACTTATTTTGAAGAGATTTCTTGATTTATGAACCACTAATGTGACTATACTATCTGAAGAGCTTTCATAACACAAGGACCACAACAGTGGGCTCAATTTTATAAACAGAAATGCGTCGTAGTTTGGCTCACAGTTAGTTGTCTCACATATTTAAGTTGTTTAAGTATATGGTATAGAATTATTTGTTTTTTTCTTTCTATCCCATTTCCTTAGAGTATCAGTGCAATTTAATAAAATTTTTGATTCACTGAGTGGATCAGTATCTATTCTATACGAGCTCATACTTTCGTGAATCTTGCGCATTCGGCTCAGCAGAATTCCCTGCCAAAAGTCACTGAGGTTGCTTTAGTAGTAATAATCCTTGACGGAGGATCGCTCAACAACGTTTTGCTCATTTTTGTTTCATATCGCAAGTTGTTTTATCTTGGGTTTGGTTTGATAATTTTAGAATACTATTGTATACTTCTGCGAATCTTGTGCATTTGGCATAGTTTTTGGAGTTGTCTTTTCAGTTCTGACATGGAATATTTGCCATACAATTGGAACAGACAAGCTGTTTTATTTTTGGGTTTGGTTTGAAGATTTTAAAATATTGTTGTATACTTTTGTGAATCTTGCACATTTGGCCCAGCCGAATGTCCTGCTGGAAAGTCACTACATCATATTTTTTTGGAATTTATTTATCGGAATCAAAGTAAAGCACTTGTCATACCAATGGAACAGACAGAGGTGATGAGTTCGGCGCGAAGTTCTTGCAGCTTGTTGAATATAGAGGACGCTGCAAGTGCATATCTATACATGAGCTGTTAAGCTTGTCGAAGAGTCACACACTCTGTATGCTGTCTGTTCCCAGTGTAATTGTAATAGCCCTAAAAAATCTCCCTCTACTTCGTTGGTTAAAATTTATTGGTTAGTATTAGTTGTGCACTTAAGTTAATTATTTTGGCCATATAGTAGGAAATTTTTTTTTAAGATGATGCCCTCAGTCGCAGACTGAAGCAAGAAATGACACATGTATAGTGTGTACTTGTGAAATGGCTAATACTCAACCATGTCTAATGACAAGTTGTAGCCATGTATTTTACCAGAGATGCTTAGAAAATTGGTTTGAAGCAAATGCCCAATGTCCTCGTTGCAATAGTGCGTGCACTATTGGGACATGTAAATTAGTAGTTGGAAACTGTTCACCTTCTTTGGATCGAACAGCCGATAGTGCAAGGCCAGCTGGTGTTACCCATCGTCCTGTCACAAGGAAGCTAGCAAGAACCATGGACCCAGCCGTCGAATTGGAAGCTAGTGGCCGACCTACAACGGGGTTGGATGGAAGCAATACATCGAATCCCTTAAGTACAGCTGCTGCGCCGAGAGGGACGCGCTCGAGGCGAGGTCGACCAACCCGAGCAAACACAAATCGTCATAACCCAGCAACGGATTATAATGTAATTCAATCCATGATTGAACAAACGGTGACAAGAATTTTATCATCGTTACATGTTAGCCCGCCGACTAGCACGGTCCCGCCAGAAGAAATTCCTAGAGCCGTTTCTTCTCCCAGCTATCCGTCTGTGCACCACAGTCGAGTGGCGGATACCATGCAGAAATGGAACTTAAATTTCAATGGATCTGAAGATAGTTTAAGTGTTGAAGAATTCATCTATAGAGTCAAAACATTGACGGACGAAACGTTAGATAGTGACTTTCGTGGCCTATGCAAGCATATGCACGTTTTGTTTGTTGGCAAAGTTAGAGACTGGTACTGGCGCTATCATAAGGAAGTGTCTGCAATAGTGTGGAAAGACTTTTGCGCCGCTCTTCGCCAACAGTTCAAAGAGTATCGATCTGATTTTATGATCAAAGAACGAGTGTGTTCCCGTAAGCAGAAGCCTGGAGAGTCGCTTACCATTTTTTATGATGCGATCTCGTCCTTAATTAATCGGGCCACCGTAAAGATCGGTGAGGAAGAACTCTTGGAGATTTTAAAGAACAACCTCCTACCGGTCCATCGTCACAAACTATTGTTCGAAGAAGTTGAATCTGTAGGCCATCTCCGAAGGTTGGTTCAGATAAACGAACATTTAATCAATGAGTTGCGTTCCACGCAATCAGAAATACCGAAGCCGAAACTACCGGGTAACCGACAGCACGTATATGCCATGGAGAAGTTGTATCCGAAGAGGAATCTAGCTCGGAACCTGACCCAGTTGCTGAAGTAGCCGCCCTACGTCAAGCAGGCCCAAAGGTCAAGTGATGGAACTGTGAGGGAATGGGACATTTCTGGCAAGACTGCTTAGCCGAACGAAGAGTATTCTACTATGGATGTGGAGCTTGTATACGCCGCCTTTCGGAAAACCGCCAGAAGGGGGCAACCAAAAACAGTCGGTTGTCCCTGTCGTAAACACAAACCCACTTTTAAAATTGTTAGAGTCAACTATTTTCAGTAGTGCAAAAGATATTGGAAGCTATGCTATAGTGTCGATTTTAAATCGAATAGAACATGGTTTATCAGACACTGGTGCAAATGTCTCGTGTATAGGTGATAGTTTTGAAAGTCAAGATCTGATTGATCTGCCAGAATTTAAGAAAATAAAATCGTATGTACAGTCAGCGGACGGCAAGAGTCAGGAAGTGATAGGTATTCTGAACGTTGTTATGCCCTAAAAGGACCAACAACGGCCTATGAAGCTGTTTGTTATTCCAACTATTAAGCAGAAGCTGATCCAGGGTATAGATTTTTGGAAAACCTTCGCACTAGCACCAAATATAATCTCTTTTTGCTTATCCCCTACCCAGCATTGATGGAATCTTTTCGCGACTGCCCCGTGCCAATTTAATTACCAAGCTTGACTTAAAAGACGCTTATTGGCAAATTGAGTTGAGTGAGGAATCAAAGCCCCTTACCGCATTCACTGTTCCGGGAAGACCCTTATATTAATTTAAGGTAATGCCGTTCGGACTGTGTAATGCTCCGTCCACTATGTGTAGACTTATGGACAGTCTGATTCCGCCCGATCTTCGCAACTGTGTGTTTGGTTATTTGGATGATCTTTGCTTAGTGTCCGAGGACTTTGAATCTCATCTAACAGTCCTTGTACGAATTGCGGAACAGTTCAAACGTGCAAACTTGACGTTGAACCTGGAGAAAAGTCACTTTTGTGTAACTAGAATTAATTAACTAGGTTACATAATTGGAAATCAAGGCATATGTACTGATAAGATCGCATGTATTCGAAATTGTCCTCCGCCTAGAAATTTGAAACAAGTGCGAGGTTTCTTAGGTGTTTGTGGTTGGTACCGATGTTTCATTCAAAGTTTTTCCGATCTCACTTGCCCCATCACAGAAACTTTATCAACCAAGAAAAAGTTTGTATGGACGGAGAATGCTCAAGAAGCTATGGAAAAACTGAAAGTTATCCTGACCTCGGCTCCAGTTTTACAGAATCCCGATTTTAAGAAGAAATTCTTTTTGCATTGTGATGCCAGCAACTTTGGTGTCGGAGCTGTACTCGTTCTCGTTTTTCATCGGAGGAGGGTGATGAAAAACCAATTGCATTTATGTCTAGAAAATTATCCCGATCTCAGCGTAACTACAGTGTTACCGAGAGAGAATGTTTAGCCGTAATACTGGCAATCGAAAAGTTCCGTTGTTACCTTGAAATGCAAGAATTTGAAGTGGTTACAGACCATTCGAGCCTCTTATGGCTCAAACGGCAACAAAATGTGTCCGGTCGCTTAGCTCGTTGGATGTTTCGCTTGCAGCAATATAAGTTTTTATTTTCTCACCGAAAAGGCAAGGATCATTGTGTTCCTAATGCGTTATCTCGTCTCTCAGAAGAGGAAATTGCAGAGATAGAAATTGGACCTGTTATCGACTTTGAAGATGAGGCCTTTTACGCTTCAGAGTATGTAAAACTAATTGCTGATTTTAAACAAAATCAATCGTCTTTCCCAGACATACAAACTGTCGTCAAGCGTTTGTACAAACGCGTCGAGCACGCTTCAGGTGATCCCGAACAAGAGAAACGGTCCTGGAAATTATGGGTGCCCGTTCAATTGCGCCCTAATGTACTTAATCAAGCACATGATAGCCTAGTGTCTTCACATGGGGGCATTCAGAAGACGTTGGAGAGGATCCGTAGAAATTTATTTTGGCCTGGTCTTGCTGCTGACGTACGCGATTACGTACGTAATTGTGATGTTTGTAAAGCAACCAAAGCTCCAAACTACACTCTTCGTCCTCCTATAGGAGATCATTGTCCATCAGTTCGACCCTTCAAACGGTTGTTCATCGATTTGCTAGGTCCGTATCCGCGTAGCAAACGAGGACACATTGGCTTATTGATGGTTCTCGATCACTTTAGCAAATTTCATTGGGTGTGCCCTCTTAAGAAATTCATCACAGTAAATATACAGGAATTTCTTAGTGATCACATTTTTAATTGCTATGGTGTCCCAGAAACGATTATCAGTGATAATGGTTCGCAATATAAGGCAAGTATTTTTAATGCATTTTTTTTACCAAACTGGGTATCAAGCATGTATATACAGCTCCTTATTCACCACAGAGCAATGCAGCCGAGCGGGTGAATCGTTCATTGCTAGCTGCCGTGCGATCCTACATTAGTCAGGATCATCGCGAATGGGATATGCACTTGTCCGGAGTATAATGCGCATTGAGATCTGGCCTTCACCAGTCTTAAGGGTGTTCACCTTATAAGGTATTGTTTGGGTTGAACATGATAACACACGGTCAAGACTATAAGCTGTTAAAGAAACTTGAATTACTCGACGAACCAAGGACTACTGTCCTTCGCTCGGATAACTTGGCCATACTGCGGCATGATATTACAAGGAACATACGGAAAGCATACGATCGTAATGCTGTCCAATATAATCTTCGTTCGAAGCCAGTCTCGTTCCGGGAAAACAAGGAAGTGTTTCGCCGAAACTTTACGTTAAGCAATTTTGCGAAGAACTTCAACGCAAAATTAGCCCCAAAATTTTTAAAATGTCGGGTAAAAAGGAAACTGGGAAGTTGCTTCTATTTATTAGAAGATTTACAGGGACATGACTGTTGAATAAGTTCCTTAAGGCAAGAGCTTGCCCCCACAGACGTATATAAGCCCAGATCTGCTCTGAGAAGCTCTCTTTTTTGTTCGATTGTTTCGGGTCTCAAGACGTCGAAAGTCAAAGTACACATCACCGGTGAAAAAAAAAAAAGATCAAGAACCACGTGATTTGGCTGGTGAAAAGTTTAAATAAATGATAAGCCCGAGTGAGGGACTTCCATAAACAACCCGCGAACGTTTTTCAGCCTAAAAATCATAACTTTATTATTATTATTATTCCAGAAAAATTGGAATGAGAAAAATTACTACCACATTTAACCGCATAGAAAAAACCACCGCAACGAAAATCGATCTAACCTAATAAAAAAAACTATTCGCCATATAAAAAAAAATTTACATCAAGAAAAACGTGAAACTATATATCCAAAAACGATTGGAATTAAACGAAAGATAAGAATCTTATCGATCATCAACACGTGGCCACTGGAACACCAGTGAACAATTTAGTGCTAACAGTTTGCTAACAGTTGGCTATGCATAATATCGAAAATTTTAATGAATTGTTCAATAGAAAAAAAATAAGAAAAGTGTGTGCAAGTCACCCTCGACGTCGAAAGGCCTTTCTTCGCTGGATGCCCACGTAAGTGATAATTTATTGATTTTATTCAATTATGCATAAAGCAACGATCCACAACAAGCTTAAAGAAAAGGAAGGAAGAAAACCTTTGAGCAGTAATTAAGAAAGAAAAAAAAAAGGAATGGATAAAAGTTACCTTCAGTAACATTCTAATGCAAATATTTGAAGTATTAAGTTTTTTTTTTCTCTTCATACAAGTTGATCACTCCGTAAACCTCTAACAAAAAGATAATTCAAAATTATATTAAAGAATTAGCGAATATATTGAAGTTGATAAGCTTTACCCCACTTGCATCTGTTAGTTATGTTAATTGGAATATAATTAAATGCTGCCTATGAGTATGCAAGAAAAATTTTTTATAAAATAATAATCATTAGTTATGTTTATTGTAGTATAATTAAATGCTGGCTATGAGTATGCAAGAAAAAAAAATATAAAAATAATAATCATTAGTCAAGTAGGGACACAAGTATACTACGTTTACTGTTGAAGTTAATTCCGTGGATTAAAGACTGCAGATTTGGTTATTTGTTAATATACGTGTTCTTTATTCAATGACGTTCACTTCTCTACTCTCTCTGCTCGTGGCGCGATTACTCTTCATTAAGTGCGCTCACGATACATCGATATTTCATCGATTGTTATAAGGGCTACCAGACTTACTAGTAGTTACATTTTGTGTTGCTTAGCATTACCACTTGTATCAACAAAGAAACCAATGAGACATTAACATACGAAACATTGTAAAAATGCCAAAAGTCTAATGAGAAAAATTGTTACGAAAGTAAAATAGACAAGTAGTAATACAGTATTTTTTTATAATTAGCTTGTTAAAAATGAATGTACAACAAATCGAATTATTTTATTAATAATTAATATGATTAAGAACCTTGGAAACGTAATTTGAGTTATTATTTCCTGCTCGCCGAAATGATAGTTTAAGTGAGCAACGGATTTGCTTTTGGGGACTTCCAGAACTAACCATGCAGCGCAGGAAGTCCAATTGGATGAGCGCTCTATCGGGGCAAACAACAGCTAGCACCCCGAAACCCTTAACCAACACCAACGAAGCTGTCGCGCTTCTCGCATCTTCAGTTAGGTATTTTAACCAGAAATTGCTTGCTTCGGAGTTAGACTCCAAAATAAAAAGGGACTCTAAGAATAAAATAAAGTTATGTCCATACAGGAATTTCAGGATGGTAGAAACAACCCCCCCACCTCCCGGCATGAGCTACCACCAGTAGGGTCCCACCACCACCATCACCACTACCCATCCCGGTTTTCGCTCGCACAGTTAACATGCAATTCGTTTGTGTGTTGACCGCTGTTCTTTTTTTGAAATTTTTTAAGAACTCTTCTAAATCACTGGATGCTGTTATGATATACATAATTGACTGATGTGATTTTATTGTCATTTCCATCTCATCATTGGTGAATTTAATGTACTCTGCAAAGAGCTCTAAATTCATTCTGCAGGCTGTGTGCGTGACTAACACATTTCGAATAAGTAGGAGCACTTCTTTAGCTGCCTCACTAAGAACTCTGCTGGTTCTAATATATTAATTTGATTATTTTTATATGAAAAAGTGGAAATATGTTTCACTTGGGTATTCACAGGTGTAAACACAAGCATCTTATGTAAATTGGATCGAAGATGAGCGCTTCATTTTGAAGATGCCATTTGAATATTGCAAGCTGTGCAGACCTTGTAGATGGTCATAGGATTGGCGGTATTGGCATTTGATGAACTCAATAATAATAAACATTGAAACTCTCAAACTTGATTTTTAAAATTTGGATTTTGGACCAAATATAAATTTTCGAAGGAAAAAGGTAGGTAAACTGTTGGAAGCTGAGGAACGAGATTATTTCGTGTGAATAAAGAATTTGTCAAGGCAATATTTTAAAAAAATATATATAAACAGTGACTAATTCAGATCACACAGATCCCTCATGTCCACACTCACACCACACCCACGCTTATCATACAGCATGCCAACACTGCAGACGCAAATTCTATTAATACAATTATAGAAGGCAAGATAAGATAAGCATAAACAAAGAATGCAACTACCAAAAGAGACCCCTACATAGATGGCAGGAAAAAGTAAATAATTGGCGCAGCCGGTAGGATAACAAAGAAATCTCTTGGAAAGGTGTTGCCCTTTCTGGAAAACGTACTAGTATTCCGCGAAAAATTTGCTCTCCGCATAAGGAACTAGTGATCCTTGAAAATCTTTTTTTTTAAAAAGTGAACATAAATACGCGAGGCAGACGATGAAGAATTTTTTTTTTTTGTTTATAGGAAGGATCGACTTTATAAAGGAACTCTTTTCAAACGTTGACACAAGGCAAACATTAATAATGTACAGTGCAATCCAGATGCAGTTAAATGGAGAAGTAATGAGGACATCACTAAGGCACTTACCAGGAGATTGGGCAGCAAAACGGGGCATACTAAATTCGACCTTCAAAACACCTTGTGAGGAAAAACTAAGAAGATTTTACAACACAAATTTTGCAGGAAGCATTAGTAAGTTCAGAGCTGCAAGCGCTGTTCAAGACCTAATCATATGTATATGGAGACTTAATAATTTATATGGTTGGGCTATATCTCAACATTTACCATATTCTAGTTTTAGATGGGTGAATGAGGATAAACTGAATTCATTTAATCTTTCATCTATCGCCGAAAATTCAGCAAATAATTCTCTTGAGGTTGCTCTTATATATCCACACTCCCTTCATGATTACCATAATGTAGATCATTAATGTAGACCATTTTGTCCATCAAACCAAAATCCTACTCCGAAGGCAAAATGCAAAAACTTGTTACTGACCTAAGGTCTAACCAAAGTATCCTATACACTATAAAAATCTCCAACGATGTCTAAAAAATGGCTTAAAAACTCATAAAATTGTTGAATTTAAAAAGTCTCCTTGGCTTAAAAAGTATATAGACTTAAATGCAACAAAATCTAAAATAGTAAAAAACAACTGCACTAGATAAGTTAAATATAAATAGGAATTCCGTTGCTCACTTAAGCTAACATTTCGGCTAGTAGGAAATAAGAACTCAAATTACGTATCCATGTTTCTTAAGTTATTCATATTTTCATTATTCATAGTTATTCATATTTTAATTATTCATAGTTTCCATTTTTTTTTACATTCATCTTAACAAGCAAGTTTTATAACAAATACTCTATTAATACTATAAAAAGGTTGCCTATTTTACTTTCGTAACAATTTTTTTACTGCATTAGACTTGTGGAAGCTTACAATGTTTTCTTATTTTAATATATCACTGGTTTTTTTGTTTATACAAGTGCCCTTATCTGGTAAGCGTAGTATATTTGTGGCTCTACTTAAGTAATTATTATTATTATTTTTTTATTTATTTTTTATTGCATACTCTTAGGCAGCATTGAATTATACTCCAATTAACAACAGATACAAGTGGGTAAAGTTTATCAACTTCGATATATTCGCTAATTATTTAATAGAAATTCATATATATTTTAAATTATCCCTTTGTTAGGGCTTTACGAGGTGATCAACATGTATGAAGAGAAAAAAAACGTAATATTTCTTATATATTTACGTTAGAATGTTACTTATGGTTATTTTTATTCATACATCTTTTCTTTCTTTATTATTATTTAAATTCTTTCCTTACTTTTATTTAAACTTGTTGTTGATCTTTGCTTTTTGCATAAATAAAGAAAATCAATAAATATAACTTACATGGGCATCCAGCGAAGAAACCCTTTCGACGTCGAGGGTGTCTTGCACACATATTTATTTTTTCATATTGAACAATTTATTTAAATTTACCATATTATGCAGGGCTTTCGAAAAAAACTATTGGCATTAAATTGTTCAAATAACAATTTAACAAGAAAAAAAAAATTTGGTAGTCATTTTTATCATTCCTATTTTCCTAGTATTTAATTAATTTTCTTAATTAGTGCCGCATTCGGGCTTATCATTATCATTATGGTATTCAAACGAATGCCTGGGGTCATTTTAGAATTAATTTATAGTGTGTTAATAAAAGAAAAGAAAGAATAAATAAATAAATAAATTAAACATTGTAAATAAATCTAAGAAAAAACAACAAACAAATAAAAAACATATTAAATGTATGTATGTAAGATGATTTTGAGGTGTTATTGTATGCTGTTTATTAGTTGAGTATTTTATTTGACTTAAATTACCTTAAGATTTCAATACAGTTTGGTAGGTTTAAATATTTTGAATAAAATTAAAAAAAGGAATGCATTGTCTGCATTAGAAATAGTTGGAATATCCCATTCCTCGGTGATGGGCTCCTCGGCAAGTAGCTCCTCGAACGTGGGCTCCATCCTCTGTCCCCCTCAGTGATATCAATCACTTCGATATCGTTCTCTTCTATTTTGTGTTTTTTGATGCGCAGCTCCTCCTCCTCATACTTAATTTTCCGCTTCTCTCCAGGGCGATTGTCCACCTGTTTCAGGAAGACACCCGTGTGTTCTGGATCCACACTAGCTGCTGTTCTGCCACAGATCGGCGACGGCATGAGCTTATCCAAATGTAGGTTCATGGGATTCTCGTCATCCACGAAGGTGAAAAAGTCTTGTATATACCTCAACATCTTTTTTTTTGTATGGGACAGTTCTAACCAGTTTGTTGCTACCACCCTGGTATTCCTTGCCTGTCTTAATCTTAATTATTTAGAGTCCCTTTTACTGGAGTCTAAGTCCGAACAATCAATTTCTTTTCTAAATGATGTAACTCTTAATTCTATGATATGAGAGAAGCGCGACAGATTCGTTGGTGTATGGTTTCGGGCTGCTAGTTGTTATTTGCCCCGAGAAAGCACTCTTGACCCACCCATCCGATTGGACTTGCGCGGCATTGTTTGATCGGAAAGTCCCCAACACCAATCCTTTTGTTCAACCTATGCTATCATTTCGGCCAGTAGAAAAAAATAACTAAGTTTACTTATCCATTTTCCTTACTTGTACAAATTAATTCATAATTATTAATACACTTTACCACTCTTGTCACCCTTTTGTGGAGATTTGCGTGTGGTTTTAGGAAAGACTCCGCTGATACACGTTGTTGATTAGGGGGAGCAGATGGTGCTATTTGGACACGTGCCGATCCTCTTAAAAATGTTGGCTTGGTTTGGTTTTTTCTCTTTTTGTTGGGATTAACGTTTGATTTTGGTTTAAATTAATATTGTTTTCTTTATGTTGTCATATGCTTGATTTTGGGCATATATATACACCGACTTTTTCAATCATTAAAGATGGGATTTGTTGCGGGATTATTTTTGGTTAGGAATTTTGTCATTTTTAATTGTTTGTTTGTTCCCGCAATGGGGCTTATAATTAATTTAAACTTTGTCAAATACGATCCACTTTGACTTCGACATACACCCCAAGCGAATAGAAAACAAGAACTCTTCAGAGCAGGGCTTCGTGAAAGCAGCAAGCAAAAAATATATATAGATTCAATTTTGTTATTGCATTTCAATTACAAAAATATATTGTAAGTAAATTGTTATTCACAGAAAAAAAACTGTTTTTGTATATCGATTGTTTGAAAAGAGACCTAAAACTTTACCAATTGAGTCCCATGAAGTTGGCTGCATGCTATTGTTAACATAGGAATGTTACAGTACCATATGTTAATTTGAAACAAACATGTTTCAAGCTGCAGCATTTTATTTCAATTTTTTTTGTGTGATAGGATTGGGTTTATCGAAATGAAAACATTTGTTCATATTTACTCTTTATTTATTGCCAACAATTTACAAATGGCTATTTCGGCATCTTTTGCCAACTCTTTCATATAGGAAACCCAAGCTGATAAAGTATATGATAAAGTGTCATAGCTCTTTACTGGCATTCCACAGAAGATACAACTTCTGCCTTAGATGGCAGACGAACCGAAGTGCACCCGTATATCAGCTTGGCTAGTAATGTTAAACAGGAATATATATTTATATATATATAATTAAATATCTCACGCGGTCCTTATGCGGATAATAGTTGAACAGTTTCGTGAAACACTAGTACGTTGTCCTGAAAGGTATACGACGTTTCACGATATTTCACTATTATCCTACCGGCTGCGCCAATTAAATATCTGATTACGGTATTTGATTTTAAAAAAATAAAATTCTTTATTTATCAAAACACGTCTGTTCAGTTTGGTGTACAAAATAACTCTGACTTATGCTACTAGTTTACTCGATAATGTAAGCTCGCATTTGCGTCTTATTCTTATTCTTGGAATTTCATCGTACGTTTGCTTATGCTAGAATATGCAGTTGGGTTTCATAAATGATCGCTCGCAATTGCGTCTTAACTTATTCTTGGAATTTCATCATTGGCTTATCAAAGCATTTTTGTTTTATCGTTCGTTTGCTTATGCTAGAATATGCAGTAATTGCGTCTTATTATATTATTGGAATTTCATCATTGGCTTATGATTTGCATAGGGCGTTGTCGCAGTGAGTGTGGACATGAGAGATCAGCATGATCTGGATATGTCACTATATATATATATATATATATACGTAATTGTGTCGGAGACGTCGCCTTTAACACGATTTTGGTTACTACATTGTGTAAACATAATATATATTTAAAAAAAACCGAATCAACTCGATCAAATTTCAATTCTAATTTATTATCACATTAATAACAATATTTTATCTTTCATTTGGATAATAATAATATTTGGATTCTTTTATGACAATTGGATTAACGTATTGAAATACTTCTGGTCCCGACCGCGAACTCTGCGACAGTTCCTTCTCCTCATCACTCATACTTTATGAGCTGGCGTAGAATAGAAGCTGTAGAATGGGTGCCATTGCTGTCTGTGATGTTTCTTCAGTTGGTTCGCTGGCTTCTGCTTTTCCTGTGGCTGGACAGAATCGAGAAAATTGCGCACTTCTTTGGCGATAAGAATACAGCCCCATTTGGATGCAATCCATTATTCTTCAAACAGGAAGCCACCAAAAGAGACGTCAGCTGCAGATCGTTCTTCCCGATTAGCGACTCAACGGTTGCCTCCATCTGCTTTGTCCAGTAGCACACCTTTTTTCCGCAACAGTTGCAGCATCTTCGGATGCGAATAAGAGGCCATTCCTTGCTGCGGTTGCTGCTTCATTTGTCGCTGAAGTTGGTTCTTTATCTGTTGCTGCTTTTGATGAGATCAATGTGCTTAATATGCTGTGTTTATTGCCCGAGATTAAACGCCGACTCTGTACCTCAAAAGATCAAAAAATATTGGAAATACGTATAGTGTGTAGTCAACACATGAGACGTCGATTGGAATCTAACTGCTCTGCTCTGACTATCAGGTGTTTATTATATAGAAAAATGTTAAGACTAATTAAATGTGTTACTTATCTAATGCAGCCGCCTGTAAGGCGACTCCGTTTATTTAAGTTTTCCTCTGGGATTTCTAAAATAGCTAATACTTACAGCGTCACATATTCTAACTTGAATGTGGCACGAGCTTTCATATGGTATTACTTACGGTACCAGAATCATATTTTGGATAACAGCCCATACATTGTCTATATATAATAATAATTAATATAAATTTCTGTTACTAAAATATATATGTTTATAATAAAATATTTATTAGTTCAATATAATTAAAATAATACATTTTTATTATCTGTATATCTTTTTACTATCTATAAATACATAAATATAAAATGATATAATTTTAATTGTGAGATATCCATACATAAATATAATAATCTGAACTCGAGAGAGCTGGTCTCCTACATGGCCTGAACACAGCTGCTAAATAAAATTATTTGCAAATTTCCATTTAAAAAGTTTTGCACATAAATGTGGACAAATCTGCAAGTGTAATCAGTTTTTATAGCAAGAATTGGCACTGAAGGGTAAAAAAAAATTGAACTGACCAAACTGACTATATTGTTCATACTGACGGTCGAACGGATTCGGTTGTTGATCCTAATCAAGAATAAATACAATTTTTACTTAATCATACTGTACATACTTACTTACTTTATAAAATACTTGTACATAGACTAAGAGTATAAAATTAACGTCAACAACTAATCAACTGGCTCTTCATATTCTGTTTCAAATTTATTGATTGATTAAGGTGAGCCTTGTCGATGTAACTGCTACTTTTCTGGGCCTGGGCTTATGTAGCTGATTAAATGAGTTGCAAAGTTTTTATTTTAGAATAAGATAATAAACTGCTACTTAATAATAATAAAATTAAGAAAAATAATATTAATTAAACTCTGTCGATATTTATAAATTTACTTTATTATAGGGAAGAAAATAATGTTAGTGGAATTTATAACATTAAAATATATTCCCTTAACGCATGCAGTCAAACATCTTAAATGGTTGTAAATTTACGACACAAAGTAGGCAAGGTTAGGTTTTAAGGCGACAATTGTTCACATTTTTTAGGTCAGTTGAGTGAACATTAAAAAATACGTTGATTTTAGATTTTCCCAAAATTTTTGAAAAAATGTAATTTTATTTATAAGGTGTGTTTTTTTTTTGACTGAAGATCGAATAAATATTTGCATTAATTTTCAGATTTTCCTGTATTGTGATTTCACTTTAATCAATTCAATCAAGATGTGCTATTCACCTTGCTACTCGTGCAACTACTCGTGCACCACACCATGCAACGGCTGTTGCAGCGGATGTTGCGGCTGCAATGGCAACTGCGGAGGCGGCAACTGCTCGGCCGCATGCTTCAGTTACCCCAACTGCGGATGCTGCTAGGAGCATCTTCAAAACGAACTCTTCATATGATACTTAAATGCACAAAGAAATCCATTCTAAACATATAAAGCTAAATAAACTACATTCAAAATTTAGATGATGTACCTTTATTTTAATGGTACGTACTAGTCCAGACCAGTACAATAAAAAATTAAATATTAAAAATCCAAATTTATTTACATATGCTGAATAATGTATGTTTTAAAACCAGCACGGTGCTAATAATATCGTTTGCGGATACTAATCCGGTTCCTGGTATAGGTCCTTTTAATCAGGCATTTTTATAATCAGAAATAAATTAAAATAGGTGAGCAGTTCATAATCATCTTTGTAAGTATCATATACATGAATATATTACCTTTTTAATCGGCCATGTACTGGCCTTTCACGCCATCGTAAACCCGTGGCTCCTGTACGAGGAATAGCCCAAGGTGTTGTTTGGTAAACATCATGGCTAAGATGGCGGAGGCTGCTTTTGCGTGATAAATGATTACCTGGGCCAGCCCGGTAGTCATCTACCGCGTAATATTTTCCAGTTTACAGGTCAGTTGGGGCAGGGAGTTGCCAACGTCACCGTCACTCGATAAAATAACGTCGGCCTTTGCCTTATCCTTTTGCAGCTTCTCTGTCAGCTCCTCGCCAGCTGGTACTGCTGCTGCTGCATCGTCTCTTTTGCCTTCTTCCGGAACGAGCCTTTGCTAGAGGTATCTTTGACCCTTGACCCTTGGTGGTAGGAACATCGTAGGGGTCGGTCTCCTAAATGTCTTGTGACATGCTTTGCAAGGCGATCTGCGGTAATTTAGCTAGTATGGACTTTTCATGAGATCCCACGTGCTGCGGAAAAAATTATGTCCTCCCGGGTAGCAATCCGTATTACCCGCGTAAGGCTTACTAAAAGAGGCGGTCGCCATTTGCCTTAGCCCACCGTAAGGGTCTGGGCTAGTTATTAACCCGAGGCCCCAGGCAAGTTGACCTTCGGCACGGCCTGAGTGGCACCTTAATCCGGCGTGGAGTGTGATGTGGGAATATGGAGAGGTAGGTAAAGTGGTGAGGGGAAATTGGGGTTGTGTGAGGCTATTTTTCTGAGGAAGCTGTAACACAAATGTCTCGTCGCTACAATTGACATTATCGTACCCGTTTGTCCGGGTTAATTGTGTAGGAATCAAATGTTTCGTACAAAAAGAGTTGAATTCAGGAATTGTTTAACTTTATGGATAATAAAAATTTTATGGAGTTTCATTTGGGGCAGCATAACCGACCCTATCAAAGTACGAAATCAAGATGATTGACATCACTGAGGAGGGACAGTCAATGAAGCCCACCATCGAGGAGCATCTTACTGAGAAACCTGAGAGTGAGAATGGGACATTTAAAAACTATTTTATAAAGATAATAATCTTGAAAACAATGTTAAATTTTTAAACTTTATAAAAAAATATGTAAAAAAAAATAATAGTTCTCTTATAACCAAACATAAACAATTGTATTTTTTTATTTTTAAGTTGCATTTTGTCAAAATAAAATATACATATATACATACAAATTTATTTCTTGGTTTTATTATTTTAAATTTATTAATACATTCCATGCATTTAATATATAAACTTTGTTATTGGCTTTGCAACTTAAAATCTTATAAGATTTTTTAAGAGATAATTAATATAGGTATACGCAAACACTCTTACATACACACACCCGCACACAATTATTTCAATCATATATATATATATTTATTATTACTTCTTTTTTCAATTTTTTAACCAGCAAGATACATTTTCTGTTTACTTAGCTTAAACTAAAAGAGACAAAGTTATTTTTATTTTGTGTTTTAACTATATATTTATTTATTACTATTTTATTTTTTTAATTGAACATACACTTAAAATGTTTTTTTTACAAATTATGGATCTTAGATCTAAATACTATCACTAAATGTCTTATATTCAAACAGACATTCCATATTTTTGTAGTAAGTCTACCGGATACTCAAAAGTATCAAAACGCATCTCTACGTCATCCGCAATATATAATTCTCCATATACACTGAACCAAGCCACCACGAATACCAGTTTAAATGAACATATACATATATATATCTGTTAATAATTCAAGTTCTATATTTGTGATCTTTTGCATTGCATCCCATGAGAAACCGGGTGTTGTATAATAATGTGCGGGATCCAATGAATATATTTATTTACATATAGCTCACTAATTTTTAAATATGTCTGTAAGTTGAAGTCAGTCCCAGGTACAATTCAATGTAATCTTTGAGACTTTGATATCGAAAAACTGACCACAATCTTTGTGAGACAGAATAGTCCTTATTCGTTAGACTATTAAAGAATTTTTCATTGAAGGGAGAGCTGACTCATACAATCTGCTCTCTGAATCGATATAATCATAGAGAAAGGCAACAAAAGGTGCAATTTGATAATTAATATTACAGACATTATGTGTTGTTCCCCTGTATAAGCCCAGATTTGTTCATTTTTTTTTTATATTCTGCCGCTTTTTATGATTGTTATTATAATTACTTTATATTTACTTAAAACAAATGAAAAATGTATACTGGCCTTACGCGTTAACCTAAAAGAAAACTTAACAAAATACTACGCTAGTTTAAAATGTCATCTTAGGCTTTTGACGATAAATAAAAATAAATTAAATAAAATTAAAATTATCATTATTTTTTTAAGCTTGTAAACAACTCCAGTCGAGTAAACAAGTGAACAAATTAATAACTTGAATTCGAATTAAAATATTTAAATACTTCAACATTCTTTTTAGAGCAATGGAAAATCTTCTTTAATTTAAGCTTAAGCCCGCCTATTTAACTAATTTTTTTTTTTAAGTTTTTCAACACATTGCCACTTTACATTAAAAGCTTGCTTTTAGGTATGGCTAAAAAGCCATAGTTCTTATTTCACATCTCTTCTTGAGATAATCTGTGAAACACGTATGAGGTGTAGTCAACACGATGAGACGACGTTTAGAACCGAACTCTTTGCTCTGACGAACATTTCTTTATTTTATAGAAAAATCTTAAGCCGAAATACATATGGAGCCGCTTTTAAGGCGACCTCATGTTATGTTTTGTTATCTAACACTTAAAAGTCGACCCCATGTGATGTTTTCTTATCTTGAAAGTCGATTCGTTGTGATATTTTGTTATTTAAGAATTGCTGTGCCTTGCAGCGTCTCATGTTCATACTTGAATAAATAATATTTATGTTGGGTCAGACAATTCAGTTGCAATTATTTCAGTTAGCCCCCTGGCCTAGTTCAAATAATCATTCAGTTTTTCAGGATTGTTCTGTAAATATCTCAAAAACTTATTTATTTTTGGTCATTTTTGAACAATGTGCGTTTAAATTAGTATTTAATTTTCCTATTATAATATAAAGGTTCAAGTCTTTCCTGAGAGCAAACCATTGAACTACTTCATTGGATTCCGAAAGCATCAACTTCAGTAAACAGAAATCCCTGAAAACCATAAGCAGCCGAGCATTCCACCTAGTACCTTTTTCCGTGAAGAAGGTGAACTACTCTAAAATTCCATTCAAATTCCAATAAAAAATAGCAATGAAAAGTTCCTGGATAGTTTCTAAATTATGCCCTTAATTAAATTTAACTTTTTATTAGTTTTTTTCTGATATAGACAATAAAAATGAAAGTTTGAATGTTAAATAAAAACTGAAGTTATTTTATAAAACAATACATTTCCTATTTTAATATTTATATTTAAAAATTATTTACATATATTACTACATTTATATCCAATTTACAATTTACAATTATTGAGATGAATTACATGGATAAGTCTGTCTATGACACATAATAAATAATTCGGAAGTTAATCACAAATTGGTATAGCAGAATAAGCTAATGAGAATTGTTATCCACCAGCTGACCAGGATGATGCTCAAGACTGAAAATGTCCAACGATTACTTACAACTAGACGCAGGAATCACACTATATATTCATATACTTGTGAGTAACAATGCGGAATGTGGAATGAGTAAGTGGAAGTAAAAATTACACAAATACATTCGCACACAAATTGTCTTTCCACTAGATTCATGTCACTTGTCCGCCTGGCAGCCTGGCAGCCTCGTGACGAGTACTGTCCGGACTTGAGCCCACTTGACTGTGATTTGTACAATACCGATGGCATTTACAACAAAATGGATGTGCGACATACTCACATATATATATATATATATATATATATATCTGTCTGGCCTGACATTAATGCGCGAAACTTGGACAATTAAGACAATGAAAACACGCAGAAACAAATTAAAGCAAACTATGGATCTTTGAATACCCTCACAGAGTTTAGCTTCTCCTATGCAATTTAATGAATGATTTATGATCTTTGAGTAGTATAGTGTGGTAAAATTTAGTGAGAAGATCTAGATAAAAACATTTTATTTAATATTATCTGATATGTTTAATAAAATATAAAAGTCAGAAGGCGGAATCTCCGCCTCCCTAAAGAACAAATATACTTGATCATCCTCAACATCGAAGTTAATTTAGCTCCATAAGTGATTCTGACCATGATGATCTAAGAGAATAAGTGATATATAGACTTTAAATTTAGAAGGAAGATAGAGTTAATTTAATTTTAAAATGTGTTGTTTTTCTTGGCATTTTATGTAGTTTAACGAAATATTATTCTGAATTTAATTGATTTCTTGTGTAATTATTAGAAAAAATTAACTGTTATTACTGTTCAACTGAAACTATGTAACATACAAATTATAATAACAATTATACAACTATAATTATCTTATGTATTTATAATATACAAATTAAAGTAACAAATAGAAATAAAGCTTTATTCATGTTATCTGATCCGTTCAATGGGTAAATATTTTAGCCTGACAATTGCAGTTTCTTGTATGCGAGTTGCGATTGATTTGTTAAGGCTGTCGCAACAATGCCCTGAAATGCTCATAAAAAAGCAAAATTAACTTAATACAGGTGTGATTGAAGGCGTTAGACCGAAAATGTGTGGCATTTTTAGTATTCGGATTCTGTCGAAATGATTTATTTTATGGTATTTAAAATACGTTAAAAATGTAAGTAAGCTAGTGATTAAGTGGAGATATAAACATTTATTACATAACTTGTGTAATAATTTAGAAAAATTAATAATCAGATTATATTTTAATTATCTACTTTAGTTATGACAATTAAATTTTAGCTTACTCTTCAAATTATTTGTTAATTTTTGGAACTCAACCATTTAACAGCCCAACCAAAGTAGTGCTACAGTAATTTTTTTATAATTCTGGTCTTATCTGCCTCAGGATACGCAGCAGCTTGTGTTAATCGCTCCTGCCCAAAGCGCTTAATGAGCCCAGATGAAAAAATTCAGAAATAATTACCATTGCTGGTAGTGCTGGACTGCAGGATACTCATAGTTGTAGTATTCAAAGTATAATTGTATCAAAGACATTTGAAAGGTGTAATAATATCATTGAAAATCTCAATATCATACTTAATTTAATTGAATCAATTTTTTTCTTTTAGTGTTAATTTATATTTAATATAAGCTTTGCTTAACAGAAAAGAATATGAGACACCAAGTTTAAAAAACAAATCCCGAACCGATGCAACGAATTTAATGTTCGGATCAGCCCTTTCTAAATATTTTTTTGTTGTTAAACAATAAGCTGATTAAATTTAAAAAAAAATAATAAGTGCGAAGGTGCGGCTTCCGACTGGAACGAATCATCCACTTCAAAATACCCGTTATTTCAATAGCTTAGGGTACAGGAAAGAAAAAGTCAGAAACAACTTCCTTACATTATCATTAAAAAATCAATTTATGTATGTGCTTCAAAATGAAAATACGAGTACACATATAAATTTGTCAGCATAGTGAAAAATGTGTTAAGTACATTAAAATTAAATTTCGGTTTCACAGTAGCTCGAACATATGCCAGCTCACACACACCTGAGGTATATGTGTGTGTTGTGTGTGGTGTGTGCTTACATTTTTCTTTGTTAAGCAGCAACAACGATAACAGCAAAAATTGCCGTTAAGGCTGGCGGATTAATGCACCAAGATTTACATGCGAAATCAGCGACAGGCGAACGCGTTCGGTAGGCGTAGAATGTAGGCGTGGCACGGACATTGTGACACTGGTAAAATAGACATGGTCAATTGATGTTGCTGTTGGGGTAACACAAATGCCCGTAAATCAACGTCGCACTCTTTGTTCTATGGAGTTGCTTATCAGCTGTTTGCGTCGGTGTTTGCTATTCAGATGACTTTTGGGGCTTAGCAGGATATGCAGGATATGGATGTTTTCAGCTAACGATTATTATTGTAGCCAGGAATCAGAAGTCGACAGCGGCGAATAAGCACAAACATTTATTCAAGAATAAAATCAAAATCATATTACGATATATTGGTATATTTTAAAATTAATCAAAAAACATATTTAAATTATAAAAAATCGGCAAAACAATAAACAAAATCCATATTA
This sequence comes from Drosophila dives, assembly GCA_035042365.1. Classification (NCBI taxonomy): domain Eukaryota; kingdom Metazoa; phylum Arthropoda; class Insecta; order Diptera; family Drosophilidae; genus Drosophila; species Drosophila dives. The sequence goes on along the minus strand of JAWNLJ010000097.1, from coordinate 2,189,115 downwards.
ATAAAATAGGAATTACAAACTTGACGTAAAAATAATTTAAAATTTGCATGGACTGAATATGTGAATATATTTTTTGCTTACGATTTACTGTTTGCTTTCGATGCTCTTAAGTATATATATTTTCATTATTAGGAAAATTAAATTCAATTAATTGATTGCAACCACATTGCAACTCGTTATTGTAATTTGAATAATTTGATATGACATTGCGACAATACAAAGTCAGGCGTCCGAAAAGATAATTAGAAGAGAAAGGAAAGATTTAATGAATTGAGATTTAAGCAATGAAGAGTGAGTATTTTAAATAATTCCAGTGATGTTTTGCATAATTTTCATAATAATTTGTATAATTCATATGCGGTCTAAGCATCTGATTGATTTGAATTTGTAAATGATATTCAATTGCATTAATAAGTTAAAGAATAAGTTAAATATAATTCCAATAGAAAAACTACACAAACAAATTTTTGGTGTACTAAGAGTGATAGCACGGAAACTAAAATAAACTTATATAGGCATGAAAGTCCGCTTAGATTGCACTTACAAAAATACAAAAAATACAAAAAATAAATAAATATAAAAATACACACACACACACACGTAGTTTAGAGTTTATTCGTGCGTGCACAAAAGAGTATCCATATGCAAGTCAATAATATTTACGCAGCGCCAAATGATGTGCAGCAAACAAACTGAATAAAACAATTTCGATTTTTAAAAATCGGATTTACAAATAAAATATTCGAGAACTGAATGTAACATATACAAATGTCCCCATCTCTATCTCCCTTTCTCTACCTCTTTTTTATCACTGTGTGTGTGTTTGTGTTTTTGCGATTGTATTTTTGAGGTATTTTGTATTGCCTACTTTCTGGCTGGCAACTTAATTATACACATTTTTCCACTTAATTTTTTTTTGGGTAGCGCGTGCTTAAATTTCGCGCAAATTTTTCATTGTCGTTGTTGACCACTTTATAATTATAGACGTCAGTCAGGCATTTAACTCGTTTGCTGCTGTTGTCCAAAACCAACAGCAGCAACAAATTGTTGCCAGCCTCGTCGGGTTTCAATTTGTGTGGATCGCACGTAGAAAGCAACAGAGACAACAACAACAACATTTATTGCCACATGCATGAATGCGTGTGTGTGTATGTTCGAGTGTGTGTGTACTGTTGTTGTTATTGCTTTCACTTTTGTTGGTGCTATTGCGGGACATACGAAATAATTGCTCCATACATAATTATCGTGACGGCAACCGTCGCTATTCTCATTACAATTTGTTTCTGTTGCCATTGTTGCTATTGTTTGCTTTCGGCTGCTTACTGTCGTTAATGGGAATGGATAGCATTTAGGACTACGTAAAAAAGCACCGATATTGCAGTATTAGGCACATACAGCATATGTATATTGCACTGGTCCAAGTCTTACAGCAATTTACTTTATTTATTTATCTTTTTTTTTGGGGATTTATTTAGTTTTGAGTGTTTTCAACTTATCTAACTTTGTTTTGAGATAAAATGGAATCACTTATTCAATTAATTAAATACGTATTTTAACTATTGATCATCATAAGTTGTGCAGAATTTAAATAGCTCTATTTTTTTAAATTTGGGTCGTTTTGAAAACTTCCTTAACCTGTATTAATATTAATAATCTGCAAAATAACTAAATTCCCCTGAAAATCTATTTTAAAAGCCGCTGTTAAAACTAAACTAAAATTCAGAGCTACCATGGATAAGCCAAAAGAAGAAATACATATCAACTCAAACACAGATTTTTTTTTTAAATTTATGGAAATAATTTCTAGATTTAAATGCAATGTTTTTTTGTTTTTAGATTATCTCTATAAACGTCGGGCTGGCTTTGTCTTGACCCGATCTTAGTTTGTTCTCAACTTAAAATTTTCAAAGAAATACTGTAGTATGAAAAAACTATTCACCGAGCATCATTAAAAATTATTTTAATCTAATAGTTAGCATACATTTTGAAGTTTTTTCTTCATTTATTTTTATTTCACTTCAAAACAGCACTGAAACTTAAAAACATTCTGCTTATGATTAAAAATTATCCGCTTGACTTGCCACTCAACAAGTTAAAGGGCGCCTCGGGTAATAACCAACACCTCGACAAATCCGCCAAACCAACTACAAACAGCAAAAAAAAAAAAAAAAAAAAAAAACACTCTGCTCAATCTGTGTATTTTTGAACTTTTTTTATTTTGGTTCTTGACTTGATTCATTTAACTTTAATGAACTGCGAGCAAGTTAAAAAAAATAAACAAGATAAAATGGCTATTGTAAGCTAAGCAAAAATCATATACCCTTGCGGACTGGATTCAATAAATCAGAAAAAACCGAACTTTGATTCGACCTTGATCATTGTTATTCTTGTATTCGGAGCATAATAATATAATCTTTAAAAAATCGCACTGAATAATCGAAACATATTAAATTTTTTTTTAATGATTAGATAGTTTTTCTTTTATTATATATTATTTGCCAATAAATTTAAGGAAAAGGTGATTCACGAAAACCGTTTTTATTTTTAAAAATTTAATTATGATGAATTTGGATTTATATTTATAACTCGAATAGCCAGCGATATTTACTTCCATGCGTTACAAGCTGCAACCAACTTATAATATATCCTGAATGGGCATTTAAATTGAGAGTAAAATAGGTGAAATCCCAACCACAATAGCTGTCAGTTGACAAACAAGTTAAAGTTATAAGCTCAACCGCAAATTTACGCCTTTGATTCTGGCCACCGAGATGATGATGACCCTTTGGCCAGTTGGTAAACTTACAAAGTCAACTGAAATAAACATGCAGCTGGTTGAGAGGCAGTTGCCAGTTGCCAGTTTCCAGGATGAACAAAATACGTCTTCAGCAAACTGGTAATGCATAAGAGCTTAAAAAGAGAAAGAGAAAAGGACCGAGACAGAGAGAAAATGGAAGAGAAAGAGAGAGAGGGTAGAGATCTAAGCAATGCGACGACTGCAACAAAGTGCCGCTGAACTTAACCTCAAACCTAATAAATAGCTTAATTAGTCTTTTGTCTGTCTGCCTTGTGGATGAGTGTATGTGCGAGTGTGTGCGTGTGTAACCCCACCATCACCTTGATTGAGTTGCTGCTGATTTAAATCCCGCCACACAACCCAGTAACTGACCCTTAGCATCATTACGCATTTAAACGGTTTGCTTCAGTCTGCACCACCCAGCACCACCCAATACCACCCTGCCCTAACCAGCAGCTGCCGCTGCTGCCTGACTGAATGCACTTGTGTGTGGCATTGAAAAAAATTGAATGAATACAAAAAACTACCTTTGTCCGGATTAAAATTTTGCGTTGTTCAAAATTAGAGAAAAATAACGGAAGACACATTGCAAGTTATTTACGTTATTTTTATATTTATAATTTTTAAAAAATCACTTTTTTTACTTGTATTATGAACTTAAATCCAATTATAAATTCTATAGCGCACCAACAAATGATCAGAAAATGAGTTTGATTATTTGTGAAAAAATCGAATATTTAAAATGAGTAAACAGTCATCTATTTATTAGTTATATAATAGGCAATGTTAATGTATTAAGAAAAGATGGCTTTAAAATGGCTTCAGACACATCAGATTTTACGTTAATATAATAATCAAATATTGAGCTTGGTATATAACATTTAAATAATATTCATATAATTTAATTGTAATAAAACTTATGATTTTAAGGCGATTCAAATTGGTTTTTCTAAACGTGTTTTATTTAATATTATAATAAATTAATAACTCATAAATTAATAATTAAACAAAATCTCTTTATAATTTTAATAATTTTTTGTAGAATGTTTACAAGATTTTTTTTTTTAATAAGGAGTCGTTTTTTGTGATTTCCTATCTATCACTTAATGTGCTAATGTGGAATAGCGCTACTTATATATGCAGAAAGCACTATCAGTAGTCTCACAATTCATTACTTTCAATTGCAGTTTATTGGTTTACCAGAGTATTCCATAATTTTCCACTTACAAAATGTGCTCGTAAATTTTTTAATATTTCCAGCGTATTTACCTTAGCTTATTCTTTTTGGTAGACCAAAAATCTCAAATTTTTGGTGTTATTTTCGTTGAGCCTGCCCGAAAATATTTGAGAATCGGTGCAAATAAATGCAAATGTAATTAGTTGGATGACCGAAACCACAGAGCAATATTTATGGCACAACAGCGAGAAGTGAAATTGCATTTTCAAATGTATGTAGGTGCAACTGTTGTATCTGTGAGATACTTTTAATTTTTACGATTTTTGTTGGCGAGCAACTAAAGCTTTTACCCTTTTTTGTTTGCCCTGTTGCTAGCAGTTTAGAATATGTATTCTCCTTTGTTTATTTTATTTTGTTAATTTTTTATGATCGCTGTGCCTGGTCGGAATTGTGTTGCGGCTTTGGGGATTTTGTTGTACGGTATGGGTTTTTTGTGGGGGCAATTTTATGGCGGAAATGGGAACGGTTGCCACAAAATAAAAGAAAAGATATGGTCAGTACAGACCGGCGATAAAGTAGACTATGTCGAAATAAAGATAAAACTGGGAAACGCTTAGTCGGGTCGGTTTTTTTTTTGTTTCAACCATTTACTTTGTAATTGTTGTGCAGTAAGAAATTTTAAATTTAAAATATCTTGCTTGCCGGCAGCTGCGCGAAATCCTAAAAGAAAAAAATAAAATAGTGCAAAAGCCACGTTTGCCAGTCATTGGCGCTAAAAATTGAGATTTATGAGTGCACCTGGAGGAGAAGGCGATGGGGTGCCTATGGGTTTGGCGTTCTTTTATTTTAAAACTAAGTGGAACTTGTGCTTAGAGTCCTGTCTGCTGATTTTTTATTTATTTTTAAGAGTTGAAACTTACCATATTTCTCCATTGCGAACGCAGGCTGCAAATTGATTTGATTTGATTCGATTTTCAATCGATAAGCTTTCCAGCTTTGCCCTCCTCTGCCTCCGACCATTTCTCTTTCCCTCTTTTGAAAAGGGCAACGGAGTCTTGGTTCGTAGATTCCTTTGCTTTATCCGACTGATGGGCAGCTGCAAAGTGAATGAGTGCCCCAACTCAAGGATGTTGTCAACAATCGGCCAAACGATTTTGTAAATAACTGACACTGAAATAGTACAAATAGTAAAATAATAAAATTACAAAATAATGAAATTACAACGAGGGCAAAATTATGGAATTTGTACAATGGATATATTACAATTTATTTATAGATTTACTGCATAGTAAAAAACATATTATTATTACATAAAACTGCACTCCATAAAATAAATGTGATATTCAATTACTTTACATTATTTAAATATTTTGTATTTTTTTTCTGATTCGATTCTAAAATAGAATGTTATTTTATTCTAGTATGTCTTTTATATTTCATTCAAATTAACTTAAAAAATGGACAAAACAATTGCATAAAGTTGCATAATTTATACTAATAGAATAATATAATTAATAACAATTGTTAATTTTATATTACTGTGAATGGTGAATATACGCCTCCCTCTTCAAACAGATTATAAATATATATTTGAAAAAGTGTGCAAAGATTGTTTTTCAATCAGTTGCCTTTAAAATAATTAAGTATATTTTTTTAAGTATTAGATTTTTGTATTACAATACAGAAGTTTGGAAAATAGTATGCAATTATTTATCTCATTCGGTCTTGAGGTAAGCTGTTAATCAGTTGAATTTAAAATATGTATGAGTATGTGCTACACTATACATTTTTTTTTTTGCTAGGGATGTGTATGTTTATAATGTTGATGTGTTTTATCAAAGCCCTTATTAAGTTAGTCTGCGATGTAGAAGCGGCAATTTCTTCTGCCAATAATATGACCAAACATTTTGGCAGAGTGTCAATTAATTTGCCACACAGCCGCTACTGAACAACTAAACTAGCAAAATTAAGTTGACGTTGATGCTGCTATTGCTCTTACTCCTGCTTGCTGATATTATTGTTGTAGTTGTTGCAGGAACAGGCGCAGGTGTCGTTGCCAGACGCCAGCAGACAGGCAGATTTGCTGGCTGCAGTTTTGGGCGAAGAGCTTTCCGCGCCTTACACAAACAACGTCGGCGCCAGGCACCGATTGCTATTTAGCTGATTGTGTGGTTTTGACTTTAAGCGGTTGTGGCACGCTGCCCCTCCCAATTCCCCCAATCTACTACCCACCTTTCAAGTGGCAGCCATTGAAGAGGCAGTAACAGCAGTTGCTCTAGGAGCACTGCGTCCATAAAGCGCATGCATTTAATTAATTGCGCCATTCTGTCTTACCCTTATAGCGAAGGGATGGGACCACCTTGAGTGGGTTGGAGTCATTACAGTCCACAGAATAAGGGAATCGATTAAGTTTGAGTACAAAATTTACGTAATAGCATTTATAAGTCTTAAAGTATACATTTTATCCACTTAGGAATATCAATTGCTTAAATTAATTAAGGCTTTTTTATGTTTATTTAATGTCTGACTTTATTAGTGAGTCTAACGTGATTTTATAATAATTGTAAGAAATTGAAAAAAATCTCTTATAACATTTTAAATAAATTATTAGTTAATTGGCTTCATGCACATATTCATATTAATATATTATAGTATAAAAAATATTATGAATTTATTTGTTTAGTTGTCATAGTTTTTGTTTTTTTTTTTTTTAGTTTTGGTAATTTTAACGCGGCAAAATACCTAGATTTTGTAAAAAAGTGCATCTGTTACTTACGGATTTGCCTAATAGGACACATAAATATTTAAAGATGTTTGAAGAAAAAATAAATTACGTATTAAGTAAAAAAAAACTAAATGTTCCCCAATATAAAACCCAAATAATTTACTATTGATAAAAATTTTACCGAAAAATTTAAACTGAAACGCAGTTGGAGCAAAACATCAACAATAATTTAAAGTTTGTGCTCTAAAATTTTTGAAATGGAAAAGGAAAAACTGGGATAAAAAAAAACATAATATGCGCCACGGTTAGTCCGCGTCTGTTTTTATCGATGCCCATGCAGGACAAGGCCATTAACCAGGTTGTCCACATGTTTGGCTACTGGCAACTGGCTGTTGGCTGTTGGCTGTTGGCTGCTGCCCGGTGTTGGGGCAGTTGTGCTGCAGCAGCTACAAACGGCGCAACATGGCTAACGTGGTCAGCCTTTAATCCATTGGTCAATAGACGCCAACACGCTACAAACTCGCTCGCTCCCATTGCGTCCCTAGCTAACCTGTCCGCCCGTCTGTCTGTTTGACAGGCTGCCTGCCTGGCTGACCGCCTGGTTGCTACTGCAGTTCCCAGATATTAACATGCGGCGGCAGCAGCAGTTCAGTGCAGCTGACAAAACGGCCAGTTGGCTTATGCCCATCTGCCAGTTGCCAACCTTCCTCTACACCTCTCTCTAAACATGACTCCCCTTCATCCGAGAGCTGGCATCCTGTAAGTGATCAATGTTTGTCTATGCTCTGCGGTGCTCCAACGTAGGCAACGTCTGGGACATTGGTCATTTTCCCAACAGCCCCAAAATGCCCAGCTCCCAGCCAAAACCTATTCCATTGGGCCACCCCTCCAATTGCCATTGTAAACAGGCATAAATTGTTGCATACTTTTGGGCTGACTGGAGTCCTGCAGTCCAGCAGTCCAGTTGCCCATTGCTTAGCTTCTGATTATGTTTGTTGAGTCCACTTGGTTTTGCACCGATGCGAATTGCTGCATATGCTGCTGCTGTTTGCTGCTCCTTAACTCACCAGTGACTTATTTGTGCCACTGCCACTTTTCCGTGGCTTCAGCTGACACTACAACTGCACTGGAGTATTAGAGGTTTAGAAGTGTAGCCATATAAATGCATACTGAATGAAAGTAAGATTTTCGTAGCTCGTGTCCATCAAATCTAATTTTCGAAGAAATACCATTTTTCGTTAAAGCCAAACTTCTGCTCAAGGTTACTTGCCTCAACTAACTGAATTATAACACAAACTGAAATTAAGCAAACCCCAAGCAACTTTTAAATGTTGTTATTTCTATTATAATCTGATGTTTTTCATTCAGAACCTGAAAAACCTTCAATTATGGGCTGTAAATTAAGATTTAATCAAATACCACGGATTTATTAATTGTATTTCATTATTACACTTTACTTAACACTAAACGTTTAAATAAATTTATCTATAAGTCGGTTTCACATTTTTTTCAACTCTTACTTTAGATATTCATAAACATTCAAAACCTTTTGCTCCCACTAGAATATATGGGAAAAAGAGGATTAATGTTAGTGCTTTATTTGGATGATTTTGCAATGCCTTTATTTTTTCATCTTCATCCTTTTAAACACCTGGAATTCTTGTCGACTTTCTCTATATGTCCCTAAGTTTATTCTTCCTTTATTAATTTAAAATCTTTCTCAGCTTACAATAGCTCTCATTTTCATCACATTACGCCAAATTTCTCTTTCTATTTTGTTCCTATTCATTCCGGCTACCTGTGGTATTCACCATCCATGTCCTGTGTAAAAAACACAGCAGGGTGTCCATATAATTTTCTTACAGTTGCTCGTTTCATGGCATTCTGCCGTGTACTTTTCCTACAATATTTCCGTTACTCGCTTCCGGCAGCTACGCTTATCATTAAAGTTTCCCCTAACCGGGCAGCTTTAATTGATACTGTGACCGGTTTTAGCTTCGTATCATACCCTGGCTAATGGTTATTACAATTCCGTCGTACCTTGTGTAACACACTAGCAGAGACATCTCTGATTAGAAGAAACTATAAATGTAAACGAATCGCTATATCAATGCGAGTCTGTCTGACTATATGCGATAAAGTTAATTAGCTTTAGAGCTATATTTTGTCAGCCGAATCCTAAAATATAGAAATGTAAAAAGTAATTGGCTAATACGCATAGACAGTGAGACGAAAATTGCTATATCGACTCGCTTGATATATACAAATATATGATTAGAAATAGATATAGAAAAATTTGGTTAGTTCATTTATTGATTCAGGAGAGCTCTCAGATTAATAAACTATATTCATTTTTTATTAACATACCTAGCCGAGTCCATATGGTTAAGTTCGTTTGTCCAGCAAGAAGTGATCTGACACTTTAGCTGAATGATGATGTAGGAACAGTCGATTATTTTATTTATTTATACTTTACTCAATACATTTTTACCTAGTTATTCTAACCAATGTAATGTAGGGGAAAGTTTTATTATGTTCCTATCCTATATATGTATGTTTAGAGAAGGTAAGCGTATGAAGTATTCAGCTAAAGTATCATTCTGAATATTTTATATTTCTTTATTCACCACCTTGGGTGGCTGCTTTTGGTGGTGTCAGTAGGTAAGTACGTGTTGTACGAATGCACACGCTTCGCGGTTAATTTCTCAATAATGCCAGCACAACAGAAATCCAAAATATGTCTGATAAACTCTTTTTACAACCGACAGACCCATAGCGCTAGATAATAAAAGGACGCATTCACAGCCGAACACTCGTACAACCGAGTATCGTCTATTGCCAGACCCCAGACATTTTATTGGCCAGGCCAGGACGAGGGATCGCGCAGCGGCACGCTGACTCTTCCGCGTGGTATGCAATGAAAATTATAACACCACCAACCAAGACTTACCTTCCCGCTGTGCAACACAACTCCGTGTCTGCATTTGAAGTTTAAGTGTGGAGCTGCTTTTTAAAGGCAATTGCGGTTCCCATTGAAATTAAACTGAACTCAACTCAACTCCTGCCGATTCTCGAAAAGTTGCTAGTTCTGACGCCTGATTTCTTTCTATAATAATTGCATAGTTTGCGGGTGCGGCAAGTGCAGCATATAGATTGAAGAGTTCTGGGGGAACAGGGGAAACGGGCAAAGGGGCCAGCAGCCGCAGACAGCAGCCAATATTTACACTCAAAGTTTGCGTGTTAAGTGGGTAAATTAATTGGTTGGAATTGTTTCACTGAAGCTTAAGATTCTCCGCACGAAGTGCATTAAGAAAGCAAAAAGAAATTATAAATTATGCACGTATTGTTATATCTATAAAAACCAAATTTAATAAATATGAAAAATTATGAATTTCCAGCTGTTTCTAAAAAAATTATTAAAACATTGATTTAATAAGAAGCGAATAATTTATTTTAACCTCTAAACTTGAAAAAATATATTATTTGGGATTATTTAATATTTTTTTTATAATGTATTTAGCATCCAAATTATTTGTTTTCAAATATAATCTAAAATGTATGAATAAAATTAAATTAAAATGCAAATAATTTAAATTATGTCGCAGTAATTAAATCAAATTCATTAATAAACGCATAATTATTGTTCAACTTTAAATAAATGTAACTAATAATAATTTGTTAAATGAAAAAAGGTTTTGATTTTTATGTATTCAAAGTAAATTACTACATTAGTCAGATAATTTCTAAAAAAAAAATAACCAAAAACATTGTTTATTTCTGGTTGATTTATGTAACTATATTTCCACAATCAAATAAAGCAAAACCACAAATTTGCGTAAACTATTGAAGAGTTTCATATTTTTGTTTTTTATTTGACAGCCAATGAAATTGTTTATAAAAACTATTAAAAACTCATGCGGCAAAGCACGAAAACTTGATTTGCTTAGCTTACACAAATTGGACAATGCATTAAATCGAATTGAGGTTATATATAAAATATCATATTATGTATATGACTCATTGGTGAAAATAATTAAACGCCATCATTTTTATATTCATACATAATTCGATTTCTGTGCAGTTTGTATTTCATACTAATATTGACTTTTGGCGTAGTGATAGAACAAATAAATTGGGGGAGGTCCTTCGCAACCTAGGCTTTGTCCTGCAAGTAAAAAAAAGAATAAATCAAGTGGCTAGGAAATGTAGGCAATAAGTAAAAATTGTTTCAACCAGTTTTTAAAAAAACGGCACATAGTATTTTCTAATATAATTTAGTTAAATGTCAATGTAATTATTAACCAATTTGAGCGCCTTTCTAAAATGTAACGAAATATTTATAATAATCATATTATGTGACTAATTTGACATTTTCTTGTTGTAAGTTATTAAATAATTCACTAATCACTTCAAAAGATTATTAATAACTTTAGCATTTTACTTATAATAATCATATTATATAGCTTTTAGCATTCGAACTTATGATTATATATTTCAAAATAATACATAATATATTTTATTATACCAATACCATTTTTTCGCAATCACCATTTAATGGTATGATTATTTCGTAAACTCAATAAATACATATTCTAAGTTCAATAAAGCAAATTGCCTGACATTGCGTACCAAAAGTCATGTTTTTGCCTTGCAGATAGACAAACTTTGGAAGCTGGCCGGGAGGAGCGGGGGCATTGAATGTGTGTTTTTGCACGCGAATTTTCTCGGAAGTTATTTTGTTTACCTTTTATTTTGTGGTAATTGTTTGCATATGCAGCTGGCAAATTGTTCCACAATGAATAACAAATTTGTATATTTGTGTACATATAGAGCACAGTTCCCCTCCACCGCCGTACCGTTTGCCAAGAGCAAACAAAACAGCCTTAAGCTGGCAATGTGCGAATAGAGCGCCTAGTGTGTCTATGGGCTGTGGGGGAGGTGGGGTAGGTGGCAGTTGGCCAGAAGCCAGATACAAATTAAAGCGGAAATGCGTGTGCGTGTGAGCTGAAAACCTTTTTAACTCCCTCGTAAATGTAGGGTGGGTTGGGGGATGGGTTGAGGTGAGATAGGAGTGCAAAAAATGCACCCGGTAAGTCAAAATGGCGACGGCGACCGCAGTTTGCTTTAGCGCTCGCCGTTGCTTTGATAAAGTGCAGCCCAGCAGCATAAACAAAGTGGGTACTTGTATGTGCCTGGCCACGCCCTTTTCACACCCATCTCCACACACACAAATCGAGCCGAAAAAGCAAAGCTGAAGCTAGTCTTTCAGGTGTGCCACATCTGCCGCTGCAATACTCAGAAAAAAAAGTTTACCTGAATTTGAAAATCGCCCTTAGACGCAGAAAGTTTGTTAGATATAGTATCGAAATTTTCATAATAAATTTGAAACGTATTCGAAAGGTTTACCAGAAATACACAAGCTAACAAAGTATGAGGTTAACTTTTATTCAACTTTCAGAAATATTTTACTCAAATTATGTGAACATGTTAATGCAAGTATTGGTTGTGCACTTAAATAAAAACATGCTGAAATTTAAAAATGTTTGTTTTTAACAATTATAAAATCTAGCTTAGTTGTGAAATATAAACCCTATGATTTTCGAAATTATCCTTCTTAAACATAAACTGGGCTGCATTTGGAGCTGATAGACAATCGATTTTTAAAACAGCAGTATGATCGTTTTTCTGAGTGTATTTTGCTGCCACTGCTTCTCCAGCTAGCACCTATCATGGTGGTGGGCGTGCCACCACGGTGGTTGTATGAGCGGTGCGTGTTTTTGCGCTTGAAGTGCATTTGGTGGCCGTTAATTGAAATGCATGTGGTGCGCAGCCATAGCCGTAGTCGATGCCAATGCAGCAGACATAGGAGGCATGGGCGAAAAAAGTTACCTCCTGCTGTGGCACTCGGTACGGCACACGGTAGGCGGTAGGCGTCAAGCGATGCTACGAACAGACCAGGGCTTTTGTTGCAAAACAGACGATCAGTATTTGGTTAGTTCCTGTATTAGAATACCCTAATATTCATGGTACCTACGCACACAGAACATAAGTGTGACAAGGTTAATTTCAAGTTGTTCATACCAAGACAGTAAAATGCTATCTATAAAATCTTCAAATTCGACAAGGAAAAAGCAGGTCAGAATTCTCAAGGTCCGATAACCCAAATGTGGGCTTAGCTATACTTAAGTTTAGTTTTAACACCAGATTCAACTAAGTAAAATAAAATATAATAATTGATTTAAAACGTGTTCAATCAAACTGAAATGTACAACATATTTCGGGCCTTGTAAAATTCGTCTCAATAGTGAGTAAAATTTATATAAAGTGGTTGTTTTCAAATTGGTTGTCTATTGGCCAATCGGACAAAATTTTGTTTTAAATAATGTGTCAAAAATACCAATATAAGTTAAACATACGGTATGCATTACTATAACCTTACCATACTTTAAAATGTTTAATATTAATTTTTAAAAGTATTCCAAATATTAGGAAAAGTCTTGAAATTTATGCAGTAAACTGATTCCAGGTATGATAACCTTAGCGATTAGGAGATATTACAATCTCAATATATATTAGCTCGTATTATTATTAAATAAAATAAATTGAAGTTGATAAATAAATAAATAAAAAATTAAATAATGCTCAAAGGGTACTCATTAATTGGATTTCTTATTTATTTTTAAACTCCGCCAAATTTTTATAGCTTTAAAGTATTTAAAATTAAAATAATTATAATTTCACTATTCCATCGGGATTTTAATAATATGTTATCTCTACAGTTACAGGGTTTACTTACGCTCGATATCATTATGCCAAAAGTGAAATACTCTCTCTCGGTTGTTAGACAAATTTGGTTTTCTTTTGTGCCTTTTTGGTCTTTCCAATTTTGGTCTTTCTGGCGACGATTTTGCCCATTCTAGCTCCTTTCACTCTTTAAACGCACATTGTGTGTGTGTGTGTGTATGTGTGTGTGTGTGACCTGACCAGTCGCATACATATAGTATATCTGAGAGTTTGCATGCTTAAAGTTATAACACGCACATTTCAAGAGGTTTCTAATTTGCTTGCCAGCGGCTGTAGCGAAATTCTAATTTATGCGCAAAACTCTGAAACGGCGTTTGTTCTGTTGCGCCACCAAAAGTAACGTATCCCCACAGTGAGCACATGTGAGTCTGTGTGTGTGTGTATGGGGAGCGTTGATTAAAAGAAGCGTTTAGTGCATAAATAAAGTTGAATTGTTGCGCTTAAGGCTATGATACGCATAAAAACGAAAATGTTTTGCAAGTTGAATAAAGATAAAGTTTGAATAGAAGCAAATAATATTAAATAAACACTTGTTTCGTGTTAAAAGCTTTATATTTCAATTTAAATATGTCTTAAATTGAGCCAAATAATGTAATGCATTAAGAAAACATCAAATTAATAGAATGCTGATTATATTATTTACAAGTTTTAAATTTTTTTTATAACTGTTTTTTGGTTTTTTGATAAATTAATATTTTATATTTAAAAACAATTATATAATATAAACAAAATTAAAAAATATTTGTTCGATAACATTCTTTATATATTATTTATTTGTTAAAATTTTTTTATTTTGATTCATATTTATCCTTAGATAAAACTCTTAATAATTTAATTAATATAGAATGTTTATTTTTAATGTACTATGTATGTCAAAACCGATCTCTATTTCATGAATCTTTAATCTTTAATATGCACTTTTCCTAATAAGATTGTGTGAAGACTGCAGTATATCAGTATATTGTTAAGACAGTAACATTTTCTGTGAAAGTATGTCTTCGAGTTTATAGTCCTTACTGGTGCTTAATGGCTGGGCTTACAATGGCAAAAAGCCTATCCAGCCAAGCATTCAGTCAACATCATTCGGCTTATTGCGTCAGCAGCTTTCACAGAGAGCAAGATGGGAAAACATTTTACAAAGACTTAAAAACTTTATTGTACTAAAAGCCGAAGGCCAAAGATGCTCGGGCAATGCAATCAATGGCTTAAACTATAAGCTCAATCTAGGGGTAGGTGAGATGAGGGATTGAGTGCTTGGTATTGGTTTGGCAGAAAAGTCAAATGTCTAACAACTTGTCATACAAGGCGGAAACAAACACACGCTGTTCAGAATTTCATAACAATTTTTGCTGGGGCTGCAACCTGACAACAAGTATAGAAAAGTTGCACAGCCGGTGTGCGAGGGTGTGTGTGCTGGTGTACTGTGGGTGTGTATGTGGGTGTGGGTCAAAGTAAACAGCATACATCCTAACTACATGCAAGAAAGCAGGCCGGTCGGTGTGTTTGGCTCTAGATGCGTTTGCTGCTATTTCAATTTAGCTGCCAACAAATTGATAAAAATTCAATGAAATAAAATATTAGCAGGAAACAGCAAAACACTCCACTTCCCCCAAAAGACAGACATACTCCCCACTCACTGTGTTGCGTGTATCCTTGTTGCCAAGTAGATACTGAAGGTAATACGATATAGTAAATATCCTTGTTGAAATGTTTGTGAATAAGCATAAAATATTAAAAACAACTAATTTCTAGTCCTTTTGTGAATAACAAAAAGTATATCCAAAAAAAATAATTTTAAATGCTTATTGTTTGTATTTTTTCTAAACTTAGAGTTAGTATAAGGTGAAGTGGGCTAAAATTAAATTATTTATAGTTTATTTTATTACTTAAGTTCAATATTTTTAATGAATATATTATAAATTTTAAAGCATTTAATTTTTGCTTCAGAATGAATTATTATACCATATAGCCTCAATAGCAATATTTATCCTTTATAATTAACGTATATATATATATATATATATATATATCTATTACTAAAATGTCAAGTATTATCAGCATACAATGAAAAGCATAGACAATGTAACCTTTTTTATTTAAAGCTAAATAAATACAATGAGGTAAATTTGTAAGATTAATGATTGTACTGAGATTTACCACCAATTTGTTAATAAAAATATGTAAAATTTAATAAAGAATTAAAATTACATTTTACCAAGATGCTAAACATATATTTACTTCAAAATATTCACTCCCAGGGTATTCAAATATTGAGCTGGATGAAGGGGGCTGGGTTGGTCTCGTCTGCCTTTTAAGTAATATGGAAAAGTTGCCATGCATTTTTTATGGGCTACCAAACTCAATTGCAACACATGCACAACTCCGCACCTACGCACACACACACACACTCACACACTTATACAACAAGATATAAATATGAGAGGTTTTTAAGCGTGTGTATATATGCATGTATACAATAAGAGTATATGGAAAATATATGTGCCTACTAGTAGGCATTAGATTTACGAGTAGAAGCAACTGCGTGTTTGTGCACATGTTGATTTTCACTCAATGCGTTATCGTTGGTTGCCTCTTGGTCTTCCCTACATTCCCCATAGTTTTGAATACTCTCAAGGAAAGCATATCCAATTCAATACTAAATTTAGTATTTCGAGTTATTTTTGAAGTGCTCCAATCGAACTGAAGGGTGTTTAGTACATGTATTGTTTAAAAATATGCTAGTTATATAAATATTTATTTAAATGAATTTGTGTCTTTATCATGAAGTGTGTTTTTTCCTGTGTTTATTATTGTTATTTTTCTAAATTGATTTTATTTATGTAAGCTCTAAATTTGTACTTAAATTGCAGATACTTTTTAATTTCTGTTTATTGTTTATTTTCCCTCTAGCAAATATAATTGGAAATGTATTTTCTCGAATTGATCTCAAGTACTTTTTTTATATCTAAAAAATATAAACGAATCTGCTTAATTATGTGGAAGCCACAGAGTAATTTCAATTCGTTGCGGTCTCAT
The DNA here is from genome assembly GCA_035042365.1 of Drosophila dives. Lineage (NCBI taxonomy): Eukaryota > Metazoa > Arthropoda > Insecta > Diptera > Drosophilidae > Drosophila > Drosophila dives. The sequence continues at coordinate 2,172,576 of JAWNLJ010000097.1, read as the reverse complement.
TTGCTTATCTGCAGAGTTTTGTATATGAAAACGTGTCCTCAGGTTGTATGTGTACCACATTGCGTATGAGTGCTGCCCCATGTTTGTGTGTGTAAATGTGCATATGAAGTAAGGTAAACATTGTTCATGATGGCAACGACGATGAAGCTTTTGTTAGGGGCGGGCACAGGAGAGTTGGGGCTGGTTTGGAAGACCGACTCAGCTGGCGTGAACTGTGACATAGCAAAGAGCTTCAAGCTGCGTGGCAACATAATGCTAATGATATTTACTTTAAAGGGCAGCGGATAGCAGCTGCTCTTGTGAATTGAATTTACTTGATGGAAAATCTTTAGAAATATATTAGCCGAGCTGGTCACTCGCTATCTATTTTTCACAGTTTTTCACAGTCAATTGACCAGTTTTGTGCGAGTACTGTGACTTGAACCCTTCTTGCAGTGCTAAACTGGTGAACCAACATAAAATACATAATTTCAAAAGCGACTTGTAAAGAGTGATTATTTGATTAAATTAGCTATCTATTACATTATAAGCTTTGCTTTTTATAATTCGTAATCTATTTTGCAATTTTATAAAATCTGCTTCAATTATATTTGCAAATGTTCAAATGCTGATTGAATAACCGATAAACATGCTCGGAAATTAAATGGGCAAACCAAAAGCTAGTCATACTAAAATAGCAAATTAAAATGAAATATGCATTAAAGCAGCAAACACTGCACCGACGACACAGCAAATAATAATATTTCGCAGCTCATTTAATTTTAATCATTTCAAAATAGCGCTTAAAGGCCATTTATACCAATCCACTCGTACAAATCGCATATAGACAGCCTTGAAATATGCAATTCATTTGTAAAATGCATATTTCCACCAGAAATGTATTTCTACAAATATGCATGTGGATGTGGTGACTGTATTTGTCATAAGCCAAAAATTAAACAAACTTATTTACGATAATCACTATGCGTGCAGCAATATATTAACTATTTTATATATTGTATAAATATATATTCAAATGGAAATTCGCTCTAATCTTTATTTGTGGAACAATAGCTTCTACTTCAATTCATCAAACATCACTTATTCATATTTATGATCATTAAATAAAATTATATTTAGCCAGCTTCATCTTATATCTCCAATTATAATATATATTTTTTTGTAATATTTGTATTGTGTTACAAATAAATAGTAATCAAAATAAAGTAATATACTTTGGTGTTATTTTGGATAAGAAAATCATATAGATAGATTAAGGAACCATATCCAAATTTTGTATTCCGTCAACAATAAAATCTGTCCCTTACCTGTCCAAAAATTATATCTCTTTAATTCTATAATTAAGTTGACAAGGACACCCAAACCTTTGGCCCTTTAAATAAGTGATAATATAAGTATTGTTAATAACAATAACATCAGACTCTTATCAACCATCATCTTCAATTTGCTGGGTGAGCATATTAAGCTTAATTGCCCCAATTGTCATATTAAAATTATTTTGTGCGAACATGCTCCATCTTTATAGCGTAGCTTATCAGCTTATTGGTAGCATATTTTCAAAACCCGTTTTAACCCAGTTGAATTTGATTTAATACCTACTCATATCAGTGTGTTGTTCACAGCATATTTTATGCACCACTAGCATTTTTAGGTATAATTTTCAGCTACCTTTTAACCTTTTGTGTAAGTCAAGAAGGGATTGAATTTTCGAGTGAGACACTTGATGCGTTCCCGACGCCTGTAATTAAATCATTATTAAGTTCGAGTACTGTGTAAGTCGCCGATATCCATGAATTCAGCAATGAAATGAATGTTTGGTAGTCGATGATGATTGGGGCGTGTTTAGGGTAACAATCATTACAATTATCAGCGACAAGAACTGGCGACATTTGGCGATAACATGACACAGACACCCTTAACGCCATAAGCCCCCAACTCCCCCTATACCCCACGAGGGGCTGATACAATTTTGTTGCCTAGTGTAATGCTTAACGATTCTGTTCACTGACTGTCTAACGATTTTGTTAAGTAGGCTAATGTGCCAGGCTCGGCATCGATGGGTTGTGCGTGTGTGTAGTCCGTGTGTGTGCTTACGTGTACGTGTACGTATACGTGTGTGGTAGTGCGGCATATCATGCTTACTGCGCACTTCGGAACGACATGAATCAAAGGCAGCTAAAATAAACTTGGCCTTTCCCATGTGCGTGATTTGATAAACCATTTATTACCAACAACTCACCAATTGTCAAAAATGATTGGCTAAGCAATTCAGCAGGTAAGTGGTCAGTACTGTGTTAATTCCAATTGATAAAGACTTTAGAAAATGAGAGCATGTGTATAAAAGCTTTTTTTTTATTCCTCACTTTTGTTCCTGTGCTCTTAACGTCTTTTTCGGTTCGACTATTTTTAATCTATTGTATTTGTTATTATTTGGGTTTCCCCAATCATCGTATTAAATGTCGTGCAATTTAAATTATGTTGTATTACTCATTCTTAATTTTAAATAAATTATTTTGTATTTTGCGGAATGCTTTGAGGGACATATATAGGCTTTAATCGGTTTTGGGTGCCGGTAGTAAATTGACTGAGATATATGATCTTATCGATGTACACTAACAGAAGTATCAGTTTGAAGTTGGTCGTGGTCTGACAGAGTAAGTGCCGATCCTTGGGGGATATAACCAAATAATAGCCTTTTAGGTCTAAATTGTGAAAGATAAGCCGAATAATTAATATGCACAAAAGATAAAGCATTTGATATTTTTAGGGCTCTGAAGCTTGGGGACAAAGGAGGTGTGCGTGGTAAATGTACACTTGAAATTGTGCAAAATATGCGGCTTTATCAATTTGCGAATATCGAGGTTATCGATTTTCTAGCCCCCCTAGCGGGCGTAGCATTCCCATTTATACGCGTTTCGAAGCTCTATATATAATGGTGCCGAAAACAAATGCGTTCAGAGGGACAGATGGACAGGCAGACGGACATACAGGATGAGGACATTGTACAAAACCAATATATTATGATACCTTCAGTGTCAAAGTATTATGAAGCATTTAGTGCTAATATATAATAATATATATAATAAGAAATATATGCGCCAACTTAATCTGCACGTTGGAGACAAGAACTCATATGTTTAAGCATTTTTACTGAGTCCAGAGTATAAATAAAAATAATAAAAAATCTTTATTACAATTTTGTAGTTATCAGCGCGTCAAGAGTAAATTATTTTTTTAATCATATTTTTGTGTGATTTTATCAACGCTATACTATAAATTTGCAGCCAACCTAAAGCAACGATTTAGTTTACAAAAATTGTGAATAGAGAGAGACACGTAAAAAATACGAGTGCACAACGCAAAAATAATAATTTACTCTTGGTGTAGGCCAAGAAAATAAAAATAAACTAGGAACATAAAGCAATAAAACAAAAAGAAATGCCAAATGTGGATGCCTTAAATCTGGGCTCCAGCTACCTGTTTAAAGAGCTAGAACAACTGGACCATTTGACGCTGCAGCAACAAATCAATGCAAATTTAATTTTACACGCGATTACCAACTATAAGAAATCACCGTCCGAGCGCAAGACTCTGTACTTTATTGACAAAAAGTGGTTGGCCCTGCTGGGGCTGTGGCGCGAGTTCCGGCAGCGGGATAAGCAAATACGACGTGACTACAAGAGTTCCGAGCAACAGCACGGATACTTTCAGCAGGAGCTATACGCGCTCATTCATGAGAAATATATGGCGACCCGCAGCCGCATGGCTCGCGACAAAAGAAATCTTCTCAAGTGCAAAGCTTCCCAGGCGGAGCATGTTTACTGAGGCCAAACAGCGGAAGTGGAACTGGACAACAGGCAACATGCCAAGCAGAGTGACAAATGAGTCATAGAGCAAATACTGCAGTGCAAGTCTAGACTACAACATATCCTAGACTTTATCAATATTTTGCTTACCTCATTGAGAGCCTCTTGACCTGCATTTACAATTTATTTGTTGTAAATAATTTGGTTTCATTATGTTATATTCTCCGCTGTACTCATCATATAGTGTTGTTATTAGGGTTCGAAATGTTTTTTAGCCACGTTATTATTAACTTTGTTTATTTTGTAAAGAAATGTATGTATGTCACAGAGGAACGACGCAACACTGTTTAAATATATCAAAAGTGTGCCTTGAGCACAAACATTATAGATATAATAAAAAAAATATATCGATTATCAGATCATTGTTTAATACACTTATCTTTTAATCAATCAAACCGACAAACGTGAAATTGATTGATGGCGCTGTCATTTTCCATTTGTGTTTAAAATAAAATTGGCTTATCATAATCGTATATTGCTGGTGACTCTATAATATGACATGCATGTGTACTTAACAGCGGAGTGTGTACATACAGCAAACACACCTATTCCCCACCAATTGGCAAAGACCTTGGAAAAAGGTCTGCAGCCGCACTCTAACTAATCATATTGGAATTGTCATTTGTGGCTTGAGGTCGAAGTGGACGAGTTATATGTTGTGGGTCAACTAGCGGGAAAGTGATTGGTGTAAAATATTTATAACGAAAATTGATCAATTTTTAGCTTAAATATCTAACAAGACTGATGTATTCTCTATTACATATTGAATAAAAGTGTGTTTGTCAGAATAAAGTAATACTTTAAAATATATTTTTGTTTAATAATCTATGATACAATCAATTTTTTTTGTTAATGGCAAACATTAACAACCGATTTTTAAGCTTGGACATAGCGAACATGTTCCTAATCTTTTCAAAACTGCTTAGAATATTTACATCTACACTAATCTCAAATTCCAAACCAATAAAATAAAAATGTAGTTCAATAGTAATCAAGCTATTGGGTAATATTCCAAAATCAGTTGACGTATTTATAGTTTTTCAACTAATTCATTACCACGCAGATAAGATAAGGCACGTGATCACGTTTTTTCTCAAAATTAACTCCAGCCAGCATTGTTTTTGGTAAAGCAAGTTATCGCAAAAGGAAAGTAATCAAAAAAAAAGTTTAATTTTGGTGTTTACACCTAATATATATAGATATATACATAAAATAAAACTTAAACCAAACCATTTAAAAAAATTGCTATTTCTTATCCAGTTGGGATAAACATATATTTTTAAGCAAAAGTCAAGAAATCAGAGAAACGTTGTTTAAGTAATGTGATTTTAAATGTTGTTTTTGCATCTAACCTACTCTGCATCGAAGATCAGAGTACAGGATATATACTAGTCGAATTATCTCGACTATAGCATGATTGGTTCTTTTGTGTTAATGAGTTTTCGTATTTATTTCTATCGCACAAAACAATTGACTTACCCTAATAATGTGCTAAACAGCTAATAAAAGTTGCCACAAAAACAAACTAATGCGATAATTTGTTTTAGATGCCACATTGGCAAAAGCAGTCGCCAAGTTGGCTTTATTTATTCTTCTTGTTGGGTATTGACCACAGTTTTGTCTGTTTACTATACTCAGGATCTGGTTACTACCACCAAAAGGACAGCAAAATTGAGCGCACTGAATTAGGACCACAAATTTATGTGGCGGTTGAATGGTTTTACTGAATGGAACGTGAGTCAAATCAACTTTTTCGAGGTCACTCATACTGAAATTCAGGTATATATACTGAAAAAAAGTAATATGTTGTCAAGATAAATTACTACGTAAAATGGGTATGAAGAGAATTCCAAATATGAAACTTAGTGCGATTAATAGTCGCTTTTAAGTATGAAAACATTAGTTGATGGCTGAATGTCTTATAGTGATCCTGTAATTGTTTCAGTTTTATATAACGATTTAATATTATTTTAATTTTTGCCTATCTAAACAATGGCACTTAGAACCATAAATTAAAAAGCCTTGCCTACTCAAAGGTTTTTTTATTTATTATTTAAATGTAATTAATGGTCTGGAAGCTAATGAGATTAAAATCAACAAACAGAAAAACACAAAAAAAATTTAATAAAAATTATGATTAAAATTATTTAATATTTGTTAAATCCATAAGCTCAGATAAATTTTAAGTGCACTCGGGGTTCGTTAACTTTACGATATGAATACATTTTGCTTAAAAAAATCATAATAATATTCCATAAAAGGCAGCTTGCTTCCACTTATAATATAAAAATCTAATATGATAGAGTTAGATGTTGTATTTAGTAAAAGAGAAGATATTTCTCGTAAAATCAACGTGATTTTTGCCTTCAAAATACACATCTAAAGGATGTGAAAAAAGAAATAAGAAATAAATTTATGTTGAGCCAAAATAAGGCACACGAGTCAAATCAAGCAACGACGCTGCCTTTTAGGCCCTTTAAACGGCTGCTCAAAAATAAAAGGGCTAAGAAAAAAGGGAAAACGAAAAAGAAAAGAAAATGGCATATTTTAGAGTTGCGCGGCGTGTACTTTAATAAGATTTATTAAGTTGCCAGACCCTCGCTGAGAAGCATCCCAACATTTACTCTAGCTCCTTGGCAGTGCCTTACCGAATGGCAAATAACAGCAGCCTGACGCTTGAAGGGATGGGGAAAGGGGGATAGGTGTCTGCCTGCGCGGCGTAGTAAATATTTGTAACTTAACTCTTGCCGCCTTTGTTTGCGTTTTGTGTTGTTGTCTGTTTATTTTCGTGTTTTCTTCACTTTGGCTATCTCTCTCTTTCTCCCACTCTCACTCACTGTCTCTCTTTTAGTGTGTTTTTAGTATTTATTTTGCAGCTAATAAAAAAGCTGTTTCCCGTTGTTTCTTTTTTTCTATTTTCTATCTTAGTCTCTCTATGTGAAAGTGGCCTATTCAGGTATTCACAGAAAAGCTGTCAATGAACATTTTTTCTAGGTTTCGGAATCAAATTTTTAATTTGGCATATACCAAAATTATACTAAAGATAATAAGTCCCGAAGTAAACATTAGAGTTTTCATTAGATTTAATAGTTGTTTCAAAAAGAATTTTGTAAAAATAATATTAGAAAGATTTATACACATTTCTTATGTAAGTCTGTTGTTATCTACAACAATTTTTGAATAAACATCTGTAATTATATTTTTATTACTGTAATATTTTGACAATTCTAAAGTCTATATCAAAAATATATAGATAAATTAAATAAATATTATAAAACTATTAAAATAAACGAAACAAAATGTATTTTAACCTTCTATATAAGTATACACACTATTTTTAATATGACTGCAATGTAACCTGAATATGCAAAACATGTAAAGTACTCTGAGCAAAAAGAAATTATGGCGTATACGCGTAATTTTTTTTCAATAAATTTCATGTAAATCTATTTTAGTTTTTTAAAATAAGTTATTTGTATAATAATTTTGCTCAACATATTTATAAAAAAAATATTTTTTTAAGAAATTAGCTCACATAGGATATTTAGTAGTTTTATTTATGATTTAAAAAAGGAACGAAATGTAATATATTAATTTAATTAGGAGTTAATTAAGTGTTTCTACTTATCATATAAAGTACTCATTGAGATCTTTGTTTAGCATTCACCACCATCTAAAGAATATTTACAGGTTTAAGCCTTGTTTTGTATATATTTATTATGCTTATATAGTGCAATTTTTAGTTCCATCTTTTAGAAACACTTCACAGCGTATAGTACAAGGCGTTAACTGCAAACAATTGCCAACACTTTGGCAATGCGTGTGTGAGTGTGCGTGTGGCTCATAAAAAGCACATTGAATAAATAATTTTTTTGGGCAGTTTGAGGTCTTCTCTGCAGGATGGCCAGACCAATCTGTTGAATTGCCGCAGTTTGCGTCATATAAAATTGATATCCACTCGTCTGCCCCTAACAGCGCCGTAAAACCACCTGCTGACCAAAAGTCCCAGATCGGCTTGCCAACCCAAAAAGCCCATCCAATCCCAATCCTCTTACCGTCTGGCTACCAGCTCTGCACAGTAAATAATGTAATAATCTGGCTGGGTCGTGGTCTCCCAGCATCCCATAAACCAAAATTTATGCACAAAATTCAATTATGCTTAAAATGTGGTTAATAGGCCGACTGGCTAGCGGCAACAATAGCCCACCCCTGGGAGGGATCTTCTGCTCTAACCTATCCAATGTAACTCAACAGCACACACACACACACACACACGAGATTTATAAAATAAAATGCAACCCACGCGATTCTCTCTTGTGAAATTAGATATTGTTGTGTTGTAATTTATTAACAAATTTATCTGCTGCAGCTGAGGTAGTTGGTGCTATTGTTCCTGTTATTACGGCCAAGTTTGTATGTCGTATATGACAAAATATAAACCCATATCAAGAACGAAACTCAAATTTGAAACATTTAAATGAAAGATTCACACAAAGGCGCAGTAACATGATTTGTATTATAATTTATGAGAGTGTCTGCAAATCCCTCTCTCTAACCTTTTGTGGCTAAGTTTTAAGATTTCTTGTTGATTAAAATTAGACTATTTTAATCATGTGTTAAAATTGAAAAACATTTGTAATTGCATTATTTTTAAATAAGATATGTGATTCAGATGAACGACCTGCCAAAATTACGTGCTTATAGGCGCAGATATCCTCCCATCCATATTGCGCGGTGGGTCAGTTCCGAACATTTGTGCTGAATTCTCACAGTCCCAGTAGCGAATAGCACTAAAACACCAAATTCATCCTTATTTCTGCAGACTTTTCTTTTTATTTAGTATATGTGTCGAAATATAATTTGAATTATATGTGCAAGAGCATATATTGAAGTCGTTATATACTACAATTCTACTAAATACTAGAAAGCGTAGCAAAGATTCCCTTTAAAATCTGGCTACAGGTAGTGAAATTTATTAAAATAACCATAAGGGTACTTTTCGCATATACAGCTCAAGGACTTATCGCTAAATTAATCCCAGATTTCTGCAATGTTTACGTCAAGGCTTATTCACTTGACATTGCGCTCCTTCAACCTCAACCTTCTGCCGCAGATTTTGCTGTTTATGCTGCGTTTCCTTTGAGAATCCTGCGGCAAACAGCTGAAACGCATGACCCACGATGCTGATAGGGAAACAAATCTGCACACATCAGACACAAAAACAAATACAACAAATGCTTAAGGGGCATGTGTGTGAGCCCAAATACAACTGAGAGCTGGCAAAATGATTTAAAGTGATGTAAAAATGGCAGACTGAATGGCAAAGTCAATCAACAGCACAAATAGGTTTTGGCCCTAACTCGATCTTGTTAGCATCAAACCACTAGTTGACTTGTCTGGCTAGTATTAACTGTCAGCATATGGGGTAATAAGTTGTTAAATAACCGCTTTTGGTTAATGTACTCCCCTATAGAAAAGAAATTTACAACTAAATGATTTACTTACGGTATAACAATAAATATTATATGTATATATATAAATCTGGCAATTCGTTTCTCTAATTAAATGAGTGATAAATGGAACTATACTTAATAGTATAGAACTACTATACTATATAGATTTTATAACTGTTCTAATGTCAGTTTTAGCAATCGGATTTCTTTACAATTATTTTCATTATTTTCTTTAGTTTCGCTGCATAATTTTGCTAAGCTACGTTTTATATCGACCACTTTTAGGTATATTTAAGACTCAAAAATTAATTTTACCAATTAAAACATATAGTTTGGTAATGCTTTTTTTTACCTAACCCAATAATGTATATATATAATAAAAATCTTTCTTAATTAAGTAATAAAATAAACAAAATTACATCTTTTGTCAGCTATTTTTACAAACGAAACCTTATCTCTAAAATATAAATGTGCGATTAAAAATTATTTGTGTTCCAAATAAGCATTTTTTTGATTTGTTATATTTATTGCTCTTTATTTACAGCTAGTAGTATCAAACAATTTATTGTTATTTATTAATATTTATGGATTGCTAAAATGCCTCCGTCGCAATGCGTGGCAAATAGGTCAAAACAGAGAGTCTCTCAACTAACTATTATCGCAGTAAATTGGAGTAAATGGCAAAAACAAAATGGCAAATGTGCCTGCTTTGCCCGCAGGCTGTCTACATAAGCGGAAATACATATTTATTATATATATATGTATACCAAAAGACATGTGTAGCCTTGGCCTGTCACCTGTGTCCCTCAGAACTCCTATGACCCTCTTTCCCCACAATGTGCGGCCTTTTATTATAACGGCAACGTGCGTCATTTTCTTGCTTTGTATTGCTCCATTTTCGAGTTGTTCGGTTTTCTTCTGCTAGACAATTTTCTTTTTAATCTACTCAAAGATATTATTCTTTCAATGCTGGCGTCTTGTTGGGATGTGCTGCGCCCGCTTTTCTATTTGTCACCCAGATAAGTGTTTTGTAGTTTTTCCTTTGATATGCTCAGCCAGCGAACTGGCAAAACCAAATCCAAATCTTAACTGCAATGCGCTACGTGCCTCGTGGCAACAACCAAACCAGGCAAGTGTCATCTTATGTGTGTATCCCTATATGTGCGGGTGGGTCTCTGTTCCTGTGTGCACTGCCCAAAACTGATGTGGTTTGTGATCAATTTTAAATATATTCAAATATTTATAGCATTTAATACCACATGATTTTATAAAAATTATACATATAGTAAGTTCCCATATTTCTACCCAATTTTCCTCATTTACATTTTTGTTTGACTTACATCCTTAAAGTCTGTTGTTAATTAATTTCAAAAGAAATATTTATATATATATGTATATATATATATATTTGTATATGTACATATATGTGCATATTTATATATATTACGTAATATGCAATGGGATGTAAATGAAATCTAATGCTCTCTCTCTCTTTCTCTGTCTCTCTCTCTGTCATGCTATTTCTGTAAGCATCATATTCAGAAATTGTTTTGTGTGTAGTCGCCTTCACTTTCCACAGCTCGTTGCCCGCTGCTCGTTGCTGTCTGTGTCAGATGAAGCTGCAAGCTGGCTCGCACAGCTTGAAGTCAGTTTCATTCAACTGGCAACTGTCTTTAAGTCCTCCTCGTTCTTTCGCCCTTGCCACACACGTCCTGCAAGTCAAGTGAGTTGAGACGACGGCGAACAACTTCAAATCTGCAGTAATAGATATCAACAACTTTGAACTCAAGAACGAGTATTCATTCCACACCCCTCACTCTCTTCTCCTTCTCCAGCACCCATCCCTCAGAGTCCCTTACTGCAGCGAGGACTTGAATCCGTGAAGCTCTCTTATATGCTGCGGGTTTATATGTGGATTGTTCCGTTGTTCCGCTTTCTGGATTTTCTCTATTTTTTTGTTTTGGTTTTTTGTGCTGTAAATTAAAAATGAACTTTGGCAGCTCGAATTCATGGTCATGTTCACTTTCTGCCTCAATTCCTTACATGGTCAGCTCAACTGGTCGCCGTTTGTCTTTTCTTGTCTTGTCTTTCTTGTAGGGTCTTGTCTTGTCACTTCTAGTAAGTTACATGCTTTTTTTGTTAGTCACTTGATAAGATAAAGCTACGTGTTCTATGCGCACTGATTGCTCTTGTTCCTCAGAGAATACATTAGAAACTGGCGAACTGATTTCAATATAAAAAGACTGCAAATAGATCACTGGCTTACTAAAATTAATGAAGAAATTACTTGATAAATCCATAAAATGAACTTGAAAAATAAATCGGAATTGAATTGAAATAATTTAATAATAATAACAGGTAAATTAATTATACAATTTTAATTCAACTACGATTATGTGTTTTAAGCTATATATGAAAAAGATGTTCAATAATATATTTGATGTAAGTTTAAAAAAAATCATACCATATCTAATTATTTTTTGGAAACATCTGTGACTCTATTTAAATATAAAGCTAAAAATATTTTGGGAATTTTAATTCAGAACATGCAAAAAAATCAGACTACAATATCTTATATCTATAATCAAGCCTATTATAAAAAACTTGTAAAAATTAGTTAAATCAGAATCAGTTTCACTCTGATCTTCGATGTGCTAACGAAAACAATTCTTTTTCGATTTGATTAATCATGACGCTTTCAATAGCTTACTGGGAAGTACACTTATAGAAATGATTCCTTATCAGTTGTACACATAAGTGTGGGATTTTGCAATTAACTTTGGGTTTTAATTGCAGATAGTCTTATTCGATTCAATACTGTGATTATAAATTGATTGCTCAAAGATTTATTGTCCAGTTTTGATAACATCAATTTTGATAACCTTGTAGGGTATTTCGATTTTGTCATGATATATATAGTCGGTGCTATTTCTTCGGAAGTTACACCCATTGCCTAAATGGATCGGACTGCATAAAGTTTAAATGCTATCTTGATGAAAAAGCAGGATTATATCCTGCTTTAGCTTTAGTTGCTTTGACCTCAACGGCCGACAAAAGATGACCACTTAAAAATCATTAAAAAAAAATAAAAACATTTCGTACTAAAGTCTATTTTAAAGTGTATATAATTTCGGAGTACCAAAGATAACCGATCTTTCTTCTTCATTAAATTAAGTATATTTGTCGTGTTCTATAGAAAGTGTGTGGCGGAATATAACAATTAAGAACGCGTGCTGGCAAAACTGGCTAATCAGTATACGTGAGGGGCGTCCCAAGATTTTGAGCGATATATGGCCCCTAATTTACAGCATAACCTGACAAACTGATAAGATGTCGATCGAACTGGTTGGTATAAAAGGCTGCCGATCGAAGTCTGGTTAGTTTAGTAATTGCTAACGGAATGAATCGATTGGTTTTGTGTGTTGTTGGGGTGCTCGCCTGCATCGCCGCCTGCCAGGCACTCCCGGAGCCCGAGAGCCCCATCGGACGCATTGTTAATGGCGAGCCGACCGCGATTGAAAACTTCCCCTATCAAGTGTCCATTCAGAGGACAAACGGCTTCCACTTCTGCGGCGGCAGTCTGATCAAAGATAACTTTGTCCTGACAGCCGCCCATTGCATGCAGAAGTACAAGCCTGCCGAGATGCAGGTTCGTCTGGGCTCTTCCAACAGCGACAAGGGCGGTGAAGTGGTCAGCGTTGAGTCGTTTAAATTCCATGAGGACTACAGCAGTGAATTCATGATCAACGATGTTGCCCTGATTAAGTTAAGCTCGCCAGTGCGCCTGACAGAAAGGGTGCGCACTATCCAGTTGGCCAAGGTGACACCAAACACAGGTACTCCGGCTGTTGTCACAGGGTGGGGCACCACCTGTTTCTTGTTCTGCTCATCGCCCACAGTACTGCAAAAGGTCGATGTTTCGGTGTTGCAAAAGGAGGAATGTGGAAGTGAAAATTTCTCATACGGCGAGAGTAAAATCCGGGAAACAATGGTCTGTGCTTATGGCGAGAAAAAGGATGCCTGCCAGGGTGACTCCGGTGGCCCACTTGCTGCCAACGGCGTATTGATCGGTGTTGTCTCCTGGGGCAATGGCTGCGCCTGGTCCAATTACCCAGGTGTATACGCCGATGTTGCTTCTTTACGTCCCTGGATTGAGAAAACCGTCGCCGAGCTGTAAATTAACCCAAATAAATGAATGAAAACTTTTTAATTAATATCGACATGTTTTTTATTTTACATTATTACAAGAATAGCCATTTAGGCATTTCAAGCCATATTTAACATTCTTTAATATTTGTCTTGTTGGAAAAAATGAGTGAATTTGAGTAAATTAAGGACATGCCTGCAAAATTTTAAAAATACCCTCTCCAAGTTTGTAGAAATGAATGGTTGAATGGTTAAGAAGTAAACTCAGAAAAGCATATTTAATCAATAATTAAGATGGCAGTCAATTTAAACGTTTTTTTTAATTTCTTTGAGAAATTTCATAGTTTCAGTTTTTGCAAGAATTTGTTCATTATTTAAATTGTTTTTTTCACGCAGACACGCCCTTAGCGAGAGCTGAACTGAAGCGAGTTCAGCTGGGTAACACCCAACCGGAATTTTGATTAAAAATGTTTTTAGATAAAAGATTACACTTATTCTCACACACACACACACACACACATACACATATGTACATATGTATATATATATATGTATATTTGTATGCTATGCAGTTAGAGCTGCGGATTTGCTTCGCCGTCTTTGTCTCCGCCTCGACTGTTTTATTGCTTGCTCGACGCCGGTTTGTGGGCGTGGAGTGGACTGTTTGTTGTTTTCTATAAAGCTGTTAAATACTTAAGTGTAATTTATGGCATGCGATATTATTCGGTTTTGTTGTCATGTTTGCTAAAAGTTTTACATATGCCCCGGCCAACGGCGCGCCGTGCAAAAACTAAAACTACAACCGGAGTTGACAAGAACTGGCAATGGAGTATCTCTAGCTGGATACTCGGCACTGTTATGCGAAAGCCAAGCCACCAAATTTCTTATGCCACAAGACACATAAATGGAATTGTTGCACCCCCCACCTTCCACCCGCTTCGGGCAGTTAGTTGACTTCTGTTCTTCGCTGCTGTTTTTGTGCTCCCCTTCTCCTCCACATCCAAAAATAAAGTTCTACTCTCTTTTCTAATAATTCTTTGCATATTTTCAGCTGGTTTGAGTGGCTTGTTTTGTGGTTGAGCTGTGAGCAGCACATACACATACACTCACACACACGGGCACACACATGAGTGAGTGTATATGTGTGCATGCACAAGTCTATTAAAACTTAATAAATGAACAAGTTATAGACAAGATGTACTATGTCCTGGGTGCTGTCATGCGGCTGTCTGATGACATGATAATGTTCACAGATTGACATTAGGCCAAGAGAATTAAAAGCTTAGTAACTAAAAAGCCAAATTGTGGTTTAATTTGAGGTTCAATTGACGGCAAGTGAATTGTTGACAAATTAATGTAAGTTTCACTTACCTGCTTACGATAATATTTTAGTTGACATATTATAAAAATTACAAAATTTATTATGAATTTCACAAAGCTAAATTATATCAGCTCAAATAAAAACAGCTCGTTAAAAAGTGTATTTTTTATTTTACAAGGCTGAAAATTGTATATTGATATAAATTAATGTTTAGAGTATAGCTAATAAATATGCTGAGCTGCTCATATAATGTATGTATTGCAATGCTTTGAAGTCCTTAGAAATGGTTAAGAAGGGTGTAATGAATTTTTGCGAGTGTATATTTGTTTGAAATTATAATACGTGTTAGCCTAGAGCTTCTTACTGACTCTATTTTTATGTTTTATTTATATTGGGACCATTAAATAACTAAAACTATTGAATAAAAATCGAAACAGAAAAATGCTTTCCATGTTGTGTGGTAAACTTCGTACACATGCCCTGCATGCCCGGCACATCCGATATTTTTGCTGTGCCACGCGTCTGGCATATAATTTTACAGTTGTGCGAACTTAACTGCATTTCACCGCTCGAGCGTTGCTTAAACATTGGAATTCATTTTCATTGTCATCGGCGTTGCGGGGGCAACAAGTTGCAGTCACGCCCATTGTTGGTATTGTCGTTGTTGCCGGGTCAATTGCTGTCCATTTGGGCAGCACACAAATATTCGATATTTTTTAGCATTTACGGTTAGGTTCTCAGCGAAAATATGATACTAAATCACGCAACCGCATTGACTGTGCCTCAAAAATTGTATCACTTTGTTGATTAAGTTTGCGAGAGATATTTTTTATTAATTTTTTATTGATTATTTAGATATAAATTATAATGGAAGATGAACAATTAAAAATGAATAAAATCAAATATTGATATGGAAATTTTAAATTCATTGATTTAAGCATAGAATTTCGTAATAAAATTACTTTAGTTTTTGTGAATCTAAATAAAGTTATTATATATTATTTTAAATAAATGCGACTATTGATGTAAAAATTATATTGTTGAAGACACAAAACCAAACTGGTAAAGTAGATGCCACGAATAATGAGGGGCAAGTGGTGACCATGAGGGGTTGCCCAGAAGGGGTTCCTAAGAGTGCATTTTAAGCACAAGCCTCTCTCGATGTCCATATGTTTATGACATAATGAAAGTCGACTTTTTTGCAGAGCACCTGCTCACATAACACATACACCATGTTGCCATCAATTGCAGATGATGTGGCATGGTTGGGCATACAGGGAGAAAGGAGCTGGTGTGTTACACTCAGTGGGAAACAGAGCTGCGGCACTCTCTGACAGTTATGACTGGGATTCAAATGTAATCAACAATTTCTAACTCGCTTTAGCATGGCTTGGCAACTTGAACTTCATATCCGAACAGGTTTATTATCTCAATCTGCTGGCTGCTCTGCAATAAACTGTCAGATTTTTGGGTTAGTCGAATAAAAGTTCAGTCACTGGCAAAGGATCAAAATGACTTGATGACTTCCTTTCTCATTCACATTTATTTTTTTTTTTTTTTCTTTTTTTCCTATTTTTGCATACAATATAATATCATAATAATTTAATACTCGTCTGACTGACAACATTTGCATCTCAAACAGTAAGTGGGGAACTGTGCCAGATTTATAGTTGACTGTGTGTGTAATGAGTGTGTGTGAATGGGTGGTTGGTTTCAGAAATATATGACAACTGTGACTTAGCCATTAATCGAAAGTTTATAATATTTATTTAAAATTAACTTATATTTAAAATATGTATGCACATAATAAAGTTATGAAACAGTTAATATAAAAACTGATTAATTTTTATTTATATATATATAATAAATATTATGATTGTTATTTGAATAGATATATAAATTTTTCAATATTTTCTCATTTTAAATTTAATTATTTAATTAATCTTGTTATGGTTGAAATTTTTGGTTTTTGGCCACGTTTTTCTTCTTTTTTTTATGCCCACCTATAGAAATATTTCCATGGATGTGTGTGGGTATTTATTGAGTTCATCAATCAAATTTAAATCAATTAAGTCAAGTTATCGTTGTTATGTTGAGCTACGGCTTTTTGTCGATTCGAATCGCAAACCAAAGCATTTAAGCTGAGAGACTCAACGAGCTTAACCAACAACATATTTAATTAATTTAATGCTAAGCGTTGCCAATACCCTAATCTACCCCTTGCCACCCGTTGCATTCCATACACTTTCAGCTTTTAAAAAATGTTTAAGTGCATGTTGAACTTTTGAAGTGCAGCAAACAACTAATTAATTAATTTTGTTTTTTATTTCGTTGAATTTAGAAAGTATTCAAGGCTTAAAACTCTTCAAAAATTAATTAATATTAATAATAATGTATAATACACATTAAAATATGTTTAAAAATGTATGATTAAATATTTTGAGAATACATCAAATTAGTTATACATAATAATTTATAATTGAATACGTTTTAAAACATTATTAAAAAATTAAATACTTATCCACATGTATCTTAAATGTATTGATAATTTAAATAATCTTAAATTATCTATACTATATATGTGTCCAAAAAATCGCATCAATTACTTCAATAAATAGTAATATATTTTTGTACTTGGGTGTTAAACTTTTTTGGGTCATTGACTTCGGTTTTTCATCGAGTGTGCACTTGCTTCTTTCAGGCTGAGGTTGGCCATAAAGTCAGCCACTCATTACTCATTTGCCACAAACTTTTCGTGACTTTTAATATTTTCTAAAATGCACTGTAAACACTGACACACACAAACTCACAGACACAACTAAGTTGCATGTTAACAGAGAGAAGTGCTTTCATTGTATTGATTTTACTGAATCTTTAAGAACAAAATGTGGGCAACAAAATGGGGCAGCTTGAGCGTGTTGCAAGTGGTTGTTGGGGTTGGGCACTGAAATGTCGGCCAGACAACAAATCGCCAGCTATAAATTCTGCACTTAAAAAGTTTGCACAGTTTGAGCATTTTGTGGTTTTTCATTGTTGTTGTTGTTGTTCTCGACTCTTTACACAATCATTTTTTGGTAGGCTTTCAGTACAAAACACAAAATTCCCTTGCCGTAGCATTTGTTTTTTGTTTTTTTGCTGACATTTACAATTTATTTTTTAAATTTCTAAAATGGCTTATCTGCAGCTTCTACGCTTGACTTACACTCAGATGGGCGACAAGTGTGGGCGTGGCCAGGTCCTCTAACATGTGTTTTGTCTGTCGAGTTGGCAACAAGTGGCTCTCATGCAGGTCGTTCACCAAGTGATTTGCCCTGTTCATTTGCAATTTTAAGAATAAGATTTTACATCACTAGTTCAATTTGTCTGTGAAATTTTTTGAAGGTCGAAATCTATAGACAGTTTTTAATGCAAATCTTTCCCACTCATAAAAAAAAAAATACTTTTTTGCTATTTAATAATGTCTGAAATAAAATGTGTGATTTTAGTTAGAATCAGTTTTAATTGTTTGCAATTGGGTATACTTTATTTTGGTTAGCAGCCTTAAGGCTTTTATTTCTTCTTAAAACTTAAGAAAAGTCGACAGCAAAAATCTATTTGCTGCACACGAGAGTCATGAATTCAAGCATGCCACAAAAGCTCGACGCCAAACAGCTGCCTACCTAAAAAAAACATGTTGCTTGAAAAATTAGTAACTTTTTCTCTTGGGCATTTGGTCGTTGATAAGTAGATGGCAAGCTGGCTTGCAACATTTTTCATAATTGTGCATCTTACTTTGTGTTACTATGTATATTAAGTTTAATATATGTAGCTCTATTTCTACCAATATTACCATGTAATTATTAGTACTATTACTAACTTATCCTACACTCTTCTGAGTCGATCAAACAAACATATTACTTAATGTTTGAACACCGGACATCATTGGCTGACTAACACTCAAAGGACTTTTAAGTTATTTAGTTTGATAATTTATTTATGTTAGACTATTTTAAATAATAAATAAATATTAGAAATTTAAAAATAATTATTTAAAGAGTAAAAAAAAATTTTTTTTTAATATTAAAATTCATTTAAGTCTTAGCCAAGCCTTTAGGTCTTACGTATTTAGTTGTGGATTATGCTAGAGCTAAAATCCGAGTCTTAACTCTTGTAGTCTTAGCTAGCTTTTAATATTTTACACTGGTTCTTCTAAACTCCAAACACGCACAAAATATGCATATGTATATGTGCATGATGGTTTGCAGAGGGGGAGGGCAGACTGTTAGAAGCAAAGTTTTACGAGAGTGTAAATTTGTTGTATGTTTTTCTTAACTGAAAGTTTTCGTAACATTTTGTTCCAGCTCTTGTGCTTCTTCTTACACATACACCTTATCAGCAGATTTTGCTTTCGCATTTGCTTTTCGCCTTCTAAGTGATTTTGTGTGTAGCATACATTCAGGCGTCTGTCAGAACCCGTTTTGAAATGCGCGGTCAAAAATTGTTGTACCGTGTGCACCATTTCAGATATACACCCCTTACCATCATTTTATGTGCCAGTCGCTAAACTGAAACCGTTTAGCATGGCAACCAGAAAAGATACTCAAATTGTTGGTTGTTCGTTTCTTTGTGTTATTTTAACATCTGCTAAGATTTATAAAAATGAATTAGAGCTCAAATTTTCCTATTCACTTGCATATTTATCTTGGGGACTTACAGCGATCTTGAATTTGGATATCTCTTAATCAAAACCAATTGTTATCAAAATAAGATTAGTTAAATTTATGGCCAAGGGAGTATTTTAATATTTCATGGAATCGCTATAAGAATAACTTTTCAAACTTTTTAACTTAATTGTGAGGATAAAATTTTAAAATAAATGCAGATGTAGATGTGAATATAATCCGAATCAATTCTCTAATCGTTGTCTTTCTTTGAAATTTTTGTGAGTTTACTTATTGATTTTTTAAATAATTCTCGATATACCAATCTTTTTCTCTCTGGTTTTCTTCTCTGTCTCTAACACTTTCTTTATATAAAACTTACTTAATCTCTCTACATCTCTCTCTCTCCCTCTCTACCTCATTCTATCACTCCCTTACTCAGTCAATCCATATTTCCCTCTTTCACCATCTTTCTCTTTTTTATTTGTTATTTATAAATGAATAAATATTGTTTTAATATAGTGTTAAATATAATTAAAAATCACGCCCTCATTTTGCACTTAGGGGATAGTTAATTCAATTTCTGGGATATGTTTAAAGTGCCATTTCTGCATAAATATTTATTTAATTTAACCCAAATATCTGTCAGACAAGTTACACATTCCAAATGACTTTGTTTTTGGTAGTCGAGCAGCTTCCGCTTGAACTTCCGCTAAGAAGGGCCCAGATCCTGACTCGTAACCCTGGTTCTGCTTGGAAACTCCCAAAGTTCCCCGGACAGACTGTTCACCTCAGTTCACCTCAACATCAAAATCGGCATCAGTAACGCTTTCGCTTTCGCTTTTCTCTCTGCTCGTTTGGGCTTATTAAACATTTATTGTGTTTGCTGAGTTTCCGCTACAATTTGTTTAAGGCTTCCTGTTGTATTTTGGCTTTTTTACGGCTACGCCAACGGCTCGTCGGCTCGTCGCCCACACTCCACACTCCACACCCCAACTCCAACCCCTACCACCTACCTCCTTTGCGTCGCGTCGTGTCCTGTTCACTCACGCCTACTTATTTTAAATCCGAAACCGTTTACACATCAACAACTTTTCACTCTCTTATCTCGACTGCATTTGATGTGTCCCATGTGTGTGATGCCGACGCCAATGCCAACGCCATCGCCAACGTCGACGTCGACGTCGATGTCGACACCGTTGTCCTTGTCGTCCCTTCATCATCTCCACTTACACAAAGGAGCGTGTAGCATTATGTAGCATGGGGCAATCTTCTCGCTTTGAGCCTCTCCTGTTCAAACTGAGTGCCTCTTCCGCATATGTGGAGAGACGGTGAATTAAATATCTATCATTCAATTTTCTTGCACTTCACTTTAAAAAAAAACTAACTAAGCAAAATAGTTAGTTAGGGGAAAACCAACTCGGATATTTCATTTAAACAAAGTTCAGCAAATAAGTGTAATTTTAAGAATCTAATTATCTAATAAACATAAGAACTTTATTGCATTAACCTATTTACATATATATATATATATATATATATGTAACTAGAACATTTTTCATGATTAGAAAAAATGATTGCAATTATGGGATTTTCTTTTGAAATTGTTAGATTTTATTTCTCGAAAGCAGAATATGATTCTTGAGTTTGGAAAAAATATTGTATATGTATATTTTCTACATCTCATGAGTGTTCAATACCTATTTGGATGACAGCTCGATTGGGTGATAACTCGAGAAGATTATTTATCGAAACAAATAAAGTATAGAAAAAGTGAGAAGTTTGGTTTACTTTTTGTGCTATAATGTGTAATTTGCCCCATATTTATTTCCTTGTTTTCCAATAACATATATATTTTGTTACAACAGTTAGCTGTAAATTTATGACTACATCGCTAAGTAAAATGACTTTGTTAAACTTTAATAGAAGGTGCTAGCAGTTTGTCATTAATTACACAGCTAACTTTTCACGAGAAAATTGAAGTGATAAACAAAAAATGACAGTTCTTAAATTGTGAAAAGAATGTATTAATGTGTAATATTTTAATTACGTTTCTTGCTTTGGAATATTTAAATCAAATTTAAGATATTCGCGTACTTCTGATAATTTGGTACACATGTGTTTTTCATTGAACATTAAATGTCATTTAAAGTCTATATACATATAATCTGTTTTCCGCAAGTGTATTCAATATTCGGCAGAAGTTAAATAAGAATTTCGCTGTTTTGCTTGCCAGTCTTTTTTAAGGCTCTGCTGCCGAGCACTTAATAAATTATGATTTGCCTGTTGTTGGGTGCTGCTCAAGTGTTGCCAACAAGTTGTTGCCAGTTGCTGTTATGGTTTTATGCACCTCATTTGGTTTATAAATGGGTAAAAAAAAATAGCAGCGCGTTCGTATCTGGCAAAAATATCAATTACAATTAAATAGATTAAACCTTATCATGCAACAACTGTCGCACAAGTGTCCTGACAGCGAAGACAACGTCGAAAAGCGGCGCAGTTAAAGCAACAGCAAACCAAACTGTCACACACACACACACACACACACATACACATACATACATATATATATATATATATATATATATATATATATAAATATGGAGAGTTACGCGACAGCTACACACATACACACTTCACCACACACACACACATAAGCACACATTTATACAAGGACACCAGGAGTAAGGCAACTGTTAAAACGCTCTACAAGATTAATGAACGTACAAAAGTTTAGAGACAATGCCGATGACGACGAGGACAATGAGGACGAGGAAGGGGATGAGGATGAGGACGTGAAAGACAAGGACGAGGACAACAACGAGGACAACAACATGACAAGCGGCGGAGACTGTCGCAAAATGTGCAGACTGCAAAAAATATCAACAAATATTCGGAATTAACGGTCGAAATTTGAATGCCCTAAAAAAACAAGAAAATAAAAAATGTAATGGCTACTGAAGAGTGAAATTTAGTTTAAAAGTGATAGGCATTTGTAATCTAATGATACTTTTATATGTCCAAGTTAAAAAAAAAAATAGATCTTGTGAAATATTATATATTTATCGTGAGCTGTAAAGAGTCTTTTCTTAACATTACAAAATATTATCCACATATATAATGATAAATATAAGATTTGGAATTTTCTATATAGCTTAACGATAATATGGTCTTAGTGAAGACTTTGTATAAGTTAAGAGCAGGATTTGATTAAATTATTGTTTCAATAAATATAATTAATTGCATTTTTATTTTGTTTATTATTGTTTGAAATATCAATTTTCAGAAGTGCTAACATGCTTTGGGTAACATTTTCAACCCTTGCAACTGATTAAAAAAGGAATGTAAATTTCACCCTGACTACGACGAGTCCCGACGGACTTCGAAACATATCGGAGTATTCACAAAATAAGTGATACTTAACCTAGAGTCAGTTGAAACACATTTCAATTATGAAAAGAAGCAAATATTTCCGATTATGTTTTATATAAAAAAATAAAAACTTGATTAATTTATATGAAATATATTAAAATACAAATAAATATTCGATCTCTATGGTCCATAAATAAATTCTAAAATAACTGAAAAATCTTAAAAATAATTTCTTTACTGACTTGTTTCAGTGTAAATGTCTATACTTATTCCGAATACCCTTCATTAGGGTATGGAACGCACTTAGGCGCGACAAATCCGTAAGTTGTGCAAATTTATTTTGGCGTGATTTTCATTTCACTAATCGAATCGATTCTTATGCGTTTCATTTGATTTGAGGCTGTCTGACTTTTCGCCTTACGCGCACGAATAATTTATCCAGCTTCGTAGTTTACTGACCGTCATTTGTTTCTGTTCTTTTCTGCTTCCATTTGTTTTCTAGTTTCTGCTGAACTAAAATTGTTGGGATAGGTCTTCTTTAATAATGGTATGAAGAGAACCTCTTCTCTCTTCTTATATTATTGCATTTATTTTCGATTTATTTGGAATGCGTCTTTAAAGTGTAAAATACAAATTGTTTATCTACGTTTCACACATTTAAATCAAGCAAGTGCGAGTGAGCAAGATAGCTAAGAATTTGTGTCTATATTCTCCATCTCAGTCTTGCTCTCACTCTCTTTTGAGTAAGCGACTTTGATTCCTCAGTGAGTGTTCGCTTTCCTTCTTGGAGCTTTTGTTTATATTGCTTCGTTTTCGATTATCGCGCATTGCAATTATCGATGCATGCGCCTCCCACAACACCGCCACCATCATCACCCACACTGTCAACGTCTGTAACTGTAAATTTGGTTAGTAACAGAGCTCAGTCACAGTTGTTTCATCTCGCTCTGTCTCTCTGCCGTTTCTCCTCTTCCATTTGGTTTTATGCCATTTTGGTAATTGTTGCTTGTTGCTTGTTGAATTCAGCTGGCAGCCAAGTAAAAAATCCAAGCACTTGTCGAGATGGTTGCTCAGTTCTTCTTTTCATTTTCTTATTTTCTTATGTTTTCTCTCTCTTCATTGCCTTCTCGCCAGTCATTTATTATGCAGCCACTTTTTTATGCAACGCCTCAGAAGCAGGCAAGCTAGTGCAGGACCCCACAGCCTAGTTGACCATCACCCGACAAACAAAAAAATAAATAAAAATGTAGTCAGCGACAAGTACAGTGAAGTCTGCTGCTAAATGAAGTCTTGAGTGTTGCTGTTGTCAAGTTGATGAGCAATTGTAAAACGTCGGATGATGTCGGACACAAAAGACGCTGAGAGTGACAAAGTAAGAAAAGAGAGACGAGAGAGAACAGAGGAGAACGTTAGTTAAGCATAAATGAAAGAATATAAAGAAAAAATTGTAAAATAGAAAAGAATGTTGAATTGAAGACTTGCGTTGAAAATAAATAAAAAATATCTTGGTTGATAATAAGTTTGAGGAAAAATTATAACGAATTTAGAGAGAACACAAATTAACAAAAATTACAATAAAAGGCAATGTGTGAAAAAAGGGATGACGAGAAAAATATTAACAAGTCAAAACAATATTGAATTTATATTATATAAAAAATAATAGGAATACGATACGCAGCCAGGGGTGGGAAAAGCACGGAGGGGATAAAAATAGCAGTAGAATTTGTGAAATATAATCTAAAGTATAGAGAATGAGAAAGAGAGAGAACAGAGAAGCCTCTGTCTTACTTTGTTTGCTTTGTCTGTTGCTTTTATGTTAGACTCCGCAGATCTCTTTACCGAACACACCTTAGCTATAAATATGCTGGTATCCGTCCGAAGGATTCATGGTAGGATATCAAGAGACTACCACTCCAAGGTCTGTGCACTGATTGGTAAGTGATCTATCAGTGTTCCATTTCACCTATCGTCGTCCATTTCATGAGAACTGTGAAATTTCACTTGAATATGTATTCATCTATATATTTGATCTATAGGTTGCAAAAGTAAGGGAAGTTCATCTAAAGAAGTAGGGCATAGAACCTATTAAAATGGAAATTAAAGATAACATGTACAATTTACACCCGCTAAGTTTTTCCAAACCTACATTAAAATATCGTTTATATAGAGTTTGGAATGAATATAATCAATTATCTTTTTTATATACCCAATCCATTTCAAGCTTATTAAGCAAAATTGAATTAAAAATTTGATCCGCCTTTTTAACTTAAAGTTAAATATTTTAATTTTTAGGTTAATTAGTTTTATTATCTTTTACTAATTGTTTTTTTCTATGTCGATTTAATTTAAATAAAATAAATTAATTTATATTTCTTATTTCATTGTTTATAATTTAAATTAACTTTCGCTATAACGATAATATCAAAATAATAATTAGTTAAGCGCATATTTTCAATGAATATTGTTGACATATTTAAATTAAAGGTATTCAGTCAAATTTGTATACATTGAATATTATTAAAAAAAAAGCACATTGTCAAAGTAACCTTCCAAATATATTTAATAAACATTTTTGTTTAAAATGAAATCAATACATTTATCTGTATTTTGTAAATAAACGTATACACATCTTTTAGATTTTCATCGACTTTACTAACTGAATAATAAAGAAGCTGCCCTTCGTCAAGATTTGTCCCATTTCAAGCACTGGACAATATTAGCCGGTTCAAAAGCCCTATTG
Organism: Drosophila dives; assembly: GCA_035042365.1. Taxonomy (NCBI): domain Eukaryota; kingdom Metazoa; phylum Arthropoda; class Insecta; order Diptera; family Drosophilidae; genus Drosophila; species Drosophila dives. Next base: position 2,147,038 of record JAWNLJ010000097.1, on the reverse strand, counting down.
AAAACTTAGGCAAAACTACACAAAAACAATGTAATGTGTGCCATTGCCATTGCCAAAAATGAGGATAACAACAATAATAATAATAACAAAAACAATGACAACGTCGACTGCAATCGAAGAACCTGCAAAATGGACAAAACTTGTTTGGCTCACAGCAAGAATAAATGGCCTCAAGCGATTGACCAAAACTGGCCTAAACTGACTGACTGACTGCTGCTGTTGCTCCTGCTGCTACTGCTCCTCTTACTCTGCCTGGGCCTGGGTAATCCTGCACACTCACACACACACCTCACCAAACTACCCATCGGCAGTCCTTTTGTTTTAGTCAGGTCGTGTGCCATTTTGAAGCAATTTTTACTTTTTTAATTGACATTTGTTTGTGCACTCTATCGCTATTTATGTGTGTGTGTATGTATGTGTATGTAATGTGTGTATGTGTGTAAATATTCATGTGTGATGGTTGTGTTCGGCTGTAGCACTTTACGACCGGCGGCAGACATTTTTGTAATTATAGCACAAAATTGATTTGATTTTTGATTTTAATAGGTATTGACAGTATTTTTAATGAAGCGGAGGCTTACAAAATACAACACTGATCTATATATAAATTGTATATGTGTACATACAGATACATACACATCGACTTTCATAAATTAGTGAAACAAAGAATAGCAACATTACGAAATTTTAATCAAATTAAATAAATAAAAAATGTAAACTATGTCTTTATTCTTTTTTTTAGAGTCTTCTTCCACTTCAAAAACGGCATTCATCAGTATCATCATCAAGCTTACAGATTTAACAAAAAAAAACATAGGTAAACATTTGTTGTGAAAATTGTGCTATTTTCTATTAGACAACTCTATGTTTTTAAGAGTTCGAATGTGTTTGCACAAAGTAAGCCCGAAAAGCTTAAACATTGAATCTAATTGAGTATTTAGTGCAGAGTCACTCGTAAGTTGGTTGTCATACATGTTGAAAATAATATTATTTTACATTCAATGCAACCATGCATCAGTAACATAAGTATGTTAAGTCCCATATGATACACAACGCTGGTGCTACTCAGTTTTATTTTCTTATCCAGGCATTCCCTGACGCGGGGAAAGGATTTTCGCTCCAACAGGTTATGGGCCCAGAACGCGTGGCCTGATAAACATGAGTGGGCTGTACCAAATAGCTTGAAGAAAAGAATTATGATTCTTGGTGCATACAGATGCGAAGCGTGTAGGATCTATGGGATGTTGCGTCGGGGGATTTAAAACAGTCTGATGAGGGCGAAAACATTAACTGGAGTGCGTTAGATCGTAAGGCATTGGCAACGATCACGCTAAGTGTTAAAACATCGCAATTGGGATACATCAAGAATTGCACAACGTCGCAGGAGGCATGGATTAAGTTGCGCGAAGTCCATCAGCCAAGCGGGCCGGTTCGTAAAGTCTCGCTTTACAAAAAGTTGCTCAATTCTCGCATGGCGGAGAGGCAAAGCATGGCTAGCTATTTGATCACATTTAATGAAATCGTGGATCAGCTTGCCGTAGTTGGAATAAAAATAATTGACGAGGTCAATGTCATTATTTTGCTTTCCAACCTTTCTGACAATTATAAGAATTTCGTTGTCGCCATCGAGACGCGCGACAGTCTGCCAGCGTTTGAAATTCTGTGCATAAAGTTGAAGGATGAAGGCGAGAGGAAAGAAGGCGCAGAGAAGCAGAGCGATATCACGCAGGTCTTTACAGTTAGACAACGGCATAACGCTACTGCGAAGGTCACCACAAAAAAAAAATTGAAAAAAGATCGCCTGTTACAAATGTGGTGACACAGGGCATATTAAAGCGAATTGTCGCAAATTAATTAATTAATGTAATAGCGACCAGACAAAGGATTTGCAGCTTACTGAATGCATTGGATGCAAGCAGTTTTAAGAAACTCAGCTGGTGCTTGGACAGTGGAGCAACAATGTTTTCAAAGTTCGAGGCGCATACCGAAACGATCTGTTTAGCGGACGCCGGCACCTTGCAAGCAGAAGGCAGAGGTAAAGTGAAAATAAAAACGGATTTGTACACACTGGTACTACACAACGTATAGTACGTACGTACGTACCAAAGTTGACGGGCAATTTCATGTCGGTGGGACAAGCCGTAGCAATGAAGTGTAAGGTACATTTCGATGCGAGCAGTGCACGAGTTTTCCAAGGCGGCGAATGTATACTCGAGGCCGAACAAGTAGGAAATCTGTATACGTTTGAAAGTCATCGTAACAGATGTTATGCAGCTGTTAAGTCGGACGGCGAGTTGTGGCATAACAGATATGGTCATCTGAATTATGATAGTTTGCGTGAAATGGCAAACAAGACGCTGGTGCGAGGAATGGAAAATGTTGACGTGTTGCAACGGGTGTCGTGCAAGACGTGTATGCTGAACAAGGTTCACGTGTAACCATTTCCGGGATCAACAGAAAGCCGAGCGGAGGAACTTCTGGAACTGGTGCACACTGATGTGTGGCCCTTTCGAAACGAAGTCTCTTGGCGGCGCTAAGTATTTCCTCAAATTTATTGATGACAAGTCAAGGCGGATTTTTGTGTATTTCCTGAAAGGAAAGGACGAGGTTTTCCGAAAGTTCGTGGAGTACAAAAATTTGGTAGAGCGTCAAACAGGAAGGGTGATCAAATAAATTCGCAGCGACAATGGACGCGAATATATGTACAAACCTTTCAACGGGTTTTTGAAAACCAATGGAATTGCACGGCAATTGACGGTGGCGTACACTTCGCAACAAAATGGTGTTACCGAACGAGCTAATCGTACGCTTGTGGAGATGGCCAGATGCTTATTGAATCAATCAGGCATGGATCAGTCAGTGTGGGCAGAGGCAGAATGCAAGACAGTCGTCGACAAAAGAGATGTTCTCTTTGATGAGGCCAGCTATCTGGAGAAGGCAAAGGGCGAAGCAATCACATTTGGTATGGCAAATGTAGGGCATCGAGTTGAGCAAACTGGCGAAGAGAATGATGGCGATGAAGTTGACTCCAGCGGCAAAGACATCACATCTCGGTCAGATGCTACGGATCAAAATGCGGATGAAACCTTTGAAAGTGCTAAATATGACGCAAAGCTGGAGGAAGAGCAGATCCCACGAGTTGGACCTGGTAGACCGAAATTGCTTAGGACGGGCAAACCTGGACGCCCAAGGAAGCAATATAATATACTCAGCGCTATGGATACAAGTGAGGTACCCGTTCCAGCAACCTACTAGGAAGCTATAATCGGTTCGCATGCTTCGTTTTGGCAAGAAGCAATGCAACAAGAGTATGAGGCTTTGTTTACGAATCAAACCTGGCAGCTGGCAGATTTACCAAAAGGTCATCGTGCAATTGGTTGCAAATGGGTCTACAGTTTGAAGCGAGATGCTCACGGCCAAATAGAGCGTTTTAAGGCACGACTGGATGTTCTAAAGGATACTGTTTAAATGAAGCAACCGCTAGGATATTCTGAAGCAAATCAGGCGGAAGTGTTGCTGCTAAAAAAGGCGAAATATAAATTGAATTGTAAGCATGATTGCATTGTGGAAGGGTGTTGAAAATAATGTTATTTTACATTCAATGCAACCGTGCACCAGTAACATAAGTATGTTAAGTCCCATATGATCGATAGCTTTAATGTTAATTTACAGTCTTGAATAAACTTCGCTTGAGCACACAACGATGGTGCGACTCAGTTTTATTTTCTTATCCAGGCATTCCCTGACGAGGGGAAAGGATTTTCGCTCCAACAATATATATACATGTGGTTGTACGGTTCGCACTTGAACAATGCCTCAAATAATTATCATTGAACACGAACAAAAGAATAATGAACGCATATTAATTTCAATAACTCAATTATAATTTATTATAATTAAATTTAACTCAAACAATTTTAAATAAGAGAAATTCCATATTTGAATCATTTGCCCCTTCGTATAGATGTCAAAGAATATGCAGAGCTCATAACAGATAAATAATGTAGCATTTTTATTCTTTGCATTTTCGTATTGGTTTTGCCCAATGTCCGTTATTATGCCTGTCTGTCTGTCTTTCTGTCTGTCTGTCTATCTATCCATCTTTCCGTTGTATGATGTATGTTTTCGTCATTCTTAGAGTTAGAGACTTGATATTGGATCTGTGCCGCGTCAGACAAAGTGTTAAAACTGGATGTGGCTAATAAATCGAAAAGCTCGATAAAAGCAATTGATAAGCTTACATATTGGCTAATAGGTTGGTGGCGATGTCCTTGAAAAATTGGCATATGTCACGCCCACAAGTTTAACGCCTTTATAAATTCTTGAAAACCTATAACACAATTGTTCGCCACGCCTACACCAGCGCCCATATTCTCCAGAACCGATATTTTGAAAAGATTAATTAATAACTCTGCATTTCTACCACTAATTTGATGCTAAGGCCACCAAACTTACCTTCCAAGTTTGGCGAATTGCCTTCAAAGATCGGCTTATAAATTTTGAGACCACGCCCACACACCCCGTCCTCAAATATATAATGATAATAAAACTTTTACAGTATATTACTGGTAACTACAATAAAAGAGGTCGCTTAAAATTGGATGGCCAACGCCCTAATTCGATTCTAAGAAATATTTTGTGTTTTGTAAAAAACTAAATGATGAAACTTAAATTTTCATAGTTCAGCAATTTCTAAAAATATATATTTAATTATTATCATACTATTGTTAAAACTATTGCCTGCTAAAATATTATCTCATATACATAATATATTCTTACATTATACAATATTATATATATATACAATTTCGTTACAAACTTATTATGTATTTTATTTAGTTATCATAGATGTATCATTTTGAGCTATTATAATCTGGACATATGATCATCCCTGAATATCATGCATCGACTTTTTTCAATCAACGAAACTTCAGCATTTGCTAGAATTAGGATTCGAATTTCAGTCTTTTTTCCAGCAAGTCTGCAATTCCTAAAGAAAAATAATTGCTGAAAAATAAATTGTACAGCAACAACTGAACAATTTTGCACATTTATATTTATATATATAATATATATATATATTTTGCAATTTGAAAAGATTTTATTATATATATATATTTTATACGTTTTTCCACTTTGTAAACACTTATTGAACGTACATATCCATTCAATCTATTTTTTTTTTAATTTGAAGAGAAACTATTTTTATTATGTTTTATGCATATTTTTTCTTAAGCTTTAAAAATTCACTTACATATTGATTTTACACTATTTAATTTACCCAAATTATTTTAATTAAGAATATATATAATTAAATGTGCTGTTAGCAAAAGATGTGCAAATAAATAAATACTAAATAACTTCTTTTGAGGTTTAGATTATAAATAAGCTAGCCTGGCTAGGAGAGGCACTGTTCTAGCCCTCTCCACTTATAAGGAATATATCTGCATGCCCGTAGCTGCTAGTAAGCAAAAAATAAACAAGGTAAGTACACACAGGTAAAACCTTAAATGGCGAAGCTGCATAGCATGGCACACCACAAAGAGCCCAATATCAATGCGAAACACAGTGAAGACCTGTGTAATCTCAGCCGAACAAGTTGCTCTGCAGTAATCCGGGCTATAACAGGACTCTAAATAGTTGAAATTCCTGCCAATAGACACTTTCCAATCTTGCATATTCCCACAAGAATTCAATTGAAAAAAATAATATTGATAATTTTGTAATTACTGTGAAATGGGTATGGCTAAGTGCAGCAGCATTTTATAATTAATTTGATATTAAAGGTGAGTTTATTGGCAATTCAGAATCAAATCCTCACCTGGGGAAGTGGAATTGTCTGTTGGCCTAGGCTAAATTTGCAAATCGACAAATATGTCCCGCTCAATACTATTGCACTAATTTATGAATGTATGTGTATGCGTATGTGTGTGAATGCATGTGTGTGTAGGTGTGCTTTTGATGGACAATGTTTGCTTATCGCTTTACTTGCTCTCTTCCCCGCTCTATCTTTGTCTCCCTCGCACTTGCACTCGCACTCTCACACACACACACACACACACACACACACACACACACACTGTGCACGTGACTGACGCCTTGCAAGTAACCATTGCCAGTTCCTATTCCCATTTACAATTCCCACTTCTATTGCCCATTGCCCATTGCCCATCGCATGTATATGTGTGCGTGCTTGTAAATGTATGCAAAGATAGCATCTGTTTTCGTCGTGTTGCCGACTTACACATGTAAGTCACTCATATTGCCATGTCTCTCTCTCTCTGTCTCTCCCTCTTCCTCTCCCTTTCTTCGATTCTGTCTGTGTGTCTGTGTGTGTGTGTGTGTGCTTAAGCGCCAACATTCATTACACATGTATGCGTATTAGGCGCAAATATTGGGGCTTTACTTAAACAGCATTAAGTCGAAATTAACATGTCTGAATAGGCTGCGTGCTGAGCGTCATAAAGCCCCACAAAAGCTTTGCTCTGCACACAAACACAATAACACACAAACACACAAGTAGACCAAACACACATGAAAATAGTTTCAGTTGGCCGAGAATCTTATTTTTCAATTTCTGTTAAATTCAATCTATCAAATGCAAGCGCATAAAAAAAAGCAAAAATAAAAAAATCTAAAAAGCCAACCAGCAAAAAATGTAAACCAAAACTTCGTTTTGAGCAACCAACAAAACAAGAAAAGAGAGAGATCGGAAAAAACATACGAATGCAAGCTTTGCAACAAGCAATAACAAATAACAAACAAAAAAGGAAGGTGAAAAAACGACACTCAATAAATAAATAAAATTTCGGACAAACTCACACATATTGACTCACACGTTTCCTATGTGTAGTGTCATTGTGTACTAAAATGTGCCAAAAATAAAAATTGCACCTTTCACGAAGCGCGGTGACATCGTCTTTTGGTCGACAGGGCTCGCAAAAGCTTTTGCTAAATTGAGTGAGCTTTGAAGAGAAGCAGAGATTACAGCAAGGACAACTCTCTTAAGAGGTGAATTTGGCTTGAGTTATAATTTGCACTACTCTTGAGAGCATTTGAAATAAAGAGTGATCTGTGAGTCGAGTCGTTAAATTAGTCTTGAGTGTTGTAAATGTCGTACAGTGCATATGAGTAAGCCACACAGCACTTGAACACTCACTCTCTCTTTCATTCTCTTAAGTAAGTGAGTGTTAAAAATTCAATTTCACCGTTAGACTCTTGAGCTAGAGCCACAAAGTGCATAATTTCAAGCAGAGCAGTTAAAAGAGTTTCTGAGTAATAACAATACCTCAAAATAAAAATGAAAGAATCACTCAACTATTGCAATGAGCGGAGTTGCACTTATTTGGTTCTCATTTATTTTTTGAAATTTAAATGAAAAACATCACAATTTAGCTAAATTTTAATATTGAATATTGAATAACAAATTCATGTTCAATTTTACATATTACATATTTTAATTTAAATTTAATTTGAAACAAATAAAAATCACAAATTGATATTTATTTTGAATATACACAATTTTTTAAATATGCTACATGTTTTAATTTAATTATAAAATTAAATTGATTATAAATAAGACGTCGAATTTCACTCACTTTAATCCTTTGTTAATATATTACAATGTAATTTGCAAAGTTTTATTTAATTATAAATAAAAACAATTTGTAATATTAAAATAATTTAATATTTTATATTTACTATAATGTCAGCATTTCTCGCATTGGGATAGTTTTTAGTTGTAAATTAAAAATGAGCATAATTTTGACTCCATTATCGTGTTTGATAATGAATCAGATGCTAGTCATCCAATACGTTGCCATATCTATAAAGGAGCCATTTCCAGAGCAGATGAACCAGTCGGACATCGTCGCAGATGAAGAGCAGCAAAGATCTCAGTTGATTCGCAATCAGCTGATTGGCAGCAGTTGCCCAACTCTGATCAGCCGGATGCATTATGCAACAGATCGGGAATACTATAAGCTAAATGTAACTGGAGAGAGAGTCGAGCGTTTAATGAGTCAACCTGGCCAACAATCAGTTGCATTTATAGCCAAATGTAGAAACTGCTCTTCTTCTTTTTGCCTGGCCAATTCTAATCAAGCATCGACAAACACGAGAAAATCGTTAGTTTTAACGAGCAGCTGCTGTTTTCAAAGTCCGCACAACAATTACACATTATTATTATTATTATTATTTATTATTATTCGAGTAGTGCTACGAAAATAACATGACATGAATAACAATTGGCATGAGCTAATTGGCAAAGTGTGCTTCAGTTGCAACAAATTAGGAATAATCTACGCGATTTATTTTATAATTTAGTTCATTGATCTATTTGAAGTTTTAATTTTTTAATTTTTGTATAAATGCATTGAAACAAAATAAAATAAATAAATAAAAATAATGTAATTATTAAAATAAATGGAGATACAATTTATCTAATGCCACAATTTATATTCAAAATTTGAAACCAAATCAACATTTAATGCTGATATAAAAAAAAATAATTGTAATTTTAAATGGGCTCAAAGTGTACAAATTGACCAACTTAAATTTGTTAATTATTTTAAAATGAATATTTTATATTTTAAAATAAAATTGTTTAAAAAAAAATATAATATAAATTTAATTTCAATAATTTCATAAATATGTTTTAATTATTTGTACAATTTGCTATCTTTCTGACTCGCTTTTTCTATATCTTTCTCTTTCTGTGTCTGCCTTCTTCTGGATTCCTTTCTTATCGAGACATTGTTGACAAGGCTTATGCTGAAAATTCTCATAAATTGATGCCGATAATATCAATTATATGCAAGTAAATGTTGTATATACATATTGAGAGAGAGCAAGGGATGTCATTAATAATTCATAATAATTCATATTTCACAATAAAACTCATTTGATTGTGTAAACATTTTACTTGGCCGCAATCTGGCAAAATGCAGAACGTTACAACAAATGTTAGTTTTTTCAATATATAAAATGGAGTGGAAAATTCGAAAGTGAAAATGAAAATGAAAATGAGAAAATGCGACTCACACGCCAACATTTGATTTACTGTCGAGCCAATGATAAATGTTCTCTGGATTGTGTGTGTGTGTGTGTGTGTGTGTGTGTGTGTGTGTGTGTGTGTGTGTGTGTGTGAGTGTGAAGTGATTGTCAGATATGCAACAGATTAAAATCAACTGTGGAATATAGTAGTGAAAAGTATTTGTATATAAGCCTTGTAAACCCTTTTTTCTTCTTACAAAAAGAAGTAAAGCTAATTTTATTATCCATAAATCAAATATTCGAGTGAAATAAAACAACGACAAGCAAATGTAATTTATTTTTTACGCGCTTGATAATGGCAAAATGGAATCAGCAATTTTTATTTATATCATCATATTTTAATTATAATTATTAATATAAATAACAATTATTATTAGACTTCTATTCTCCGATTTATAACACACTATTGAAAGTCAAAAGTGAACTTTAATTTATTTATTATTAACTTATAAATGAATTAAGTTTAGCTAATTAAGTAGTATTTTTAACAACAATTTAAATTCAATATTTCTTTGATTGAAGAGTTGATTTCAATTCGCCTGCTCAAAAAGCAAAAGGTTTGTATTCTGTTTTTAATATAATATAATATTTAATATTCATATTTTAATATAATAATTTAATTTAACTTTTTTTAATGGTATTCAGTATTATTATATTTTATTTAATTTTAGCTCTATTTCATATTATGTATTAAAAATGAAATTATTTAGACTAGAAAACATGGAATACGCACTTCTACCGAAAAATTAAAATGATAATTGAATTTGACTAACCCAGCAATTATAATAATATATACGCACATTTAGCATTAATTTAAGTGGAAAGAATAATTTCCAATTGATATACATTTATTGAGCGTAAAATATAAAATTCCCTCATTTGGCACGTTCTTTCAGTTAAGCATAAAAACAGCGCCTACTTGTGCAATTTTAATTAGCACAAATTGTACAAATATCCGAGAGAAATATAAAGTAGCAAAAGCAGAAAAGTATAACTAAGTGTACAATGTAGATAAGAGCAAAACTTCTTAAACAAAGCTGACAACCAACAACAACAACAACAACAATAACAGCAATAAAAACAGGGAGTCTGAGCCTCAGCCTCAGCCTCAGGTTAAATGTATGCAAATATAAACATCGTGTGAATCCTTGGGCCTGGGCTCAAGACATAGGTATCAGAGAGAGGGGGGATCGTCGCCAACACTCAGACCAACACTCAGAACCACACTCACACTCACACCACTCTACAAGTGGGTGCCCGCAGCTATACTTAGACCACTGTTTTGCATTTAGCTCACTGTCGAGTATTTGGCCCGAAGTGGCTCGCACTTCATTGTTATACTTACTGATGGGCCAAAGTGATTCTTGGCTCAAGTATTATTGATATCCCCCAAGCCCCTGCCAACCCCCTTGCCAACTCCTAATCAGAGCGTCGCAGGTCCTTGTTCTACCTGCAGGCCAATTGAGCGAGTAGCGTAAAAAATTAAAGAAAAACATATCACAAAAAAAAAATAAATAAAATAAAATTGTGTTCAAGTTGAGAGTGCTCAACTCAAAGGTATCCTATAGGAATACACGAAAGAAAATAAATAAAATAAATAAAAGAATAAATCTAAAGTTTTTTTTTTACAAATTGTTTTTGAATTTGTATATTTTTAATTATTGCACATATTAACTATATTAAATATGCATTGCTAGAGGAAGTCGATTAAAATGTGAACAAAATGAAAAACATTTTAAAAAAGATTTTAAAAAAATGAAGATAATGGATATAATAATTGATTTAATTTAACTTGACTTCACAAAAAAATTTAAACTTTTATCATGAAGTTAACTTTTTTATATGATTGCCTTTGTAACCAATTACCATAAATATAAACATAAAATAAACATTGAATAAACTAAATATTCCCAAGACCATATTCAATCAATAAATATGAGTTAGACAATATGTAAAAAGCCATGAAGGCTACTGAAATAAATGAAAGTCACCTAAAATCAGTTAAAATCTGTATTAATTGTATTTTAGCTAATATTGAAATTTATTTATTTATTGAATATTTATAAATCGATCGCTGACTGACTTTCGCTTCTAAAGTCGTCTACAAATCGTGTTTATTCCATATTTGTGTGCTTGACAGCTACTAAATCAACTTCTCGCTCTGATCAGGAATATATATACCTTGATGTGTAGGACTGCAGAAAAATTGAAGCAATGGGTATATATATGGGTAAGGAGATATTTATGGTATTCGCTGTAAGTAATTCATTTAGTATGCTTGACATATTGCTATTGAGCTGAATTGACTTTGAGAAATTTAATTAGCCCTTAAATACTTGATCAAAACTTGAGGCCAGTTAATGCAAACAGTTGCCACTTTTTTAAAATGAAACTTTTTGGGTCACATTATAATTTACTTTTGTAAAGTTTTCGCGTCGCACAATACAAATTGGACCATAAAAGTTATGACTTTATTAAACGTGAATCGTCCAATTGAAATAAAAGTCAAATTCTAACGTCAAACTTTAAACGCACAAATCGCTTAATGAGAATTTATTTATGAACTCAAAAAAGCGTTGAAAAGCTATTTTTTCAAGAAAGGGTTTTTTGGACTCTGTTAACTGAATGAAATTAAATAAAGTTCTCAGCAATATTTGGATTGGGAAATGTAGTAATTAATTAATTGACTAACTCAACAATTAGTGCTGATATACAAAAAAATTAATTTTAAATGGGTTCAAAGTTTGGCAAACTTAAAATTGTTAATTTTCATAAACTTCTTTCAATTTAAACCTTCAATAACAAGAGAGTCATACTAAACATAAATAATAAATCAATTATTAGGAAAAATGCATTAAATATGTCAAATATTAAACTAAACTAAATATCACCAAGTTTTGCAGTTACAAATATATACTTTAACTAGTTGTCGGTGGCTGTGGTAAACTTTCAGTAGACATTTTCTTGTCATTTTATTTTATTTTATATATTTCATATTTTTACTTAAGTCTATCATATCCAGATTAATTTTCTCTATCAAGTTAGACATTTTTTCATTCTTGAACAGTTAACTTTCTTTAACTTTTCTCTGACAACCATGTTCAGAAAATTATGTTTTGTTGATAATTAAATATATAATATAAAAAAAATAATTAATATATATATAAAATCATTACTTTAGATAAACGGAAAATTTAAATATTTTATTTTTTTGCTTCAATAAGCCATTCCTTGCTAAAATGCTTAAATACATACTTTAGGCACCAATATATTTTCTAGAAAATGAAATCACTGAAAAAGACATCCAACATTTAATTAAATAAATTAAATAATACATTGCGTTAGATATTAAGAAAATAAATGTTTTTTTGTTATTCAATTTATGTTTAGTTTTTGAAATGACATATCTAAAGTTTCATTTTGTCTATTCCAATTACTTTGATCAACCGCATAAATGTACTAAAAAACAAACCAAAACAGTGAAAATTAATTTATTTTGAAATTAATTTAATTGGATGCTGAGTTCAATTTCCCAATCATTTCTTGTTCATTAATCAAGAGCTAAGAAAAAATCTTTCCTATATTATTGTAATTTCATTACGTGACATTTTTTTGTGAAAAAACCAAAATAAAAATTCAACCATTTGCATAATTTGACCATAAAACAAAACCAAAAAACAAACCTACAAAAAAAATAAAAAAATTATTAATTTTTTTATATGCAATCTAACAAACACTTCATTTATCAAGGCAAATGTGGTGAGCCAATGATAAATTATAGTGATGTCTATGGGTGGTGGAGGGGGGGGGGGAGGGGCTGGGTTTAGTTGGCCATAGGCTGGTTGTGTCCAAGTCAGTGGACCACATGTCGTATGATTGACGTGTGCGCTAAATGCCTAAAGTTTTGCATTCTCCTTCCTTTCCCTACCTCTCTGACAACTATGCAAAATCACAGTGGACTATTTATAATATCAGTGGAGCCCTCTCCCTCCCACCCCCACCACCACACTACACCCCCTTGCTAGACATCAAATTCGTTATGCAGGCGGCTGCGTTGATGAGAATATGCAAATTAGTTGGCAGACAAACTGCGAACTTTGCCACTGCCGCGCATAGAGTGAATAAATAATAATAATAATAATAGTACAAAAAGAACTAGCAGAAAACTTTAAACTTCATTGTAGCTGACGCCAAATGGACATTTTCGGAGTGCAGGTGTGGCAGGACTGGGTTGCAAGTCGCATCACCTGCGCTTCATCAGTGTCAGCCAAAAAGTATGCAAGCATTTTTCGTACTTTATAATTAAACAAGTGTAGCAAAAAGGGGCAAGAGACTAAAACGACTCCAGGGCGCAACTCCAGAGTAAGCACCCCTCCCTCACATCACTCACATCCCTTCAAACCGGCTACGACAAGCTTGCAACATTTGCACTGTAATGAACTTTTGCAATAAACTGCGCCGCAATTTTTCGCTGACAAAGTTTTCCCTCCCTCTCCAATGCCTTCCCGAAACTTCTCTGACAGTGCGAAGTAGTGGGGGGTGTAGGGGGTTCAAAGACGAAGACGAGCCGCTGCTTATTTGTTTTGTTGCATCTTTATTTCCGGCTAGCTGCGCATTTTTATTGCACTCGAAAAGTAGATGCAAGTTCAAATGTCAAACTACTTAAAAACTTATTGTTAGCAAAAGTGCGACAGCAGCAAAGCAGCTAACAAAACAGCCACAACAACAACAACAACAAGAATGCTCAACTCCTAAAAAACAGTTCGCATAACAAACGTACTGAGAAATACTCTCAGAATATTGAAATCAAAATACATATATACATATATGTATTTAACATTTACTTTGGTCAGATGTTTTTTTTTTAAGATTTTGAAAGTAGTTTTCTTACCAAAAGTTAGATTTATATATATATATATAACAAAAACTCCTTAATTATATATTTATTATTTTTTATCGTTTTGTCTCTGATCCTAAATATTTCAAAATTTGTTGTTAACTATTAAAAATGCGAATTAGACAAGTAAATAAAATATCTTCAAAAACACAAAGGCTATATATATATATATTTAACTAAATCATTCAAAAAATAATTTGTTTAACTTATAAGTAAATAAATTAAAATAACTAAACACTAAAATCTTATTTAACAAATGCCCAGTGATATACACTAACAATATTAAAATAAAGATCTTAAAAGAAAATTTGTGCGTTTAACATTTAATGAATAACTCATGTTTTGGTGCAATTAGTATTCTGTGCTGTAGAACCAAAAGTTAGATTATATACTACAAATATGCAGAGCCTTGGCTAAAATAATAATAGTACAAATTTAATTTTCTTTAATTTATTACTAATTTACTGCGCTGGCTTAGCTTTAAAAATTTAGAATTATGTATTTTAAATCTTTTAACATTTAACGGGCAGATGTTACTTCGGATAAATTTAACATTAACAAAAGAAAGATTCTTAAATAAATTTATAGTAGAGTTTGCCAAAGTCAAACATTAATTCAATGAGCTGCATATTAATTAGCACTTCTTAATGAAAATGATTTTTATATACTAGCTTGATACCTGAAACCTAAAACAATGTTAAAATCACCATTAAGTATTAATATATAAATCCTGAAAAATTGCAAATTACAACTGAATATTTAATTTTAAATAAAACGTAGCGACTTTCAAAAGCTAAATTAAGCGATTTCTTTAGAATTCCTGATAAACTTGGAAGATTTCGTTTTCATATGTGCAAATAATATCCATTTACTTGCCACATTCTCAATCGCTTTCAGCATTACAAACCCCACAAAAATATCACAATGCCCAGAACACACACAAATACACACTAAAACACACAACAACAAGGACAACAACGATTGCTCAAATATGCAAGGCAAACGAAGTGCGCCAAGTTTTTGTCAACTAAAGTCAAACATTTTCAATAAAACTACAAAAATTATTTGTCATTTGCAGGGACACCGAACCAAACTCCACTCCATGTCCAACCCTTAAAGTGAATTTCAGGCACACAATAAGGACAATGGGTAGAAGGGAGTGGGGAGTGGGGAGTGCGGACTTGGAGGAGGAGTGTTTTGGATAACCGCATCAAATAGTCGCTATTGAATGGCAAGTTTCAAGTTTTCGCTTTAACTTCAAATCAAAATATATATAAATGCATTTAGCCGCAAAACGCATCATAATTTCCTATTGTCCCTTCTTCCAGAGTAGTAGGCGTGCCCCATAGCTATGCACCTTTTTGGTGCCACAAATACACATTGTTGACGTTGCATAATAATTGAGTTTAACTACTGCAAAACGAAGGCAACCCCAGAAAAGGGACGATGAGCTTAGCTGCTTGGCTGCGTTTTTGTTTGTGTTGAATGAAGTCAAGCCAAGTGCAGGATATGCAACCTCTACTCTCCTCTGTTGGAAGCTGCATTGGAATTTTTGGCATAAAGTGCACACACCCACACACCCTCGCACACCCACAAACACACTCGAAAAGACAGCTGCTAACCAAACTTTGGTAGACTCCTCATGCACCATCTACTCCTCCATCAGCTTTATACAGGCAGACAGAATTATAACTGCCTTTCCATGGATCTCCAAAAACGATTGGTTTTCGTAAAAGTGATTATTATGTAATAATTTATATACAAATTGAAAACAAATCGATATTAAGTAAAAATAGATCTCTCCCCTAAGCGATATATTTTAAACAACAGACAGACAAACTTTTGATGGTTATCTAAACAAAAATCTCAAGCTTTAAAAATATTTATTTACTTCTGTTTTATTTTTTTTTCTATGAATTTATTCTTTAATGCAGCATTTTGAGGTCGATCTAACCTGTTTTTGTGAGTGTGCCATCTGGCATCTGTGTCCGACAGGCATAAAGAAAGTAGAACCACCCAGTGGCAGAATAGTACACAACTGCCCAAATCTCTGTATATATCAGATAAATACCAGCTGCAGTTAAGCACATAGTTTTCAGATTCAAGTAAGCAAACAGTTCAGTTTGTGGTCTCCGAATTCAATTCAAAATCTAAGTTCGACTTTTACTTTTAATATACCTTTTCATATAGAATGAAAATGTTGTTTTTGTATTTTTCAGAAGTCGAATAAATTTTTTTTAATTGAATTAACAAAAAAAAATATATATATATATATGAATACAATGCTTAAATTACTTAGCAATTATTTAAAATATTTAAATTAAATTATATATAGCAGAACATTATTTATATTATTATACTATCTGGATTTATCTGTGGTATGTCTAGTAAATGTTATATTAAAATGAATGCCAAAAAGAAATTAAATATACATTAATTTAAGATTGGTTCATCTAATTAAATTCAACGAATAAATACTGCTTAATATTCTATATTTGTATGCTCTTTATATAGTCTCCAAATTTAACTATTATTGAAGGTGGTCTCAATCCTTCGGTTTTGGTAGAAGCACTAAACCAAAATAGATGGGCTTATTAATTTTGATTTCCTACTTTGAAAGGTCTTCCCAGGAGACTAAATATATGTTTTGATTTTTAAATTTGCCATCAGATTAAAAGTAAATCTTATTAATTTGCAAAATAAGATATAACAAATAATTCAAATAATATAAATCTCTTTCAACAACGAGTATTAAGTCTGTTCAATCGATAATTTCTTCATCGGAGATATGAATTAACATTAAACTTAATTTATAAATTAAATACTGTAATTTGGAGAAACTAAATAAATTAACTTTTTGGTAAGCTTGTTTCGGGTAGAATAATCCAAGTGCATTGCATAAAGCGACAGAATGCAATATAAACCAGAGTGCCTCTCTCTATATATATATATATATATATATATGGTTATAAAATATATGTATACGTATGTGTACATGTATGTGTGTGTGTGTGCGTGTGTGTGTGTGTGCGTGCGAGTATATGTGTATTGTGGGCTTGTGCGGACAGTAAGGAGTTGTGAACAAAAACATTGAGACGCACTTATAGGCAAATGTTGAAGCTGCACAGTGTTCTGGTGGGAGAATGAACAGCACAAAAAGTGCAGACATCCTGCTCCTTCTGCTCCAGGTCCAGGTCCTGCTGCAGAGGCTGTTGGCAGGTCGTTGTGCCAAGTCCTTGTAGTTGGGCCTATCCCTATCGTGTCCGTTTGGCTTGCTTCGAGCTTTGGTTCCATGCCTCTCCGTGTGTTTGCGAACTTTATTAGCAAAATTGTGTTAGTACCAAAATATCCATTAGCCCAATTACGTGTACTTTTGTATCTACGAGTACAGTCGGCAGTTGGCCAGAAGCTGAGTTCCTGTAGCAAACTATGCCAACCACACACCCTCCCACTCCAATTCAGCCCTTCTACAAAAATGATAAACAAATGTGGGTGAAAAGGCGACAACAGCGACAACATCCAAGGAAACCAGGCAGATGTGTCCCAAGTCTCTGAATAATTTTATATACAAATTATTATACGGTTTGAAGGTTTGAGTTTCCTATACGAATGCAAAATGCGCTCATTATTTATGATTTAATTTTTCCCTCAACATGGTGATAATCATTTTTTATTATATTTAAAATATTAAATCAGATCACTTTAAAATAGTAAACATGGATTTTAAGATAATAATATATTTTTTTACTGTCCTTGATCATGTCAGCTTCTTATTTGTTTATTATGTAAACACAATAAGGAATTTTGGGAATTCATAGCTACAGAAAACTGCCCAAATCATCGAAATAATATTTTTTATTGATATTATGAATGCTAATTTAACCAATGTTGTTTTTCTACAAATTAATAAAGGTCAAATTTGAATTCCAACTGGAAACTTATTTTGTAGTCATCTCCTGGACATAGGTAAACCTTTTGTCTGCATCTACTAACTATCATAATTTATATAATATATATATTAAAAGTAAGGACTCCAAAAAATAGAGGAACAGTCAACAAATATGTTATCAAGTTAAATATTTCCCATATTATAAAATCAATAATAAAAAATTTTCAAATCTTTAAATAAAAGCTCTTGTTACCAAACATTTCAATCGAACTTAAAACTATATTCAAGTGAATTAACTTATACCTACGTATTGATTACCCTATATACATTGCAATAGGTAAACAATTTATTTGTGCTAGGTGAAGTGAGAATTGTCCAAAATAAGATATATGCGAATTGAGTGCATTTGAATATTATAAAGTGACTGTGGTCCCTGTTCATTTTGATATGTGGGGAATAGGTGCATGTTTTGGTTTAATAATGGATAGTTGGGAAATTGAAAATGATAAACAATAAACATTAATAAAATGTTCTCTGTCTATTCAATGTGATTCTATCAAGAGCAATGGATTTGCACAAGACACCAACAATAATAATTTTTATTTTTATTTATTTCTGTATTGAGAACGAATATATCTGGCAGCTTGCCTTGCATTGATCGGGGAAACTTGTCGGTTGCTTCGAGAAGATTTACTGTATTTGGATTAAATTTTAAATGGTTTAACTTGCGGCACAAATACAACTTAGAAATATGGAAAATAAAATAAGCAACCGTAGAGTAATAATTTAAATTATTATGTTATTAAATGTAATGAAATTATTCGTTAATAGATTTGGAAACTCATTAAAAACATATACTAACCCTTTTATGAAAAAGATCAAATATTTTTGAAAATTTGATATGCTAAATGTGATTTTTTTCACTTAACTGTTGTGTTAAATTGTAGACTACTAATGTTTCATGATAGCAAAAGCTAAAGTCAGTCAGATATTCTGTACACATTTAAAAAAAAAAAATACCTTTCAATTAAGTTGGTTTTTTTTAATGTTTTAGAAATACATCCTTGGCGCCAAAAGAAGTTTGAATTTCTTAAATTGTTCGAAGTTGTGGCCTGATTATAAATGGAAGCTGCTCAGCTTAGTAAATTGTCAATTCTAAAAGACGGGAAAACAATATGCTGTGACTATGCCCAAGATAATTGAAATTTTTTTGAACGGGGCGAACGTAGAAGGGAAATCCCCGGACAATGGAAATTCACTTACTTGTCAGGATAATTTTGGCATTATAATTACACAGCGTCAACAACAAGTGGCATATTAATGCAGAAACTATTTATGTAATTTTTTCCGACAGAAACTAAAAAAGAAAATCACAGAAAACGGCTGAAAACAAGTGGTGCTGAGTTTTCAAAGCTTTTCACACCATTTTCAGGACACAAAGGAAAACAAAAAGTATTCACAAGTAGAAAACGGGTCTACTTACAAAATCCAGGAACAGCAATAGAGAGAGAGAAAGAAAGAGAGAGAGAGAGAAAGCGACACAAGTCCTGCGGCAGTAAAGAGAGCTCGTTGAATGAATAATTTTACACAATTTCCCTTTTACGTGTATTTGGCAACTCTTGCTTTTTCCCCATCCCCCTCCCGCACCGACTTCCACTCCAGGTACTGCCATAACTTACCCACTCCTTCCATTTACTGGTTTAGTAGTTCCCTTCTTTTATAGTCGCTGCAATGTCGTAAATAGCGGAAAATTCAATTAAAAAGCTTCAGCCACTAGAAAAATATCGTCGCCATGGCTATGACTATGACATAGGTACTGTCCAGAACAAGCTGCTCCTGCTCCTGCTCCTGCTCCTGCTCCTATTCCAGGTCCTCTTTTCTCTGCCTCGGCGCCACTCGACGCGGCGACAGAGCGCGCTCAACTGGCTACTCCAAGAGGAAGTGGTTGGGTGGATTTAGGAGCAGGGACTGTCATTATTACTAGCTGACGTCGGCCTAACATCTGGTCTAACTATCTTCCTTTCTCTCTCTCTCTTTCTTTCAGTGCATCTCTCTTTCTCCCTTGCTCGCTTGTTGGTCGGTTTAGGCTTCAGTTGAGCAATCACGTGACAGGTTTGTCAGGTTTTGCTGCAAAATAAACCGAGCCTGCCAACTTCTAGTCCAAGTCCTCCACAAAACAAAAAAAAACAAAAAAAATAGAAAAGAAGAAATAAATGAAATCGTAAAAAATTCTGTCGTGCGTTTGCCTTTTTCAGGCTTAAATTTTGTATGATTTTCCGTTGAGTTTTCCTATACAGCTTTTGCTTTGCACGCATTTTCGCCGTAGTTGCTCGGCCAGTGATGGTCCTGATTGGAGGATTCTTGTTGTAAACTTATCGATACTACGCATATTAATTATGAAAGGAACATCAACAAAAATGTTAATGAAGATGGCATTTCATGCAAATTAAGTTAAGGGAAGCAGTAAAAGATTTCTTTCCACTCCACTCCCCCATTTGAAGCGGCTTGGTAATGCCGATTAGTCTGGCCATTTATTAGTTTCTCTCCCCCCCCCCCACTTTTTATATCTATATTTCTTCAGCAAGTAGCAAATTAATTTTGCCGTGGCAACCATCCAGTTTCTCCTAGACTCATCCCTGGCAATAGCTACCTAAATGGCTCCGTCGGTGTCACAAGTCGTGACTACTTCAAGCCGCTTACTATTTTTAGTAACCCATTTTTTTTTGCAGTGGCTCTCGGCTAGCCCCAATCGACGGCTTGCTGGTTTCTTGGTTTGTTTGATCGCATTGCTAGGCCAGTGTCTGCGAGTGTCTACGAGTGTCTGTCTGGCTTTCTGGCTGTCTGTCTTTCTAACTGACTGTCTGGCAGTGTAACAGACATGCTTTTGCGCTTTTCTTACTTGTAATTGACAGATTTTTCCAACGTAATGGCAGGCAAACTGGTAACGACTTGACCAACCCCAACTCAGCCTCACCTACCCCCTACCTCCTACCCCCTATCCCTACCCACAACCATCACACAGAGCCACCGATACGCTCATGTAAAACTTTGGCCGGGCGTAAACAGTGAACAATGAATTTGATTGAAGACCCGGCCAAGACGGCATACTGACTGACAGTTAAAGTTTGTCATGATTGAAATTGGAAAACCGTTACTATATTATTATTACACCCAATAATGCAGACATTACTTTGATCAACAAAGACGGCCATATCTTGTTATCAACAATTTGGTGGCAGTCAATACATTAAAAAGACTTATCAAAATCAGAATAATATTATTAATAATGGGAAATAATTTGAATTTGTTTTCGTGTGCTTTAAATTATATAAATAGAAATATAATAAATTAATAATTGTGTCAATTTATAGAAACACGATCTACATATATATTTATTTAAAACACAATTTTCAAATCACATCCATTGGTTTCTAAAAACTAATTAAGATAAATAAGCTATTTATGTTTGCACTGAAATTAAAAAGTAAATATTATAATTTGAGACAAGAAAAATTAATAATGAATAATATACTTAATTAAGTACCATTAACTTACTTTGGTGGGTTTAGTATAATTATAATATGTTAAATAGCTAAAATAAATTAATATAAATTAACTTATTAATTGGGGTTGAAACCATATAAGATTTTCTCAATTCAATTCAATTCGAGCGATTTCAGGACCATTTTATCGTTTCTGAATTTCAATTATTCTTAAGTCACATATACCCATAATAAGAACTAAATAGTCTGAATCCAGAAACACAACTCAAACGAGAGTATTTAAGTTTTAAGAGTATTGTCTTTTCGGATATTGTCGGATTTGCTATCCACTTTCATTTCGTCCTTGTTTGTACTGCCAGACGCCGTCTGCATTTGATTTGTTGGCAAAGACTTTGCCCCGATATATGAATATTAATAGACACATCGGCCTCGAGTCTACATCTCTATCTCCACCTCCTTCTCCATCTGATTCTGCATCTCCATCTTCATTTCCATTTCGAACTCAGTCTACGACTCTTATGCTAACTCGCACTCATTCTCTGTCTTAGCCCTTTCAAGCAACAGAGTAATGGCAATATTTATTTTCCATTTTGCCAACTTTGATTTCACACCGAGACTTCAACACACACAAACACACACACATACACTCACTCAAACACAAATATATATACTCAATTTTCACATGCACACCGTCCGAGTTGATTCATTTTGTGCCCTTTCTCGATGTCGCCGACTCAACACTGTCTTTTGCTGTGCCAATTTTTCACTTTAGTGCATAAATATTTATTGCAACTCAATTTTGCAGGCAATAGAAATGCCATTTGCACCATTAATTCAATGCAACACCTGCCTGCGACGACTTGGCTCTGACTTTTTTTTACAACCTGCTCTCCACCTTTTGTAACAAGGAAGCAAAAAATCCACACACGGGAATTATTCTGGCAAGGAATGTGAAAAATGAAGTCATACTACAATTTTTGTGTGTTTATAAGGATTCCAATATACCAATGTACCGTTCATATATATATATATATGCTCGGCAAGCTGAATGTCTGGCTTATGGCCATTTATTGTTGCAGCTGTACTCCATTCATGGCCTTTATCGTTTCTGGCAACAGCTGTTGCCTGAATTATGCTAAAATTCACGCCGCAGCCGCAGCCGAACCAAACCAAACAAAAACCGCCAAAATCATCCCCTTCAACATCGTCATCACATCATACACCATTCCCCATCCTCTGTACTCCATCCTACATACTCCATACTCCAAACTCCATACACTATGCCCTCTGCCCATTCCCTCATTTTTGTGCTAGCCCTGCCAGCTATATTAGTTATTTTTAAGTGATTTTTAATAAAGTTCCCTCTGGCTAAGTGGCTACAAAAAACAAAAAAATAAAGTCAAAACCCAATCGCAACCGCAAGTGTGAACCGAGAAGTGAGAAGTGTGCGTCGGGCAGTTTCACGACTATGGCAAAGTTTTATCAGAGAGAACGTGCTATTCATGGAATATTGAACTATTTTGGTGAACCACATTTATTACGAAATTTCGAGATTGAGTTTAATTACATTAATTTGATGCTTCACTACCCAAAACCGAAAGCTTTTTATGTTTGCTTTTTCATATCGTGTTAATGTTTATGTTAAGTTTTTCAACCAGCAGTTGACGATTTGCCAACATTTATGTTCTGGTCAAATTATAAAGCCGCAAAACAGTTCTGCCTGACTGCAACTTACAAACATTTTGAAACTGTAACTTAACAAAGATTACTGCAGCCATTGATAACAGTAATAATTATTTAACCAGCTTGCAAATAATTAGTTCACTTAAACAAGTTGCTCTTTAAATATTTAAATCTAAATTTAAGTCTCTATCAAACATTAACTAATTTTCATATTTATTAATAATACTCAAATAATGAGCTTTACACCGCTGCTTTGGCCGATGAACTCGGGTCTTTTAGGATAACACTGAATGCATTAGAAAGGACTATGTAAATTTATTAATTTATTATTATTATTATGTATTATTTATTAATTATATTGTGTTAAAAAAAAGTGACATTTATGTACGTCATCTATATTAAGCCCACGACCCGATCATTGAGCCGATAGCAGCTATATTTAGTCGTCTGATCTGGTTGAGCATTTAGTTTTGACGGACTAAAGCAAAAAGACAGATATTAGCCAAGTATCATCAAGATACGAACGAAAACGGCTATATATATTTAATGGGGTCGGAGAGTTGTCATGAAATGCGATGAACATTTCATTTTAAAAGGAGGTAACCAATATTATTTTTTTTTTAATTATGAAAAATACTCAAGTCCGCTTGCCATAATGAATAAAAAAAAAAAGTTTTCTCTCAATAGGAAAATACTTCGGAGAGATTTTGAGGGGTAGAAAAATAAAACAAATAATAACAACGATAGCAACGCACGGTTGGAAACTAAGCTAAAACGTCTATGTATAAGAACGGGGTAGATTATAAGGGTTGTTTATAGCAATACAGTCGACCAAAATATAAATATATTTTTGTATAGAAAAAACATAATAGGACACTCATATAACTGTGAATAAGACATGTATAAGAAGTTCGTTAAACAACCTGTTATACAACATCTCATACATATTACATGTTGTATAACAACTCATACATATAACTTGTTGTATAACAGCATTTACATCTAACTTAGTGTATACCAAGTTGTATAATTTGGATTTATACACGCTGACATATGTATTATACATATAATTTTTACAATGTGGTTTAATACTCGCATCATTTGTATAACCGTATAACAAAGTTTCTGGAATTGTCATAACTGTAACTAAAATACATAAAAGGCATAAAATGCTTTCAAAAAGCTTTCCAACTCTACAAATGTGGTAAAAGCGTTCTCGATTGGCTTATACAAATTTCAAAATTCCATTCTATGTTTATAAAAAAGCTTTGTACAATCAGTTTATGGATACGATTTATAGAGAGCATAATACCATAATCTAAATTCTATGAAATATCTTAATAGCAGTCTCAACAAATACAAAGAAGAAGGAGTAAAGTAAAAGTTTAGCCTATTAGAGGAAATTAATTAATAAATAAAACATAAATGTTTCCCAGTCAGTTAATTAAACTATTATTAAAACTACCAAAATTATATATTTATTCTGTCAGATAATTTCAAGTAAATAAATCAACAGATTGGGATTTATTTCATAGTTTATCCAATCTTGTCTACCAACTGTTCCTGAAATTAAATCAGTGCTTGATAAATGACAAACTAGCAAAAAAAAAAAAGAAAAGACTGACAATGGTTAAAAACCGGCTGACTTTTAAAATCCACTCAAATTTAATTTAAAAACTGGCACACAGACAATACAAATGAACAAATACACAAATAAACCTCAATCAATTGGGCACAGACAAATAAGCCTCGGATGCAGCAATAACAATAACAACTACAACTACTACGGAAACTATTTTGTTGTTATTGCCTGCACAGAATACTAAAAATAAAATACAAATAAAAAACAAAGTTTTGTCTATAAAAATGCCAACAAATAACAAACAAAAGAAATGCTAAAAAAATATTTTTATATTTTATTTTTTTGTGCCACGTAAGTACTCCATTTTACCAAATACCAAAAATAAAAAATGGAAACTAAAGATTTTGGTCCGTGATAGGCATTTGTGGCAAGCGGTTTGGTTAAATCGAAAACAGGACTAATCAAGAGCGATCATTTTATATATACGGGTTTATGTATCGAATCCAGATCAGCAGTCTGACTCGCACACAGACTTTTTAAATACTCTAACTACGATTTAAGATTAATTCAAACATTTATTATTATTTATTTATTATCTTTAACCAACCTTTGTAATTCCTACTTCTTCTCATTTGGTATGCACGTTTCTCAGATCGATACTACAAATATGTGTCTGTGTTCTTAGTTTTTAGACTTTTGATGCATAATTTTATGCTGTAATTTATGTGTTTAAATAAAACTATACGAAATTTAACATTTAAAGACGCAAGCAGAACAAGTATTAAAACATATTTTGTTTTGGATAACATTGAGGCTAGGTATTTGAAAACCTCAACAGTTTACTGCCAGTTAAGGACAACTTAAAACTAGTTGTTAGGGTCTGTGGTGGTTGAGGATGCGGTGGGGTTTTCGGTTCCGGTATAGAGGCAAGGCAAATCTGCACAAAATTCAACGTAAACGAAATGTGTTTGCGTGCCGCACCAGCTGCACTTGTGTGTGTGTATGCGTGTGCGTATGTGTGCAAGTCTGTGAGTGTCTCACTGCGTTCGACTGTGTGGGTATGTCTGTGTTAGTGTGTCAACTACAAAAACCACACGTGCACACATGCACACACACACACACATGCAAGAGTGACATGCCAAAGCTAGCACAACAGCAGCGTATAACAAGTAATTTAAATACACTTTCAAAGACCGACGACCAAACGCCCTTTAAAAATACTAAAGCTGAAATATTTTAAGGATAATATTAATATTTTAGTTCACTTAAATATATTTTATTGGTTGAATACAGTTCTAAAATACTCTTAAACTTTGTGGCTAATTGAAATCTGGATTTTAATAATATTTTATTAATTGTGATTCAACATCTTAATGCCTTTTAATAATGCACTAAATCTTACTAGCCATAGCTATAAATATTATTTTTTATATATATCATTTATTAATATATAAGCTTTCAGACTTTGTACAAGAATTAAGATCAAGCATTCAAATATTATCAAAGTCACAATGAAAATATAATGATTTATATGAAATATATTTATTAATTTAATATTATTAATAATATTATTTTTATTATTATTATGTGATGTGATAATATAGCTTGCTTCAAATGCTTATTTTACTTTGAAATATTTCATTACATAAAATTTTTTATTTTTCGAACTTCGAGAACTTCAACTTATATATACCACAAACTTAAACATTAGTTAGAAAGGTGATTTATTTTTTTATTTTTTGTTTTGTATCATTCTGAATATCAGTAACGTCCTCAGACTGATCTAAATTAATGTTAAATACAATGTATCTACAAATAATATTTTTTCAATAATTTTATTTTAACTAGCTAAAAGAATAATGCAGCAAAAAACTAATGCAGTAAATGATTTTAAAATTTACAAGAATAAGTAACTCTGTTTTCCTTGTGTTACCAATAACATGACATAGTTGTGTAACCCTTGGCATATCGCTTGAAAATGTCACATGCAACAATTTCCTGAGCGCATTTTAAAGACGCTTTTTATGCGCAGCCATTTTGTGACTGAGTGCCAACGACTGCATATCTCTGTGTGCGTGTGTGTGTGCCAACATTACACGCAAGTCAAATAAAATTGTGTGCAACACACACACACACATACACAGCTTATGAGTGCGATATGTTGTGCCTATGAGAAAGCCTTTAACTTTACAATTGCCAACATTTGCAAGAATTGTGAAAGGCCTGTCAAAAATCAAGGGTGCATAGGCTATATACGTAAGACTTTGAGTAACTTTGCGCAACAAATTAAATGAACGCCAAATGAGAAAATTGTGCAAACCCACTGCCACAAAGAGAAGTGCTACCAGGACTAAGGAAATGCCGAATACGGCAAATGCCTGAAAATGACATCTGAGCAAACAGTGCACAAATTCTGCGAGCAACTGCAAAACTCTGAATTTAATGTATGCAACTGCAACTGCGTGTTGCTACTATGTCTTTGTTTTCGGAATTATGGTTACACTTAAATTACACCTCTTTGTATAAGAACCTGCAAATATGTTAGAAAGGATTCGTGCAGACTACAAATGCAAACGTGTTCAGATTGAAGGTCTTACAGAAATAGGTTCTGAATTGATTGTAAAATTAGAATACTAACACTATGAGTATATTGATATATTAATTACAATTATTACGTATCTGGTATATGGTTGAGACGTTGATGCAAAGCAGTTTTAAATAAATATTAGTATAAAAAATTAGTTTATCTGATATTTTAATTGATGTGTGCAATATTTAGAGAAAGTTTGACTGACAATTGATTGATAATCTTCATGAGAGATTTATCGTAAAGACTATGCGCAAAGATATTACTATTTGGCAGTTAATAGAAAAACTAGGAATATTATTCATCCACGAAGCCTATATAGCATATAAGTTATATTTAAGATAAACAAACATACACATAAATTCCATAAAAGAACCGTAATTTTCAAAACAACTAATTAAAGTCACATACAAAATTATTTTTCAATATGCTGTCAGTTCTACTCGACATTTAAACATCTAAACTATATGAAATTGCAATATAGGGATTTATATCTTTGAGGATGCTTTTAGAAATTGCAATTGTCTTTGGTTTGGACTGTCCCTAGGCTAATCTGCGTGCATAAATACAAATTGCTTAAATCAATTTGTCACTAATTCAATTGTCACGGCTGTTGCAAGTCAAAAGTCAACACAATTAGGCATAATAGTTTATATAGCCGCAAGCCACAAACGGCTTAAAAGCCCATTAAAGTTAATGACGTGAGGAAGAAGTCCGGCGGCAACCGGAAATCGAGTGCCGGCAAATGTGAAAAGGAAACATTTTGTAATACAATGAAAACACAACGTGATAGCATAGAATATGTTCATATGTAAATGCCAGATACAGTGTTACCTAACCACCACCTTACACCAGGTCAGCCAGGTTACTTCATGCAACAAAGTATTTTCTCAGCAGCTCGTTTCTACTGTCTCGCCCAGCTAATGTGCACTAAACACACACTCAAACACACCCCACACCCACACACACACACACACACACACACATTTGCCTGGCGTCGTTGGAATTGCTCCATTGAACCTAATCTCCGCATGCGTCCTCGCATCCACCACCCACCCGTTTACCCTGCCAACCCTTTGTCCCAGCAAGCGCCTCAAATGTAAATGATAGTGAAACCGTTTTATTTTATTTTTAATTTTTTGTGCCACCATCAATGGAGGCACTCACAGTCCAACTAGCAAATGAACACGACACTCACACAGCCAAACGCGAACAACTCACACACACAAACACACACACACTCGCCCAAACACCCTTTCAGATAAAACGCAAACATAAACTGAAATTGCAGGTGAGCAAATGTTGAATACTGCACAGTGGGGCAATTATAAAGTAGTAATTAATAATTAGAAATATTTAAAATTGAATAAATAAATTAATTAACAGTTTAATTTAGTAGCTAATATATTTTTTATATTATATATTATATATATATTATATATTACCAATGTCACAATGTCACAAAATAATGAAATATTATAATTGAATAATGAAATTTATTTTTATTATTAATATTGCATGTCTATTATGTTTCCTGCTTAATTTATTTTATTATCAACTTTGACACAATAAATGTGAAAACTATGCTACGGAACATAATAAATACTTATATTTCAATAAAATTCATCATTAAACTATATGTATAAGAGTTTTATATCATATCTGGAATTAGATTACACTAAAATGTGAGTTGAGTAAACACATAAATAAATATTTAGGGCTGAAACCCATTTAAAGGGATAAATAACATGAAAAGACCCACTGGTAGAGGAGTAATAATTAACGCGCAGAGACCTGAAACCCGGCAGCCACTCTGTGTCTACATTTCTTTGAGACCCATTAAAGGAGAGGAGGGCATTTTTCCTTTCCGGGTATCAGGCGGTGACAGACTTACGAGCGGATCTCTGGCCGGGATTGGGGGCTCACGGAAAGCAATTATATTCAAATAAATGAACTTAATTGAAGCAGATTACCTCAGCAGCCGGCACATCGCCACGATGCTCTACCACAATGCATCCTCGGCGAGTGGCTGGGCGGCAGAGTGGGTGGATGAGTGGTATTCTGCAAATGTCCTTGCCAGCGCCAGGGGACCAGGAGTCAGTAACGTGTCCTGATTTCACATCCGCTGCCATATCCGTCACCTCTCCTCCGTATTTAACTGTCAAGTGTTTTTTGTTTGTGTTTGAAGTTTAGTTGCGTTGAGCATTTCATTTTATACAAGAGTTACCAAACGAATGTATATTTACTGGCGTGTGCAACATAGTCTAAACTAAAGTTGGAGTATGCGTGTCGAAATTGAGGTTAATCGTGCTAGGCTCCAGCTGCTGCACCCCTTTCCCCTTCGGTACCACCCTCACATGCCAACTTCCCCCTATATAAGAGTTTTGTGTTTTTGTGCTCGGCTGATTAATGTGTTGCGATTTTATTTTATAGTTTCACTTAACCGAGTACAACAACTGCACGAATTTATAACAACTTCAAGTAGATAAATTTAATAATTAAAAAAAAATGTTGTTTAATAGTTAAATACTCGCCTGAAAATGTATAATAATTTTTCATCAATATTTAAATATTTATCTTAACATTTTCTCAGATTATTATTTAGATTGTCCGACTACCTTTATTATAATGTAGTTGATAAGGATATTTGTCATATGGTAATGAAACAAAATAGTAGAATTGTATGTCCTTTTAAGCAATAAGAATGTCTGCAAGGAAAATAGCTCTTACACTCTGCAAAAGTCTTAAGACATCAATGTACTTGAAATCAGATACATCTCTAATAAGATTCTATTAATAATGGGTATTCTCTCGTCGAGTGTAAGACTTTTATTTTGTTTCTGCTGGACTACACAAATCGACCATAAATATACACGAAGCTATTTCACACGAATGCAAATAATCACACTTGCACACACGCACACACACAAACCCACTTGATGGTTTTGGACGTGTATAGGCAGCAACATGCACTCTCGAACGAATAATTGATGGCAGGTAAATGAAAATTAATTACTCAGCTCAGGTGTGTGGCTAAAAGATAGAAGCCACTAAAAGAGCACTGTAATAATCTAAATAACATGCTTTTCAATAAATTAAAATTTAAGTAGTCTCTTTATAATGATAATTAAATACTTTGACCAATTAAATATTTTAACTTGCCAAAAAAAAGGTGGAAAATTATATAAATTATTTAAACATCTTTATTTAGAAATATATTTGTATTTTTTGCACTTAAATATGCTTTCATTAGGGTTGTCGTTTCGTATTCACTTATTTGGAAAGCTCACAATTCAGCAACTACAATAACCATTAAAGCTCTAAAGGTCAGGAGCAGAAATAAAAGCTCAAATGAAATATTTTCAATTGATAACTATTCAAACTTACTTGAGCAATAGGAAAACGTAAACAGAAACTTTTGCAAAAGCTCTGCGTTAGTAAAACTTGTAACCAAAACTTTTTGGAAAGCTCAGGTATGCTTGAAATGTGAGTAAAAATTAGTAAGCAATTTCAGCTGTTCAATTTCAACGGAGCGTAAGAACACAAAAATGCCCATGCTCCAGCTAAGGAATTACAAGTGTGCAAGTGAATTACAGAATTAATCAGTATAAATTATTATGTATTGTACTTACATATAAGAATATATAATATTAAGTAATATAATATTCTAGTCACAGCTATGTATTTACATAATTTATTTATATTATATTGTTATGTTGTACGCATTAAGGATATTGTTAACAGTTTTCCTCGCCGAATCACGACGATAAATAAATTTATATTGAAATTTATACATGTCGTTCACAATTAGAATGCATTTAAATTGAGTGGATGTCTTTTCGAATGTTTAAATATTTAACTACTAGAACACACAACACACAAAAGAGAAATGAAATTAAAACGTGCACTGCCAAAAACAGTAGCTGTCAAAATTTTTGCTCGCATTGGGAACAATAAAAACTGACAACGTCGATTTAGCGAAATGCAAAAAGTTGTCGTTTATTGGGGCAAGCCGAGTGCGCTGCACTTGAATTTGAATTGAAAATGAAGGCAGTGTCGGAGTTAGAGTTGACGGGGGAAATACGAAAAACTCATACAACACGCAAAAGTGTAGCCGACAACAACAGAGTTTTTTGCTTTACATTTATTTTTGCTGTTGCTATTGCTATTGTTGTTGTTGTTGTTGTTTACAGTTTTGTACGACACCGCGGCGGTAGACAGTTCAAGGCCGTCTTGGAGCAAAAGGGGTTATGCTATCAAATGGTGGTTTTAGGTGGCCCCTAATTACCCTAGGTAGACGCAAAAATGGAGCCTATGGGTATGGGTATGGTTCAAGAGTTTAGTGACCTCGGTGAATAGAACAATTTAGACAGGGGGTGGGTGCCTTAAGCGTGATTAGCATCCCGTCCAATAAGTGTCAATTTCAGCAGCTAAGTCAAAGGTTTCATGGGATTAAAAGTTCTTGAAGCAGCCACATAATGTGGGAGAGCTAACAATTAAAGTCACACCCACGACCTGATCCAAGTACATATAAAGGTATATATTATTTAAAATACTCGTTCTTAATTACAGCTGACAAGAGTTGTCCCTACAACAACAACTTAATGCTCTGAGCTAACTACAATGTTCTCTCTGCCAATATCTTATATACAGAGTCTGCTCTCTGTTTGGGGCTATTCACTTGAATATCTTTCGTTCGAGTCTAACTAATTAGTGTGTCCTGAATTTATTTATGTAAGCATTGCCATCCGAAAATGTGGCGAAAATGCTGATTTTTACGATAGCCTTATGTATGCTACATAAATTAGTTAAATCATGGATATGGAACCAATACGATGGGTACTAATGATATATTGAATCATTTTTTGCCACATTCAGAACATAATCACCACGGGCTTAAAAAATAACTATTCTTTTGGCGCCACTATTATTCAGGAAGTATATTTATTAAACGTATATTTGTGTCTTTTTAATAACTAACTTTTTATGTTTTAATGTAATATTTCTTTACCGTCACAAAAGATACAGGTATCTTCCAGGGTATTTACTTTATTACTAAAATTATTTTTTTTTGTATTTACAGCATCCATATTATAAATATTATAAATATTTCGAGAATGCTATAGACAATGACTTGAATTTATCTCCAAAATTGCCGAAAGTGCCGAAAAATATTTAAACCTGAATCGGATGTCTTAAGATATCTGCTGATTTACATCTTGTTAGCTTGTGTATTTCAAAATCGAAAAATAAAATATTGTACGTTGTTTATAGTTTTGGTTTGTGTATCCTTGATATCAAATTAAAAAGTTCAATCGCGATTCATTTTAAATTTATTCAATATTCAATAAAATCTTTTAATTCATATTGTACAACTTGCAATAATGAATGAATTCCAAACGTTTATATATATGTTTATATATATGTATGTGTATGTAAAGCAAAGTTGTGAATAATATTTGGATGGTTTTTGTATTGGTCTCTTGAACATTGAACTCAAACTCAATGCTGTAACTTGACTCGTCTCAATTGCCTTTCCATCATCATAAACCGAGCCAGATGGCGACCAGATCCTCTGTTCCTTGGCTCTTACTTCAGTGCCATTCCCAAAGCAGCTCATAATGATTGCTGATTATTCGCTTATATCTGGGCAGCGAGAAATGTGCTCCTTGGGTTTGGCTCTGGCTATGAGTTTTGGGTTTGAGAGGGGGCGGATAACCCGTGGTTCCTTTATGTCCACATTATTAACCCAAAATGAATGCATTATGTTTTTTGTAAGAGTGTGCTGTGTGTATTTTCATTACCACCACGCGTGCAATTATTAACATTTTATGCACTCTGCCAATGGAGATGCCTCAACATTGACTCGACATCAGCCGAGCACAATGGAGTCGCAGAGCCAGCAACCAGACAGCAAGTTAGCGACAGTGAAGACCGTCTACCTTGCCCTGCCATGTCTTACCTGGTAACCTGCCTCTAGTTCCTCAGCAAAGCGCCCTCTCAGGTGGGTCAGGCAGGCAGGCAGGCAGGCAGGCAAACAAACGTTAAATGCGAAAAATAAAACAAAAATGCCTGTGTGGAAATTGCGAGAGACGTGCAAGAAATTATTACAAGTAACATTTATTTTTATTAAAGCCCATGCAGGACTCACACAAACACAAACACAAACACAGAGACAAGGAGGCAGGCACAGCTTGGTTCCTGCCAGCCAGGTGGATGCCAGCACGTCATACAAAGTGATCTCATAATCATCCTTGGTGCGTTTGGCTTGCTCGTCTTACAAGCAGCATAATTTTCACAAAAGACTTCACATTTCTCCTCCTCCTCCTCTCCCGCTGGATATTCCTGTACTGTAAAAATTGTTGCTGCTTAAGAGCGTGTCTGTTCTATGTGTGTGCTGTTGTGTGTGTGCTTGTGTGATTGCTGTTGTGTGTGTGTGCAGATTAAATGTTTGTCGTATGCCTTGGCAAGCATGGATATTACGCAGGCTGGGCTCGATGCGAAAGGTGGCTACATGAAAACAAAACAAAAGCAAAAAAAAAAAAACAAAACCGTAGCAGACAGCCAGAGGATGCCAGTTTATTACGGTTTATTAGCGAGTGTAGCGGCATTTCTTTTCATGTACTAACTTGGCCTTGCCAACCCACAACTCTCTGCCTCGTTTCATCACTCTCTACGCCTTGTGGTCCTTTTCTTTCCCTTAGTCAAGTATCCTGGCACCAGGCCAATACGTTTAGTATATATATATATATATATATATATATATATATATATATATATATATATATATATATATATATATATATATATGTGTAGGTCTATGGGCATCGTGCTTTCAGTGTGGCATGAAAAGTGTTTTGATTACTATTACATTTTGCATTTAAAAACATTACATCTTTTCTTATCTGCTTTTTTAACCGATATTTTTGATAACAAACTAATATGAAACAAGTAGTGGAAGATATAAATAGCTATTTGAATGTGTGTAAAAATTTTTTGTTCAAAATGCAGTTATGAACAAAAATAATTTTATTATCAAAGTTATTTGCGAAATATTTGATCAATGAAATTGGGAATATTTTGCGAATATTAAAATACAAAAATATAATTCATAATAAACTAATAAAAAAACTTGTGTTATTAGTATCAGAATACTTTGTATAATTAATTATTATGAATATTTATAATTATATGTTTTAGCTAAGGAAGAAAAGGTATAAATAAAATAAATTAGTTTGGAACTCAGTTTAAAAATACTGTATTCACTAGCACACATGTTAAAGTCATTTATAAGTATCTAAAATTAAATGTTTTTTCGAAATGTTAAATTGGAATTTTGATAAAATTAAAAAATAAGAGTATTCTTAATATGATTTATTTTTTTTGTTAGCATCAAGTGTTTCTTAACTTCTTATTTACTTCAATATTTTGAGAGTACCGTCGAGTTTCATCTTATGGGAAAGATTCACAGCGTTCACAACTGTGGATATTGATTTGAAATCTATTGAATAAATTAAAGTATTTACATAAACATATACTTAGTAACTTTTGTTTATTATTGCAATTTATGTTCCTTCACTTTAATATATTAATGAGTGCTAAAGTTGTAATATATATATAATAATATACAAATTATACAGCGTGTAAATATATTACAGCATATAAAATAAAATACACTTGTGATAAATAAATTTAAATTATAATAAGAGCATAGCAAACAATAAACACAAGCGAATTGTAATTCCGATTTTCATGCTGCGACTATTTCATTCAGATGTAACATTTATTTAGGTGCAAATTTGATGGCCAAAGTACGACAATATACGATATGTGTATGTATGTATGCGATCCGATAAAATGTATATTTTCATTGAAATATGTAAGAGTGACGGACTGGATCCATTTCTATTTTTGTATGCATATATATGCGCATTTCCCAGGACCCGTAAAAATTTTAAAATTTAAGTCTTGAAAAGCATTATCCGAAAATTGTGCGCATCAAATTTGCATTTGTGCGGCGTCTGGTTTAATAATTGCATCCACATCGGAAGCCATGTTGAGGCTATTATGCTGCTTGGCAAAAGCTTAAGTAATTACAAGTCGATTAAAGGCCAAGATGGTGGGTAGAAAGGACACCAAAGCACACAGGACGAGTTGCATTCTAAAAACTTGCCAACGAACCCAAAAACATTTCATGCGAATTCAAATGCAATGGGCCCAAACTAATGCCAAGGTAGTTACCCGAAAGCTTATTGAAAGAGGAGGGGATGGAGCAGGAGCTGGTGAAAGCAGCTCTGAACAGTGCCCAGTCAACACTAACCAGTGAATACAGCGAGCAGTTGGCAGAGACTGCTTACTCTCCAAGTTAAGTTCATGCAAAATGCAAAAATCCAGGCAATTAAAAAAAGAAAAACTGAAAAAAAAAACTCGCAAGTTCCACAAAAATTTGAGGGGCGTATGGTGGTAATAGTGTTGTGAGGTGGGCGGGCTTGCGTCAACTACAAATGGGCAAACCCGTTGACAGCTGGCAGTAGAATAGAGCGTATACACACACGGCCAGTCACATACACGGAGAGTTACACACACACATAAACACACACAATGAGCGACCGCAAAGCAGCCGCGGGCAATGCAACAATTAGCCAAGCCCGCTAACCGCTGCCTCCCATCCTCATCCTCATCCTCACCACGACCCTCCAGACATAAATGAGACTAGTTACACTATGTGTGTGTGTGTGTTTGAGTGTGTGTGTTGCAAGTTGCGCACAATTTGTGCCTAATTTTTAGCTAACATTTGTGCCGCTTTTCAACCTGTCCTTTTTTTTAATGCTTTAATTTCGCTTAAAAATTCACCGAATTTTGACATTTTAGAAATATTGTGAGTTCAATTTACAAAATGAATCTAAAATACTAACTTTATCACTCTGTTTTTCTCTCTATATCCTTAGCTTATATCCGTCATTTCTATTTTTCCTTAGTAAAATATAGGCGACATTCAGAAGATTCAAATAAAATAAATAAAACAAATGATAGTAAATATTATTGTATATTATTTTAACGTAATATTAGTGTTTTCTTATGAGTTTATTCCATTATTTAAATTCTCCTAAATCGATTTATATTAGTTTCATATTAGAAAATCAAAGACAGCAAGTTGCCTCCGAATTTGGTAACTATTTCTTTAAAAGTTGTGTGCGATATGCGTAGGGCTACACAAATGATGTAGTTTCTTGAAAGTGGCTACGAGTTATATAACTACCAAAAATGGACTGTTCTCAATCAAAAACTGTGAAACGGGGACTGAATTCGGAATTAAAGTGTAAATATCAAACAATCTCTTAAAAACAACTAGATATAAAAGTCTTATAAATACCTCATTTTAAGTTGATATTTGGTAAAATATTTTCTTTGTGTCTATATTATAATACTAAAATGATTTAAATAATTTGTACATACTCCCAATACTATTTGCAAATAAAATCGATTTTTTTTAAATTAACTTTAAATTTTATGAAGCTTAGTGACGTTTTATGACTCATGATAATGAATTTAACAGGCATTAGCTGATCGTATCCTAAAGAAATATTTGTGGAATTAGGAATATTGGTGTAGAAATTAATTTGACCAACCCAGTAAAATCTTCAAGAAGCAAGGAAAAAGTCCAGGAGGGCGGCTTTTACGCATATTTCAAATTAATTCTTTAGAATCTGCGTTTTTTTCTGTCATTACATCAAATTTCACTCCTTAGCATTCTTTTTTCTAACGAGAGTGTAATTAGTGGTGTTTTTTTTGTTACAAACGGTCCGGAAAAATAATTGTAGAATTTAGTTGCGCAGTTACACGAAATTTCAAATAATTTGTCAAGTTTTTAAAGACAAGTATTCTCAAAAAATAATGTCCTCAAGCTAAAGCTTTTATCAAAAAAACAAGCCAATCAAATAAATAGGTAAACAAAGCTATACACAAAATAAATGTATATGCCTGTTACCAACACAACGGCAGCTAGCAAAGCAAAGAAACCAAATCGACCAAAAAGCCAAAACACCCGTTGGCGGTTCTCAATAGAGAAAAGGCCGAACCACAAACCTCGACCAAAATGCTGTTTACTCCTGGCAAATAGTACTACGAAACATGCAATTGGGATGAGGTCAAATTTTAAAATGCTTCCGGAGGCATACATGACCTTTGACTCTAGTAAGAAAGTTTTTCAATTCAATTAATACAAATACCAATTAAAATATACAGCATTTCGGCATTGATTTCGAGACAGTGTTAAATTTTCATTTGCACGTTTCTTATGTAAATTGAGTAAATTTGCAGTCCAAGTCAACACTATGTGTCTGCCAAATTATGACCTGTCAGAAACCAGCACTTAATTGACAAACGTCATTCAGTCCAAGAGCTGAAAACAGTTACTTCCTGCAAAACTGCGATACTGTCGTGGCTTCTCACTCTGTCTCTATCTCTGTCCATCTTCCTCTGTCTCTGTCACTGCCTTTGGCAAGTTATGTAATTAAAATACACGCGACAGCTTGGCTAAATGTAAAATTCAAAGTGATGCTGAGGTTTTCAATGCTTTCTATATGCATGTATATATTTAAATATGTTAAGTATATATCTTTGCAGGGAATGCCATGTTCGAAAACTAAATCTGAGCCTTAGTTTTGCCATTGTGTATGTTATTCTGCTAAGAGTAAAATATTCACAATTATCATTTAAATAAGGTATCGACATATATAAGCGAATGTGTAATCACCTCTAAATATTTAATTAGACTAGTTGACTAAAAGTAACACATAAGTTTTATTTATAATGTCATATATTTTACGTACCCTTGTTCCGAGTTCTATAAAATCAATTCAATTGCATAATAACTTTGTGGGGTATGATTTATTTATTTTTATCAATTTCTGTTTATCCGTTTGCTTTTAAATACACAATAATTTAATTCAATATTTATGCCGAGATTATATTTTTTGAAGATTTGAAATCTTTGCTTATTATATTTATATTATTATTAATATAATTTATTATTTTAAAATTTCTTTAGAATTTACTTCATTAATTTTATGTAAATTTAATTTTGAATCTACTATATGTACTTCTATTTTACTAAATTATGTATCTGATTAAACACGGTTCATTTAGTTTTAAGAAAGTTTAGTTGAAAAATTTTGTTGTACGCTTAGCAACATTTTTAGTAATTTGTTCGATAAAAGCGCACACGAGAAGCTGTGTTGATAGCTATAAATTGTGTCATAGCTTAAATGTGAAATGAAATTTATGATATAACAAGTTGTCGCTATTACAAGCGTTTGCCAGGGTTGCCGAAGGCGATAGCTATCGACACCCAGTTGTCAGTTGGGGATAAACTGTTAAATGGTTTCGCGTCCCTTTCGGATTAAGAAGCCAAAATCGATTTCATCGCCAGTCTTGCTTGAATCTGTGTGTGTTTGTGTGTGTGTGTTTTACACAACTTTCTAAGCCGAAAATTATGTGCAGTAAGTACCGCTAGAAACTTAGCGACTGCTACCAGATACAGCATTCATCGCCCATCTACAGTTTTAGTTGAATGTTTTGGCCCAGTGAGCTGGCCGAAAATTGCATTTCTATGCAAATGCCAAGCGAGCCGCAAACAGTCAATGACTTTGTCACGACTTTATAAGTAGTTCGCCTCAAAGTAGCCAAAAAAGAAGACTTAGGGGGCGACTGACGGTAAAACGAAAAGGGGCATGGGGAAGGGAGGGGTGCAAGCAATTTGGTGACAGGCACACAGACGAGCAGACAAACTTGGCTGATGATCAACAGCTAGGCAAAGTTGTTACCACCGTCAGTTCAGCGTGGAGCATGTTCTACTCGTAAAGCACAAAGCCAATCACCATTAGTGTAATCGCCGTTGGTATTATGTATTATCGAGTTGGAGTCGTCGACGTTGACGTTGACGTCGCCTCTAAGTCACTCGGAGCTGGCCATAGCGCATAAATTAAGCGGGTCGAACAGCAAACACCGTTTTAGGTTGCTCCACTCCAATCTGTTGTCTGTTATGCTGACCACTTAAAAGGGCGTCAACTTCTGGTTCTCTGCACAAATTGTCAGTTGTTTATTGACCACGTTAATAATGCGTTCATTCAGATAAGGATTTGTTGAGAGAAAGGGCTCGGCTGGTTCTATCCATGGTGCACTGTATTATAACCATAATTTTAATTTTAATAGCTTATATCAACTAACTTTAAATAAGCTTGGAGTTTTCTGTACTTCTTATTTTTAACATATTTATACATATTTATACACTATTCAAA
This sequence comes from Drosophila dives, assembly GCA_035042365.1. Classification (NCBI taxonomy): domain Eukaryota; kingdom Metazoa; phylum Arthropoda; class Insecta; order Diptera; family Drosophilidae; genus Drosophila; species Drosophila dives. The sequence continues at coordinate 2,107,544 of JAWNLJ010000097.1, read as the reverse complement.
TATTCCTTATTATTTGTACATTAGCTATATTTTATTATAATAATAAATTATAAAAGGTATAAAATAAATACCCTACCACCCGTGCGGTGTTCTGATTTCAGGAAATTGAAGGGACTTACCAAATTGCAGCACTTTCGTCGTGTTTTGAACAACTGTGCTCGCGGATAGCAAAAGAAAAATGTTTTTCAATCATTTGCTGGCCAATGTGAAATGTTGACTAAAGCTTAATGGTCATCAGTCGGTCGTAATTCCACTAATACTCTCTTTTTTATTCTCGTAATTCAGTATTTTTATTGCATGCTTCGTATTGAGGCGCCATTTAAAATATTCGTCTGCCTCAGCACCCGGAATCGTCTGTCCCGTTGACAATTGCACTAAAATCAAAAACTTTTAAGTGTTTCCGAAACGGCGCGCAAATTTTGCCAACTGCAGTTTTGTCATTGAAATTTTTATGTTGAAACTTTTTATTTTTGTTTGAACGCTTCTATTTTTTTGCTTCTCCCAAATGTTTGGTGCTACACTTGTTTTCCCATTTTTCCCTCCACGCTGCCAGCGGTCATCATTACTAATATTTTATTTTTTTTTTGTGCATTTTGCGTAAATGCCGACTTTAAAGCTTATCGAATATTACATTGAAAAATACGAAAATATAGCAAAATAGAAAAACAGTTTACATTGACACAAGTAATTTATGTAAATTTAGTTCATTTTAATGTTATTTATAACGTTTTTTGACTAGGACAGCAACACGATAACGATCAATGCAGCTGGACAACTGTTAAATGCACAAATATGCTCAAATTACGTGAGACTAAAGTTTTAAGAGCAATAAACAAAATTTGCAATTGTTTGTTACAAAATAATAATTTTTATACATGGCGAACATTGCAGACATAATAATACGCGGTATATTATTTTAATTGTATTATGTATTATGAATTGATTGAGCATCGAAAATTTAAAACATTAAAAGTAATAAATAATTAAGACTGTATTAAAATAATTTAAAAATGAATATAATGAACAAACAATTGTTTTAATGATTGGTGATTATATATTATTGATAAATTTATGCAATGTTTTTTTTTATTAGATACTAATAATTACAACTACAAATTATAAATATGATTTGTATAAACTTTTTTTAAACACAAAATTGGTGAAAATTAATTCCATACCTCTATTTAATTAATATGAGTACTTAAATTAATGATTCTTAAATCAATGTATTGCACACCTTAAAGTTTTTCCTTACTGAGGATTTTGTGATATTTTAATTTGTTTGCATGAGTTCTACTAGCTATATATTATTAGTTGGTTATCTGTGAAGTTTGTCATAGTCAATTTGCAGATTTTGGTCTTTTAAATAAACAAGAACTTAAACATCAATTTATTATTTTCCCATCGTTATGCGCCATGTGAATCATTGGGACTCTAGGACAAAACATCGACCAAACAATTTGATTTTTAAATTTCGCAGGCATACCACTTTACCCAATGGACTCGCGAACTGTACTCGACATCAGACTTTTCAAACGCCGAACAGACAGATAAGCAGACAGACAGGCAGATATAGCAGCCTTCAGGCGTTAAAACTTCATGGGCCCCAACCATAAAAGCCAAACCCAGCTTCCGTTAGCCGTTAGCCCCCCCACCCCCCTTCCCTACACGCAAATTAAACACTTTGACACAATGAGGCCAGCAGCAAGAGAGCAGCAGCCATGACATCAGTCCAAAACAGTAGTAGAGATGAAAGAGCAACGCTTCTGCCAACAACTTTTAACAATTGAATTTTTAATAGTTGCAAAAAGTGCAAACAATACCTGAATTCTTCACTACCTCCCTCCTACCTACCCACATTTCCCGGCATTTCGATTGCCTCTGATATTTTATGGACATATCCGCAGTGATTTCAAGCAAACTGCATATGCTTTTAAAATTGAGATGTCTCTCAACAAAATATGCAAATTATTTTTATCAGTATTTTACTATATTAAACGAATTAAGAAAATAAAATGTTATAGAGTTAGATTTAAATGTTCACAACGTTTTTGGATATTTGCTCAATTATATATTGTGAATAAAATAAAATTTGCCATAGGTTTAATTTATTCATAAAAGTGTCGAATTTTTGTTCTTTTTCTTGTGCTACTTCAAAAAAATATTATATTTTTAAATAATCAAATAACTGACCGAACAGCTGACTCACTTACTGAAATTTATGCAATATTTGACATTATTTTTATAGAACGTCATAAGTCACACGAAAATCGTAAAAATAAATAACAATATAATAATAATAAATAAAAAATACGATAGCACTTAAAACTCATTTAACATTAGAATATGTTTGTTATTGTATTTGCCACAAGTGCCATGTTGCCAAGTGTTGCTCAATGAAATCCACATGCCAATCCCCTGTGTTCACCAAAAAAAAAAACATAACCACGCAGCCGACATAGCTTAATGAAGTCGTTTTGTGTTTCACTTTAACAGCAAAGCAATAAATTCACTTTGTTCTCTGCGCCGCACCGCAACGCGCCTCGCCTCGCCGCACCTGCACCTCCCACCAACTTTCTCATTGCAACTAAACGTAGGTTCGGTGGGAAGCGGGCAGCGGAAGCATTTCGTTGCCCTAGTCTGCCCAGGAGTAATGAGAATGCCCGGAATGCACTGCAGCTGCTGAAGCAGTAGCGCCCAGTTGTCTAGGGGAAAGTTAAATTCCTGGAACACAGGAACACACCAGCCAGGCAAGCGCCTGGGCGAATTTTTCATATGGTGCCGTTAAGGGAATGAGGACGAACAGACGTCAGAGCGCATTCAAGACTCGGGACCAGGGAGCAGCGACCAGGGACTCAGAACTCAGCACTAAGCATGGTGGGACTGCAGTTGACGATTGTCGACGTGCGTCTGATTTGCACGGAAGTCACTTGAATTATTGTTGTCATTTTAGCGCAAGCGATTCGCTTTTAAATTTGAATTGAAGGAAGCGTATTTGGGAAAACAGCTTTCAAAAAAAGTGCCAAATCCTTAAGACACAACACATTCATTTAAGTCATCCGAGTATTTCAGCACATTTGAGAGTATTTAAACGATTCAACAATTATTCTGTGCTATCCATATTCTAACTTAAACTAATCAATTTGTTTAAGAGAGCTTAAAATTATTTACATTAAAGTTAATGTAATGTAAAACTTATATGCATTAAAACTTTCTTCATCCCGCTTAAATCTTAGATTTAACAAGGCGAATAGGTTATTATAATTATTTTACTTTTTATATTTAATACTATTTATTCGACGAATATTAAAATGTAATGCCTACTAACCAACTCTTTAAAATGCCTTTAAGACTTTCATTCACTGCTTTAATATATTTCTTATATTTTTAGGCCTCAATCTAGCGCTTTAAATGCATGCAAAATAAAATCAAAACAAACGCATAATCACAAAATAATTACAGAAAAGTGAAACATAATCCAAGGCACAGTTATAAATAACCTAGATAACAGTTTCAAACGATCTTGTATTTTTCTGCCTACACATAGCAAATCCCATTCAGTGACAGAAGCACGCAAATTATTGCAATAAGTGAAACAAGTTCATGGTGAAACAACCAGGACAGTATTCACGAGGGAAACAGGACGGCTCAAGCAAATGTGCCAAAATAACATCGACAACTTTTTACATGTGTCTGAAGGAAGCAATCAATATGACAATCAATGTGGCAAGCTTGGGGAGGGGCAAACAGATGAGGCTTTGATTTATAAGCTTTATTGAAAGCCATCAGCGGATGTGTTGTAGTCGCCGCAAGTGAATCATTAAAGTTGATTGCACGGCTAAACCATAAATGTTAATACACTAAAAAAAAGAGGTTTTTGGAAATGCGAAAAAAAAAAACATAATCTTTGCTACGCTCTTCTTCAATATACATTGTTTAATTGAAACAAATATTCTATAAAGTACAAAAGTAAAATACAAACATTTTAAATATAACGAAAATGACACTGATATTTAGAAAATCTCAATAATATCTTGAAAGATTTCTGATTACAAAAAATAGGTTCTAAATACAAAAAAAAAAAATTCAATATTGGTAGGCTAAAAAAGCAAAATGGAATAGTCCTTAAACTGTAAGTTTTGCAAATGAAATTATATACTTTTTTAAATAGTTTTTAAATGTGATATTTAAGGTTTTAATGTTTAACAATCAGTAAAGAAATATAAGAAATAAAATTAAAAAGAAATAAAATTATACACAAAAAATGTATTCCAAAAAAATTGTTCAAAAATTGCGTTTACTTCAGAGAATATTTTCTAATACTTCACAAGTTTTTTCGCACAATGAAAATACCTCCAGGAATTGTATCAAAAACAGCCGGAAGCCATGTCGCCAAATGTTTCTTTTCTAAAGGTGTCAACTTGACGACAATTTACGCAAAAGCCAAACAAGTGATAAAGTTGGATACAAAAATTATTTTTCTATAATTTTGCCGCTTATAAATTTATTCAACTCGAAATGATCGACTTTTATTTGTTCGCAAAAGTGGAAATGGTGATAAATAAGCATGCACTCATAAAACCATCATTTATCAGGTTTTTACTCTTCATCGGTTGCTGTCAGTTCCAATTACGAAAATCATGAAAACTTTTCTTTAAAAAGTCGTTGACACTTTTACTGAAATTTAAAAATATGTCGGATGCGGCTCCTCATATGCAGATATGCAGAAAGTCAGGCAAAAGAGAGAGAGCTATCGATTTTAAAGGCAGCTGGTATAGGTATATGTGTGTGTGTGCACTTAGTTCCACTTAGTTCCGAATTCTTTAGCAGATTACATTCATGGTTCAATAAATTCTAAAAAACATAGTTTTCTATTATTAAGTATCATTTTTTCATATGTATTTAAAGAAGTTGCCAAACATTCGACAATAATTTCTTAATATCCATTTCGTGTTGCACGTCGTTTCGCATTTTAAAATTTCCATTTGCACAAAGGTATTGGTTAAAAAAAAAAGCAATTGAATTGCATTATAAATTCATTGCGTTACATATTCAGTACTTTGAACATAAAGTCACAATATTTAAAGACATGTGAATTTTATTTATGTAATGTGGATTCTGCTTGACTTATCTATCTTTGTTTTATCTCTAATTGTTTTATTATGAGAACATGCTGGCAATTAACGATGTATGTTGTACTTTTGTGAAGTTCCTTTCTTGGAAACTAGCCAAATGTTTATGGTCGAACATGGCTTTATTTGGGCTAATGGCCTCTTGATGTTGCTTGTATTCTGAAGTTTTAGAGCACAATTTGTGGTTTTGGATATATACAATCTATATGCAATAGACTCTGTTGGGAGTAAAATTTGAGTTGTTTGCGGAATAACAACAGCAAATCAAATGACAAATGGATAACAAGTATTTTCTTAATGATTGTATAGAAGAAGAAGATTAAGTACAGTGAAAGAATTTATTTGTTTTACAAAACCATAGTTCATAGTATTTATAATTTATTTATACTTACCTACAATAATTTTTTTACGATATTTCGAAATTTAAATAGCCTCAAAGAAATCAAGTTTTATTGATTTTATATTCTATAATTAATAGTAAATTTAGAGAAGTACCTCGATTTATATCCTCTCTATTATGGTTCATGCACAATTGGTGCTGTTGACTTTCAATTTTCCAAATTTTAATGACTTAAATCGAGAAGACATTGATTTAAGTCATTAAAATTTTGAAAATTGAAAGTCAACAGCACCAATTGTGCATGAACCATAACGTAAATTAAGTTTTAAGGTGACTATCGACTATCTGTAAAAATGAAAATTTTAAAATATAGATCTAATCATTTTAACTTTGTAACGAAAAGATGATGATTTAGTTGCTTAATTTTAGATTTGTTTGTTTTTTAATAACAATTTTCACTTTACTAGCAGTACCTAATGCAGAACATCCTTCTGAGCTTCTAAGAATTTTCAAGACTTTTTCACCTACAGTACTCAATAAAAAGCTGTAACTCAGTAAACTTATCTCAATTCAGACAGGTATGAATACCCGTGAATTTTAGTTTTGTGCTCGACTAGCCGCAAAGTAACTTGGCTGTCAGCGTCAGGTAATTGATATTTTTTTTTGGTATTTTTTTGTTATTAACATATTGTCACAGGCGTGCGTGGTCCTTTCTGGCCGCAGCTAAGTAGTAAACGAGTATCCTACACACTGCTATAAGCAGTCAGGACACGTACGCAGGAGCTGAGCTCAGGGATATGTAGAAAAAACCAGCTCAAATAATCGACAGCTTTTCTCGGCTTCTCATATTTTTAGTTTTTTCTTTTCTTATTGCTTGTTTTTTTTTGTTTTTGATATGCGAAGGTCGCTGCTCCTGTCATTTTAAGTGATGCAATGTAAACAAGACAGTCTTCTAAATGAGAATGAACTAGGCGAGGATGTGGGCTGAAGGAGCCAGAGAAAGGCGCAGCATTGAGAGCTCTGTTTACTGGTCGCATCATTATGTCAGAACAAAGGACTTGAAACCAAATTGCACTTTAAGCAGCCATTAAACATGGAGCATAGCAAATGCGTCATATGTGAAATGTTGCTGCCACTATGTGCTAATTACTTATTTATGTAGCTTAAAATACCTACATATAAAGTCACACACACACACACATTGACATACGTTGCATGCAAATACATTGCATGGTTTGAGCCGCTCAGCCTGCAAAATTTCTCAAGTTCTTGAAGCAGCTTTTGTCGGTCGTTGGTTGTTTTTATTTTTTCGGTTTTTTCAATTGCGAGAGTTTCACAGTTGCCTGTATAAATTCTGAGCTGAATTTTTACTTGTGCTGACAGCCATCGATCTGCATCTGTTCACGCTGCCTTCGTGTCCAGCTCCAGCACAAATTCAATCAGTTCCCAATTGACCGTGTAATCTGGTCTTATTTGCAGGCACTCGAGCGTACAGCTTTCAATGGTTAGGGCTAGTTATCCGGCAGTTACGTGAGCATTTTTATCAAACACTTGGATTAATTGTTGAAGTGGATAAGATATTATGATGGAGAAAAATAAAAGGTGACGAATTAACTTACATAAAATGCATTTCTATTTCTTACAATATACATTCATTTGATTTTTTCAACTATTATTATTTTACTGTCTAATTTATATAGTCTTATAGCGATGGTTAAATGTCCATTATGCTGTGTATCAATTAGATTATATCTGACACACATCTAATATAACTATATGTTGAACACAAATTTATATCAATCTGAATACCAATATAAATTTTAGTAACCAACTTTATTAATTGCAGAAACTTAAATGGTCGACGTAGCAGCTGAGTTATTGTAATGTATGTTAATTGAAGCTGACTCGATAGCCCAAATCCTTCGAATTAATAAGCTACAATTTTCACAGGCCATGGCCAAGTGATAAAATCGAAATTCGAAATCAACGCCGAAATGTGGCCCAAAATGCATGCGAGAATCAGACAAGAACATCAGCGGCTTAAGCGATGCGAATGCACACGTGAGTTAACATGTGAGTATGTGTGTGTGTGTGTATGTGTATGTGTGAGTGTGTGTGTGAGTGTGAGTGCGAGTGTAAGTGTTGGCATGAGTGCGAGAGCTGTCTCTCGAATGAATGGCTGTCGGAAAAGAATACAGCGGATGTCTGTTAACGGCTGGCTGTGAAGTGGAGCAACCTTTGAGAACAGGACGATTCAATCATGCAATTAACATTGACGATAATTTGCTGGCCGTTCAGTTCCTTTTTGACCAGATGGCTACGTGGCGAATATGTATCATGTGGCATACGTTAAGTAAGTATATTAAAAGCATTTCTGCCCGAAATTATTTTGTTCGTCAACTATTTGCACAATTTCGCTGCTGATTTCCCCACAGGCCCACGTGGAGTAATTAATGCAACTGTCACAGATATGAATATAATTATAGCATTTAAATGCAAATGCCATCCAGCCATTGAAATCGATGAGTTCGATAAGTATAGAACCGAGTGCCGCAATCTGTCGAATCCATTCGCTGCTACTAATTGAAAAGCATCAGCTCTGGGAAAAATGCGAAGAGGAATTGAATGGTCGCACATACACATATGTAAATACATATTTCAATCTTCAATAACCGAAATCAAAATTTCACATTTTTGTGGGAAATCATTTCACACATATTTCACAATAAATATATATATATATATATATATATATATATATATTTATATATATGTAAAGCCCCAAGTTTGAACATCAATCGCTTGGTAATTTTCTAACATTATTTGAAATATGTATATATATATTTGTTCGGATTCGGGTTCGTTTTTGGTTTGTTAGCTTCAAAGTCAATTAGTGTAATTAATTTGACTTCACGCGACCCTTGCACAAAGCTCTAAGCCCACTTATCAACAAATGTAAAAAGCGGGTAACCTAACGAAAAAAATTGCATTCCTTTTCGCACTATTTTTTGCACTCTCTTTTTCTCTCTCAGTGAGGGGAAACAAACATCAAAAGCCACAAAAATGTTGGCACTCCTCCACTGATTGCATAGTTCCTGGCACTTTTATGTGGAATTTTTATTTTTTTATTTTCATTTCAGTTTGTGATTTCAATCAAATGTGTTGCAAAAATTGAAGCAGCTCGAATTTTGCAGCCAATTTAATTCAGAAATTGTGCATACGTCCTCTGGATGTGTTTGTAAGCGTGAGCGTGTGTGTGTGTGGTTGCGTGTTGGTGTCGTTGTGTGTGTATGCGAATATTTAAGATTCTTACATTTTGCAGCTCTTCGGCTGATTTAGCTGCCTGCTCTTCAGGTGTCAGACACTACTTTGAGCGAGTGTCAGCCAAGCACCAATAAGTGGATTAGCTTTTAAGTCGAATGGCTTACGGACGGGTTGTCTCAGATGAAAGGGGGTAGGTGGGTGTGGAGTGGAGTAGATTGGGATGGTGGCTGGAGTAGTTGGTTGGAACATTCAACACACCGCATGCGGTAAAATAAGCCAAAGCCAAAACCCGCCTGCGGCAACGACTCGCATTAAATGCCAGCCAAACAGAAGTTCTCCAGACGGGGGTGTGGGGTGTGGGGTTTGCCAGTGGGTGCTGGGTGGTGCAGGGACGGTGGTGCCTCGGGGTTTAGGGGACTGTGGTCTTGGCGGGATTCGCATTCGCACTTGTTAAGCCCCGTTAAGCGTCAAATGTGTCGCGGCTAATGTGTGTTTTATTGGATTTATTGTTTTACGCCAACTTGGCGGATAAAGTCAAAAGCAAAACAGCCGCCATCTACTCCAAATACACACATATATATACACACACACACACACACACACACACACACACACACACACACTCACACATAGTCAGTGTTTGAAAAAGGCAGATTTCAGCTGCAGTTTTTAATTTGCTTAATATTTAAAGGGGAAGGAGATAAACAGACTAAGACAGACTCACAGTCAGATGGGGAAGCATTGAATAAAGTTGTTAAATTGCTTCCCGTCGGCTTTTTCTTATTGTTTGTCTGATTTGCTTAATAAATTATGCAAATTAAGTTGAACTCCGACTGATTTTCTGCTTTGCAGTCCGTAAATGTTCAAAATAGGGTGCTGAAGATGACAGCTCAAAGAGTCGGCGAACCGTCATAAAAGTCCCAAGTCGAAGTCTGTCCATTGCGATGTAATTAAAGCTGCTGAGGAAATTCAATTTTACCTTAAATTTGCATATGCACTTTTCAACTTTGACTAAGCACTTGTCACAATAAACGAAGAGTTTACATCCGCTGTGCAGATGATTAAAGACCCTTTCAAATATATTGCAATGAATTGCAAAAAAGATTTTTTTAAATTAATTTAATTGCAATGTGAAATTACCTTACCTTCTATAAACGATTTTTACGACAATTGCAGTTGGCTAAATTTTAATGGGTTGCTTTGTGCGAGGGCGCAAAATATTGCTTAAGCAAAATCTGAAAATATTTTGAATGCTTAAATTTAAATGTATAATAATTTACGCACAATATCAATTAAATATGTATTTTATTGTAATAAATGCATAAGATAACAAAAAAATTGTTTTTAAATGCTTTCTTTTTTTAATTTATACGTATTATTTTAAACATTTAAATCGTTTTAGATTTATATTTATAATATTAATAAAAATAAAAAGAACAGCTAAACAATTACTATTCTATTTATTACAGAAAAATTATCAAAAAATTCATGACGAAAAGGAAAATCGCTTCTTGATGACGTATAAAATACATTTTTGATATTTAAAAGAGGAACATCTTCAAATTCCCTGCATCAACTACAACAAAGCACAAAGCACAAAGCAAACCAAATCATTGAAAAAAAGTTACATAATTTTTTTATATTTCACTTGTTCCACGAACAAACAATTTCAACATGGCAAAAAGATCGATGAGCTGAGTTCCTTTGTGCTTAGCACTATGCATTATGCAGTCTCACAGTCTAATTGCAGCTGACTACAGAATCAAATTGGCACAAACATAAATACTTAATGCGCAAAGGCAACCAAGCAACACTGAATTTCTTCCTCTTCCTCTCCCTCTCCCTCTATCACTGTTTATCTACCAGCCAGCTTCTAGTTGAATACCAGCCAAAGGAGCGGCAAAAACCCAACAAAAATTAAGCATCTTAAAAATTTCATAATTTGTCTTGTCATTAAGCGCAACTGGGTCTGAGTTGGCAGTCCCACATTTTTTGGGAGCAAGCGTAACTACTGGCAACTACTACTGCAATGCCACTGCTGCATGCAGCTAAGAGACAATTTCTGTCACTCGTAAATTTTCATGGCGGCAACGAGCCGCCATCGCATCCTTATTCCTTACTCGTTGATATGTTGCCAAGTGGCAGTCATTGGCTCCGCATTTGGCTTTGGCTTTGGCTTTGGCTTGTGAGTTTAGCTTAACAATTCGCAGATTTACTGCGAATAGCCGAACACGAAAAACCGCTGGATTCAATTTATGCATTTCGCAGATTTCAAATTATATATTTTTTTTATTTTTGACTTGTTTCTACTCTGGTCTTGCTGGCGCCATAAACTGACAAGAATGACGCAATTTTTCAGAGCTGCTTTCGACAGGCAAAATGAAGAGTCCAAACCAAGCAATCTGATCAGCAAATGTTTGTGATGAATAACCTAAGTGAAAAAATAAATTAAATAACGTTAAAAAAAAAATTTTACAAAATATTTATTTATTTTCCATAAATTCTATCTATTTAAAATCTTATAAAATCTCATTAATTTTTTAGCTTAAATCTGCATTACATAGATATTAATAAGTTCAATAATTCACGTTTTTTCCTCTTTAAATAAATAACACAATCCTTTCTGAACTACTTGTTTACCAATATCAATTGACAAAGAAACTTAGAAGCATTAAAAATGTTGAAGTAATACATAATTAAAAAAAATAATAAGCAGAAATCTGGGGTATTTAATTGCAAAATTGAACTTTAAACTTTAATAAGTTGATTAAATTACTTCAATATTCATTATAAAGCTCTGCTTCAAATATTATTATTACACAAAATCAAAGTAGCATAGTTCTTATATGCAAAAGATAAACAGTGTTAATAAATGAAGTTTTAGCTGGAAAATCAGATTGATTGGTAAGCTCCAGCACCTTCCTCCCCTGCTCCAACACTCCTTACCGATTGACCCAAGTAGAGGGGCCAGTCGAGAGTTGTGTTGATTTATGCTGCCAGTTCTCAAATAATTTAGTAGGAAAGGCCACAGGGCAAAATGAGTGCTTTCATCATGTTTTAAATGCGCCCGATGAACTGGGCTCAACATTTTCCGACTAGCTTTTAAATTATGCAAGTTAATTTGCAGCTGGCTGCAAAATGATGACAAGAAATTCCCGCACACACTTTTCTGCAGCAGCAGCAGCGGCAGACCCTCCCCCGACCCTCCTTGTGGCCAACAAGAGTTATTTGCCGCAGACCGGAAGTGAAGTCGACATAAATTGTGGCTACAACTGACGCCTGCTTCCCTCCTCAACCCGCATAGCCCCATCGTCACCCACGCCTTAGCTGCTTTGAGCTTGCTTTATTTAATACAAACAGCATTCTTCAAGCAGGTTGGGGGAATTTAGCAGGCAACTTGGAGTTTTTCCCTCCGGCTGTGTTGGTTGTTGCCAGTTGGCTGATGGCTGATGGCTGGTGGAAAACATAGTTGGCATTTCCCTGTACAGATTCAGATTGTTTACTGTCGACAAGTGCGCCTCGTGTTTGTTTTTCCCCAACTATACGTCAATGCGCATTCAAAGTGGGTGAAGCCAACGATGTCATTATGGCCTCAATAGATTAACGCACTTATTTATGAGAAACAGTGGGTGACAACAGTATGCAAACAAGTAGCGACCTACACGCTAGAGAAGTGCCTGTGTTTTTGCATTCACAATTAGCAGCGCATTAGTGTTTCCATTTAAATGTAATTAAAAATATTATTAGAATTGATTTAAATTTATATTTTTCATTTATTAATTGTTATTTACAATCTGTCAGAAAATAAACATTGAGAAGGTTTATTTTATTAATATGATACCTAAATTATTTAAGACAATTATTTCAAATCTATGTTGCTGCAAACAAAAACAATCCCCTAAACACTTCAACATATTTCATTAAAAAATCCAATTTTCTTGGTGACTTTAAACAACACCTGCTCAACACCCACATGAAAGCAAACCACGTTAGTCAGATGCAGTGAAAACAGTGGCCAGGTAAAAGAGCTTCAGGCGACTCCTTGAAGTGGCTTGGTAGTTGAGGTCAGCTCGCGTCATTCGCAGTTATACTTTTTAAGTATATAGCTATACTTATAACCAACCTTAAGTTTTATTTCTATACGGAAAACAGAAACTGCCCTGTGTAATTGACTTTTCTCATTTTAGTTAGTTTCCGTATTGTGCTTAAGTAGGAGACCAACAAATTCGAGAACAGATACCACAGCTCAGAATTTGTGGCATGTTCAGAATCTAAAAGCTCTTGTTTTCTCTCATATGTTGTTTTTTCTCTGTAAAATTGCCAAAATTGGGCAGGCTTGAATTGTTTTCGCTTTCTCTGTTGATCCTCCTCGCACAGGCAAACAAAAACAGGCAGAACTTTTTGTCATGCTTTGTTATTTGTCTGTGGTCGTTTTCATTTCATTTACAGTTACATTTGAAACGGCAACAACAGAGTGGAGGAAGCGACAGACAGACAGTCATACCGAAAGACAGACGGATAGACGGAAGGACACTCCGACCAACACAAAAAGCCGAGCAGAACGAGGCCTGCATGAGAGCTGCTTGATTTCCCCAGGTGCCAAATGGGTAACCACTCATCCCAGCCCCTGGTCCTGGTCCTGGTCCTGGTCATCATCCCCCCCCCCACCCCGCCCCACCCCCCCAACCCCACGTAAATCAGCTCATACACAATGGGCACATGAGCCCGCATTTTGTATTTTCATATTTTCATACCTGACCATTTGCCATTGTCTTCTGGTCCTTGACAACAAGTGGGGGCAAGTCAAAAGCAATGAGTCGTGCTTGTTTTGTGTGTGTCTACCATAAAATGCATGCGGCTGATTTGGATGGGTCTTGGGCTCATTCGTGGTTGCTCAGATGCACATACGAATACGGATTGCAGTTGCAGTTGCACTTGCACTTGCATTACCAGTTACAGATAAACTTACAGATACTGTGGCCACAAAGAGTCGTATGTTTTTGATATACTTGCCGTCTGCTACTGCCTTGCAACGTGCAACTCCTTGTTACCACAGTCGAGATTTGTTTATGGCACAAGCACCTTATCAACATATTCACAACACATCCACATCCACAAGCACAGTCACATACGTATCTACAATTAGACTCCAATTGCCAGTTGTAAATGTATCCGATGAGTTTTCAAACATTTTGAGAGTTAGCCAATTTGCATGGTATTTTCCAAATTTGACATAAATAATATGGTTAGCACATTTTGTAGTTGTTAGCTGAGCTACTAAATTATTAATATATTTCATGTTTGCCTGAAAAACATTTTTTTCTTTTAATAGAAAAATAAACTACAGAACTGTTTTTAGTTTCTGTAGTCATGGGTTATTTTTTTTACATTGATACCGAAAGGGATCAATGTATTTTGGTGTTGTTTATGTTCGTCTGTCTGCCTGTCTGCCTGACCGCCTATATAACAGCACCTTTTTGCAACATCCTTAGAGATACTTGAAACTTGAAACATTTCACTGATCTGTGAGCGCATCAGATAAAGTGTACAAATTTACGTTCAAAAGGGGCAAGCAGTTCCTCCACGAATGTTAGAATGAAAATTTAGTTGAGGGCTTCTTTGTCTGAGTATGAGTAACATTGATCCCTAGGATACTGCGTCTTCTTCCAGCTAAGGCGAGAAACTCTGTTAGGATATTTTAAAGGATTCTTACTCGCTTTTACAAAACAGACACAGTTTTCTTCTATAAATACCTAGTTAGGAGCTTGCTTGCTTATCGGCCGCTTCCTTACACACTATTCACCTGTGACCCGGATTCCATATACGGGTACGCCTATTGGTCAAGCTTGGATCGTACTTCGTGGACTACTTTTGATGTTATCTTCCTCCCCCTTATAGCGTTCATTACTGCTTGACTATCGGATTGAAGGAATTGTTGTTGGATTTTGTTGTTCCGATAGTTCCGATTAATGTTGAACTCCGCAAACCTCCCAATCGCACACACATCAGCTTGAAATAACCAAGAGTGCGTCCCCAGGGATTCTTTGTGCACCTGTGCACCCATTTTAAGGCATACATTAGCTCAACAATGCAATTACTTACATTTTAAATGGTAATTAAATTAATATGCAATTTAAAAGACAAAAGTTAATGAAATTTTCTTATTAATTAATTAATTATCATAATATTAATATGCAATTTCTGCAACTATTCACATTTATATTTGTTTCATACAAGACTGATTACCTCAAACTAATACTTTATTAAAATTTAAAATTTTACTACTCACATTTTTATTTGCCTTATACGAAACGAATTTACTTCAACTTACTATGGAAAGTAATATTATGTTTTATTTCAAAGAATGCAGTTATTATTCCATATAATTATCAAACTAACTATGTAAATGCAAAATAAATAATTGTTACGATTTACATTTTAATTAGCCAAACTTGTTAAAATTGAACGACTCCTTGACCCTATTCGACTTTTTTTAGACAACAATTCTCTTTGTAACGCATGTGTGTACTTACTTAGGTATATGTGTGTATATATATAATTATTTATGTGTGTATATATATGTCTACGCTTCTAGGTTGCCTTTTACTCACTGGCAGTAACCACGTTTCCATTTTTTAATTAAATTGCTTGCGAGTGAGGCAAGACATACGAAATTTTGGGAGCTTCGTTGACTTTGTGTGGTAAATTTACTATGTAATTTCCGCCGGTGGCACAAGAGACCCCCTTTCTACTCACCGCAGGGGAGACTGCAGGGGCGACAGCGACTTATTTGCGCAGTGCCACACACTTGAATTTTAATAGAAAATGCGGAACCCTAAAAATTTGGCTCATTATGTCATAACTCATGATTGCTGCAGGTTGCCGGCTGCCAGTTGCAGGTTGCAGGCCCGACTTTAAAAATAATCAACCTAAAGGGCACGTTAAATAAAAAGAATTTATACATATATATATATATATATATATATATATATATATACATTTATATATATGTGTTTTTATATGTATAAAATGTGGCATGCGCCATGAAATGCGCTCTCAACAAGTTACAAATCTCACGGCTACGTGCCCAAAACTCCCTCGAACTACGAACTTAGGAGTAAGGGCTAGGGACAGAGTGGGAAATGGGGAATGGAAACTAGAAAAGTGTGCGGACAGCCGACTCATTGTTATGTTTGTCGCGTAGATCTGATCAATGACCTACGTGCCACTGGCAGACTTTGGGCTATTGAGATATTGAGATGTTCCATTAGATTTCAATAGGTATGTGGCAATGTAGCTGCTCTGCTGGTGCGGAAATTGTGGCAAATTGATTGAACTAAATGGCAAATATCAGTCGCCAAATTGGCTGTGACAATGAGCGAAGTCTTCTCTATATCTACCTCTCTATCTCCCCCTTTCACCGTATCTCCCTCTGTCCACCCCCGACTGCATCTCTTTCGTTTTGACTGTGGTAACAACAAGAATGCGCGCACTTACAGCTAGACATACTACATGTTGCCTGTATGTCAGTCTCAAGTGCCGCATCCAGACGACAACATACGACGCAGGTACTCGAGTTTTTTTTACCTTTATTGCTGGAGTTGCTCCTCTTCTTCTTCTTCTTCGCATTCTGCTTCATTATGTTGCTGTTGTTGACGCTGCTCATCCAGGCCTTAATCCGTCACAGCCAGAAACCTCAGCCAAAGCTTCGATATGCATAATAAAATTAAAGCAAAAATCGAATTAAAATAAACAGTTCAGCAGTTTTGACTTTAACATACCCTGTGCCTAAAGTACAAACTCAGTTGTAATTGACTTGATATTAGTTATATCTTTCGTTATAAATGATGACTTGCTTCGTTAGGCATTAAAGCTTTGGTATCCCTAATAAATTAATTGAGTTTTATACAGTTTCGACTTGAGCATATCCTTTTCTTAAAGTATTAATTTCTTACACATAGTTTTTTTTTTAAATTATTCCGATTTTTATTTGAATGGATAAAAAGCAGTGGTCTTATTTTGCATTTTCAATCATAATAAGATTCTTCACTTTGGTAATTCTTGTATTTTATTTATTAATAATATACAAATAATATAATAATAATATAATATGTAAATCTTGCATTCTTTTGTAGGTTCTTCACTAAGAAGATTTTTGTAACTATTAATTTTGACAATTAACTTTAAAACTTTAATTTAAACCTTGCCAAGTAAATAGAGCATGTTCCAAATGATAATTAAATAATCATCAAAAATAGACAAATTCAAATTCGATACCATTTTCATAAGACATTTTTGTACAGTTTATAATAACTGCAAAATAGAATAATATTAATTAATACATTAATTATTACTGATTACGTCGTAATCGTATTTTAGGTGTCATCTTAAAATCAGTAGAATTTTTCAAAGTGACTTTAAAATTTAAATTGGTACAATAAAAATAGTTTTTAGGGTTTAATTCAAATAGCTTTAAAGTGAAGATCACAGGTTATTTGTAATAGATTTAAAATAATTCCATTTTCAAAGTCCCAAGTGAAAATGGCAAACTAATCTCAAATCTTGCTGAGAGAAAGGCATCGTAAAAAATTCGATATATACACCATATACCCTTTTCCGAATAAAGTACATTAAGGAGGATGAAGACTGTAGGCGGCGACAGCTATTGCTGAGATACGTCAGTGGCAGCCCAAGAGCAAGAAACAGGCTCGTAAATATGGCCAAATAAAGTCCAATGGCAAGTCGGTCAGATTTAGTGCGGGAGGGTGGTGGTGGTGGTGGCGGTGGGGTAGTTGTTGGTTAGGAACGTGATAAGTCAAAGTATGGAAAGAACGAAGATTGATTCGAGTTGTGAACTACTTTGTACGCTTTTGAATGCATTTTCCGAATTTTCCTATGGCCAATTAATCAAAGTGCAAAACGTAATCGTATTCTGGTATTAATTAATTGACTGCGGTGCCAAATGCAATTAGAGCTTAACGAATTGGTTGATAAAAGTTAAGCACGGCCAAGACTCGACTCGATTCGACCACAAAACCCAGGATGGCCGATAATGAGATGCTCTTTGAGCATCGCTTTTAACTTCGAGTGAATATCAATATTCAATTAAATCCGCCACTTGGCCAAGCTTCAAAAACTTAGTAATATAACTAGTCACAAAAAAAGGGTAATCATTATATCTATAACCAACTCATTGGTTAGTTGAAAAAATGGTATTTAGTATTGCTGCCTATTTATTTATTTTTAATATTATTATTAAAATACAGTTATATCTTTAGCTTAAAAATTAATTCTTTTTTATTGTTGCGAAAATATTTAATGCAAAACAAATAATGCAATACAGAATAAAATCAAATACGATATTAAGATAAAATACATAAAGAAGTATAAATGCAGGACTAAAAGAAACCCAAGCACAATTAACAAAAAAAGCTAAAAAAAAAAAAAAAAATAAATATCGTATAATTTTTATATATTTCTTTACTTACTTCTGTCTGTTACAAGCTTTTGCACAACTTCATTGCATATAATTTAAAAGTTATAAGTGTCTAAAATTCGAATAATGTATAATTATAACTGTGTAATAGATAATTAAATTAAAGATTTCTTTACCTTAATTTTCAACTGCATTACAGCAAAGCATTGAAACAATTGAATACATATAATTAATTAACACTCTCAAGTCATTTAATGCTTTTAGCCCAAAAGTCAGTTTGGAGCCAAGACAAGTCAATCAATTGGTCATTTGGGGCGCATAGGCTAAGCATAAGGGTTACCAATACCTTGCTGCTTTGCCATAAGTCAGTTTCCCTTTCACGGTGTCCAACGCACTGCTTCGAACTCTGCTCTAGATATTGAGGTCCCTTAGACCATAACTGAGCCAACCTGGGCAAACTGGACTAGGCGTGGAGTGTTGTTGGGGGATGGCAGCAGATCTCTTTTTGTTGCTCATCGTTTGCTTTCTGGCTTGTCGAGGTTTCCTTCGCCTTTGATTCTGTTTGGCCTGTTGGATTGTGTTTTTGTGCTTCTTTCAGCCTGCCTCGAGTGGATTTATTGTTTCGACTGGCAAGTACAAATAGTTCACGGAATACTGCCGAATATAGGGAATGGCTTGTAGAGGGTATAGCGTTTGGCTTGCTCACTCTGCCAGTTCATGGGTCACATCAACTCAGTCTCGCTTTTTGCACAGACTGTCATCCACAATATTCGCCGCCTGTTAACAATAGTCGTCAAAATGTTGCCTAGGTCCTCAAAACGACGATTGGGCCAGAGGGTGCTGCCGATGGCGTGGATGTGCGGAAGGTGCAAGCACACCACACACTGCACACCGCACGTCACACACTACACACACTGCACACACTTCATCACTTCAATTTGGATGGGTCGATGAATTTGTTATTGTTGCTGTTAATGTTGGGCTGACATGGCCACACAGTACAGAAATGAATACATGAATATGACCAAATGCTGCGGCTAGAAAACTCAAACTGTTCCACTTTCTTTGCTCGTCACACACACACATAGACATTTTGCAGGTTGTGAACACAGTTTCATCCACATCTATTGACATAAGTTGACAATGCTTTTGTCTTTAAGTTGGTCGCCTGCTGGTCTCCTTTTTCCCATTCTATTTACTCTATCTGTGACTTGCAATACTTTTGAATGAATATGACACTTCGAGCAGTTGTTTGGCTAAATAACCCACGTGCTCACATCCATATGCATAATATTGTTGCATTGTTAACTGTTCAAAATGGTTGCCTGAAGTGAATCAATTGTCAAATGCAGCATTCACATTTTCAAATTGTGTGGTTTCGAAGTGACTCGATATTGGATGAGACAAAAATTGAAAGAGGCTGCGAATGTGAAAAAAGAAATATTCACTTTTCTTTCTTTTTTCATTTCACTCACCCACATTTCAAATGTTCACCCTCAAACAAAAATTGATCACAGATTTACAATCTTTATGTAATCAAATTAGAATTGTGATAAATATTCATAATATTTTTAAATAATATTTTGTGTGTTTTTTTCTTTCGTTTCTTTCTCTCTAAGCATAAATACAAGCAATACAAAAATAATGTTAAAAAGATGCATAATAATAATAATGCAAAATTAAAATATTATGAAAATAATTTAAAAATTTTTTAAATATTTTTAATTTTAATTGATTAAAATTTTGTCATTCACAAACAAAAAAAAAACGAATTAGTAAAAATTGTCAAGTGAACGTGGCTTAAATTTAATTTGCTTAACAAATCTTTAAGAAATTGATGTTTAAAAATGCCACCATTTCAAAAGTTCCATTTTAAATATTTAAATATATTAATATAATTAAAATCTTATCTTAATATTTCTGCAATCATCACATCAACCGCGACCTGTCACCTAATTGCCGAGATAGCAAAAGTGGCCTCTGAAGTATGGGAAACCCCAAAGTGAAAGCGAAACTTCTTCCCCTAATTGGATGACAGAACGAAACAAAATGAAATGCGCAACGGGCATGCAAAGGCGGTCGCTAAGTCACGTGACGCTTTGCGGCAAGTGGCAAGTGGCAAGTGAGCCAAATGACAGAGGGGGACCTTGTCGCTGCTGCCACATGGGTTTTATGGCACTTCGAGCACTAGCCAAATGACCCAGACGCTTGTTGGCAAGCATGCGATGCGGCGTTGCAAGTGGCCGGCTAAACACTTTGGTCGAACATCCGACTATGCAGTGTTGACCCCACTGTTCCACTATCCCACTCTATAGCACTACACAGCTGTTCCACTGTCCCACTGTTCCACTGTCCCACGTCCCAATCAGTGACTCGTTGTCAGAGTCAAGTTTTTAAGTGGTCCATAAAAAAGATGAAGGGAAAAAACTGTGGCGGGAAATGTTCCAACAACGTTGACAACTTTAACATGCGTTTTGTGCGTCTTTCGCCGCCCGACTTGTTATGTAATTAAGCATTTCTTTAGTGGCTTATAATGACTATTTGATCACGGGCCGAGCAGGCGCCGCATAATCAATGCACGTTATCTCCACTTTTTATGACCGTCTCTCTCTCAGCACACAACAAGTGCTTCTCCATACCTCTCACTCACTCTATATATGGCTCTCTCCCTCTCTCTCTCACTCTCTCTCTCTGTTGAGTGTCACTTTTATGACCTGGAAATACTTTGGTTTGGGATTGGCATTTAGAAAATTTATTTGCGATATGCGGATGCCTCTCTGCACACACAATAAAAACATCCAAATGTGATATCATTAAATTTTGTTAAGATTTGTAGCCGACTGATTTGATTATTTCCGACTATATTAAATATATCTCAGTCGATTACTACGCTGTCAGAGCATCTAAATTAACAATGAGATCATATTGAAAACCACATGAATTCATGGATTGTTCTAAGCCACTTTTTTGATAAAGATTACAACTTAATGCATTATAAATAAATTACTGTCTTTTAATTTGCAGATAATCAATTATTTTTTAAATACAATATTCAGCCAATATTATGATAGAATTGTCTTTTATGTAATTGTCATTTCCTCAACTAATTAACTTATTAATAATTACCATTTGTTTTTTTTTTTAAATTAAATTATATGTACAGAACTTTAAAATATTCGACTTTCGCTAAATTTTGCTTCTTTATGTATTTACACTAATTACTTTTGATTAAGTATTGGGTTTTTTTTTATTGTTGAGTGTATGTATATATGTATGTATGTATGTATGTATGTATATGCCAGCACAGTTGCCATAATGTCGACATTAAAAAAAAGAAATAATATTGTTTCCATGTGCCACGCCTCGAACAAAGTGCAAATACCAACAGTTCAATACACACCCAGACAGGCCCAGGGCAACAGAACGATCAAGTCTAATTAGCCAGTCATAAGGAATTGGAACAGGGAAAGGAGCTCGAAATATTGGTCGACTTTCAGTTCGATGGGAGCACAGATAATAGCTGTCAATAGTTTAAAAGGAAAGCAATGAGTTAAAAAGAAAGTACAATCTTCTATGGGTAGGGGAGGGGAGGGGATAGGCAATTAGAGTGTCACAAAGTTTTGCTTGGGCTTGTCAGGTGTGTTTGGCGACAGTCGCGACATTATTAACACGTGACTGCCAATTTTTAATTGCCTATTTTAATTGGTCGTGGGAGCTCGGATCTGGGTGCTGGCAGGAGCGTGGGGAAGAGGTGTCGTTGTCCAGAACAGAGGCTTGGCCTTAGTCATTAAAATAAGAATGATAATGGCAATAACAATAAAATTGTACCGCTCAGAAATAAGGTCGTAAAGCTGGCAACAATCGCAGTGAAAGTAGCGAAACAAAACAAAACAACAGCAACAAAAACAACAACAGCAACAACAGCAACAATAGGAACAGCAACAATAACAACTGAAGAGTTGCCAGCATCCACAAGCTGCACCTCAGGTAAAGTCATAAAAATTTAAACATTGCGCATACGCCACATTGGACCAATTCTTGTATTTTTTGTAGAGTTATGTTTATTTTATTTTATATGCTTTTATTATGATTTTTTGGCTGCTTTTTGTGGTCCACAATGAAGTTGTAAAACACAGCTATTTATTGCCAAAGAATGATTATCAAAGTGTCGCGTGAATGTTTCTGCTTCATTTTGTTTTAAGGTTTATTTTTTAAACCATCGACTTTATGTACATTTTTATGGTGTTAGCCTTAGCTTTCAGCTGCATAAAGTAATTAATAGGTATTAAAACCATAGCACTTCAAGAAATACATTAACAAGTATGGCTTGGTTTTATTTATTTCTCAAAATAGTTTCGGAAATGGAAATGTTGTAAAAATTGTATACAAATGAAGTCTAAAATTAAAGTAAGAACTTATTCTTTTGGTGAAAGTTTAGTATAAATAATTTTGTAAGCCATGAAATACTTAATTTAGCTTGTGATAAAACCATTACATTTCAAGACCATTATTAACAAATATTGCCAAGTTGTAAATTGTTTTCAACATATTTTCCGGCAAAGAAAATATTAATAAAAAGTATTTTAGTTATGAAAGCTAAGCTATAAAAATTATTTATAGTATGAAATGGAACGCATAATAATTCAATTTCAAATGAAACAGTAACTTAAACTTAAATTTACATATTTTCTCAAATTGTATAAAAGAATGTTAACAGTATTCTTAAATGGAATACAAAATGTAACTACATTTTACAAATTTTAACATTAATTTAAACACAACTGCAATTTTAACATAAAAAAAAATTTCATTGCGTTTGTTTTATTTAAATTAGTGCAACTTTTTCATTGACACTGAAATCTCGTAGTTTTTATTTTTTTGCACACTCATGGCGTGGCTGTTGTTCTCTTTGTCTCAGCTGTCTTTTGCATTTTATCTGCCACTTCATACATATGAGGTCACATTAATTGCATATCACACCAATACACACACACACACACAGAGTAGGACATGTTGAAAGAAGAGAAAAATGAAGAGCTTCAAGACGTTGCTGGGGAAACTAAACTTTCCTGGCAGGTGCTTGAACAACGCCGATATGCGATTAGTATATATATACACATATACATACATACATACATACATACATACATACATACATACATACATACATACATACATATGCACATAAATACATTTGGGAGCCAAAGCCGAAAGTTCTTCTATGCTGTAGAGGCGGAAGCGAAGGGGGCCAAGTGTTGCATATACAAAAGTAAAAGTAGTGCTCAAGTGTTCCACGCTTCCTTGCAATCCGACAAAGTGTAAAAAGACAGCAGCAGCAAAAGTAACAGCAACAACAACAACAACAGCAACAACAACAACAACAACAAAAACAACTAGCACAAACAACGACGACAATCTGCGCGCAAAAACAAAAAGTTGCAAGTCACCAACAAAGTGGTCCACAAAAAAAACCGAAAATAAAAACAGGAGAGGGAATTGCAATCGGGCGTATCCGACTGCGAAATACTTTGATACCATCTGATAACCGATAGTAAATATAAGCTGCATCATCCTCTCAAATTACGGGAGACATGGGATATTCCAAGTTTTTTATGAAGGAGAAGCCTTTGCAGAAAAAATTATAAAAAAAGGTTTCCTGAAAATTACATTTTTAAATTTTTTAACGAAAGCTCTCAAATTTTGGAAGATTAAGGATTATTAAAAGGAGTTACTAGCCTTATTGCTTTAAAATTTGTGTGAGATTATATGGCCCATATGTCTATGGGTGTCGAAAAAAGTTGCCTTCACACTGACTGACAGACGGATGGACGGACGGACAGAGGGACTGGCGGACTGGCGGATTGGCGGATTGGCGGACACCTGAAAAGCGTTGCACAAAAACCAATATACTATGAAATATTCATCTGCGAGCAGAACTAAAAGCGACGAACATTTCTCTTTGCGTCTTTGCACTGAGACTCAGGGGTGCCTTCAATAGGTGCATGAGAGATACACACACACACACACACACACACACACACTCCCACACACTCAGACACATTTGGCAGACTTGAAGAGAGCATGCAAAGGAAAAATAATCAAATAAAAATGCATTCAATTTCAGCATATGCAGCTTATACACAATATACACGAATATTACAGATCAGCAGCTTTATAAAAAACTTATGAAATTATTAAAATATTTATTAATTTAAATTAAAGATATAATTAATTATTTCAATAAAAGCGACTTTTTCTACATATTTACAATTTATTTTTCTTGCTATCTGTTCTTTTAAATATTGCATTTAATTATAGATATTATTAGTTTTTTATTATTTATTAAGCTTATTCCTTTTTCTTTTAACAAATGTAAGTTGTATTTATGATTATGTAGTACATAGAGAGAGAAAAAGTGTTCCCAAAAATTAAATTAATAGTAATAAAATGCATAATAATTTATGTAATTCATAATTAAATTAAATAGACTAAATAAAAATTACAAACTAAATTAAAATAAATAAAAGCTTAAAATTGAGTTTCGGTTACTTTTTGACATATTTTTCATTCTTTTGCTAACTTTTTTATTTTGCATATAAATCTTGGTTCTGTTTACGAAATATGTTCTTAACATAATTAATCGAATATGCGTTTCACTGTTGACATGCTTCAATGTACGTTCACATGCGTATACGAGACTAAGTATGTATATTCATTTGTGGCAAGGACATAACTTGGTCGTCAACATTCTCAGTCGTATGCAAGTCTGCTCCTTAGCAGCCACTTGCCGTTGACAAATGTCATGCTTATACAGATACGCACATACACACATACACACATACACACACACACACATCGACACCCCCTCCTCTTACACACACACATGCAACTACTAAGAAGCAGCAGCAGCAGCAGCACTTGCAGCTTGATCCTTGAGTTTTCATATAAATCTTTGAATAGTTTGCTGCTGCAGCCGCTTGAAACCAATAAAATATCTAAAGTCATGCGGAACACTCGCACACACATAGCAGATAGCTGCTCTTGCAATCACACATACACAATCACACACACACACACACACACACATAAGCACACTCATACATAGTTCAAACAGGAACGACTTAACGGCATTTATAGTTGAATAGCAGCAGTTCATCTCCATTTCCATATCGCAACCATCTGGATTACTAACTATCCATGAGATTGTGTGTGTGTGTGTGTGTGTGTGTGTGTGTGTGTCAGTCTGAACTGATTGAAAATAATTCTGAATAACACTTAAATACTACAAAAAAACAATACAATTAATACTGCTAAGCAACTGAACACTGAACTCGTTGACCGATAAGTAAGAACTCTCAACAATAAATTAGCTAAAAGCAGACAATAAAATAAACTCAAGTTAAAAAATGCATATGAATATTGATTTGATATAACTCAGCAGCTTTACTTGAAGTGTGAATAAAATATGTTTAAATAAATGGGTTATGTCTCTCTTTAAATAAATTGTTGATTAGCCCTAATTGAGACCACTTCTGAAAATTGAACTTTAAAGAATTACATTTAAAAATGCTCAGGTTTAATGGCCCTTGGCAATGGCAATAACAAAATGTAAGTTTTCAAGGAAAACATAATTCATAATAAATAAAAATCGTAGGCAATAAAAAAACCGAGTCCAAAAGTTATAATTTAAATTTCATCAAGAAGTGAAAAGTTGTGCAGCACTTGCATGACTCTTGGCAGGCAAATAATTAAACAACAACAACAAGAGCAACAAAAAATACTAGCAACAATAACAACAAAAATTGGCCAGCTCCCTTAGCCAATTGGTGCCGGCCAACAAAAGTCTTGAAAAACTAAATGGCAAACGGGCCTCAAGTGTATCGCGACAAACAAACAACTTGCAACTGGCAACTTGCAACTTGCAACTGGCAAACTGCAACTGGCAACTGGTAACAGTAATTGCAATCGCAGCTGCAACTTTGCAACAATTTCATATGCATTTGTATCCTTTTGTGGCTCGGAGCAATTGCAAAGTGCTCCCCCATTCCAGATGGCTGTGCACTTTTACCCAAATCTGACCATTGCCATCAGTGCGTCCCAAAAGTTTTTCAATTAAATTTGTTTAGAATTAAACTTGGTGCTAGCCAATTTCCCCCCTACACACTTCACCAATCTCCCCTGCATCATTTTTCGCAGTCACATCCCAGAAGCTAGCATAACTTGCAGCTAAAGTTCAGTTAACTGTAAATGGATGCGTCTCGGATTTACAATTGACATTACCTCTCCAATCAGCATGTTATACACTGTAAAAAACTACTTCATAATTTTTAATTGTAATTTTATAGTTTGTTGTGTGAACTTAAATTCACATTAAATACAAATATAAAATACAAACAAACAAATTTGTTGTGCACACTTTCTGAGTTTATAACTGTTTATCGTGTTGGTAATTTGAGACATATTTTCCTTGCAGGCTTCCTTCTATTTAACACATCATTTTCAGATTATACCTTAATGATTCTTGAACAGATTTTGCTTGTCTTAAGAAAGTAAAAATTCAAGCAAGCAAATTGATTCGCAAAAGTTTCCCAAATCAACTCATTAAACATCTGACTTTGAAGTTGTACTGCAATTTCAATTTAGTTAATAATTTTATTATAATTTTATATATGTAACAAGTAATTGCACTGCTGTCGTGTTGCAACATAAGCATTAGTCGAAAAGAGGAGTCGGAGAAGAACAGTAGAAGGAGAATGTCCAGTTTCAGAAGCTCAGCTATAAGGTCCTGGAAGAAGTCTGGAAGAAGTCTTCAAAGTCCCGAGTGACATAAGTTGTAAAGTTGGCGGTTCGTTGTGGGATTAAGTTGCTTAATATTTGCTTTGTTAATATATTACTTTACAAATAACTTATAACAGGACATAACCAGTCGTACAAAATTACAAAATATTTTAATAAAATTAATAATGATAGTTAATTTTATTAAAATTACCATGCTAAACGAAAAGTGGGAACAAATTCCAGTTCCAGTGTGCATTGCTAGATATACGAGTATATCCACTCTTGACTGAGTTCTACATTTTACGTAGTTCCCAAAAAAAAATGTCGCAATGCGGGGAATATTCGAATTAATAATTCAAGTGTTTTACGAGTTGATCTACGTTCAGCTTGTACAGCAAAAATGCATTATAATTAGTGCAACCAGTTGCGAGATGTGAGCAATTACAATTTGAAGAATAATAATTGCATTATGTGAACAATTACGTGAGCTGCCTATAAATGTGATTCTCAATTAAAATTTTTGTTATTATATGTGTATATATGTATAAATAAGAGAGTTTCTCCTATTTTATATGCATTGTGTATTTTGGCTGTGTGTTTTGTTTTCTTGGCAAACTTTGTCAACATTTTCCATGCAGCTCACTTTTTGGGCTCATTGTTCATTCACAATTCAACTTGTTGTAGCTGCAGTTGTTTGTTTCCATGTTTGTCTCCTGTTTGTTTCGGTTTCTTGTACTGTTGGCACTTTTAATTAGTCACCCAATATGCTGCCAGACTGTGTTGCACAACCACACACACACACCCACACACAGAGAAATGTACACATGTTAACGCTCTAGTTGTCGTATTTACCCATTCCAGCAATTGAAGTATCCTGGTTATACATGTTGTTCATGTTCGTGTTGTCAACCAGTTTCATATCGATACGTTAAGTCCCCGGTGCATGCACGCAACGTGCAACAAATTGTGTTGCGCACTGCATTAATTTATTATCTCTTATTATAGTAACCGAGGCAGGCATGTCATTAACAATTCCATCTGTATTTTTATATTTAAACATACAATGTGCTCCCATATTGCAAAAATTAATATTGTAATTAATAACATATTAATTTGGTAATTATTAATTTATCATACTAAATAAAATTAGCAGTAATGCAATTGATAACCCTAATTATAATTCAAATATAAAATTTTAAATAAACCTAAAACAAATAATCTTAAATGAAGTCTTGCATTAATAATTATTTTGCATTGAAACCTAATGTTTGAAGTAGATTCATCAATTTGCTTACTTATTTTATTTAAATCAATTTTATAGAGAAAGCAGGTTAAAATATAAAACAAAATCATTATAATAAAATATTAAATATATAAATATAAATATATTTTTTATTATTTTTTTATAATTTTGCTATATTAAAAACTTTTTTTTTTTAAATGTGAAACGTTCAAATTACACGTAAAAACAAAATATAAGCGGTAATTACTTTTTATTTTTATATTTTATTACTTTACCATTCAGACGACACTTTCAACTTCTTTTTATCATTAAGATGTTTTTGTTATTAATTTGCCGAGTAAGTAACAAATGAAAAGATATAAAACTTCATCGACTTACGAGCAACACACATAAAAACAGAAATTTGACAATGCGGGCATCAAAAAATTAAAAAATACTAATACTTCAAACAGTTTGGCGCCATAAACTTGATGGCCCTAAAATTTGAGGAACAACCTTCGCAAGTAGACAACACAAAATTGCAAACAAAATGCAAAGGGACAGCGCAAAGGATACAACAACAACAACAACAAAAAAGTTTACAATAAAGATGCCACAAAAAGTTGCGAGTGAAAAATACGAAACGAAAGCGAAAAGCGAAAAGAAAGGAAAGAAAAAAGTTTATGCTAATTTCACTTTTCTCGAACGACGCATAACCCAATTTTATTTATTCCCCGTGTTTTTTTTTTTTTTTTTCTTTCTTTTTTACTCGATCCACTCAGAGGCGAATAAATGGCGCCAGGACAACAACATCCTGGCGAGGCGGCGAGGAGCAGAAAAGAGCAAAATTTTAATTTTGAAGTAAAGTGAAAGCCAGCCACATAAAGAAGCTGTGTGCGAGCGAGAGGCAACGAGTTGCCACACGAAATACTAAACACGACACAACACAATAAAACAAACAAACAGAATAGAACAGAATAAAACATTTTAACCAAAAAATGCTCTGGTTATTTGATTATTTGCCAGTCTGTCTGTCTGTCTGCCAGTCTGAATGTCTGAATGTCTGTCCGTCGACTAAAATTACGTATGAATAACTAATTAAAGATGAGCCCGACGATGCGTGGCCAAAACAAATGCGCCTAATTAACAGTTTCTCATCCACCTGGCCAACAACAAAAACCACATCAGTCTGCGTCAAAACAAAACACAAATTTGCGCAAGAACCTTCATATTTTTGAGGAGTCTTTAGATGTTGAGCTAAATATTTAAATATCTGACATTATCTTATAAGGAATCAATTCTTCAATTATATTCCTTGGATAGCTAAAAACTTTAAAATTAGGTTAAAAACATTAAAAAAATGTGTTTAAGCCATTTAAGTTTTTAAAGTCATCTTAATTTCTGTGTAAAAATTTAGTTGTTTTATTTAACAAATGCACCAAAAATTTACGAGCTTTGATCTTTAAGCTTAAAAGTTAATTTTGTAGATTCAGAAAAATAAATTAATAAATCAGAAATGGAATTAATCTTATTTCATAAATTATATTAGTGATTTCACATTTTTTAACATTTATTATAATTGCTCATTGCACAAATAAATATTAGCATATTCCTTATATTGTTTTTTATTTTATTCTGCACTCTAGTAAAATTGTATTTTACGTAATTTAAATTGTATATTTAATTTTTACTTAAGTTTATTTTTATTTTCGAATTTTACAAAACCATTTTTTAGAGTTGTGAAAGGGTAAAATAAAAAAGTAAAATATCAATTAATAAATGTGTCAAATTAACTTTTGTTATTAATTTTTATAACTCTTCGTAATAAAAAATGTATTAAAAAATATTTTTTTAACTATTGTTACTAATAGTATTTATAATTGTTTTTATCTAACTGTCAGCAAAATGCTCCCTCACCTTTTATAGATGAAAGAATTTCTATTGTGTTATTTTCAAATTTTAGTGAGGTATTCTAATAAACTGTGTTTCGAGGAATCCTGTTCAAGGTTGCAGTGATGCTTCATGGTCAGTTTAAGTTAATATGTCAAATTTAAGTAATAAATACAACTTAAAGGAAACATAAAATGAGATTTGATAAGAAAACAACCTCAAATTTAGAGGTTTCGCTCTAGAGAAGATCTAAGATGAAAAGCAGCATCCAATTTTTATTCTATTTTGTTCCAGTTTGTTCATTATTTTGTAAACAGCGCCGGAACTCAGACTTCGTCTGCAACTTCGGTTATGGTTCGTCTTTGTATGCGCAGAGCACACGAAGTTGCTCGAATGTGATGGCAACAATGTTGAGCTGCTTGCATGTTGCAGCAACACGCGCCGAACAGGTTTGAGTGAAATGGAACCAACATGTTGCCGCTCAACCGTTTGACGCAGTTGTTTAAGTGGTTAGTGCAACACAGTTTTGGAGTCATTTCGTGGTGAGTTCCTATCGCCTAGTAAATGTTGCTGGCAACATGGTGATGCAACCTGGTTTGAGCGAGTTCTTTCGCTCGCTGTTCGATTACAACTGTTGTTAAGCGCAACTCCAACTTCAACTCACCGTCGAATGCGCTTTCTTTTGACCCCATGCTATTCTTCCTCTTCTTTTCTCTTTTAATGCGCTTAACATCTTAAAATCTGTTGTGGAATCTGATGTTGTAAAAGCGAAGTCGTGCAACATCATTGGAGGTCTGGATTCGGATCCAAAACACTTCGTCAATGATTTCTTTTTGGTGGCACATTAAAGTCAATCAACATTTTTACATATTTTTGGCAGCCATTTGAGTTACTTTTGCGGTTAATCCTATTAACGCCGACTCTGCCACATAGCGGACAGTAAATTGTCTGAGCCTCAACATTTTCAATGCGATGTTGCAACAATTTTGGGATGTGGCTTACTGGCTTCCGTCTGTCACTCATGAATAACAAAAATAATAAACTGATTGTCGCCAATAATTGCTTAATTGTTGTTAATAATTATAATATATAACCACAAATAAATAACCAAATTCAAAGATAAAAAAAATCTAAAAATAATATATAATGATTGCAATATATATGTTATACTTTAAATATATGATTGGATGAATTGTTCATTGAAAGAATATGTTTTTTTAACTGTATTATATTATTTTTAATAAAAATAACTATAACTTCTAAAAATAAGTTTAAAACTAAAACGTTTTTAAAATAAATATATCTATTTAAAACTCATATCATATATAATTACTACACAAAATACCTAATTCGTAAAAAAAAGCTCAAAATATGTATTTAAAATTATAATAATATTTATAAACTGTCAAGTAACAGTTATGTTTGTTTAAAGGCTGTTCAGAATTAACTATCTGAAAATAGAACTACAATTTCCACATATTCTTGTAAATCAATGAATTAATTATTCTTGAGAAGTGTCGGAATCCATTTTGTAATATACATATATAGAAATTTATATATTAACTGGATTAATTTCTTAAAACTGATTTCGATTTGCATAAATCAACCATTTGCCATTTCAAGTAAAAATTTTAAATGTCAAACTGAAGTCATAATTAAAATCAATTGCGCTAATATAAACAAACATTTTTGGACAAAACGTCGACCAAATGCAATTGAAAACTGAATTCACAGTTCATAATTAAAATGTGATTGTTTTCCATATCAAACACTCCCACACACACAGACACTCCTCAACTCTCCCCTCAGTTAACAATGTTATATGTGGGCGATATAAATAAAGAAGGCGTGTCATCGTTTTAATTTTCAACAGAACACAAAATGGTTGCAAATGACAGCGGCTTTTATTAATTATAAATATTATTATTAAAAAAAATCTATTGGTCAAAACTTGTGGGCCGTCGTTGCTAAATAGTTGTTAATTGTTGTTGCTCTTTTGTGGTTGATATTATTTGTTATTTTAACGGTTTACAAATGTCCCGTCGAATTGCAGAATTCAACAAATGTTTTTCCAATTTCGCGGAAAAGGGGTCAAACAACTTGCTCGCTTTTTTGGAGACGCCCCCAGGAAACTGCTAAGTATATAAGAATATCAATAATCCACATAATATTTAAATATTTTCAGCACATTTTTTACTGTTAACAGACTAAAGCATTAACTAAAAAGCGAACAATAAATAATAA
Organism: Drosophila dives; assembly: GCA_035042365.1. NCBI lineage: Eukaryota > Metazoa > Arthropoda > Insecta > Diptera > Drosophilidae > Drosophila > Drosophila dives. Next base: position 2,075,238 of record JAWNLJ010000097.1, on the reverse strand, counting down.
TAGCTTTAAATTTGTGTATTTTAGAAGTTTTTCTTTCAAAAGATAACTCAAAGTCTATAATAATCCCAAGCATTATATAAATATTATCAAAAATATATTTAATATTTAATTAAATTTAATAATATTTAACTTATATTTAAAAATTTAAAATTTTTAATATTTTTGTCTTACACTTAAGTTGAAAAAATTAAATAAAATCTAAAAATGTTTTTTAACTTTTAAATGACAAACGTAACATTTTTAAATGTGCTTAAATTTATTAAATTTTATTATCTTAAGCTAAAAATATTCCTTAAAATACTTAAACATTTTTAGAGCAGTTATCCTAATTTATAAATTCAACAAATTAACTAAAAACCGAAAAAAGCCAAAAATATATTATTTAACTGAATTCGTATATATTCATTAACAACATTAGTAAAAAATAGGCACATACATTTGCAGAGCCAGTTAAATGAAAAGCATTTTGGCTTATTTTCTTATATATATTTATTTATTTTATATATTTTAAAATCAGACGCTTTGCAATTTCCGAAAATGGATAATTATTGCGTAAATTGGAGCAAGCTTGATAATTTTTTGTTAATCAAATGTTTAATTATATAACTTATTAAAAGAGTCCCTGCCTATTCGGCTCTCAAAAATGTTTTTCATTTTTGTTCAATATTTTTAATACTCTATTTTTTTTTTCAGTTTCGTTTCAATTTCATGGCTTTGTGCGTAGGCCATTTCATGCACCATGCAAGTGCTAAATAGTTGACTGAGTTACAAACAGGCACGCACACACACACACACAGTACAGCAAATAAATGAACTGAAGCGTAGACTCTTTCCGCCTAAACCCCTCCTCCCCGCTCTCCTACCCTTGCCAAACATTCAGCTTGCTGCAATCCGAGTCCAGAGTCAGAACATAATGAAAACTTTTCGATCGACTGCACTTTTACTGGCCATCGAAATCGACGATGTTGCAACAGTGCAAACACATAATTGTTCATATGGCCAGGATATGGAGATGCAACAACAACAATTGCAAATCAGCAGCAGCAACAATTCGTAGCCAGGCATTTTACAAATGTGTGGCAATTGCATTTTAAAGTTGCTGCCACATTGCTATGTCTGAGTCTGGGTACGAGCGAGATAGATCTGCTGCCATGAGACCATGAGAATGCATATGCCAACAACCATATATTCATTCACCCCTCCCCCTTCCCACAACATTGCACTCCTCCTTTTTTTATTGCCATTAACATTTGGCATACTCTATAAAGCAATGCGAGTGAATATTGTGAGAATATCGTGCAAAGCATTTGGTTGACTGACCAACATGATTATGTAATTATACCCAAAAGGGGATAAAAAAGTGTTGCAAGCGAATTTGACAGCAGAATCTGACAGATACAATATATTTAATGACATCCCAACATATCTGACTATAACTGAATGTTACCCGTTGGATACAAAACAACTTTATATTCAAGAATTCTGGATAATAAACATTAAGTTAGTTTCTGCAGGTAGCTGTAAGCAAATAATGCCAAAGTATCTGTGAGATACAAATAAATTAATAGAAGTTACTTGTTAGAAACAAAAAATGTAAAAAAAATAACAGTGAGTTTAAAAACTATCTCTGAGATTTATTAGCCTGTGCAGTATTTAATTAATTACAGAACTACAACCAAATGAATAATAAAACGAAACTATGACAAATAAAAGTATGTTTGGCTATGAGTTTCCACAGTAACTATGAGATACAGAAGTAGCTGAGTATTACCATATTGTGTAGAACAAAAGACTCTGTAAGACATACCTAAGATACCACTGATTCAGTGTCACAGATATATATCTGCGAATCAGCAAAGTATCTGTGGAAATTACATAAATTACGAAATTGTTTTGTGAAAGAAAAGTAAATACAAGATACAAAAATATAGTTTACTTGCCGGGAATTATAATGTACAAAAAAAAATGAATATGTTTGAATACAAGTTCAGCAACTTGCCACACACCTTTCCCCAAATCGATGATACGCTGATAATTTACTATTAGAGAGGATGAGTAGCCAGAAATAATCACATAACTTTTCATTATTGGATAGAGTTGATTATGCATATACATAAATAAGATCAGATCCCTCATTGAATACATAATCTGAGCATGACCAATTAAAATTTTCTACCTGACCGCAGTGCGTATTCAGCGTTATGGATATACCCATAATGCTCAACACTTTTCTGAAGGAGTTTTGTTCTTCAATTCTATTTATATATTTATTTTTTATTTTTTTATTTTTTTGGAGACCGCACACACTGACTTCTGCCCATGTCCCACTCTGCGTCTGCTTGTTTGATTGCGTCTGGCTTTTCAATTAGGCGAAAAAACCCTTGATAGATGAAAACATATTGCTTTTATCACCTGCCACAGACACAAAAAAAACACACACACAAGAAACCACACTCTTTAAATGTGGAGAGGCGTTTAACAATTTGTAAGAAATTATCCTTTCCTTCGATGTGTGTTTCTGTGTTGTGTCTTCTGATGTGTCTGATGAGAACGCAAACAATTAAGATTCAGATACGCACGCACGAATAGTGTTGAAAGGTCAAGCTACATGCCACAGTTTTAGGGTCAGGTCAGCTCAGGCGGCGGTCAAAACCGGTTCGATTCACATCGGCGTACAAATGAAATCGAAATACAGAAATGCTGGAGATGCCTTGGCAACTCGTGCATATTTTAGGAGCACAAATTTGACTAATTGGCTTCAAATATCGAACGGACTTGGCTGCCAAATATTTCCATGTCCATTTTCAGTTAAAAGCTTGCGACCAGCATTAAAATGCAAGCGGCTAACAAGAAAACTGCATTAGGTCTGAAGTAACTTTGTTTTGGCCCTTTTAACTTAAAAATAAACAACCATTCGCAGACAGTTAAACAAATTTGAATCCACCTTCCTGCCCAGCCCGCCAAGAAGTGAAGTAGAATATATATATATATAAATATATATATATAGGTTATTGATTGGAAACCTATGGAAATGTGCACAGTTAACCAGTGCAAACCAGTGATGGAAATATTTAAAGACGTTGAATACTAGAAAAAAATCTGGAGTAAATTGAAAAATTGAAAAAATCTTTGCATGTTTTTTGTTTATCTTATCTATTTTGTTGTCTAAATAGAAACATAAAATGTACTAAGCTCTGTTTGGTGACATTATCAAATTAGAAGAATCCAACTCAAACACAATATTAAATCGATAGGAAATAAAAAATTTCGGCTCAGGTTTGTTTGATTATCATCAAGCAATATTCAGTTCGCTTAAATATATAAAATATTCGCAATATTTCACAAATTTTGTATTGTAATGAAAAAATGCATGACTTAATAGTGTTATAATAAAAGATAAATTAATTATATTTAAAGATAAAATATATTTTAAAATAAAATAAACCAACTAAAATTAAGTATATTAAAATATTTTATAATTATCATAAAATATTTTTTAGATTTAAATCGATGCTTTAAAATAACGCTGGTTCTAAATAAATATATGTTTCCACTTTTGCAACAGAAATTACAAGTTACATAACTTTTGCTATTGTTTTAAACTTATGAATAATACACAGATTTGAAACACGTGACTTAAAAATAAATTAATTATATGAGAGATAGAATTATATGATAGACCAAAAAAAGGTGTATCGTCATTTTTACTCTGTAGTTTAGTATCTAAGCAATAATTTAAAATTTCAATTAATTTATTTAAATGGCATATTTACGTGATGACCGATATTCGTCATTAGTAAATAAATAGAAACATCTGAGAAACATATATAAATATGGATAAGTTATATAAGTAAATAAATTCAAAATTTCACGACCTTTAACAGGTAATTGTTCCAGTATTCAAAAAAGAATTACAACTTATGTAAATACAGTTTACAGTTCCATTTTCAGCTAAAACTTTTTTCTTGGATAAACTTTCTGCTTTCTTTGTCTTTGTCGAGATATCTGGAGAACAGCATATGAAGTGCTTTAGTCAGTTTCAGTTACGGCCACACATAAAATGCTCGTAAGCAGAGAGGAGAAGGAGAAGCAAAGATTTGTTTACGCACATTTATGACCAAAGACATAAGAACCACTTTTAAGTTCCATTCGAGGACGAGCCCACATCCCAGAAGACTCGACTTTGGCCCGTGTCTCAACACTTAAACAAATTGCCTACTAAACAATTCATCTCAATTTTTGCGAAACAACATTTGCACACTGCGCCAAGTTGCGAGGGGAGAAAAGGGCAGAATCAATTCGCAACTGTCCCAAAAAAAAAAAGGGAGAGTAAGTGAAGTGATGTGGAGGGGGAAGGACAAATTGAAGGCTTACTTTTAGTCGAGCTTGAGCCATCATCTGAGCCAATAGCCGGGCCTGGCCTGGTAATCAAATATAATTTTTAACTATTTACGAGTACATTGCATGACATTTAGCCCCTATACACACACACACACACTCATACACACACATGGACTGTTAGTTGTGCATTATTAACATTAATGCCTGATACGAGCAACGCAAAAAGTCAACAGGGGCGTGAGGCGTGGCAGCTTCGATTCTCGTGTTTCTCTGTTTGCGTCGGGCATTTTGATGCCAATTTCGGCAAACAAGCAGCAAAAACAACAAAAGCCACAAAAACTACACGCATAAATAATATGAACGCATAAATGAAAATGGAACGGAATGCTAATGGAAATTCACATACATACATCGATTTCGATTTTGGCTGCCACGCCCACCGCCCACCGCTCACAGTCACCACCCGTAATGTAGTGATCATAAATATGAGAGCACAGGCTCGACGGAACCATCTTCGAGTCCAACTTAAAGATTAGCTCTCAACTGTTTTAGCCACATTCATAGTTCGCATGTGGGTGCCATAAAAATTTTGGCTTTTACGTGAAATTATTTATGGATTGTGGCTTTTGTTGATGTGCGGGTAATTTTGATGGCCTGTGGCCAAAGATAATGTCAACACTTGGTTATTAATATGGATGTGCCCTTTTGTGGTGTGGGGAATTAATATAATGAAGATTTACATCCATTTTATTTGTTTAACATAAGTCCAAGCAAATAAATAATCTTAGTGAGTATGAAAACAATTTCACAAATGTTATTTATTGTAATAAAAATATGCATTTAATTTAAACCCATCTGCTCAATGTCGCCAAATTTATTAAAATATATAATCAACCAAAATTGCAAGCCCAGTTAAGGTTAAAATAAAAAAATATGCTAACAATTGCATTTTCAAATAATGAAACATACTCGTATTCCTTAAACACTTAATATCACAACTTGGGCATGTCTCTTGCAAACTGAAGCAGAGCAGAGTTGCCTTTGTTGCCAGTCATCGATTATGTTGCAATAGCATACTTTGGCACTTGACTTGAGCCATTGATGCCTCAACACACACAACACTTGGAATTGTAGAAATAGATACATGGATGGATGGATATAAAGCTAGCTGCATGTCAAGTAAATTGAAAACTGTGCAGCAGCAAAAGCAGCTGGAACAGCAGCAGGAACAGCAGGGAGTTAGGAGAAGGGAGCGTTAAAAATTAAAAAGAAACTTGGAGAGGCAGCAACAGCTGGAGAAGAGGAGTTCATAAAAATTTCAAAGCGACGATTGATGCAAAAATGGAGTCGGCTACAACTGGCACCCAGTTCCGTTCCCAAGGCGATTTCAAGATTGCAGCAGCAGCAGAGACAGCTTCAGCATGTGCAGCCCCGTCAAGATTTCATGTTGTGCAACAGCTCTTCAAATATTCAAAAGTCATTCCATTACTGAAATGACTTGAAAACGTTAGCAGCCAGTAAGAACAAGGGGCGGAAACAGCATTAAATTCTCTCATTCTCTCACTCTCTCTCCACTTCCCCTCTTCTCCGTTTCTCCTCCTTGTGACTTGTTCAGTTCTTCAGTTTGGCGCTGCCTTTGCAATGGTGTACAAATTCAATGACATTTCCTTTGTTCCTTTCAGTTGCTGCTGCTTAAGCACCCTGTATATGAGCGACTATGTGAAATGGGTTTAGTGCTTAGAAGCTTTCAAGGATTATATATTATTCGAGTCGTTTCCAGGGCGTGCTGAGAAGTTATCGATGATTTAATTCTATTTAATTCTTTCTCAGAGAGGATATATAAATTTCAATGTCAAATACTTTTTAAAATTTAAGTTAAAACTTATCGAATATTACAATTTATTTGAGTAATTATCAAAAAGGAAATATATCACAAGGAAATTCTTTATTTATTATTTTGTTAATTTAGAGTTGAGGATCAATCAAGGATTATATTTTATTAGTGTCATTCTTAATTAGGATATATATATATATATATATATGTAAATACATATAAACAGAAACAGATATGTTAAAATAAAAACTTTGTCAATATTATATTGTTTGTCAGCCTGATATTTATTATTATTTTTATGATTAGTTTTTGACGACAAAAAATATTTTCCGTCGTAAAATGCAAAATTCTTTTCATAATACTTTTTTATTAGCTATGTGCAACACAAAATAAATATATGCATGCATTTACAACAACAAGCCTCTCCAATATATTGTAATTAGATTAATTATTAATTAATTAAATTAATAATCAATGCAAATACATTCATCAAAATTTAAGAATTTTTCTTAACATCGCTTCCAAAAACACAAAGACTTTGAATGTTTACATAGTTAAATAGCGGCAACTTCTTTATAATTTTACGTCTTAGAGAAATATATATAAATTCGTAAAAACACATATATATGTATAAGCTAAAACAAATTTACAAATCGACTGATTTTCCAAGGCATTTGTAATTCTATCAAATCACTGGAGCATTTTTTAGCATGTTGTTGCTACTTTTTTGCTACTGTAACGATTTCAACGATGAGTGTGTATTAGTTTAAGTATGTATCTATGTGTGTGTGTTCGTAGTTTTGGTTGCTTGACCTGCTTTTGGCAGCCTGACAGTCTGGCCCTGGCACATTGAGCTCCCACTGACATTTCAGATTTTTCTGTAGCCTGCCCCGAAAAGCAGGCGCCTCTTTGACGCCAGTTTGTAAGCCAAATGCAGGCCAAGAATTCGGATGTCTCTAGTTGAGGGTAACAAAGTATAAAAGAAAAAAATGTTAAATCATCGAATATCTGTGATAAATATTTTAAAAAATTGATATTTTTCAATGTTAATCTTTTGGAATATATATAGAAAATTAAAATCAAAAATGCAATTGGAAAAATTCACACATGAATAGAAATATTTCTTTATCTTTGCACAACAAGTTTGAAACTTATAAATTGTTGTATAAAGAAAATAAAACAAGTAAGAAAGTTATAGTCGAGAGAGCTCTACTGCATATTCTCTGAACTTATCTGTAAATAAAGTTATAATTTAATGGTAAATACCTTTAAGAAATTTGTCACCCTGATATGTGCAGGCTAAATCAATAGCAAGCACAGGCACTGAACACGGGACTTTGTTGTAAATAAGGTCTTGTTCCGGAAAAAGCACTACAGAAGGCAAAAGAGCAGAGAGAGCAGCAGCACCAATTACCAAAACACGCAGCAGCACCCTAACGCCTCCGGTCGTCACTCCTGCCCGGTGATCAAGGGATGGGCTCGCGCTCTAGCGGCAGCAAGCGTGCCAAGAGAAAGAGTAACAGCAGGCATGGATCTACGCCTGAGCACATCACGTGCAGAGGCCATAAAGATTAGTTCGCCTACATCCACCGAAACTGGACCGTAATATGCAGATATGATGAAAAAAAAAGGTGGCCGTGTTACCTGTGGAATATTGCTCAGTCACCGAGAATTTTCTATGTTTGAGACGACCATCACAGACAAAGTCATGCGTCTGGATGGGACAAGCCCGTCGCATTTGCGGGCATTCACTTTCGAACGGATTTCTGGTTATTCAATGTTCCGATAAAAATTCATCCGATTGGCTTAGAACCGTCGCGACGAGGGCAGAATCAAAGTGGGAGATGAAATCCCAATCCCCACTATTACGATGTACTGTTCAAAAAGCAAGGATCGGACTTACGAATCTACTGAGAAACCAAAACGGGATCGAGCGAATACGTGGAAGGTAAGGAGCCCTCCTAGTTATCGGGATAGATGAACTAACCAGTAACGCGATAGAAGAGCGTGAGCACCAAATCTCCTTCCAATTCGCGAACATCCACGGGGATCCACGCTTACAAAAGTGGCTTGAAAATAAGGTTGGGGCAAGACTAAAACTTGCTTCAGCGAGCAAGGAGAGTGAGGTGGTGAAGCTCCCATTACAGCAAGCCATTTCGTTGGAGTACCGAACCAACACGCCATTGACTTGGAGTGTTAACTTTACTAGAGACTGCGTTCCAAAATTGGTACAGCCCGTTAGTAATGCGGCTGTGTGGTAAGTCCACAGACTTTATATTCCAGCGAAACATCTCGTATAGCCTTGTGGGCAAAGCAAAGATAGACGAAGAATAGAAGCATCATAAAAACAGGCAAAAAATGTAAAAATTAAAATAATTAAAAATAAAATTGTTCACTCTATTAATTTGGCTGTTCACTTACATTATTGCCGACTTGGAATGATAATGAATTGTATTTCACATTGAATTTGACGCCTTGCGAGGCATATATATATATATTATCCACACTATGATTTGTTAACACTAACTAAACTCTCGTTTCTCATATCACCATCTGATAGATCGCTTTTACAAGTTTATTTAGTTCTTGAGAATATTTAGCAGTGGCTTTAAATCTTCATTTTGCGAAGAAATCTATCAAAAGGCTGAAAAAATATTTGAAAAACGTTACAAATAAATTCCAATTGATCTTACAAACTACCACTAAATATATAATTCATTTTTAAAGAGTGCGAAAACTAGAGATACTGATAAGTAATAAAATTTGTAATAACTTTGAGATTCTTTAAATTTAAAATTAGTTTTAATCACATCATTGTGTAACAGTTTGTGTCGCTCTCGGGCAAAATGTGCTTTTGGTAAGTTAGTTTAGTATTTGAAAAGCACTTGAATCATTAGCAGACAGCATTCAGGTGACTCTTCTAACGGGCACTTTGCTCAGTAAACAACTAACACAACAATAACAAAAACAACAACAACAAGTAACAGGGAAAGACGTTGAGGTAGAAACTGTGGGATAGGAGCAACTTTTATGCCCTGAAAGTGTGGTAATTGATGTCGAAATGTCAATTACCCAAAATGTGCTTAAAACACTTGCAGGAGTAACAGTAGCAGAACGAGCTGTAAGCAAAAGTGCTCCGAAACCGAGTCAGGCGTGTCCTAACAGCTTCTGATGGGGTTTTTGGTTAAGTGTATCAGCAAAATCGATTGCTCGATTGTTTAATTGGCTTTGTGAACGGCATAGAAACCCGCATCGAACTCTCTTCTCCGTGTTTGCGGCCTTAAATTTTTGTTATTCCATCATCTCTTCAAAAATGAAAAGCTGCAAGAAAAAATCCTAAGTTGCAGCTCGCCAATAAGAAGACAAATATAAAGTAAAAGGCTCTAGACAATAGAGTGTTCGACTAAAACATACCCAATACCAACATGTCTTCGATCTATAAAAAACAAAAATTAAGGCATTTAAATTCTATTTAGTTAATAAGTATTTTGAGAAAGTGTAATAATAAAATAAACAAACTACTCTATTTTAAATGTCATAAGTTTTGATTCGCAATTGGGTAACGATTTAAATAAATCAATAATACAAATAACTTATAATAAGTCAAATACATAAATTATTACAGCTTTATTATACCTTTACAGACATTATTACTGAGTCCAGAGTATACAAAAAATAGGATAAGAAAAGGTTGAGCCAATGAATTTCCCATGGCAAACCTCGTTGGGCTCCTTCAAATTCGTTTTCGTTTTACTGAATTCATTAGGCATAATTACGCAATCACAAAAGGACCTCGAATAACTTAGACGAGCTAAATGAATCTTAAGCAACCATCGCGGAGCGCCTTTGTTCGGCTGGTCCAAAGAGTATTCATTGGATTTTGGCTTTGACCATACTTCGAAAACGGAATATTTAATTGATTAGGAAATGAGTTATGCGCGCCGAGGTTTTTTTTTCGGCACTGATTTTGTCTGTGATGCGGCGATTGGCTTTATTAAATACTTTTGGACTAAGCTAACTGCAAATATATTGAAACCTTATATATGCATTATTTCTAAAAACATTACATTATGCATTACATAAACCCAATACAAATTCTGACCATAAACGTTGATTGTAATCCCGCCAGAATTCTAATTAAATCGGAATATATAGATTCAATTGATTTCTAGTCAGCGAAATGATATTTAAATTATAAAACCAAGACAACAAACAAGAAAAGATTGTCAATATAATACCTAAAATTGTTTGCTTTATTTAGTGTGCAACTTTATACTAATAATTCAAGCCCTCAGAGCCACCACAGCTTTGTAAGTCAAAATGGAATAAGATGACATTAGGTGAAATGCCAAATGCTTACTTGAAACTTGATCAGTTGTTGTAAGTAAAAATAAAATAAACATGAGCCTTACTTCCTAGAGAAACCTAGAGAAACGTCAGTACTGCCAAAAATTCATGCCTTCACCGACCCATGTATGTGTTGTGTGTTGTATTTGGGAGTGCAGTTGATGTTTTCAGCGCTTTTTTGTAAAAGTTTTCTAGTTGGCTAACAAAATGTTTATGGTATTTGTTTATACAGTACACGATGAGCGAAAAAGTTTTTATTTTAAATTGTATTTTATTTAATGTATTGTACATTTTCAATTATATACATTTTGTTCAATTGTTTAGTATTCTTTATTTTTTATTAAATTGTTTTCATATCGTTAAATATTTTTTTCTTCCATTATTAGCTCACTTTTGCTGGCGTCCCACATTTAAGGCCCACAAACTGCGCTTGATAAATCAGCTTTGACCTATTGAACCGCAATCAATTTATTTACTTTACACAAAGCTGAATAACACGCCCAGATCCCAGACCAACAAGCAGTTTCACAGATCAGCTCAAACAGTCGACTCGAAGGCTCAGGGTAACAAGGCAGAGCCAAAGGCGTCAGTCGCTGCGCCACAAACTTGATTTATCTGCCGGCCTGCCCCACACGAAGACTCAATCCAGCGGGTCCAACTCTTTGTGGAACTGCATCTCTAGTTCCGAGTCGAACTCTGGCCGAACATATGGCCTGAGATAAGTTGCGGGAGGCATCGCTGCAGTTGTAAAATTAGCCGCTGGCCAAATAATCATAATTGCCGCTGAGCTCCACGAAATCGAGATTCATTTTGAGATCTTTCTTAGCTTGTTGCTTGTTGCGATGGGCTCTTCTGAGATTAGTGAAATTACCTTTAATGACAGGTCTTCTTAACTATATGAATATGCATGCAAGTTAGTCTCGTAACTTCGAAGTTTAGAATACCCTTTTATAAATGTTAAAGTTATTTGTCATTTTCACAAGAACCTAACCACTTTAATGTATTTAATGTTTGAAAAGCGTTTTTTAAATATTAAAACAATTGTCTTCTATTCTTGACTGCCTGTGTAACAAAAGCTAACACAATAGCTATTTACTTTTTTTTATATAAGCTTCATTATTATTGTTATTATAAATAATTGACAAAACTTAAAAAAAAAACTGGCAATGTTAAAACTGATCGTTAAGCCACTAAATAATTACTGTTTTTCCCGTCGATTGACAAGTTGGCATTTCTAATAAAAAAAAAAGTAAATACTTGCTGATTTTTCCTTTGCTATACATAGATTGTTACAAAAGTCGGGTTTTGGCTTATTGTAAAAAAGTTCATTGCATAAAATAATAAAAGCTGGCGAGTTTATCAAGTAAATAACTTGGGAAAAAGAGCACGTTTTCAATCATCTGCACTATGGGGTAATGATTCAAATTAAGAATAGATTACTATTCTGTACATATTTTTGATTAATTAATCAGACAAATACTATCGAATAGATGACATTCTAATTGTACACACAGGCAATGGCCAATGATCTGGATATACTAATTACAGAAGTTTTATAGCCCTCAAATATGTACGGCCCTTTTTTCCCAAAAACCACCCTATATTTATTTACAATAGATGTGAGATGCTGATGATGACCTAGATACAAATCATTTCTCAATCACGTCGCTGCAACTGCTCAACAATTTGCAACGCCACGATCCCCGCCACTTGGCTGTGTTTTTTGTACTTTCATTACATTTTTGTTTCATGTTTATTATAAGCGTTTTTTCATTCCACCCACCAAGCTTGCCGAAAGGCTGCCTAGTCCTGCCCCCAACTCAACGCCCACTTTGGCCACATACATACATATTTAATGTGGATTTAAAATGCGTGCTCATGCAATTTCTCACACAAATCCTTTTATTGCACATTTGGCTTATGTCGGGTTTACGTACCAATTTTGGACGCCACAACGCCCCCCAGAACACGTCACGCCCCTCGTCTTGGTCAGTGTCCTGCACAGGCAACACTTTTATTTGTTGCAGGCCAGGCTGGCCTTTGGGCAAACAGCCGCCTACTTTATTGGTCACATAACAAAAGATTACACCAACAACGGAACAAAAAATTCGTTTGGTTTTCCTTCCCGGTTGCCCCTTAGATGGAGTGTAGCGATGCGAATCTTTATGTCTACGTGGTTATAAAAATATGATGAGCATTTCATATATATATACTCTTCTATCCTATATATATTTGTATTATATTTTTTTGTGCTTTACTTCTGCTGTGACTTTTGATTGTTGCTTTTATTTGGGAGCCAAAAGCAAACGCAGCAAATGCCACAATTTAATGTTGAGCTCGAGCTCAAATAATGCATAATACAAAAAAATTTCAAATAACAGCATATTCCGAATAAACAAATTATCAGTTAGCATAAAAAATTATTTTAATTAAAGCACTATTTTTAAAAGTATTATTTATTTATTTAATTTTGGTTAAACAGAAAAAGGTATTATTTTAAAGCAAATGCAACAAATGCCACAATTTAATGTTTAATGGACCATACAAAAAAAAATCTGAAATAACACCTTATTCCGGATAAACTTATTATCAATTACCATAAAAAATGATTTTAACAAAAGCACTATTTTTTTTAAGATTGAATTAAAAAAGAATTTTTATTTATATAATTTTGGTTAAACTGGAAAAAGGCCTACAGTCTACAGCAAAGGCGAAAATGGCTCAATTTAATATTAAGCTCATGCACAAATGAAGTGCTACAGAAATGCATAATACATTGACTTGAAATAATAATTTGGATTGAAAATGTAAAGTTATAAATCAACTAGCAATTCTTTGATTTCCTCTATTTACTCTAACTTATTTTACGGCTTAATTCAATATAATATGGCCTCTACACTGGTTAAGCTCGGTAAGGGATTTGTTGGCTCCGATGGTAGTCCAAGTGGCTGGCATATAAATTTACGCCTTCTTTGAAGTTTTGATGCCAAGAGCACGGATACGGCCCATGGGAACCGACTGTGAGAAATGCGTTGGCAATCATTCAATGCGTCAATCAAACTGGAAACGAGTTCGCTTGAGCTTGACTTCAGTTTCAGTTGCAGTTGCAGTTGCAGCTTCAACTTCAGTTGCAGCATTCAGCATTCGCTCGCTTCTCCATTTAAATTAAAAACTTTGTCCGAACTTTAAATACAGCTTACGGCTTCATGGGAGCTAAAGGAGGAAGGGGCTGAGTAGGTGTTTGAAAAACTGCACTTAGCACCGCTCCAGAGCTCAGCTGAAATCGAACGCTTCGTTGGTCAGCGAAGATGGCGTAAGTAAGTACTATGGATTCCAGTAGTAAGTCGGCCCTTAATTCAACAAAACTTTTGTACTATTTGTGCTGCATGTGTGGAACGTGGGTAACGGTGGGTGTTGCACGAATGCACTTGTATATTGGCATGTTAAACTCGTTCATATATTTGTAATTCATTTAAAACAATTTGCTGACCACAAAAAAGAACAGCTGTGAAATGAATTCGGCTACCAGCCATCTATTTTTCATTAACAACAAAAACCAGTCAGACACATTTTTGTCCACAAACAAAATCTCAAATTGCCAAATCGATTCGTCTCTTTTTCTGTGTGTCTGAGTGTGAAAAACATACAAGCAGTTTAAAAAGTAACATTCTGATTTCATGAAATAACAAACATAATATTAAAATAAAAATGTCATAGCGAAGTTTTTCTTGCAGACAAAAGTTAAAACCAGAAACACTTTATTTTCTTTAGATAACGAGTTTATCTACTGAGGTCGAAGAATCTGGCAATTGCCGATGTTTTAACTTTATTGACATGGTAAAATTTTAAAGCTTGAGTTTAACATAAATTTGTCATTTCTATTTCTATTTCTAAATTTTCTGTTTCTATTTGTCATCTGCAATTAAATCCTTTTAATATACACCATATGTTGCATATTAAAGAGAGAATATCACGTTCATGTTTTAACATTGTCGTATTCGTATTAAGATTTCCTAAACTTTATTACTTTCACATAATTTATATTTGTTTGTCTCTAATTAAAGTTTTAAAATTATTTGAAAGTGGCTTCCAAGTGTGAAAAGTATAAAATAAACCATAAATAGAAAAATGCCTTTCGGAATTTATCTGAAAATCTTATCTCAATTTGTGTCATGACATATAATATTGTTATATATAATGAATAAAGGTATTTCATTGATCGTCTTATATACTTTTCATGTGTCCATTCAATCAATGTTGAATTCCAGCTCGACGGTGCTTGATGGCAGTCGTCCTCGCTTATTGATTTATTTGCGCAGACATATTTTGAGCTGCCTCACGGCCAAGGAGGACAAAGGTGCACAATCCGCACATCGAAACTCTGCCAGTGTCTGCTGTCCAATAAGTGTCAATTACAATCAATTTGGTGGCAGCTTTTAAGTGTGCGTGTTTGTGTGTGTGTGTTTTTTGTTGTTGTGTATTGCTGGCCTTGTGATAACCTGCTGTCGTTATAAGCTGCGTATGTCCTTTTTGCGAAACTTAAAATGCGGGTTTAAAGCAGCCAAAATAAATGGCTTGCAATGAATGCTGATTGACAGCTGAAATTAAATTTGTAAGCTCAGAAAAAGGATGACTGAAGCTGGTATTCTGGTGAAATACAATAATTTGCCGCACTCTTTACTTACTTTTTTCATAAATAATATTTCATTGATAGTATTTTAATTTTAAATTTAACTTAATCACAGTAGATCACAAATATCACTCGACTTATACTATTTTTATGAAGGGTATGTCTGAAGTATCTTTTGAATCAGTACTGCACCAGATTTTTGAACACCAATTAAAGTGATTGGCTTCATCAAGATTGACAGCCGTTCATTTTGTTCCACCACTCGGAACCAAGAGACCGAAATATCATAAAAAGTCAAAGGGCTACTTATACGATAAAAAGTTTTAAAACACAATAAAATTTAAAATTTGTATAACTCAGGAAATAACGGCAAGAAGGAGATTTGATAACCTAAAAGGCCTGCTTTCGTCTTAATTAAAATTGAAACAAACGACTGATTAATTCAATCCACTCTAAGATTATTGGAGACAGCCAATTGCATTACGATTTTTTGAATTACAGAAATGATTTTTATTGTTCTAAACTGTCTCTATGAAAAATATCCTTATCAATTTTAAGAATTTTTGGTTATTTTTATAGGATTAACAAAACATTGATAGATTTTATATATGGAAATGGCTATATCAACTATACAAATAATATTCTATTTTAAATAGTTTTAAAACAATCACAAAACTTTCAACAAGCAGCTAAAAGCTTAGCGTACTTTGAATCTCAAACAAAATCGTTGCCTACTTTCCGGGCGCTAACTTGAAGCATTTGCCTTTTGTTTTATGCATGCCACAGCAATTGCAGCGCAAATGATTGATTGATGATTAGCCCGTCTAGCAAAAACACAAACGTTCCACTTTAGAACAAGAACTTGGCCAACTCAAATAGAAACTCTCTAAAGGAGTGCCTCAGCCCCTTACCCTATCTTCTATATCCTGCTCCCGATAGCCTCTGCCTCTGCCTCTACCTCTGCCTCTGGCTCCTGGCTTTATGGCGAATCAATCATTTTCATCTTCAACTGCACATTGTGCTCAACATTCTTTGTTTGCACTTGTGTTGTTGTTCTTGTTGTAGCAAATCAATCTTCACTCAACTACAAGTAATACAAAAACAACGAAACAAAATCCAAAAAATAGCTGAGAATTTCAATCAAAAATCTGATAATACGTATTGTTGACAAATTGTTTGGCATTAACTTTGCTGTGCGTCGCCGCAGATTACGTAGCGAAATTGTGGCCATAAAGCCAACTCCCCGCAGGGATAAAATCCGGCTTGGCAGCCAGACAAATTCACATTCAGCCAATAGTCGCATTATTGTTGAAATACAGTTGAAATTTTGAGTGAAATGTGTCCCATAAAAGGAAACTAAGAGACACGAAAAATTAATAGTTTTCCACATCTCTCGTTGATGATGTCTCATTTATTTGAGATTACGACTCAATTTATATAATAATTAAAAAAAAAGGCTATATTAAATTTACAAAAATATGATAGGTATGACAATTAAATATTAATTATGCATAGTGGAAAAGCTGTATCTCAAATGAAAACATTAATACAATGCAATGCATTCAATTTCACACTTCACGTCCAAATCCTTTTCAGCCTGACTCTTGAATTAACAGTGTTAATGTTGGCAGCAGGAAACAAATAGTGTTTCAAGAGTTGGGACAGTAAAATCAATTCATAAAACACTTATAAATAGTGCCAGGCAATTCACTCAATTGATTTCATTTAACAATTAAAATTTCTGCATTTTCCGTATTAAGTGTCTGTTTCTGGCCTTGTTTATTATTGGTCGTGATATTTTAAATTGACAGTTGCAGCACAACACACACAAATTATTTTCCACTACCCAAAAATACTATTCTCGTCCCATACAATAAAGGGGAAAACAATTTTTAAGTGCAGGCAATTTGAGGATGGCTTTTGGTTGTTTGGGCCATGTCAAAATGAAGCCGTTCCCAAGCGTAATCAATTACAAGGCTCGACCAAGTAGAGTGTCAGTGGATGTGTGTGTATATGTGTGTGTATGTAAGTGTATTTGTGCTTGAACAATGTGTCCTACGTCATTTCGATTGGCATTAATGGCTTTATAACTGCATACCAGAGCAGCCCTTTATAGCAGCGAGTACGAGCAGTAGATGCTAATTTCTTAATGCTATTTAACTTCTTCTATATTCCCAAACAACCGACTAATTTATCTAGAAACTAGTAAGTCAAATTTATTTTCAGTTCCGCCCAACACTTGTTTTCAGACCTTTTAGCACACGAAAATTATATACTAGTTCATACATATTGTGGTATCCTTCGAACGGTATTTTATGGATTATAAGCAACATGTAAATTATAAAGTTAAATTATTTAATTATATCAATTTGTCTTAAAATAATATTTAATCAATTTTATGAAAGTTTTAAGGTATTAATTTTGAGTTAAAAACTCTGCTTTACTTAAAATAGTTCTAGAATTGCGATATATATATATGAAAGGAAGCAACTAACTTATTTGTAGGTATTTACTAATTAATATAAATTATGGATATCAATGTTGAAGTTAATTCCGTGGATTAAAGACTGCAGATTTGGTTATTTGTTAATATACGTGTTCTTTATTCAATGACGTTCACTTCTCTACTCTCTCTGCTCGTGGCGCGATTACTCTTCATTAAGTGCGCTCACGATACATCGATATTACATCGATTGTTATAAGGGCTACCAGACTTACTAGTAGCATAACAACTTAGCATAACTTAATTTTAACAATCAATTCATTTATTTAATTTGAAGTATTTATATGTAATATGATATATAATCAATAAGTCTAACCAACTTATACATAATCCAATATTGCATAGCCACAAATAGTACGATATTCAAATAACATTTTTATTAATAATTGTAAATATATTATTACAAATTTTAGGAAGAGCTGACAGTAATGCAAAGATAATTTATAAGTAAAAACAATAGCAACAAACTTGTATTAGTAATTATTAAGCTAGTGTAATTTATATGTATGCAATGGTATTTAGATTATCAAAAATTATGGTTGCTAAAATCAAATTTAAAAAAGGTTAAAATATTGAAAGGTAATTCGTATATAAATTTATTTATCAATAATGTGTTCTAGTTGTTTGTAAGCTAATGTAATTTATATGTGTTAAAAAGTATTTGGATTAGTGTGTAAATAAACATCTATGTTAAAATAAAATTATTAAATGACCTTAAAGTAATAAAACCGAATTCATGAATAAAATTGCTAAGTAAACACTTTATTTCCTAGTTGTTAAGCTAGTGCACTTAATAAGATTGCAAGTGTATTTCATATTCGATAAACCCAATTCCTCCAATTCATATGTGTATATTAGTTTTCTAAGCACCAGGAACGTCAGGCAAAGCTGCAATTATTAATTAATTCATGTGCGTGGTGTCAAACATTTGTTGTTGATTACATGCAACGTTGACTGCTTGTAATTAAAGGTGAGTTGTTGTCGGCTCTGTGTATTTGGTAGTCTTTGCGTCAAGAACAAAATCTAATTTGCACATTTTCTCACTTTATTTTTAAGGGAGAAAGAGATTGACGCAATGCTCTGACAGCATTGACAAGTCGCTGTTCCTTTGCCCGCTTTTAGTGTTGCTTGTTGCTGCCACTCGAGGCGAATGCGCAGCGCACACAAAGCCGCAAGAATATATAGACACAAAGTAGCGACTAATATCATTTAATTTATTCAACTGTGGCACAGCGTGTGTGATATTAATTTCCGTTCTTGTCTTCTACGCTGGCACTCATGGCTTTCTTGCATAGACCTAGCGTTTTTAATTCATGTGGTTGTTAAGTTAATTATCACCGCAAATGGCCCTTTTGGCACAGATTTATTTTGTGCAAGTATAAAATTCAGTCAACAAATTTAATTAAACAAAATTTATAATTTAACAAAGATCGTACAGAAAACAATATTATTTAATTTTCGTGTCGTTAATCCCAGCAGACTCTGACTTAAAAGTAAATGTGAAGCTAATGTATCCCACACGAAAAATATTATTTTAGTTTAACACCAGCATTCAGAGCTTTCGAACTCTGTTCTCAAAATTCATAGAAACTGAAAAACGTTTGAGTTTTCCTTTTTTCGTGTAGACCTTTTTCTGTAAGAAACCAAACCAATTTTTTGCTAAAAAAAAGTTTATTGATTGTCTCTATTTCCCTGCAGTTCCGAATCAAATTCAACATGTGCCAGTGGCCTTGTTATCCAGCTGCCTGCATTGGATCATGTGGTGGGTGTCCCCCAAGTGGCTTCTTTGATCCCAGTTTCGGATCACTTGCCGGTCCATTCCATGGCTTGGGTGGCTCCTGTTATGGATGCTGGGGTGGATGTTTCTGACACTACCTTCACCACTATCTATATGCAAGTATGACGAACCTGAAACTGGCCTACAGAAGAAATATAGGGAAACTTACTGATTATTAATTACTTATTTTATAATATAGAATTTATGTTCGAACAAAATAAACCATAAAGTTTACTATTGTGTTTAAATCTAGCAAATAGCCTTATTTCTGATCTCATTGTTCCACGATGATAAATAGGATGGAATCTAATTTGAATCAGAATGTAATAGTATAGTAATAAGGATGAATATCTATTGGGATCAGGATTGTCTCCTTGAATGCATTACTTTCTGTACAAAATTATATAATTTTCTGCACGGGAATACAAAAATAATTCTGATTCAAGCAAATTATATTTTTTACCCAACAAAAAACCGAGAAGGCTTTGAAAATAGATGTCAAAACTTACATTTGGTTTGTATTTACTCTCAAATATAACTTTTCGTCATTCATCTTTTGTGACTTCAACAGAAAACTACAATTAACTAAAAAAATTTTAAGACTGTTTTCTGGCTTGTAAGTAAACATTTATATATATTCATACAATTGAGAAATAATTTCATATTTTGCGATTGATTTTTGTTTCTTTTTTTTAGCAGTTGGCAGTCTTATTAGTAGGTAAGCACTGTGGTTTATCGATTCTTACATCCACAAGAACCTATTTCCGTAAAGAAATTGCCGAAGGTTTGTACCCATGCTCTAGTTGTAAAAATAAAATTTCCCTATTATATATAATCCTCCAGATACAACTATTTCAAGATGTGCAATCCATGCTACGCGTGTTGTGGTTCTTCATGCTCCCCATGTTGTAGCCCATGCTGCGGTCCATGTGGTCCCTGTGGTCCATGTGATCCTTGCGGTCCGAGCTGTGGACCATGTGGTCCTTGCGGTGGGAGCTGTGGACCCTGTGGTTCTTCGTGCTGCGGAAAGCGTAATGGGCTTCAGTGCTGAGGACAATTCGGACCGTGAAGTGGTTGCTGCTAACCATTTCTTTAGAACGAAATTCAGGTACTATATAAAAACATCTGTTATGAATCTCAAAACATGCTATTTTAATTAAAAAGATACAATCAAAATCATCTTCTTGCTAATTTTTATAATTACCAAATATATTTTATTTAGTGGGTATATCGATATGTACTTATTTCATAAAACGTCTTATTACCAAAAGAGGTATTGCTCTAGACAACTATTCTTGCTATTACACAGAAGGCTTTGAGCTTTCAGTCGAATTCAAATTATTGCTGACTGCTTATAAATAAAATAAAATTTAGTTTAACTCAGACACTGGAACCTTTCGGAACCATAAATTCATTTGTTGATATTTCGGCATTTTTTCCTTTTTTCCGTGTAGCTTGAGCATTGTGAGTCAATTTATTCATATAATCAAAATTTATATTTCTTATATAATTCTATTTATATAGCCCACATCAACAACATGTTTGGATATACGTGCTATCCTGCTGCCTGTATTGGACCTTGCGGTGGTTGCCCTCCAAGTGGGTTTTATGATTGCTGTTTTGGATCATACCAGGGACACTTCAATACGTGGTGTGGCCCCAGCGGTCCAGGCTTCTGGGGTGGACGGATGTGTTAGTGATCTTTCTTCCCAATTCACAAAAGAATGGAATCTCAGTTGCAGAAGAACTATAGGAAAAGTGCTTTTAGCTACTATCACTTCTAGCTTTCAAAATTATGTTAATGGAATATTGCTTTCTACATACTTTTCATAAACACATTAAAAATTATCTAGTATCTATTCTATGTATAGGGATAGGAATGAGATATACCGATGGCTTTTTACTTATTCCAATGAAGACGTGCTGCGGACATTGTTAATGACTACACTGAAATTCGAATGCCAACTGTGGTCACCGAAGCTAAATGATGATTTGTGGCACAAATTGTATAGTCAAGAAAAATCAGATAGTCAGTTTTATCCGTTTTATATATTTCAGGAAACGTTTAGGTTTTAAATATTTCAGAAATTTTTTAGTAAATCCAGATTGCTTGTACAAATTGTTTATAACTTCCTAAATAATAATAAGAATCATTGGCATATTTAAATGACATCAAATATGAATGTTTACATGGTTTTAAATGTTGACTATAGGTTGAAACGAGGGTACAATCGTGCATTGAATTCGTATATAGTGTCTACTTATTGCATGGAATACAAAGCAGAAAGCACCCACCAAGTGGCTGCTACATACATACGTGGCTGGTATACATAAAATTTGTGTAAGTGTTTTCAAGGTTTTAGTAATCATTGGCATATTATGTTTCGCAGTTTTGCATGGGTTTTAATTAGTTTATATCCAGTTGTTATTTAGTGGTAATTTGACGAGTTCATTATAAATATTAAGCTAATAAATGTGACATTCAAAATTAAAAAATTAATTGGTTGATTCGATTACTGACAAAGTTTCCAAGACCACCCTTGGAAGGCATATTTTCAAACTTCACAGCTGATTATAGCTGATCTCTTTCTGCTTCGTTAGCTCGATGTGATACATTAAGCAATCGACAGTTAATTTCTCGCTTATTCTGAATTTTGTTTTTATTCAGCCCAAAAATACAATTTTGTCGTTAGTAACACATGCAGTTATTTGGATGATATAAATTGGTGTTACAGGAGTTGTACAAACTAGAGATATCTAAGATGCGTTTGTTGTAGAAAATGTTGAAATTGGTGCTGTCTGTTTGGTAGAAACTAATCGTATTCCTCGTAATATCTGTAAATGTATTGATCAGTTCGTCTGAGGTTAAATTATTAATTATTAAATTAAATTATTTTCTATATCGATAGTTAAAATTACTTCCTATTTATATTTGAAAATACATCCTTTATCACATCTTAAAGGCAAGACTAAGCCTTAACAAAGTACAAATAAACATATATATTTTTGGCAGAATGCTGTGTTTAGGTCTGTTATATATTTTTAAAAAGCTGAAGCATAAATTTCCATTTACCTTATAATGTATTAAGTTAAGTCATACGTCGATAGTTATCAAAAATTTGCACATTAATTTTTCCTTGATTCTTGATACTTAGCATTCTTGGTTTGTAATTTTGAATTTAGATTGTGAATTTTAAACTTTAGCATAAACGCAAAGCTATTAAAATGCACAATAACAACGAGTCTTATTAGCTCTAACTCAATAATGTTTTCTCCTCTTAGGGTCTTAAAGAGATTTCAGTTGAGGCGACGATTTAAAAATGTATCAAAGTGAGTGAAATAATTAACAACAACTGTAAGAAATTAATCTAAATTATCACGGAGCTACAAAGTGTCCCATGAATTTCGTATGCAGCACAAGTAGATAGGTAGGAAGCTTTGAGACTGGTCTTAAGCCTGAGCCTGGTGTCTATTTAGAATGTCCAGGGATTGTCAGCAAATCAGGTGCACTACGTGATGTGCTTTCAATAAAGTGCACAAAATAAAGAAAATTGCCAAAAGAAAAAAAAAACTTTTAATGCGCTTAGGCGACGAGGCGACGATACAAAGCAGAAAATGTTGAACGGTAAATGGTAAACAAAATCAAGAGCGAAGCAAACCACAGAACTGTCAGCACTTAAAATCCTACTCCCCTTGCCCCACACACCTACACACACCCATACCCACACCAACAAAACGAACCCGTGCGTGAGGAATTTTTGTAAACGAGGCACCCGTTAGTACCAGGAGGAGCAGGAGCACGTTTCGGACATGCCTGATGATGATGATGGCAAAGTCGATGATCATCATCATCCTGATGATGATGTCAACTTAAGTAATGCTCAACTTTCCTATCAAAAGGTGGGCTGACCTTTTTGCCAAACATTTAATATTGCAAAATACCTAATGCACTTTCTTTTGAGTCAATTGGCAAAAAAGGTCCTTTAAAACCATTAGCTAGGATATTCCGCTAATGAGGCGCATCGTTCGGCTTTAGTGGACATTAGTTGGGATATGTTTTGCTGAAAACGCGTAATTTGTTAAGTGCAAGCAATAAATTTACTTACAAATTCCAAGTATTGACTGGACTATTTTCCGACTCGATATATCCAATTTTACAAGAAGCTAAAATAACAAACAAATGAGATAGAATCCGACTTCTCAAGGATCATGAGCAATTGCTCGAGAAGATCGCAAAGAACAGTGCAAAGTAGCGCTGCGAAATTCAAGAAGCCGCCGACCATGTGCGCAAAAGCAATCAGATGCTTAAGGAGCACTATCTGCGGAAGCGTCAAGAGCAGTGGTCAACGATTAAAGTTGCGACGCATCACCTGCCTGTTATGTCATGGAAACTGAGGGATTTCATGGCTCAGGATTGGGAGAGTTCCACTCAAAATTCACCCGAATTAAAAATTAATAGATGTTATGGCCCCGAGGCTAATAGCAATATTGTAGACTGTAAGCCTCAAGATCGTGGTTATTTTAACCGTTACCACATGAAGATTCCTTCCCGAAAGTTGAAGATGCCAGGAGAGAATAAGACTTAATCGGGCTTTCAAAGCCCCAAATCCTTTAAAGTAATAAAGCAACCCGAAGAAGAATTGCGAGATTAGAAGTTGGGCAATGAAATGAAAGAAGCAAAACCGACTTTAATCAGAAAAATTACTAAGCAGGGTGTGCATATGTGGCAAATCGGAAAGAGATAAGTTAGGGGATTACTTAACTTTTATCTTTTGATGACCTTATAGGCGATCGTAGAATTCCAAGTTCGAACTTTTAAAAACTGTGATCGTGTTATTATTCATTCGAAAAATAAATGTACAAAAAAAATAAATTAATTATGAGGACTTTTTAATGTGCGTCAAAGCAAAAGTCGAATAATTTAATGTCTTTGCAAGAAAATTACATAAAATACGCATAAAATAACAATTGTCCTTTCTTGAAAGATTGACTTTGCCTTAAGTAGCACTCAGCAGCACAAAATGTTGCCAAAACAATTAGCAGAGCATTTGAGTGGTAAGCTAACGCCAAGTTGTTACGCACTACTTAGCTGCCTACAACCAAAAAAAAAACCCCACATGTACCCACACACAGAGAGATCTCGAGACAAGACGCATCACACATGGTCAAAAAATTAATTAAAACTTACCTCAATGAACTGACAGCCAATTAAAGTTTACGCAAGAGACACGAAAACAAGTCGACCAAGCAAAAAAAAATCAAATTGTGAAAAGGAGACGGGCAAAGGGGCAGACGTTGAGCAAATGTAACGTGCAACGCGTCATTAAACGCGCTGCAATTCGATGGAGGGAGAGGGAAGTGTATGCGAGGCATAGGGGAGACACCGTTTATTGGCCAAAAGCAAACAAACAAAGGCCAACAGAGACCAAAAGCCAAACAATAAGCGGCAGTCGACTCGCAGCAGCAGCAGCAGCAGTCGGAAAACAAAGCCAAAAGAGGCAAACGAATAAATACTAGAAAACAAAATGGAGTGCTCCCCAAACGCTTCCACCCGCCAAACGCCCACTGACAGGATGTGACTTGTTTGTCTTGGACTTGAGCCGCTGCAGAAGCAACAACAGAAGCAGCGGCAGCAAGAGCAGCAGCATCAGCAGCAAAGCAATTAACAATCTCCGTTTGTCGTAATTGACTCAAATGAGCGCAAACAATAAATAAAACAGTAACAGCGACTACGATGACAACAACAACAACAACAACAACATCATCAACTACAGCAGCAACAAGAGCAGGAGCAATACTGTAACGGTAACGGTTACGGTAACCATAACCATTAACAGCGGCGAGGAGTGCAAAACAAAGCTTGAAAAGCGTTGACAATGACGATGGCGAAACCGAAAAGATCCTTCAATTAGAGATGGTAGATGAGAAATAAAAACATAAATGTTTTGAAATTAGACAAAGGTAAATCAATTATTAATTTGTGCATTTATTTACATTCTAAAACAAAAAATAAATTAATTTTAAGCAAAAATTAATATTAAGCATTTAAAATATTTTTTTTCAATTTGTCCAAGACCAAGGTTCAAGTTAACTTCAATATAAGTATTATATATATATTTATATACCATACATATATATAAAAATATATGTATAATGAAAGCCAGTGTAATCCATTTCAATTTTACTACGCTATAATATATAAAAACATGCTGGAATTTCTACTTTTAACAAAATATATCCAGAAATCAGGAAAAAAAAACCACAACCCCTATTCAAGATTTATTATTCCGTTCCGATTTTGTATTTAACCAAATACATGAATACATGGATATATCGGATCAAACTTAAATTATTAGGTGATGTATAAATATATTTATATATACACAAATATATATATATATCTATAGTTACATTTTCGATATATAAAGGCACATCTTATTATCTTATTTCTGGCGTTGACCCATAAGCGAGCCTTGAGAGCAGATGCCTTGCATCCTGCATGTCCTGTTTTGCCTTTGCCTATACAGAAGAGAAAGTCAACGAATCACGATTCGGTCTGCATTTCAGTAGTGCCATTGCTTCGGTTGTTTGCACAGCTTGTCAGGATTGGCACTGTCATTGGGTTGGCTTTAGATGCTGAGCACTGTAAGTGGATATCTTTGGCTAAGTGCAGCCAGAAAGGCTGCCATTAATTCAGCTGCCAGCAGAACGATCCAGTTTTTTCCAACTGTTTGCACTACAATATTGTATTTTTAATTATTCAAGTTCTCAAGAGCAGTTGCTGCCCACAATGGGCATTGTATTCCACAACTCCGTCGAGAGTAGCAGCAGCAGCAGCAGTACGATGTGCATAATATAGTGACTGCTACTTGGCCCCCTATAAAGTGGACAATGACAACTGTCAAACACATGACAATCCGACACTTGAGTCAACGTGAACAGTGCCAGTTGGCTATTATGTAATCAAAGTAGTTTTAATATTCTAGTTGCTTATATAAAATCCATTTCATAATTTTCAGTCAAACAGAATTAGAAGACTCTTAAGTAGTTCAGTGTTCTGAGCTTAATACATAAAATGTGGAATATATTAATAAATATTAGTCTTTTAAATTATTTAGTATATGTATCTGTCTATAAGGGAGTCGAAAAAAGCATTCCTGCAGACTGGCAGTTGTGGACAGACAGACAGACAGAACCAATACACTATGAACACAAATTGAGTAATATTTTTATTCCATATTTGATAAATATATAATTTTCCCCTGAAATTTATATACTTTTTTATTTATTATGTTTTTGTACACTATGAACAATCGTAAAATAAATTAATTGTTTTAAAGAAAATAAATAAATTTCACATTTGGTAACAGAAATATCTCGTTGCAAATCAAGCATAACAAATTTTAAAATTTAATGCAGTTTTTGATTTCAGTACAGGGATGTTTAGCCATATGCCACCTATTTGCAATTCAAGTATACTAAAAATTATGTGTGAATTGAAATTTATACATAAGCAATTACTAACGATGCCACAACTGGAGCATTTGTCTAGTGGTAGAAGGCTCTTAAGCCTGATGCCTGGCAGTGACTCTATGTATGTATGTCTATTCCCTGTTCGAAGGCCTGGAGTTTGTGTGTGTGTTTTGTGCTAGAGAGTAAGGGAGAGTGTGTGTATCCCATAGACCAATTATGCGCACATTTCATGCATAAGAAAATTCAATTCCACGTTCATTTGCACATGCAAATCAAATTTATTTGCGGCAAGCACTCGTGCACTTATGCAGGACGCGGCAGGACGAGACAGGACAAGCTGGAGACGTTGTTACAGGATGGGCCATGGCCCTAAAAGTAACTGAAGCTGTTCTGGCCGATTGTTGCTGCTTTTAATGTCGCTGATGCTTCTGACGCAAAAAAAAAAAAAGAAAATATTACAGAGCGAAGTTTTGCAACTGACGTTGATGATGAGTTGCAGCAACGAATCTACATTAAAAGTCACTCTACTCTTCCCCGCCAACTGCACCCACCAACTGAGTCTGTATTTCATTCATTCATACATTTTCAATATGGCATTCAACGGTTAATGTCACGCACTTCAAAGTTGCTTGAGGTGTTTTCAGACACTTGCAATACCCTGTCACTACACTCCTCTCTTGAATCATCAGTAAGAGTTCTGTACCTAAATGCATTTCAATGAAATGGTAATTTAGAACATAATTTCGAACCTAACTCAAATGACAAAAGCGAGTTTATCTCATCAACTTTTAAAGAAATTAAATAGTTAATATAATTATTTTGCCAAATTATCACATTTCAATAACATCATATTAACTTCTGGAAAATGTATTCATATATATATATATATATGAATACATATACCTATAACATTAAAAAATTATAAACATCAAAGATTAATACTTTAAAAAACATTAGAATTTAGCTAATAAATAAAGAAATTTTTATTATAATTTATATTATTAGCTATGAACTAAACAATATGAAATCGGTAAAGCTATATTTATTGTTCAGTAAATACAAAATTACAAATGTATTGCATTTTCACAGTCTATGTATGCGTTATGATCACCTACTATGTGTGACCTTTCTAAAGAAAAAAAATTAAATTAAAATTAAAACCATTAAAAATGGGATTGTGCAAATGTATGTAACAGGGAGAAGGAAGCATCTCCGACACTATAAAGTATATATACTCCTGATAATGATCAACACCCGAGTCGATATAAACATGTCCATTATTAAAGCTACTTCATATATGGAAAGTAATTTCTCGTATGATCAACTGAACATTTATCAAGATCGAATAAGACACAGTCAAGCTATGGTCGTCTATGTATTCTGATATTGATTTAATTTCGTGTATGGATAAATTCAGCGATTGCCTCTTCAGTGCCTGTGCTCAAATTTGATTGCAATACTTTTGAACGGGAAATTCGCTAACAAAACTTGTACATAGTTGCGATATTTTTATTTGAATTATATATGTTTAGAAACTATATTTTTAATCTCTTATGAATGAAATATGCACTTAGTATTCTTATTAAATCACTTTACCACACATTTTATAGTCGTTTTAAATTTCAAACAGCGTTTTTTGAAACGCAAGCTGTTCACATTTGAAGAGCGCGCAACACCTTCAAGATTTGATTTTAAGTCCTTGCCTTTGGGTGCTGTCATTTCCGGACTGAGGCCAATTTTGAACTCAAGGCTTATTCAGTGGCCGCTTGAATGATGGAGTCAATATGGTAAGCGAGTGGTGATCCATTAGCCATTTACAGTAGACCCGCTTTTGAATTATTAAAATCACTCTCGGGTTAGACAACTTTTCTAAGTTAGGCCAAAAGCGGATGGCGTTATCATTAGCATTTTTCTGTGCTCCTTGTTGGTGGATGGTGGTGGCTCCAAGTGGCTTAGCTAAATGTGTCGCGAGGATTGGGCGCCCCTTGTCGTGTGCCACCTTCCCCCGGTGCTTCCCAACTCCGCCCTGAGTCGCTGCTCAGTTCAGTGTCAGCTCTTGTTCTTCATTGTTTTTGCACGCGAGCTTCCGCCGCAAGGCTAATGTGATTTTTATTGGATTTATAAACTTAAATGTCAACTTCCGTACTTACCGCACGACTTTTCGTCTTTGGTTTTTCTGATTTTATGTTTTTTTTTTTTGTTTCTTTCTTTCACATTGACATTGAATGCATTTGCATTTTGCGTGCTTTTCTCAGTAAATTTAAACGGCGTCTGAACTTCTACATAAAGTTTCGAGAATAAATATTATGACTACCAAATGCTTTGGTTTTCCTTTCCAATTGAATTTTCAATGTTCACCGTTAGACTATGGACTAGGAATTTCTTTGGATTCCTTTGCATATTGCAATTGAGTTCTCTCACATGCAGAGATCTCTGACACGCTTTGGTTTCCACTGGAGTTTGCCAGTTTGTTCTCAAAGTTTAGCAAAATGATATCGAAGTTGGAGCCATTTTCAATTCTCTGTGCTTTTGAATTTAGTATTTTCTGCGTTTGCCTGTCTGCCTCAGACTATTTTGCACACAAGCTGACACTGTTCGTTAGTTTGCATAATTGAATTCTACATTAAATTAGTGTAATTCGCTTGTTAGTAACACAAGTTTGTTGGTAATTGAACACAGTCAACAAATTTCTCAATTTGAACTTGCAGACTTCCAATTGCAGTTTGAAGAACTCATTCGCACAATTACAACTTAATAAAGATTTTAAATACTCATTAGGAACAATGACTCAGTCACTATTTAAAATAAGTGCATAGAAGTTTCCTAAACATGAAGAAACTGAAATAGTTATTTTTACATAAATGATTAATCTTCGCTAACCAAAAATATTTTGTTTTAACAAGTTAAAGAAAATTAAATTGTTATTTTTTGACTTATTTTAAATAAGGGCAAATCTATTTAATATTTTAATAAAACGTATGACTAATTACTTAAACTATAAATTGTTTTTGGATTAATTTTAATTAAAATGTTAAAATAATTTTAAAATTATTCATTATTTATTTTTAATTGACATTAAAATGACTCCTTAGTTTTTAAAGTTAAAAATACGACGCACATTTTTAAAAGGGTATTTGTATGTTTTTGATATTCATGTGGGATAAATGCTAAAAGTAATCCAATCATAGTGTCATACAAAACACACATTCCCACACGCACACTTCACACACGCACACACAGAAATACTTATGCAGATTCACTTTTCAATTAGCGTAATTAATTCGCTCTTTTGGGCAACGAAAACTGACAAAAATACCCAAATATGACCAGCACAAAAAGACGGCGAATGTATGCAAACGAGATGGATATTGAGAGGGAAATAGAGACAGGGACTCTAACTGAGTGAAAGCGGTAGGTGTGCGATGGACAGAGATGGGGAGAGAGAGAGAGAGAGAGAGAGAAGGAACTAGTCAGTGTGTCTGACAAAGCAAATGGAGAAGATATCAATCGACATTCACTGCAGCCACTGAAAGAAGCACTTAAAAACCAGGCAAATTCTGATAGTGCCGAATTTGAAAAAGTCGTTTGTTGGTTTTATGCATGTGTGAAATTGCCCTCATCCTTTTAAATTTTTTTTATGCAACCAGAAACCAGATTTTGTATGTAGTGAATATTAAAAACGCATTGAAGAAGTCCATTCAACGAATATATTTTCTTGATTGCATTATAAGCGGAGTCGATATAGGCATGTCCGTCTGACTAACTAGATCCTAAGTTTTTAAATATTTTAATTAACATACTTCAAAGAGCTCGCAAAAATTGGTTAAAAAAAATATCATTTATCGACCGATAAATCCTGGCAAGTTCAAAGATCAGAAACGTTTCCAATGCTGTATTACTATTATTATTATTATCCCGTATAAAAAATGGAAACCAGAATTCAATATTTACCCATAAAATTCTTCAATTTCATTCATTGCATTTCATTGCTTATCATTTGGGCACCAAGGCATGACGCAGTGCTTTCAAGTTCTTGACCGGAATTGTCCGTTTGGAGATGAAGAAAAACTAATGATGACGTATCGATTGATTTATCTCTTTTTCTGGTCTTCTGGTCCGGTCAGCGCTTTTTGGCCAATGCAAGTGGAAAATGTTGGAATAGTGGAAAATCTAATGAATGCGCTAGTCGCGACTTTTGCTGACTCGTTGGTGGTCGATTTGTTTTCATTTAGTTGAATGCTGTCCGTTTGTGTGTCTGTCTGTCTTTATGTGTTTGAGATGGTCGCATCTATTTTGATGATAGTGCTGTCTCCAACGGCGGAAATCATTAAAATTTTCCGGCATATTTGGCAGCTTGCAAGACTGCGGAAACAACAAAAGTCAATAGCGGAGTAAGGGAATGCTTCAAAAATTCAATAACCACAAAAGCTTTTTGCAGTTTTTCCCTAGAAACTTCAATTTTTTGGCATTGAAGTGTTTCAGCCATGGCCCAGACCCAATCGCTTTTATCCTCTTTACGAAGTTAG
Source organism: Drosophila dives (assembly GCA_035042365.1). Taxonomy (NCBI): domain Eukaryota; kingdom Metazoa; phylum Arthropoda; class Insecta; order Diptera; family Drosophilidae; genus Drosophila; species Drosophila dives. The sequence continues at coordinate 2,043,807 of JAWNLJ010000097.1, read as the reverse complement.
GAAACGTTGACTGGTTTCCTCATTTCCTTTGCTGCGGCTGCTGCTTCTGCTGTTGCTCTTTTTCCATATTTTCCACTTTGTGTTTTGCGCGCTAACCCGGTTAACAAAAGGGCGCTGAATATTCCCACAGCTCAATCGAATTTTCCCCGAACCAATTTGTACGCAAATCATTTTATCGGCCACAGACGCAGCAGCGCCACCTACCGTGGGTAATACGAAAATGTACACTTTTGTCCTTTTTAAGATACCCTAAAAAGTTAAAGAAGGCATTTAACTTTTGCAGTTCAATTTGCGGCCATGTAAGTAAAATTATCAAAAAATGTATTTTCATCACTTATCTGGTCTTCTGGATTTCCAAACCCTTACAACATTTTATCAATATACAACTTGTTTAATATTATTAAATAAATAATTTAAATAATTATATAACAGGATTGCTCTAATTGAGAGAGCTAGAATAAACACTGTAACCAATTTTAACCTGCTATAAATTGTACACGTTCATAGTCAATATGAATACACGATTGTTTTAATGTGAATCTTTTAATTTAAATTTGTGTTTTTAATTTAAATTTACTATACTGTACATTCTGTATTTTATCTTTAAGAAATATATTGACGGTATAAGGTCCAATCCATACCCCTTATTCGGAAGTTTAATGCTTCATATTACTTACTGGATTTATATCAATAATCAATGAAACCAAATAATACTAAAGAGTATTCATGATTCGTTTAGCAAATTGTTTCAAGAATATTTTTCTCCATTGTCATCCAGGCGACAATGGCCGTTGACAAGGACAAGGCGAAAGGCCATAAGTTGGGTTCAGTTCGGTTGTCCTGTTTTCCCTTTGCATTTGCATTTGCCATAAAAATATGATTGTTGTGTTTTCCTTTATTGCATTGGCTTTGTTTACCATCCCCTTTAGCGTCCTATTTGACTCGTAGTTTTGCTCTTGGCAAGAAAAAAAAAGATATATAAAAACTTGTTTATTTCTTTTGTTCCTTGCCTTTTCTTTTATTGATGTACAACTTAAAAAAATAAAATAAAAATGAAAACAAACCACTTGGACATGGCCAGCGGGAATTGACGATTCATCATTTATGATGATAGTGATGATGATGACGCATGGAACTGACTTTAACACTCAGGGAGCTGTTGCTGTCCAACAAAAACCTTTACATTAATCTGCACAGTTTCCAAAAAATGTTTTTCAACAACAACAACAACATTCAACAATTTGTATGTTTTTTATAACATTTTCTTGGTAGCAAGTGGAGCTAATCGGCATTTAAAAGATTTTGGATTTTTCAGATATGTTTCCAATTTATTTTTATGTAATTAACCGTCTCTTTAATAATAACAAATAAATAAAATAAATAAATAATAATAAAAACATACAAGAAAATTCACAGCTTTTAGACTTAATTATAAAGAAGTTTACTTATAGTAAGATGCCCTGCGTGGCTTATATAAAATGCAAATTGTAAGTAGTATTTTATAATTATATTGATATAAAACGTTGTTACACAATCAAATTTATTAGTTTATTTCTTTAGGAAGAAGATTAAACAGTGGCTTCAAATCTTTATTTCCCAAATCGATTGTTAGTTACTCCTATTGTGTGGAGGTGTAAAAATTGGGTTAAGCCTTAGTATAACAACAAACGTTAAAAAAATGCTAAGTATTGTCTTCTAGTCTCAATACTAAACATTATAACGAAATAAAAATAACACTGTGTTATTATATCGAATTAAAGCCAACAAAAGAACACATAAAATTATTTTTAATGTATCTTCAGTTTTTATTGAATATGTATTTTATTAAACTTTTGATTAACATCCTACAAAAATATATCTGAAAAGGCCACAAAAAACGTTAACTTATGTCTATACATTCACTAACGCTTTTAATATTGTATTAATATTACTGTTTAAAACACTACCAACATAACTAGTCCAAATTTACTTGTTATAAGCATTCTTGGCATCCTATCATTTTTTAGCACATAAATATAAAAATCGAAGAAAATTCACTTTTTTTTTAAACAATAAAAATGTTGAAATTTTAGCCTGATCAGTTAGTTGCGTATATAAGATATCTGTTCTTTAACCACACATTTAACATAAAATCATAAGTAGAAATTAATTCAGCTGTATATATTTATCCACTAAACCCATTGAAAATGATAAAATGGTTTTGTGCAAATGTGTGTATCAGGAAGGAGGAAGAAGGAGAAAATATATTTCATCTATAACCGTCTCCAACTCTCGATTATGATTAAAAAATTACGAATAAAATAAAAGCTATGAAAGCTTCAATTTTAAAAGCAGGATCGTCTAATTAACACCTAATTTGCATATGCATATTATTGAAGAAATGATAATCGAGCGTAAATATGTTTGTATGTATATATGTATGTATGCATAGATGTAAATGCACGTGTTTCTAGTCAGCCAATAAAAATGAGCTGCATTGCATTTTTTTTTAGCCTGGGTTCAGGGTATACCGTAGTCCAGATCATTCGTCTACTTGCTTTAAACTGTGCGTATTTCAATCGTCCACAGGCATCAAAAGACCCGATTAGACCAGTCGACCTCATCAACTTCAATGCAACCCACTGCGAACCATAAATAATTACTTCACTTGGAACAATTCATCACTGTTGCTGAATTGTTGAACGATTTTCGTGGCTTTCGCGCTAAAAATACAACAACATCAAAAACACGAGCAACATTAATAACTAAAACATTTCACTTTGCACATAAATTTAATTGAAAAACTTTTTTTGGCACTGCCACGCGACTGTGCGAGAGGGCGTGGTACAGTATGGAAGAGGGGTTATATCGATTGCGGCCAGTGTAAAACGATTGAAGCAATTTGAGTTCCAAATGCCGAAAAAGTGCGGCGTACATTAAAGAGAATGTGTATGTGTGTGTGTGTGTATGTCTGTGTTTGTGCCCCTAACTTCCCCTTTAGCCTAACGCGTGCTGAATCGCCACATATGTCGCATACAGACAAGAGAGAGAGAAGCAGTTTTGGCCAGCCAACTACCAATATGACTTAAAGTTTTTGCCAGAAATTTACTTTAGAACAAATTAAAAGTTCAATTTCTGCCTCGCCGGGGTCCACTGAGCTTGTGAAGTTTTACAAGAGACGTCCAAAAACTTTTCCAGGCTTCATACCCACTCTCCCTCAGAGGTTCTTTTGTGTTTCTCCCAGAGCATCACCCGTCCCCGACCGCCCGCTCGCTGCACTCAATGTTGTACTTTCCTCTGCACTTTATGCGCCACCGCACAATCATTAAAGTTTGACGTACTCCGGAACTGTCAGTTCTCGGGTTACGCAATTCCAAATCCAAAGTTTTCACACGCTGTGGCATCGATTCGAATTCTGGTTGTCATTTTCGTAGTTCTTAATTCCCGCCTGACCTCCATGTGTGTGCTGTGATGCCAAGTCAGCTAGTTTCAATTATTCCAACAATTCCCATATGCGTATTTTTTTCCTAATACGGATTATTTACAACAAAATGTGTATGTGGGCAGGTGGGCAGGTGGGCTAAATTCAGGTGGGTGTTCGGACTCAGTCTATTGTTCAATCACCTCAGTGTAGATACTTTCACTAAGCATACAAATACAAAATAAAATCAAAATGCATTCTTTGTGTAAGTGCGACAGAAACAGCCTACATTACCCTATTTAGCAATGCTATTACTTCATAAATATAATATGACATAATGTGCCTAGCTAAGGTAAACGTAATACTGAAGTCCGGCCTTCTGTGATCGATTATTATATCAGTTTAAATAATTTGAAGCAACCTGCTATCTAACATGCTGATAAGGTTTGCTCAACTGTTTGGGAATAAAGTAAGGCAAAGTGTAGGTCTATGATCAGATCACGTTCAGAGCGCATTGAACATCAAAGAATTGAAAGTATCTTAATGTCGAGATATCTCTTAAGCATTACTACTTGTATTGTGTAGAATTTTTCCTAAGCGACCTTTTAATCTTTGTAATATGCTTTAACTAAGAATAGTCAGTAAGAATAGTCAGTCATTCCTTAGCGCATCCATCTCACAACACATCTAATCGGCAACAAACCCTTTAACCATCATGACCAATTAGCAATTAGCTGTACATTTTCTGCTCACTCCGCAAATTGAAATGATTTTGCTTAAAAATTAACACAATGGCACTGATAACGATTCCCCTTGATTGCTTTAACATTTTTAAAAAGATTTGCAAAAGCTTAGTTAACAAGTGCGACATTGGGAGCTGGTGCGTCGTCTATTGAATAATCGCTTGAGATTTTGATTTGGTACTTTTAATTTTAATATACTGACTCTAACTCTAAGATTACCGGGACATTTAGTTTTCGATTTGTGGCACTTAAAACTTTTCAGAACATGAAAGTGATTACTGTTAACTAACAATAAACAAGCAAAATCTATATAAGCTTTAAGCTGATAACAAACAAATCACCATTTATCTTAAAAACTAGGCAGTCGCTTTAGGTGTTTTCATGCAACTTCGAATTTACGTACGATTTTTTGGTTCACTTCTCGTTAATGTTTTAATCAGTGCAGAATATACATAGCTGTACAACGATTTGGCTATTGTTCAATTAAAATTTGGAATTAAATTAAGTTTTTTTCAACTCTCTTAACTGCATTAATAGTAATGTCAAATAAGGCATCGAAAGAGAGCTCAGTTAGTTTTCGAAATAGGGAAACCATATCTTATAATCTAAACTAATACTCTCTACACACTGATCAATAAACTCAATAGAGAAGTATCAAATATGTATATCTTAGGAAAAAGGTAGCTCACAACAGCCTATATTTTTGATTTAAAGAAACCCGTTAAGCACACAGAATTTCAGCTGAAACAGCAAAAAAAATTGACTGAGGGAGGTAACATAATGTATTAGTTAAAAATAAAAACACAGTTCGCAACAAACGCTGCTCAAAATACAAGCCTTTAATCTGAAGTGAATTAAAAAGATTCACAACTTAATGAAAATATAAAGAAAGAAAGAAATAAAAGGAAAGAGTACAAGGGTGGTCTAAGCGATTTGGGAGGGGAGGCCAATATAGGATTAGAGAAACTTCACTTATTATCTCTTTGCACTTTCGCAAAGAAACCAGATATGCTCAATATAGTCAATTTGTCGTTGGAAATGGGGTAGAGATCTAAAAGAGGTTGACAAACATGTTGATGATACAAACGATTCGTCAATAGCAAATTGAAATATAAAATTTGCTACTTCAGATCTGGATAATGATATGGGTTCCCGAAAATTCTGAGATTTTAAATCGGCTTTATCAGTTTTTAAACTAATTTTAATAAAATGATACCCAGCACACAAATCCATGTACAGAGAAAGTAATGCAAAATTTATTTCATAACTGATCTGATCGAGATTATTGCAGATAATCTAAATATTTAGAAGACACATATACTGGATGCATAAAACAATACTATAATTTTAATAAAATTGTCAGTAGCTTCCAACTCTGATAGGAGTAACTTAAAGAACCGGCAATTTTCTAATAGTTGCACTCAGAGCCAAATCGCCCACTATTTTCGAAATTTACCATACTTTCAAATCAATTATTTACATTTTTTTCTTATTTATTAATTCAAAAATGTATTCTGTATTGCAGCGATTCCCCACTTCTTATATTCAGCCTTTTTTTATTTTGGCATAATCACATTAAAATATCTGATAGTTCAGTCTCACAATGATGAATTCACAAAGTGACTGACAAAAGAGAGAGAGGAGTATAAAAAACGTGTAAGCTAAATTAAGTCGGCTAACAAAACCAAAATTTTTTGTTGTTGCCGGGCGAAAAAAAGTAAACCCTCTAGCTAAAAAGGAGGAAAATAATTTTAGAGATGGAGATGGAGAGAAAGAGGGAGATAGAGAGAGAGAGAGAGAGAGAGAGAGAAAGCGAATGGGTATAAAACCCATAAACATGTTGATTACATTTCCAAGATTAAAGCAGACATAATCAATCTCAGCGATTGCCTCGCTCGCTGGCTGACTGACTGACTGACTAACTGAATGACTTGGCGTTGCTCAAAAAGGTGTATGTGTTTATGTGTGTGTGTGTGTGTGTGTGTGTGTATTGGCCACGTGGAATGCAGAGTGAAAGAGAGGAGGCAGCGACATGGCAAGGTGTAAAGCGCTTCACTGACATCGCGCTGACACAAAGAGCGACGTTTGATTAAGCAAAACGCCTTTGGCAGACACCAGGACATGACACCTACATCACCAGCTGCTACCCTTCACTCAACCACCCCACGCCGCATCCCCAACGACTGTTACCACCTCTCCACACTATACCCCCCCCCCTCCCCCTACCCATCCCACTCATCGTTCATGCACGCGCTTTGTGCTGCTGCCAAATGCAATCAGATTACACTTCGTTTGGCATTTTTTCTCTGCTGAAGCTGCCGCTGCTGCTGCTGCTGCTGCTAAATTGTCAGTGATAACACAAAGCGAAAGGAGCGCAGCATAAAAAAAGAATAAAATACAGAATAATTTTAGAAAAAAAAAACTGAACTAGTGAGAAAATGGGAAGAAAATTATGCAAAGTTTGCCATTATGTATCAAGTATACGACATGGTCAACGAAGGAACCTCTTTTGGTTGCCTGCAGCCACTGTGCTTATCTCCATATTTATCTTAAGTCTATAGTTGTTTGCATGTGTGCGTGCGTGTGTGTGTCTGCAACGCATTGCCATTATGTACATTATAATTTGTTGCGCCTCGAGCTGGTTGCTTAGTTACACCAGAAATCGTAAAAATGCCACGCAAAGATTCAGCGAGATACAGATAGTAGTGACAAAGACTGAAGTTGACTAGCTCTCTGTCTCTCTCTCTCTCTCTCTCTCTCTCTCTCTCTCTCTCTCTCTATGTCTCTCTCTTTCTTTCTCTGTCTCAGTACATTTGTATTTGTATTATGCATGGCCTGCCACATACACATACAGTGCGTGAAATTGCTAAGGAAGCATGCCAACTCCGAATGCTTGCGGTCTACTCGCACTCAAAGTCTGCACTGAATACACTCAGAAAAAAACAACTTGCAATTTATTAAATTTAATATTTAGGTGTCGAAAAGGTTTTTTCTATTTTAGAAGAATATATTTTAAATAGTGTAAATGCACCTTAAAATTTTATTTTGACTTGAGATTAGTCAATCATTTTTTTAGTTCACAAATATGTATCCCGAAATAAGGAAATGAATATCGATGCTTTACAGAAAGATACGAACTTCCATTTTAAAAAAATTTTTTATAGTATTGGGATCAGTGAGACTTTTATTTGCGTGTAGTGAAAGGTGGGCGGTGTCGACTAGCCTCGAGCTGTCACATGTGGGCGGTTGCCCTCTCTTTAGAGTGATGATGCAGCCCCTGCTCCTGGAATATAAAAAACTAAAGCTAAAATTTGACTTTAAGCTTTGTTATTCTAGGTTAGAAAATAAGAACAAAATACAAAGCACCTCAGTTAAAGCTTGAATGCTCTTTCAGCTACACTTATTCCATATATTCTATTTAACATAAGCTATATCTATTTAAAAACGAATAGTTTTAAATAAAATAATAATAAATAATAAAATATAAAATAAACTGAATTTAAATTGATGTTGAACTAAAATAAAGCTGCGTTGTATTGTAGCTAGTCTTATATAATAATGTAGTAATAAGTACACATTAAATAAATTAAATATTAAAATATATAAGCACCTATAATCCTTATAATTATTTCTCTTTCTCTTTAATATTGATTGATCTATATTGATATACTTCATTTGCCGCCAAACAGTCTCCCATTATCTTTTTACGCTCCAAATACAATAAACCACCTCATGATCTACACTGAATGCTTGCAGCATATTTGTAAATATCGTAAATGAACTTTAAGATAGGGCAGAAACCCAATCATAATTTTGACTGATGATGGGACCCAGCAATAGGACTTGTCTACACTAAAATTAGCATGCCAAGAGTCGAGCCATTTGATATATTTAGAATGCCAGCGAATTCCAAGTGCGTAAATTGTCTGACAAAAATGTGTACATTTGTCATTTATTTGAGAGGAAAGAAGTCTTGTTCTGATTAAAATAGAATGACTGTACGCGTACTATATCAAATTGTCATTTCATAACTAAAAGCTATGATTATTGAGGCATGAAATAAATGAATAATAATAAATTAATTTGTTAAAAAATAAAATTCTAAATCAAGAACTTATCGATCGACCAAATGTTCCTATGGCAGCCATATGAGCTGTATTCATGAGGAGTAATAAAACGCTTTCTGGGTTTGATTTAAAGAATTTGTTAAAGTAATGTTTTCTTACTTATCATGCTACAGATCGTTTCTATATCACTATATAGGAATCCAATTCGGCGAAATTCGATATATGTGCTGACCGTAGCAGGTATATACAAGAGTTAACGGCGATCAGTATGTCAATAATATAAACTTTGAGCGGTCGAAGGAGCCTTCCATTGAGCCCTTTAAACTTATTTACAAAATTAAAATTATGAAAATTTCTAATTATATGGAAATTCAAATATTGGATGCGGTTACAGAATCAGTCGATGGGTGTTCTCTCACATATCCTAGAATGTTCCGTGTCCCGTGTCTCATGTCCTTGATGCTGCCACGTCTTGTCTTGCGGTTTCGGACAATACTTGAAACCAGTTGTGCAACGTTGACTGAGATAGTGAACAGTGTTGAAGGGAGCAGGAAGCAGAGAGAGCTTGTGGCATGAAATAAATTTCCATAAAATGAAATTAAGATGTATGACAAAATGAAACCAACTAGTATTTATACTAATACATATATATGAGCAACCATACGTTATCTGGAATATTAAAAATCTATAAAATATTAAAGGAGACCACAGATATATCTCTACAGAATGAACAAGATTTTCCAGTTTAGTTCAACTTATTTTAACTAAAGCTAATATAACAGCAATTAAGTAATCAATTATTCTTAAACAATGGTATACATACACTGTAAACTATATATCACAACTCAGATCGTTTAACTTGTTCAATATTTACTTTAATTTCAATTTTTACGGTTCACCATTCTATCTGTTCGGAATCCGTCCGGCTTCCGGTTCGAGCAATTGTTTTGTTATTGTTGTTCTTGTTTGTTTCTGCGGTCAGTTTTGTCTTAAGTTTTCTAGCTGCTCTGTGTATAAACTGCTTCTAAATTACTTTGACCAAGTTCTTCTTCCCTTTGCCGTGAAAGCCGGCCCTGATCCACCCGTCCCTCTACCATCTCTGCCAACAAGAATTGCACTGCTGCAAAGCAAATTCAAAAAAATGAAATGACAAAAACTTTGCCCGGCATTGTTCTTGTCTACTACGCCTGCAAAATGCAACTGTCTGTGTCTCGGCCAAGTTATGGATCCCCTTGCCCGCCCAGTTCATTGGCCATTTGGGTGATGACCACTGGACGTCCATCGTCCAACTGCTGCTAAAAGTTGATTTATTGTTTGCATTTTTACAACTTTTGTGTCAGTTTATGTTTGGTTTTTCATTTCGTTTTACTTTGGCATCTCTTACTCACCAACTCGTATTCTATTTGGCTTTTGCTATTATCGCTCCACATATTGCGATTGTCAACGGCTGCTCGAAGGTCCTTGACTGTAACTCAATACAGTCACTTTTATCGCTTTTAAATTCTTTAATGATTTATTTACACACTGTCATATGCTTGGCACTTGGGTGATATCTTGATACCAATTAATATCCTCACTCACAAATCAAAGCGAATCAAATCACATATTATTATACAAAAGGCATATTTCTATTTGTATATATTATATAATAATATTTTATAATTTTAACACTTGTTTCAGAAAAATAAACCATCTGTTCAATTTAAAATACTATTATTTGTATGTAAAGAAATTAATTTTAAAAACCGAACAATTATTTTTTAGTTTTCAGGACGATTTGCAGTTTAGAAATTGCCGTTATATGTATTATATGTTTTCACATTTCAATTTTTTTTTTTTTTGTCCTATTTGTTTTACTTCTTGACAGAAATTTTGTTTTTCTACTGCTGAAGGGATTTCCTGCCCTGATAAATACTTAACATTATGGAGATTCTATTTATTCCAATTTTAAGTGTACTTAGTGGGGTCACAAATGCCATTCGCAATATGAACACAGCTTAGTACGCATTATAGGAATACAAGACATTAAATCCAAACAACGGCAATGCAACCAGTTTCAACACCAAATGACACACAACAGACAGGTTGCATTTCCAGCAAACACAACAAAGGATTTCCAGTTGTGCAAGTGTTTAATTTAATGTAAATGGACTACATGTACAGAAGAGAGAAATGTCAAGAACAAATAAATAATAAATAAAATGGAAGCGGAAAAAGAAGCTGAGGTCAGAAATAATAGAAAAATTGTACATTTTGAAATCTATAGTGGTCCTGCAAAGCACTTGCAGTTGATTAATTGTAAATTCTTTGCTCCCCGAAGCACTTGAGGCACCATTGATTTAGCGTAACAAGAATGCAAGTGCCAAACGTCAGGCTTGCTGTTAATTTCCTTGGTAAGGACACCGCCCAATTACGCAAATCCTTTGGCATTAATTCAAAACACAATGAGCAGCAGCTGCCAGGAGCACAGGACAGCAACAACCACAGCAACACCAGCAACAACAAATCACACAATTGCCAGGATGCAGCCCAAACAATGCAGCGCATCTTTAATTAATGCAACAACTCAGGACAAGCAGAAGGACTATTTAAACGGCTGACAGTCACTCACTTAGTGAGATGGCGAGTACACTGAAAAAGGTAACTCAACTCATTTGTCACAAAGGAAATTAGATGTGTCGTTCTTCTCAGTTAGGAATATGTTTTTTAATAAATATGTTTAAATAACGCCTTGCCGGTGCTGATGAGTTTTTTTTCAAATACCTTGGTAAAAAATAAAATGTTGAATCAAGAACTCATTGATCGACCGACTATTCTTATGGCAACTGTATGATATAGTACATTAATTTCGAAGAATATTTTTTTTATTTCCAAGGAGCAATAAAACGCTTTCTGGGTTTGATTTAAAGAATTTGTTAAATTTGTCTTTCTTACTTAGCAATTTACAGACCGTTCCTATATCACTATATAGTAATTCTATTCGGCGAAATTCGATATATGTGCTGTCCGGAGCAGGTATATAACAGAGTTAACCGCGATCAGTATATCAATAATATAAACTTTGAGCGGTCGAAGGAGTCTTCCATTGAAATGAAAATTTCAAATTTCAGAGCTAATAAAATATTGGATGCGGTTCTAAAATCAGTCGATAGTTTTTTTGTGTGTATATCTTCTTTTCTCTCTCTCTCACTGTGCACAGTGACTATCTGCATGTCCTTGTCCATGTACCATCTACAATGTTCCGTGTCCCGTGTCTCATGTCCTTGATGCTGCCTCGTCTTGCCTTGCGGTTTCCGACTGTACTGGAAACCAATTGGAAAACGTTGGCTGAGAGGGAGATATGGAAGTGCGGTGAAGGGAGCAGGGAGAGCTTGCCCTTTATGCTCGTCTAATGTAATGTACGCCTCGGCGGGCAACAGCAATCCAAAGCAAGTGTCTGCGGCTGGTGCAGAGCGAGTGTCCTAGTGCCTGGGACAACTATTGTTTAAATAAGTACAACTATTCCACACACACCCCCTCTCCCCGTCCCAGCATTTCGCTCTAGCTGGCAGGCCTGTTGACACACGGGAATACAAAATAGAAAATGGTTTTCGGATTGCAATGCGACAAGCAGGCTTCAATATATTCCGTCTACTGCTGCTGCTACGTGCTGCACTTTGATTTTCATGATGATGACGAATTGTTATGCAATCCTGTATCCTCTCTCATCCTCTGTCCCCCTCCCACTACTGGGCTCCACACTCCTCTTTCCAGTTGCATGCCCGCTTGTTCTTCAGCCTTAAACCTAATTAGCATTGCAGCTGACGCGAAATCAAATAAATTAGCAATATACAAGGATTGCCATACAGGTGATTGTGCATTGAATAAGTAAATTTGATAAGAGCCAAAGGTAATGCCCGATAGAGCTCAGAAACAATAAGAAAGCCGTTCAGGTACATAACAAACTTAATCCTTTGATATGCTTTAGACCATTTCTCAAAATTTTTTGAAAATATATATTTTCTCCGCCACGTACACGCCACGTACGCCACGATAACGTATACATCCCACACAAATTTCGAATATCGGCCTTAAATGAAAATCACCTTAAAATCTAAAACATATTTGTAATTTTAATAAAATTTACACATACGAAAAGATATTCCTCTAATTGTAAATGATATGTTTCTATTCATTTATAAATATTTTTTATTATTTTATTTATTTCTAAAAAGTAAAAGTGATTGCTTTCATATTTAAAAAATATAATTTTATAATTTATGATGTAATAAATTATCTATCCACGTCTGGGCTTAAGTAGCCGTACAATTTAAAGTTTTTCAAATTAAAATCTGTCTAAATCTGAATTTTTAAAATACAAAAGCAAAATGCAAATAAAAAAAATTTTGCTGTAAGAGTCCTCTGTACATATAAGAGAAACACCCTGTAAATTATGGTGTAGGATAATTAGGGTGCCAGAAAAATTATTATCCAAATTCATGGCAGTATTCAAAAAAAGTAATTAGTTTTTCTTAATTTCACAATACAAAATTGTACTTGAAAAATGTTCTTTATGTGGTCGAAGGCGTCAAAAGTATGTCGATTTTCTATATTTTATGAAAATCTGGCTTATGACTGAAATAACAAAAGCTTATAATATTTCGCACGTAGGTCTGAAAGCACAGAAGCTTTGTTTGTGTAAATGTTAAGCTCTAGCTTAAGCTTTAACAATGTGCAGTGGATAATTACCATTTTTGTTTTTAAGTAATATTACTAAGCGGACATACTTAGTAGTAGTGTCACACATATGTAGCCTATATAGTGCCGGAATGAGTTAAGTTCTTCGGCAACCCATAGTATAAGGACACAAGTCAAATTTAAATTTTTGATTTATTGATTGCATTAAAATTTAGAGGCAAAAACACTAAGTACTAATTACATACGAGTATACATATATATATATAATTAACTAAATTCAGTTAGGGAATAAAGTAGGTACATGAAACACAAAATTCAATATTGATTGTTGCTGCTTCTTGCTATCAAATGTTTCGATTTGACCTTAAAGTGAGCCATTGATTTTAGAATTAAGTAATGTTATCTAATAGATAGTTCCGATGGGTGTAAATGGTTAAAAATAATACTATAATCCAAAAGTAAAATCAAAAGGAAAACAAATTCAAACAAGCAATAAATTCGATCAAATTGTTATGTGTTTGTGTGTGTGTGCTTCTGTGTGTGATTGTGTGCAAATGCATGAAATTGTAGATAGTAGCAAGAGTAAGTTATTTAGTGTGCTTGTTCTTAGTAATAGTGATAGTGGATAGATAGTGGATGCTGCCTTAATACTTGGATTAAAGTGGCTTTTTTCAAAAGCAACAACAATCGTAAATAGGTAAAATTGTCGACTGCCCAACTCATACAATAATCACAGCTGCAAATAATTTGTTATGACTTTTCTTCTCAGCAATATTAGAATAGTATATATGTGTGTACGTATAGCACAAGCTACCCATATCATATCATGATATATCGTATTAATTTAGTATATTCATATCAAATAAATGATCTTAGTTATAGCACATCTGGTCCATGAAATAGTGTTCCTCTCAAATAGTTGGCAACAGCAATAACTAAGCTGGAAATACGATTCCTGACTAAATGTGGATTCCGGTGTTCTTTTAATAAGGTTAAGGCCACTTAAGTACGCTTCTCGATTCGATTAAGTGCGGTTTGATGATTGCAGTCACGTGTTTACCACCATCAAAAATGTTGTTTTCAAAAGCCTAAAACTTATTTTGCCAAATAGGCAGACTTCAACTGCTGATATTCCAGGATTCGCGCAATGCCATATTCCTGAAATATGAATTTAGAAAAAATCGGTCAGTTACATATATTTTAATTTTCAAATATAATTTCTTAAAAAAAAGAAACAACTTACTGTAATCTATATCAGTTTAATAGGGCAGTAAAAAAGTTGATTATAGAATGTATATGGGATATCTGTTCAGATTTTTTTTATATTAAAAATGTATGCAATACTGGAAAAAATTAAATACCAAAGTGTTCAACAATAACATTTATATTATGGCAAATCAACTTTTTTTTAAATAAAATTCAATTCAATTTAAAATAAAATTTTATATTTAAATAAAAAAAAGTTAACAAATCTATTAAATTGCTGGAGCGGCCACTTAATTTCATAGATTTAGATAGAATTAAAAACTATAAAAAGGAAATTATTATTATTATAATTTTTGCTGTAGAGATGGTACACTGCGACCTTTTGGGATGTCTTGATAAATACCAATCATGTACAGATGTGCAACAATTGGACTTGTAGCGAGACTTGGATAGAGAATCAGCAGGGCAATCTTAAAAAATTTCTTCTAGACAGAGTCTTCAATATGCAATATTCATCTATTGTTCGAAGCCAGTAATATATGAATAAAAATGCATATTCAGAACGCTGTTAAACGTTTCATTTCAAAGCTGCCTAGTAATAAATAGCTAAACCCGGTTTTAAGAGAAACTTGAGAATACCGCCATAAAAACTTACCCAATAACCAAATTCAATGGCTGAGGTAACATTAACCACCGACCACAGACTCCAGAACAGATGCGAGAGCATGGTGAAGATCTGAATCTCGGCATCAACCGTGTTGAGGTCCTCCATAGTGGGTTCGAAAAGCTCATCATCGTGATATTTCTTCAGATAATTGACTATGAAGTCGCGTCGCTGCTGGACCGTGGCATATTGCTGTTTGTAGTGATGGAAGTAGGGGAATTGCGGATTGGTGTAGTCGAAGGTCCATTCGATGAAGTGATTGGCCAGATCGAAGCCGCGGTAGTTATAAGCGCAGTACTCAAAGTCAATGATAATGAGATCCGGCTCATGATCGGACATAAAACTCGAGTCCAGTGCGGAGTCGTCTGTGGTGTCCAATTCGGGGCAGGGTGAAGCGCTATGCGATTTACTATATGTTTGAACCGATTAGTCATTTTGTTATAGATATTCAATAATATATGGCATGGATAACCTGTATGTATTTGGTAATTTGCTTGGACCGATTTTAACAACCAGCCTTATACATTTTTACTCAAATCACGACCGCAGCAAGAGGCCATCTAGAATTGTAGGTAGTTTTATATGCATATATAGACTGTGAGCTAATTTGACAGTTGGCAAATAAATACTGGTTAGCGGCCAAACAGAAATAAATGTGTTAACTAACAAAAGGATTGCAACTGAAAATAACTCACTTGTCATCTGTATCCAAGTTGCTGTTGCCATCGAGACTATCGCCAAGAGTCTCATCAAAGTTGGATCTATCAGGAAACTGCATTAATACACATATTTGCTATATATTGTATTGAAGTGCCTCACCTCAATATACTTATCGATTCCCTGGGTGTACGTTCTTGTCCACTGTTCGATTGCCTCAACAAGATGTTGCCCTCCTGCAGATCGTTGTGGCAGAAGACGACCGGATAGTCACCCGAATCAAAGATCGATCTTAGCCAGGCTATCTCCTGCACATAGTCAATGGTGCGCATTAGTTCCCGCTGCTTCTGCAGCACTGCCGAACTGGGCTTCGACTCAATCTTGCCCTTCACAATGCTCTCCAAGCTAGCCAGCCAACGATCCATGCAGTTCCATATCCAGTCCGGTTTCTTGGACAACGGTATATTCAGGCTGTGGATTTCACCCATTTTCTCAGCGATCTTCATAGAAATCCGTGCATCACCCATTTCTGTTGTGGCCAAGGAACGTGCCTTCAAAACATATTAAATTTTTCACATTATTATATTTAGATATACTTTAAACATAGAGTAACTGTAATTCGTGATCTTTATATGGCTTAATTTATTTTAGATATACATTTAAATATTACTTTATATAAATAAACATTATCTTTCATTTATTATTAACTTAGCTGTGATATTAATTCTACAAATAAAATAAACAGACTGATGAAATGGACTACCTAGACTTACATTTTTAATTATCATTCAAGTGATTAGTGTTCCCATAATTAAGTAAATAAATCTTTTATATTTTGTATATAAATGACAGAAACCTGACAACACAATGCAGATCACAATATTTGGTCATCTATCGTATAAGACTTGCAGAAAGATGGTCAAGAATTTAAATATGTTAATATTAGAGTAATAAATATATACAATTAATAGACAGAATGCAATGCACATCCTAGCAAAGTATGTCGGCCTAACCAGGAAAAGATGCAGCATCCAAGGGAGGCATGCAATGAACTTCAAGGATATAGAAGCCCTCAACGCAGCAAAGATTCTAGCATTCGTGCAGTAGCTGTGGTTGTTAAGGGAGCTATAAGCTCAGAAAAAGGCACAATATAGTTATATACTCTAAATATAAATTTTAAAAAACAAATTTAATTGATGTCAACATATTTTTATGCCTATTAAAACTTGCCCTAAAGTTTTTAAATCGTTAAAATTCAAAATAATATTTACAAGCAAATGTTTACAGGAAAATAATTTACAAATTTAGTCAAAAATATAAATTTTAAAATATAAATTTTTCAATTTAAAAGCTTGGTATTGAAAAAATGATATCAAGTTGAATATAAAAGCTACATCAACTCATAAATAAATAAATAATAGAAAAAAAGGGGATTTTTAAAAATATTTAATCTTATGATTCTATACCATTAATTACAGCAATGATTAATTAGTAACTTTTAATAACTTGACTTTAAACCAATTTTTAATGTAATTTGTATACAAAATTGTAAATGTCTTGTTTTGCCTTATGTATAATACATAATCAAAAATAATATTGTGATTCCCTTGCATAACTGATTATTAAATTTCACCGCATACCTTACCCTAGGTTGCTAGGGCAAGTATTTGTTTACCGCAACCTCACTAAACGGAAACCAGCTAGGTAACTAGAGATTTTATTAGCTAAATGTGTTGGTTCGCGGGAGAACAACTATGCTTGCTGAGAATCTATACATATGTTAAAACAACTATTAATACCTATGGGATACATCTTAATATAATTATATACAGAGCTTTGAACTAGACTAGTATATAATATAAAACCAAATTCTAAAAATTATACAAAATTATCTATTTTATATAAACTAATGTAAAAATAGGGTTCAGTTCTCTGGGTACTATATAGGTTTTTAAACTAATGCAGACATAGTCATAATAATTACGTGTTAGGTACATTAACAATAACTATAACATATATATCTAAGAGCTACCTCTAGCGTGCTATCTATTTTTAAAATTGGAATACATTTACACGTAGGTAACTAAATTTTTAATCTCATATGCAGTTATAATAATTACTATAGCTAGCTTATTTTAGTTATATTTTATACATAAATATTTAAAAGAGCCCGATAGGTATACAATAATAATTTCTCCTTCTATATTAGCTTTCCAATATATTAATTAAATTTTGACTTATTTAAAACTACCACAGGACTACGTTGCAAGCACGATAATTTCAGTTGGCTGAATAAAATATTCTTTTTGGCAAATGTGTCAAACTGTTCCGTAATTTCAAAGATAATATTATTAAAACTTCATTTAATAAATGCAAAATGCTTATATAATATATATATGTAAAAGACAAACTTATGTCCATAAGGTATGTTCCACACTGATTCCAAGCCAATATTTGTACATGTTTATAAACGCTAATAGTCTTCTAATAGCGTGTACCATAATAGCTGCACTAACTGTAGTTGATTTGGTATTTGAACCTACCGGTATATATTGCTCAATGCGTCCACCGGGAAAGATGCCGTGCAGCTTTGGTCCAAAGTTGCGCTCACTGAGCAAAGCGAAGACAACGGATTCGGTAATCATGCTCTCCAATGCGTGGTCTCCATGTGTCTGTCCATAGATGCGCAAAAGAACCTGTTGAGAGAAACATATATGAACATATGTAAATATTTTATTTTAATTGGTGTGTTTGGTTTTAAATGATAGTGGCGCCGGCGAACTACCTCACGCGGTTCCTGCTTGAGGGGAGTGTGCAGGCGCCTCAGCAGACTTGAGTCACCACTGTCGCTATCGAAGCGTCGTCGTTTGTTCGCCTGTTTGGCGCTCAGCGCCACGTCGTCATCATCGTCTGCGTCGCCAGCAGCAACGGCGCACTCGACAACCGTTTGTGCCAATTCATTAGCCAAATTGGGCGACTCATTGCTGTTGGTGGTGCTGTTGCTATTTTTAGCGAATGTCGAGGCAGCTATAACATGTTTGCCAATGTTGACATTTGCTTGCTGCTGCAGCTGCTGTTGCTGTTGCTCCACCTCCAACAGTTGCTGCTCAACAAAGTCATCCAAGTCGGGCAGACTCACGTAATACAGGAAATTCGAGAGGCCCCCACTAAAAATTAAAATATATCAATCAAATATATATTATATATAAATATATATAACATATATATATATGTATATATTTATGGATTACATCTAACTCACCTGATGCGCTTCACCACGAGCTGCTCCGGGGTGACAACTTTCCATCTTCCGGTTAGATAGTCGCGGCAAATGCGTGAAGCCGCATGTCGAATTTCCTCGAGTGTAGCCTATTTGGTGTGTCGCCAATACACATACACACACATACACAAAGAGCGCAAAGTCCAATTCCGTTCAAAAAAGAGCGCATGAAAAGAGAAAGAAAATGGATTTTTGTCACAAAGAGCGGTCAAAACTGCAAAAAAAAAATTGAAAAAACAATTCGGAGGGGTTGGAATATAATAAACACAAGAGACCTAAAAGAAGCATCGTCCGAGTTCTAGAAATGTTTACTCTTGCATATCTTTTAGGAAAATTACAAGGTCTATCATGTTCTTAAAAGTCTAGACATGTACTTAAACTTGCGCTTCAAATAGAAAATAGGAAATTATAATAAAACCCTTTTTTTTCAAGCAAAATCTTAGCAAGTATTTTTAATAAAATATATTATCTGTTTCAACCACATAAGACAAAATTATTTGCATATAATTTGAACCTTTTTTACTCTTGACATTCGACTTGGGTGGATTTTTAATCGTTTTATCTCAACTGAAGTTTTGCCTTTCTTATACATTTCTTATAAATTCAAATATAATTTTTGGCAT
This sequence comes from Drosophila dives, assembly GCA_035042365.1. NCBI lineage: Eukaryota > Metazoa > Arthropoda > Insecta > Diptera > Drosophilidae > Drosophila > Drosophila dives. Next base: position 2,024,490 of record JAWNLJ010000097.1, on the reverse strand, counting down.
GTGATTCTTTTTTAAATTTCTCCGTATAAGCCAAAATGATTCATTTATAGTTCTTGTACTAAAATTTAATATAAAGGGTATTTATACCTACAATAAATCGTATTATAAAAACTTAATAGTGTTCTATGACATTGGTAACTAATTATAAAAAAAAAATATAAAAAAATAGTAAATACTACGATTAAATTTGTGGCTTACATTGCGCCGAAAGTGTTGCCAGACATTGCCATAATTACAACGTTGTCGCTTGTAACAATTCTGATCGATTCCTTGCAATTTCTGCTGCTTTTGTCGCCGAGTTTTTTGCTTATTGGTAACACGTTTACGTTGTCTCATACTACACTTTACAAAAGTTAACCAATCAAAAATTCAATATTTGTATATAATATATATAGAACAAGTGTAAATCTTATTATATAAAAAAATTAACTCAGAAATTCAATTCCGTATGCACGCAAGTCTTTTAAGACAATTTCGCGATATGTCCCTCACAGCTGAGCGGCCAATAACGAACTGAATTGCACTACAACTACTAGAGAAGCGGTCTTCTCTATCCGCTCCGCTCTCAACTCTCTCTTACTCTCTCTTTCTCTCTCTCTCCCTCTTTCCCTCTGTCTTTCTCTCAATCTCTTTTTTTTTTCATTCTCTTTGCTCTTAGTTGTTTTTGGTGGTTGCTGCACCACACATGTTTCACTACGTCAATTACTTCCCGAAGCAACTACAAATTTTGCATGCTTTCTGATTCAGAACAGATGTTCAATGACCCAAGGAGTAAAAGGTGTATCGATGACGTCTGGCGACAGGTAATGAAAAAAGTAAATGTTAAACTTAATTCTGTATGTAAAGAGGCACCCCTACAGATAATTTAAGGGCTTTTCAAATACTGGGTGACAACTTAAAAATACATTTGAGCATGCCTTTAAATAATGTATGAATTCATGTAAATATATATAATTGCGAAAAAATTAATAGCGCCACTATGACATAAGTTAATGTCATTTTTTCGAATATTGATTTTTCATTTTTTGTTTAATGTTCTCAGTATTAATTAATGTTAGCTAATATATATCATTTTATCCTTTATTTATATATTATTAATAAATAAATAATTATATATATATGTGTATATAAGCAAACATATAAATATTATATAGCTTATATATTATTAAACGAAATTTTATTTTCATATGGGTGCAGCAGCAGGTAAATGCAATATTTCCAGGATTTTTGTTCGTCTTTTTCTAAGGCAACCCTTCGACCTACCTAGCTATAGCCCTCTCGCTCTCATTTTCACTCTCTCTCTCTTACATAGTTCGCTCTCGCATATCTCAAAATTCTCTTTTATATATTTCTGGCAAATGTTTCCGATTCTTTATTGCTAAGTTTACATATTGAAATTTTCTATTCTAAAATTCAAATATATTTAAAGTAAATCCTGAAAATATTTATGAAAAGTATATAAAAAAAATAAATATGCTCAAAAAATTATTTTATTTAGTATCATTTTAATATACATTTATTCATTCATTCATTATTATATTTTTATAAATAAATATTTATTTATACTAGATACTGAGTATTTATTATAATACCATATTCAATACCATATTTTTAAGAAAGCTACTCTAATCAACCATTAATCACCAATAATAAAAATCCAATAGAGTCTCGATCAACACACCCATTTACACTCGCATTCGCCGTGGAATTTTCCACTTAAGCACAAAGAGAAAGTCTTCTTATAAGTTGTAAGGGCGCTAATATAAAATATATATACTGAATGAGTCAAGCAAAAGTGAAACAAAAGCATAAGTGACAAATTGTAATTGTAAATAAATTGTATAAAAAAGAAATTGCAAATTGGAACGTGTTTAACACATTAAGTGCTTATATACTGCTTTATAATATAATTTGGAATACAATTAACAGCAAACAATAAACAACAATAAGCCTTAAATGGTTTATTATTTTGCCTTATCAGCAACCCGTTTTAATCTGCCACCGGCGGATCTCCGAACTGTCTACATTATAAATTGTTGCACTATCTGGCAATTCTATAGTTCATAAAAAAGCACAATCATTCTTTACTTACACAGCTTGGTTCACATTACATCTCCATAAAAAACCATTTGGATTTAAGAAATGTGTGTTTTATGTATTATGCTTACAGTTAAAAAAATTATTAGCTATTAGTTTATTTGGTTATATAAGGCAAAAATAAAAATTGATAAGAAATTCACGAAGTGGCTTTAAACTGAAAATCAAACTGAAAACTAAAATATTTCCTCTGCTAATGTATATAGCCATTTATCCATTTTATTAGAATTTTTGTCTTTTACTTAAATAGAAATTAAGGCAAACCGTGAAAAAGCTGCATAGTCAAGAATTAAGTAGGAAAAACAATAAAAACTATCAAATTACGACACTTTTTGCTCAATGTGTTAATTCATTATAGGTCGTTGAATTTTGCATGCATGTTGCTTTCCTTATCAAAATTACTATAAGTGGGTCAGCTAAAATAAATATTAAATTAGACCCATATTTTTTATAATATATATTGATAAGCGGAAATTGCAAATTGTCAAAATTAAAAATATAATATATAATATAAAAATATAATAAAATTTTAAAAATGTTCAGATAAGATAAGCAAAAAAAGCGCGTGTTTTAAGCAAGCAAATAGTAATCAAAAGTCTAATTGTTTCCCAAATAGTTACTAAGCACTACCAATTAAATGTAGTATTCATTGACTTCTAATCATTGAATTATTTTATGTTATTTATACTTATTACTTTGGCAATTTATTGATTACAAAGTCCGTTTTTCTTCACAGGTACATATACAACCTGTAAAAAAAACTTAATATATTTTTCTAAGATGAAAATAAGAAACAATTTTTCGTATTAAATAAAAAAAAAAAAAATAGATTGTAGAATATTGAAGTCGATCTGAAATTCACAAAATTTTAATAAATGGATGTTTAAACAGCAAAATATATCATTGTCTTTTAAATGTTGTGTCTTATAAATTGAATAAAATTATATACGATTTCGAAAACTAAAATATAACTTTGATTTGCAAATATGTGAATAATAATTCTAACACTGCCACAACTTGTAATTTTAATAATTGTTAGTCGTTTAGTAATTCCAGCACAAAGCAGAAAAATTCCCCAATCCAGAACAACAACTCATGTACAGATAATACGTAAATTGTTTCGTCGAAGTTGGCAACTCCACCAGCAGCATGACCACAGCAACAATAGCATGGCATGTGCGAGGAGGTGGTACGGAGCAAAGTAATCGACTGTCTATTACTACAACGGTAACTGGTAATTATAAATTTACTGACGCAAACTTAGCTTGACAAAAAGCTCAATAACTTAATGGAAAAAAGTAAGCACAGAAAAAAAACAGTAGGTTGACTAGTTAATACCCTTGTAGCGAATTGATTTGGCCACGTTTTTCAATTTTGAACACCACAAGTTATTTTAATTTATATTTATAAAGCACAAATAAATTAATATCACGTGACTTCAAAATAATACACTTACATATTTACGTGTGTCTATATATACATATTTTTTTTTAATATATATATATTTATATATATGTGTGTATCTCTGTGAGCTCCAAAATACAAAGTGCAAATACACGACAGTATATTAATTTTTTTGCGGGCTTTACACATGCATATACGACACGCTTGTAGAGGCTTACGCCTACAGATAGCTCTGTGTCTGCCAAAATATTGGTTTGTATCGATATACGAATTATCGATATGCGATCGACATTCTTTGCCTGATACACACATTTTTTGACGACTTCACACCCTCTGTAACCGTTTGCAAATAGTATACATAAAAATAAACTGCTGATCAAGAGCTGCACGCGGATCGTGCGCGATAAGCTTTAGACTCGAAAGATTAACAAGGAAACTGAATATAAACGATAGAGACAAAAGAATCAACAGCAGAACCTTTAACCACAAAGCGAGTAGTATCGTAGATACCCTTGCAAAGATTGTTTGATAAAGTCGTCGATACAAAAAAGCTTATTGTGCTTAATATTATCTTTGAGATTGTTGGTGTTTGTCAGCCTACTTGAATTCCCTACAAATACGCAATTAAAACCCACTTTAAACGCAACGATAAGAAACATTGTAAAAATCATTGATAATTACATTGTAGAAATACAAATTTGTAAATTCTAATCTGAATGTGACGCAGAAGGGTATTTTTTATAATAACTATAATTTTAGCAATAACTAAAATTAGGTGCACATATATAATAATATGCATAAAAATGAAAAAAAAAAACTATTTTACGTTCGGTTAGGTTAGACGTTGGTCGAACAAAGGGTAAACACACGTGTGGGACCTACTCCTTTTCTGTGGCATCTAGCCAGTTGGATTCATAAATTTCGCATGTTTGGTCGTACCTTTATTCTTCAATTGATTGAAAAAACTCGCACAAAAATGTCAGCTACTTATCAGTCAGAAATGTTGTGAATTTAAATATTTTGTAAAATTGTATATTATTTGACAACAAATTACGTTACATTTAAAATATATAAATAAAATAAAAAATATAATAATATACAAAATACTAGTAAATAGGAAACTTAGTGTCAGAAATTTTGAACTTATATATTTTTTAAAAAATATTTTCAAACAGTCGAAAATAATTTATGTAAATATTAAAAGAAAACAAAAGCATTAAAATAAGAAAAGCTTTCGTAAAAACTGCAGTCAACTTTTATTTATCGCATTGCGATTCGCCTTTGAAAAATTGCGATGACACACAAGCTGTGGTCAATGTACGAAATGTAAATATATATATATATATATATATATATATATATATATATAACAAATGTATTTAGGTTGGTTACAGCAAACAGGTTAGCAGACACTTCACACTTACCGTTTGCAAATTATTTGACATCTTGCGTCGCACACTCTCGCTCTCGATTGTCCGTCTGCTTTTGCTGGCGTCCGATGTCCAAGGGGTATGGTAATAATAATACTAACTATATAAATGTGTTGTTGGCCGTGTTAGACTTCGTAGTCCCCACAAAACTCGAAACAATAATAACAACGATAAGAAAATCACACGAACCACTGACACAATTCACTTTGTAGTAAATATAATCACAACAATAAAATACAAATTTGCGTATTTTGTGTGTTTCTGTTTGCTTAACGGTTTACTTTCCGACGCCTATTCAACATGTGTTTGCGCGCCCGTTTCATTTGCTACTGCGATCGGAGCTTTGAAGGCTGCTCTTTATTATTTTATCAACACTTTTTAAAAAGGCATGAAAATCGATACTGTTATCGATACTCAGTAAGTAACAAATGTTCCGCGATCCAGCTTTTGCAATAGTGCGCCAGTGATTGTGAAACCTGCTTGTTTGGAGCAAGCGCTGCTAGCTAAAGGCTTCTTGCTATGATAGCTATTATTCAAACATTGATACAAATTTACGTAAGAATAAATTACATTTGAAACAGAATTTGCAGGTTGTGATCACATTAAGTTGACGCTCAATCTTTGATAAGTACTACAGCTTGTTAGAGTTAAGGTCTTGCTTTGTTTGAAAGAGAATCAATTGGGTTCTAAACAAATATGTTTACAAAAGCTCTTTTGCATGTTTTGCTATCAAACTCTGTGCCTACAACTACAAGTACCCAAGTATTAAGTGTAGCTTAATAAGTTTTTAACTTATTTTGCTAGTACCGACTACTTGATCTTAGTACCTATTAAACGGCGCTCGTAAAAAAGTTTTGGGCTGAATGGCCAGAAAAATGCGATGTAAAATATTAGATTTTTAAAGCTTTCACTACGTGATGATTCAACGCTAGCTTACTTGAAAAAGCTGTTGACTTAAAAACTTTCACGTATCGTCATTTGCCTTAAAATACGAATCGTTGCACGGACGCGATCATATTTATTACCGTAAGATTACCAATATTATAATAGAGGCGTATTAAACTGTACCAAATGTATATGCACATATAAGTACTCATGTATGTTAGATTGCATGTATGTTTGTAAGTAAATTTAATCAATGATTAAAATTACTCAATTAAATAATATGCAAGGTTCACTAACGTGAGCTTTTGTCGGTCGACGGTGGCTGATAAGCCGCGATTATTTCTGCATAAGCTGTACAGTCGCGACCCACTTAAGGCAAATATCCATTTGCACACGTGGAATAATATCCACGTGAATAAACAAACCCACAGGTATGCATATGCATATCTTAGCGGGGAACTTTAGAGCTTTTAGAAGCTGCTAAAAAGGCGCATAAACCCTCCCAAGAGTAGGCAGAAAAATTTACTTTGGTCTTTGTTCTCTTTTTATGTGTTTTTGTTCTTCCATTTATTTTTGTGAATGTTCTCGAATCTTTTTGTTGTTGGAATTTTGTTTTTCTTTTTTTTTTTGTGCCGGCTACGTTTTGTTAGCCATTTTCTTATGTTGCTCGCTGGTTACTTTGAAGTTTTTGAAATGTCATTTTCACATACTCTGCTCTAATTTTAATTATGTATTTGTTCTTTTCTTTTTGCATGTATTTGTTTTATTGCCTATGTTGTCGGATTTTCTGGTGATGCCCAAAATATATACTGTTACTCAAAATGAAATGAAATTACTGTATAAATAACAATCCACACACACATACATACAAAGTCAACGACACCAAATTGCGAGCAAAATGCAAGAAATTGAAGTGCGTAAAATCGTTTTCAAGTCTTAGCAAAGTTAAGCTACAAATTACGCAGTACTAATTTAAAAGATATATAGAAGAGGAAAACAGAAACTTGTACAGCTTGTTTTTTTTTTTCAATTATTTAAAATATTATTCCTCAGCTCAAGTTTGGCGAGTTTAGTTTTGTTGATTTGATTGCAATATAATAATGTGACATATTTCATATATATATGCTTTTATGTATGCTTCTTTTTCAATTCTTTGTATATATGTATCAGTATTTTCTCAATAAAAAAAAATGGGAGGCAGCTTTCTGTTACTTGATTTGCAGTTTTAGTTGGTGTTTTTAGTATTTGTTTCGAGTTTTTAACATAGAGCTTTCTTTTTTAAATATAAATATTCATATATAATATAGGATCATACATAAAATTAATGAAGAAATTATCTTAAAAATGACAAATGCGTCAAGTTAAAATCTGTTTTCGTTTACACTTTGACGCACAGGACTTGTTTTTGTTTTCTTTTTTGTTTATTATTATAAAATTTGATGCTTTATTTTTTTACAACTTTGTTTTTGCTTGTTTTATAATTGCTTAAAACGCATCTAAATTGTATACTTTTTCTTATTTGTGTTTATATATATATAGATTTTTCTTTAAATTTAAGTTTTGTTTTGTGTTTAAGTAAATTTTTAAATGATAATGGATTTTTTGCTTGTTTCTTGTTTTGTTTTTGTTAGTAATGTCAGAGAGAATCGTTAAATTGTTTTTTTAAACTACGCTCCCATTACAGGATTGTTATTAGAGAAGCGCCATGACTCACATACGCATACACACACACACGCACAGACACACATTTATCTGCAGTTATAGTACTGTGTGTGTATTGTGTATGTGCACGAGTTGATAAGCGCATTTGTTGTTGTTGGTGTGAGTGACTTCTTGAGTTAGTAATTTTATTTGTAGTTCTGCTGCTGCTTCTGATGTTGCTGAGCGTGGGGATGGTAAGAGGAAAGGGGCGAGGTGAGATACGCGATGCGACATTTTTAGGCAGCCACCTCGCTGGCCTCAGCACCGTTCTGCACGTCATCCTTTGTGCTAGCTTCGTCCAGCTTCGCCTTCTTCTCCGGCGTGGCAACCACATCATCGGCACCCCCCTTGACAGCGGCGGCTTCCTCAACCTTTCGCTTTACTGCTTCAGCGGTAGGCGCATCTAACGTTCAAGAACAGAAAAGAAACAACAAAATGAGAAAAAGTTCAGTTAGTTGGTTATAAAATTGAGTATAAGTGAACCGTTGTAGCACTCACCTTTTGAATCACCATTGGCGGACTCCTCTGCTGCTGATGCATCGGCGGCATCGGCGCCGTTTTCAACAGCTGCTGCTGCCTCGCTGCTTGGCTTTGACTCAACTATTTTCTCCTCAGCGGTAGGGGTGTCCTTCTGCTCTTCCTTGTTCTCATCTGCGGCAGCCGTTGCTGCTTCGGTCTTTTTCTCGCCGTCAACGGCATCGGCGGCGGCAGCGGGTGAAGCTTCAGCGCCATTTTCCTTGGCACCATCGGTGCTGCTGCTCGTCTCCTCTTCGCCGCCACCGGCACCGTTTTCTGTGGTGGTCGGTGTCTCAGTCGCTGCTGCTTCGTCAGTAGCGGCAACGGCATCCTTCTTTACAGCGTCAACCTCCTCGGCGGCAACCTTCTCGACCACGGGGGTCTCGCTGCGAGAGGAAATTGATCAAATTAATTCCAGTGTTGGACAATTTTGAATAAATTCCTTACGGTCACTTATTTTGCCATTTTTATCGAAACACGCAATAAGCGAAAATAAAACAAAAGAACCGGCAGAAAGGAATAGCAGCAAACGCAGCAGCCGGCGTCATTGTTGCTTCCGCGTTATTACAACCACCCCAGCAGCAATAGAAATATACCAACACCAACAGGCACACACACAAACATTGAAATCATCTGCCACCACAAATGATAAATGGGAGCAACAACTCTCGTGGAAACTGCGACGCAAAAGAGGACGCAAAGAAAAAAAGGTGAGCGGCATGCGCTTTCATATAAAAAATATTTTTTTTACAAAGCGGAAAGTAGGTGTACATAGCATAAAATGTTCACGGGTGTAGAGGGGGTGGCGGAGGGCAAAGCGTGCAAAAAAGAAGCGCGACTTGTTTGAAACACAACGAACGTGCCAACGAAAGAAAAAAAAACTGGTTTTTTTATGCTTTGAATACACTACATGCGTCTCCCTCGCACAAACCTTTCGTCGATTCAAACGCGCGCCTTTCACGTACCCAAGGGAGACCTCATGAGAGAGGTCGTGCTACGAATTGCAGCGCAAGGCAAAGCGGCAAAAATAACGGTCAAAAAATGTATATATGTTCACACAACACCCACAATGCGACAATACACACAGCTCCCTTCCACAAAACAACTCAACCTAAGACAACAGACAAAAGGTTTTAACGGTTACCTCCTCTGCTGCGACGAAAGAGCCAACAAAAAACAAAAGAACAGACAGTTAACGAATTATTTTCGGCAATGACAAATTACGTGGAGAAACAAAATTTGAGCAGCTCATTAGCACAAAACAATCAAGTAGAATTGAAAAGAAAAGAACAAGAAAGCAAGGCAAAAGCTTTAAGCTACATACGAAAATTATGCAAAAAACGAAGTGACGAAAATTAATGGCTAGCACAAACAGCAAAAGCAAACAGACGAGAGACAGACAGCTGAAACTTAAACGAAAAAAAAAGAGCGGCAATTTGAATGCTTCACACAGATGCATTGCCTTCTCACACAAATGTATTTGTACATATACATATACATACTTATATGCTCACTCCACACACAAACACGCTCAATACATTACTTCTTTGCCTCCACAGCCACTAACAGCAAAAGCACGCCGCTGCTGCTGACGAACTCGCTGCTGTTTGCCGGCCGGAGTGTGAGCGAGAGAGCCTCATGACGCCGCGCCAAATTCAACGGCGTCGTTTTTTGCGCGCACATTTGAACCGCTTTGGTATGAGCGAGACAACCCTATTACTTTTTCCAACATTTTACGCAGATAGACACAAAATTCAAAAAGAAATTTTTTCCAAGCCGTTGGAAGAAAATGATGTACACCACTTGCGAAATTAACCGCAATTGCCGCTACATATATATTGTTTAAACAAATTTAGCGCACACATGCATGTATCTAGCAGCTACGGCGCACACACACATTTTCACACAAATCCAAATAAAGTTACTCACTTCTTTTTGTCAGCCACATCAGCCATTTTACTTTTTAAGAATTTAATTTTTAAAGAGAAGCGCGAAAAGTTGTTAGCTTTTTTTGTTTTTTTTTTCGCACTTGTACGCAAAACACGATTTTTAGATTCTCAAAAAATAGATACGCAGGGTTTCAACAGAATTTGCGAATTTTATAAATTTGTGCAAATTGCTCTTGCTTGACAACTTTGAAGGTAGCTCGCTCTGCTTACAAAGTTGAATGTCTGCTAGACTTTTTTGATTGCCGTTCAGAAAAACGTCCACACAGTTACGCAGAAAATCGCCGAATGAGACAGAGACAGAAGCTGAAGTAACTTTATATACACTACGAATAATAACATTGTATCGATGTTTTTCAAAACCCAACAGATGTTATCGATAAATTTCCCTTACAATCTTTTTAACCCAAAGCCCATTAAAATAGCGCTCTCGATCGAGCAACACAATACAAATTTGGATTTTCTTTTATAATAAAAGTAGTTATACTCACTAAGCATAACGATTGATTTTGTTATTTTGTTAAATGCTTTGAATATATATACTTTTAAGCCGCTTTATCAGTTTTTATCCTGATAGCGATTAATGTTTAAGTAAATTAACATAATGTTATGCTCAAAATGGCACTTTAGTGGTGAACTTTGTGCAACGCATTACAAACATGTATAGTGGTGAAAAGTGCGAATGGAACAGCCAATAAAGAGACGCTCTAGGTTAAAGTGAGAAAGAATTCCGTCAGTTTTGCGTAGAGCAGCAATACATTTATATCGATGACATTGCCAATTGCGATTTATGATATACTTTTTATTTAATGCATCGTTATGTTCAAATGTTAAGTGGGATACTTATTAGATGTTCTTAATATGAAATATGAAATAAAACAAGCCAGCTATGCAGATTTAATATTTCCATTATTCAATCACACGATTGATATAAACGTGTATATTGGAGAATGTGCTTATGTAGTAGTTTTTCATCAAATGCGTTTTTCACTGACACATCTGCTCTTAACCTAGGTCAGGTATCGACTAGCGCCAGCTGCCATTTATAGAATGCGTTGTGGAGCCTCCCTTAACGGCAGCATTAAAATCCATATCATTTTATAAATAGGGATGGGCTGCGATTATTTAATTAAAGTCTTCTTCTAGACTTATTTTAATTTCGTAGACTGCGTTAGTTACTTAGATTTTAAATGATATAAATAAATAAGATATTTTCATGCAAGGCATTTCTCGACTTGCTCAGGTAGCCGGAGTGAGAGTTGACCCTGAGACAGATGGATTAGGCAGCATCACGTGCCATTGTTCTGTGTGTGTTGGATTAAGAACATCGTCCCAGGCCAGCCGGCTATTTTTATGTTTTATTACCTGGTCTGCTTACCAGTTTAATGCACATTTCGTTGCGCGCCCTTTTTGACAAGGTTTTGCCGGCTTCATTTTTAGCATGTGCGTCCATCTTAACACATATATGTATATGTATATATATTAGCTGGGATTGTAAAATTTTACCAATCTTATAAATATTTTTTTTTTTCATTTAATATAAAGGTTAATTTTTAATTTAAATGAATTATTAGGTTGGCATTAATTAAATAACACCAATAAGAGCTGATTTCAAAACTTTTCAAAATAATACATATTGTCTTTTGGATTTTAAATTTTAATCGTTTAATAATAATCGGTTAATTAATTTGTACCTAGCTTGAAACCTCACGGCTATACATATAGAAATATAAGAAAGGAAATATATGTCAATATGTAATTGTAATAATATAGTTATTTTATTACTAATTTTGAATTTACAAATAAAACAATGATTTTTCTATTTTTCTTTTATTTTAAATAATTATAATCAAATAAATACTGTTAATAATTAAAATAATTAATGTGAATTAATTAAGGGTCGAATTATCAGCGGTTTCTTTATTGCATTCTATTAAATACAATACAATTCCTTTTCAACATCCATTTCATTTTCATTTTAAACACACTCAGGCAAATGCACAGCTGCATCCTGTAGAGAACTCAAGGCCAGGTGCTCTTTTTTATTTTTGCCGTTGGCGTCGCTGTCGCGTTTGCTGTTGTCATCGACTGCGCTGTTGCCGTTCTCGTTGGTAGCCATTTTAGTAACATTTCTTAATAATTAATTTTATGGGCCGTTTAAGTAATCAAGCTGAAGCATGAGTAAGAAGTCCTTTTACAAACATACACGCACATAAACAGACCTTGCACATTGCGTTATCAGGCTGCACAGCTGTACCGTTATCAGTTGTATGCGATTTTTTTGGCACTTACTTTCTCTCACTCTTTGGCAGACATGCGCTCACAAAACTTGCGAGACAAAAGCTTACTCCAAGAGAAAGGGAGAGAGAGAGAGAGAAAAGCAAGGAAAGAGCGCAGCTGAGAGAGCGGCTAAAGCTTATGAAAAGTCCTTGCTGGTGCTGGTGCTGCTGGCTGAGCTATTGGGCTGTTGACTGTCAAAAATTTTCACTTGACAATCAGTCAAGTTTATCGTGCGTCTTAGTTTAGTTGCAGAATTTCGCGTGCGCGTCGCTTTCGTGACAAACGTTGCTCCGCAGCAGCAGCAGCAGCAATAAAAAAAACAAATTGTTTATTTTTTTAAAATAGGTATATAAATTCAATTAAAGCAGGCGATAGAACATCCATATTCCATTAAAATAATCAGTGTACTAGTGAAAAGTGGAATATGTGAAAATGTGGAAAAGTGTATGCAGCTCGCAGCTGTATGGAAAGAATTTTCTTTTCTGTACATGCTTAAAATCGTTATCGCAGCCTCCAAACGAGCAAAGAAAAACTAAAAATGTGCTTTAACATTTTTGTTGTTGTTGATTACAATTAAAATAAGATGCGAAACTGTCTGCAAATGCATTAAATGTGTACACACACGCGGACACACGCACACAAACAAAATCAGAACGCATTTAAACGAACCTTGAGCAAATCAGCCTTAAACATATAGATAATCACATACACACTACACACACACATACACATTGTAAATGTATATCCAAGAGGATATCTAGAAAGTAAAGGATTTTTGTATGCCAAGAAATGAAGCAGCGAACTCGGCTATAAGGATACGACAGCTAAGTGCGAAAGGAAATAACAACTCAGCTTCAGGTAGAACAAAAAAGAAAGCAACACACACACACAAGAGTGAGGGAGGCAGAGTGTGAGCAGAAAGGAAATAATTCTGTGGTGTGAGCGCATACAAAATGTGACTAAAAATAAAAGGAATAAAATGTCATAATTTATGCAAATGGTTATTAAGCGATATGCATAAAATTTGTATATCTCAATTTAAATTTGGCTTAAGATTTAACCTATTATCCTTAAATGTAGGCCCTTAGCACTTTGTACCTAATTTAAAAATTTGCTATCTTAGTCACTGCGCTTTCAATATAAATTGTTGGGTTATGTTATTGAGCGATGTTCACAGAAAGCTTCGAAGTTTATCTATCTTATCTTGTGATAGGACAAAAAAAGGTGTTACTTTTAATGATATTGATAATATACAAAATCAATATAAATATTTTTAGTTAGAATTTGTTAAAAATTCGAGTGAATCGTAAAATTTGTAATAAAATGATAAGATAAAATAAAAATGTAAAACAGTCTTAGGCATACTATAAAAGTATTTATTTAATGAGATTACAATTGATATGATGGTAATAAGAGTAATACTGCTTTCAAAGTTAGTAATTTACGAACTGTTTAGTAGATATTTTATTCAGGAATGCACTGTTAATAAAACCTATTAACTATATTGTAACATTTCTATGATAAGTTCTAATTTTATTTATTCAGATACAGAACCAAAACACGTTGATAGCAATCTAAATATTACGTACACATTTTCTTGTGAACTATTCTTTTTTATTCAGTTAAAAACATTTTATAGAGAAGATGATCTAATTAAAAAATTCAAAAGTAGTAAAGAAAATAGAACATAGCATATTTAAATTATTTACTAAATTCAATGGAGCTCAGTCCACTGTATTTCGGCGACAGGAGCTTTTAGCTTAAGGCCGACAGACACACATACTAAAACATTCTCTTACAGTTAGACACATACATTCACAAACACAATCACAGGGCCACGCTCATGGCTCTCGTACAAGGACGCTTCCACCTTGGCGTTCACACACACACTTAAATTTATATTTAGAGTGTGAGAGAGACAGAAAGAGAGAGAGAAATGGCGGTGGCAATCGGCAATGTTAATTTTCAAATTTAGCGTTAACGTTTGTGTTTTGTGAACAAGTTTTGTATTTGTTTTTGAGCTATATATTATTTTTTCTATTTACCTACGCGTCTCACACAGCTCCAGAAGAGCTGCTTATTCCCTTGCCGCGTTTTGTATACATATATAAATTAAGTAAGGATAAAAGGAAGACAGAGAGGAAATGAGCATGCTCCATTTATAAACCGGAGAGCGGCGATCATAGACAGAAGAAAAGAAGACCTCGCAACATGCCGGAAGAGAAGGCATCCAATCTTGAAAATGGCCAGACAACGGCAGCATCTACACCCAGCCACAGTCAAAAGGCCAAACGCCAGAAGACCCCAACTCGCCGACGGCCACCCAACGAGGGTGATGTCGTCGCCGGGGGTGTGGGCATCACCGGTGGCGGTGTGGTCATCCTGCCCCAGCACGTACTCAACGAACTCTATCACAACTATTCCATCAAGCAGCGACGCAGCGGGCTCAAGTGGTTCCTATTTGCGGCAGTCCTCTTCAATCTGTGGACGATTTGCATACCTTGGGAGCAGGCCCTTCCCACCAGGGGTGAGTTCGTGTTCCATAAATTGCACATGTGCACACCAGGTGTATTAATCGAAATTTGTTTAGCTCTGTTTGGACGGGGTCCTTAAGCACCTAAGAGTTTTTCTCTGTGCAATTGTTTTAGACACCGGAGAAGAGGAGTGTAAATAATTTGTTATTTTTTTTATTTATTTATTGTGGTCCAAAGACCGTTCACAGTTTTTAAAAATGTTTTCGTTAATACAAATTTAAATGAAAGTTACAATGAATAAACAATGAGTTACAAATGTAAAATAAGGTATATAATATACATATATACTGTTGCGATCAAGGTAGTAGCGACCCAATAACTTTTTTTTCTTACTTATGAAAAACAAAAAAAAAACAAATTTTAATTTTTTAATCTTGATTTTTTGGGTAGTGGTTTATATTCGGTTTATAAATTAAAGATAGTACTGATCCTGGAATGCTTTTCAATATAAATTCAGTTTTTTTTTCATTTGGAGGGAATGTGCCTAAAAATAGCGAAAAAAAGTCCTACTTTATACAAATTTTGCATATATTTTCCTTTTTATAATTATAAGTGCACTTTTTAAAAAGATTGTTATTATTTTCTTTTGTTAATTTATACATTACACTATTTTAATAAAATTTAGTTTTTTAATTTGAATTAATTAATTTATTGTGATGGTGATGTAAAGAATTTAAGGCACCTTTGCGATTCCCATAAATTGTTGCCTATTTGACTAGCTATCCATCTTCGGAATCCAGTTATCCGTATCAATGTGTACTCTCATAGGGTTAATTGTGCTTAACAATAACTAACTTTAACTAAATTTTATTTAATTTGGTTATTAACACATAACTATGTACTAACTGACGAATCTCTGAACATAAGCTAAAACTCACTTAAGATAATAGCAAACTGCCCAACTACCAATGTAATAAGTGAATAATGCTAAATGTAGACTAAGTCTTGCAAATTAAGTGATTCTCTTTTGGTTTTTTTTATTATATGTGAGTATAGAAGCAAGGACTTTTAAACTAAGTCACTCGAAAAAAAAATAATAAATATAAGTAAGTGTTATGCAATTTTTTTTAAATAATCATGAATTATGTAAAATTGTATCAAAAAGTTTATGGTAATGTGTCAAGAAAAACTTATTTAAAAGTTTTAAACTAAAGT
This sequence comes from Drosophila dives, assembly GCA_035042365.1. Lineage (NCBI taxonomy): Eukaryota > Metazoa > Arthropoda > Insecta > Diptera > Drosophilidae > Drosophila > Drosophila dives. Next base: position 2,008,542 of record JAWNLJ010000097.1, on the reverse strand, counting down.
TTTAATTAATTAATAAAGATAATAATAATATTTAATAGAGAATTTAGTGGAAGTCGTATATGAAAACATGCATTAAGAAATATCATACTTACAATAATTCAAAAAATAATAATTTTTTATTTACTTTTTCTAAAAATGTTCAGAGCTGAATTAGTTATATTTCAGCTATCAATATATTAGTATTTTATAGGTTTAGTTAATCAGAAATAAGCAATAAGAGATTATTTTTTTTAAATCGTAACTAATTATTTTTATAAATGATTCTTATAAGTTCTTTTACTCTCCTCTCCTCAGTGGTTAACTGCAGCATGTTGTTGGCCTATCTAGCGCTAACGGCTCTGTTGCACATTGGACGTGGCTCTGAGCAGCCTTCATTGAGACGTTTCCGTAAATCGTTACTGACTATTGTGCCACGTGCCATGTGGTTTCTATCAATGCTCCATTTCGCCGCCTATGTGATGCTGCAGGACAACTTTTCGCCGCGGTAAGTACATATGAACTATAAAATCAGAAAATAACATCGATCGAATAACTTTTAAATATTAGGACACAATGTTCTTAAGCTTATAAAGGCTTTTTCTCTCTATTTAGAAATATTTTCTAAGCTTAAGAAAAATTTCAATAAATCACAAATTAATTTTTAGAAAGGACAACAACTATAAATATTAATAATATGGTGAACAACCATTGGCGACAAATACAGTGCGAATTTTCCATTCCAAGCCGTCCCATTATTAAGCTGAGCAATTTCTGTTTTTAGGGATGTTCTCGGATGGTCCATATTGTTAAACTTTCTGATTTATGTGACGCTACCATTGCCACTGATTTTTCTGGGCTTGATCATTGGCTTCTGCACGTATTTTAATTGCCTGAGCGTGCCAGTGGGCTTCTCACGGCCGGATCGGCTAATCTCCGATCAGGCGGCGGCTAATGCGGTTTTGATAGCGACTGCAGCGTTGATTGGCCTATTGTATTACTTTATGGGCGAGGCCAAGCAGAAGCGTGCATTTTTGGAAGCCAAGAAGAGTCTGGAAGTAAAGATGGTCATCGAGGAGCAGTCGGCGGAGCAGGTGTGTTTGCACTCATCTGCTTAGTGCAATTAAATATTAATTTCTAACTGAATATATATTTCTTAAGGAACGTTTGCTACTATCTGTGCTGCCCAAGCATGTGGCAATTAAGATGCGCGAGGATTTGGGCTCATCCAGTTCGGAGGCATTCAAAAAGATCTACATGAGTCGGCATGAGAATGTTAGGTAAGCATATGAAATATATGCATAAAGAATCATTACTCTAAAAAATAGTGCCTGAAAAAGTATCACAACTGAAATGAAAGTTCGTTTATTTCTAGATTAAACCAGAATTGAGTTTGTGTAGGTAATTTAAGGTTTACTAATTTTCAATGAAATATTCTTGAATTCGGTATTTGTAATTTAGTTTGCATAATTCAATTTCTTCTTCTGCAAATTTTAATTTGCACAGATTGTACTTTTAAATGAATATTTTTTTTTTCTAATTCAATGCTTTGCATTCTAGGAAATTTGCCGAATCAAGACTCTAGCACAGTTTTTATAATATGCATTCAGAAAATATTAAAATAACCTATATAAATCCGGCGAGGAAACCATTATGTTTGTATTGTAAATTATAATAATATAAAGACAAAAAATAGAAATATACAATAAAGAATAACAATTCTTATCTAACAATTAATTGGCACATTAAATATTTGTGATGTCCGTTAATATAATTCACACCAAATACTTTAGCGACTATTTAAATAGAAATTATGTTAATAATTAAATATAGTTTTTCTGTATAAACTGATATTTACATAGTAGGTGTAGTTTTGTATCCTGCGTATATTTATTAACGACCTCATTACTGATACATGACTAGATTTGATTTGAAACCACGTAAATCCCGTGGCAATCATTTTAACCATTATGTTCTTTTTCGCACCCCCGTCCCCACCCAAAAAAAAATAAAAAAAAGCATACTGTATGCGGACATTGTTGGCTTCACCGCCATCTCCTCAACGTATAGTGCCCAAGATCTGGTGAAAATGCTAAACGAGCTCTTTGCACGCTTCGATAGGCTCGCCGAGGTAAAGAGAAACAAGTTTCGCTCTGTTTCGTTTCGTTTCGTCTCGTTTCGTCTCGTTTCGTTTCGTTATATTCTGCCTTGGTTTTTGTTTTGCCATTGCTTCTGTTTTATTCTTTTTACTCTTTCGCCAGCTGTTCTTTCCGTTCACCTGCCCCGTAAGAATTGCTTATAATAATAATTGTGATTACTTGAGTTAAACATCACACAGCATTTATTGTTCTTCTTTTTCGTTCCTTCTTTCAATCTTTCATTTACTTTAATAACGTATTCCAAACATTAATTTGAATTCTTCTTTATATACATCTATGTGTTCTTTTTGGGCGACGCATAATGGTTTTATTTCTCTTTTTAAAACGGAAGAGATGCCATTTTCTTTATTGTTGCGGGGCTTGGCCGTTGGTGACAAAAGTTAAGCTCAGTCAGCCGTGTGAAATGTGTTGAGTTGATTTTTGCTTTAATGCGATTTTCGGGTTTGGCTAAAGGTCCTTTCAATTTAGGTCGAGTTCATTTAGTGCAGTTTTTTTTTTTGTGTATTTTATTCGGGCTTGTTCGTCGACTTTCTTGTGTTTTCCTTTTCACTGATTTGTGGAAGTTTATTTTACACTTATTCTCAACTTTATTTTCATTGGTTTTCAACATTTTCGGTTCATTTCATCATGTTTGTATGGGTTAAAAACCCATATTAAATTACAGTTTTTATTTACGCTATTTTTTTGATTTTTCACGTTTCTGACAAGCCTAAAAAATAAAATATAAAAAGCAAAAATTATTATTTTTTGAAAGGAAAATAAAATTTTTTTGGTTATTAAAAATTTGTTGTTTTGGGAAGCTTAATAATAGTAAGCAATTCAAATGAAGATTTACTTAATTTTTTTTGATTTTGCAATAATACCATATTTAAAAACAGTTATTATTATTTTCACTTCAGCTAAAAATTGTCTCAATTATAATACATAATAATTATCGTGGGAAACCGCCTAATTCAAAATGTATCATTTTAACAAGATTTTCCTTTTAAACATGCCCAGCAATACTTTACACAATACGTATTTTTTTTTATCTGATTATGTAAATTTTTAGTAATTTAGCTAATTTTACCATACCCATAATTTACCATTGCCCACCATTTGAAGCGGTCATCGAAAGGCCCAATAACAGATCGATTAGCTCGCTTGGTTATTAGCAATAACTAACTAACTCGCACACACACACACACACACACACACCTAACACCTTACACCCCACAGAAATACCAGCAACTGCGCATCAAAATCCTCGGTGATTGCTATTATTGCATTAGCGGAGCGCCCGACGAACGACCGGATCATGCCGTGCTCTGTGTACACATGGGACTTTCAATGGTGAAGGCCATCAAGTGAGTAGAGTGGAGAATGTGCGGGCTCACGGTGACCGCAGTGGACGCAGAGGACTGAAGAGGGAAGCAGACGACAGGCGACGTCAAATCAACGTTTGTTCAATTAAATATAATTGCACTTAGCCACGCGTCCACCCTTGTGCGCCTGTTGTCTTGTCGTCCGCTGCGGTTGGTCCTCCAGGACTTAGTGGGCATATATTTGTATATATTTTTACATCGCCCTAATCACTTCCACATAGATATGTGCAACAGAAGGCGAACTCACCTGTTGATATGCGTGTGGGCATACACACGGGAGCTGTCCTGGCCGGCATTCTTGGCCAGCGTCAGTGGCAGTTTGACGTTTACTCCAAGGACGTTGAGCTGGCCAATAAAATGGAGTCTAGCGGCAAGGCCGGGTGAGTCGCCAACCATACTATTTGCATAATTGGTGATGATGTCCTGGTCATGCTATGATTGGTCCTTGTCACTTCAATATGCAAATTGATGGCACACTCAGCACACACAGCACACACTTTTAAACCGTGGCTGTTCCTTTGATAGACGCGTGCACATTTCCGACAAGACATTGGCCTTCCTCAATGGCGAGTTCGAGGTGGAACCCGCCTTTGGTGAGAAGCGGGAGGAACTTCTTCGTATAGCGGGCCTAAAGACATTCTTCATTACCAAAGTGGTTAAGCCGGTTAGTAGAAGCCACTAAAATATGCCGAATTGCAAGTATCATCCATATCTATATCTATATCGATATGTCCACAGTTCGCCTCACCGTGCAGCAAGAAAATCAACGAATCCAAGTCGGAGGATGCCACTCACAGTCCCGACTCGAATGCAAGCAGTAACGATAGCAACGAAAATGCCGACGAGGATAATGATGCCACCCTGGATGACGAGGAGCTGCTGGCCCAGAGCGTCGTCATCAACGGACACAATCCAACGGCCGCCGAGGATGAGGAGGAGCAAATCAAACTAGAGAACTTTAAGCAGCGCTTGAAGGATGAGCTCGTCACACGCGATGGACATGAGTGAGTTCTCTTCAAATTTCCATTTAAATTAAAGCAAAACCTAAATATATATATACAAAACTGTAATGAATTTTTTATAAATTAAATATTTATAAACTTAAAATTTGATGGAAAATATTATGAGAACATTTCTTGAAAGTCTAAAAAATATCTATAATTCCAATTATACAGTCATACAGTGATTTTTTTTAATAATGTTCAAATATTTTAAAATAATGTAACACTGTCATAAAAATTTATTTAAATTATTTTGTTCAGACGTTCAAATTTAATTTTTTTTTTTAGTGACTAAATAATAGTAAAAAATAAACGAAGACTTTTTATTATTCATTAGTTTTAAATAGTTTAAAAAAATAAGCATTCGTTCTCTTCTCGGACATGCTGTGAATGATTAAACTTTAATTTTATGCAATTTTGTGTTTTTTTTTGTATGATTTTTTAAATTTATTCTTTTTAAAGATAAAAATGTTAAGTTATTACAGGGATAGCAATGTTTTATACTTTCGTTTATAATTTAGGTACAATAAAAAAGTTTTCATTATAGTATATAACATTTCAATTATTTTACCTATAAAGATGTATTTCTGTTCTGGTCTGTCCACCTGCACAGTTTTCAGAAACTATGCAGACTTAATTGATATATCTATAATTGTAGGTTATAGGATTCCATGTAGACATAGTCTAAGTTTAAATTGTCTGTTTAAAATATCTGAGCAAAACGAATGATGTATTTTCGCAGAAATTTGACCAAGGACACAAACATCTTTCTGCGCTTCAAGAATCCGCAACTGGAACAGGCATATGCCGTCTATCGTGAACCGTACAGCTCTCTGCCACTGCTGGCTGCTTTACTGGTGCAGTGCATCGATGTGTTATACTCCTACTTGGTGTTACCACGTTCCACATTGCATTTTATTAATATTGCGGCACCACTAGTGCCCATTGCGATGTTGGTGGCAATTAGCATTGCAGAAAGTTTCGGTGGCATGTTGCCCAAGTTCTTTGTGGATGTGAGCAAGCGATTCAATGACATTACCTTCGTGCGCGAACTGGCGGCCATAATTATAGCACTCACCATTGGGCTGAGCAACGTCATCGACATGGTTGGTAGTAGCAGAAACTCTAGAAGCAGTGGCTCAAGTCCTTATTGATTTTATTTACGATTCTTGCAGTTCTTTTTCGTCACCTTTGTGCGCACCGAGCACATTGTGAGCGAGAGTGAATTCAATGCCACGGCCGGACTGGAGGAGGTGGCCACCGCCGAGCACCTGCTGCCCGAATCCTTTGTGGAGCAAATGAGGGAAGCGGTGCCAACCGAACGAGTCCTTTATCCGTCCTATCTAAGCAACTTCAGTGTCCTCATACTCATCGCAATCGCTGTGATTGCCCAGCTCACCCATCTGACCAAGATCTTGTTGCTCTTGTCCATCGCTGGTAATTGTTGATGATAATATCGGAACAATTGCACGATTTACCATAACTTCTTATATGTTATTTTTAGCTTTACATTGCTATTTTAATATATGCATCATGCAGGATTTATACGTACTGGAAGATGATCTAGCGAATCAGCCGTAAGACTTACATTACATATTTAGCCGATTGATGGAAAATTATTTAAATTTAGTTTCGACTTAGGTCCGCTTTATCTTATTTAGTTAATCTTCATTTGTTATTGAATTTATTTATCTCAACTGTATTTTGCCCATGTTTTCCAGACTCATATCAACACGTTACTGTGCCTCAGGTCTGCTCTTGGTTGCCGCATTGTCGCTTAGCTTTTTGGCGCGTCATGTAAGTAAAGAGAATACAATGTCGACTGTATTATACCCTGTATTCTGTGCTATTCGCGGTATACAGATTTTACTCTTGCTATATAAGTCGGTGACCGAGACAAGAAGACATACCAAGTTAAAAAAAAATTTAAAAACAAACAATCTTTGACTGACTGAACAGCAATATATATATTTATTTGAAGCTACTAACTTCAAAAAATAATAATTAAAAAAAAAACAATATATATATATATCTACATGAAAAAAAATCCGAAGATGGCTGTTTGCCAATTCTGGCCATTACTATAAAAATTGATAAAATTTACCATTTATGCAAAGTAGAAACTTGAATTTTTTATTAGATTCGCTTCAAACTTATTTTGATAGACAATCTTGCTGAATAAGAGCTTTTAATTATATTTTCGTATAAACATTGTTGGAAAAAATATTATGTTAAATTTAAAAAATGTACGATAAAGATATAGTACAAAATTTAACTAATAAGATGTTAGTAGGATTTATAAATTAAAAAAAGGGCTGCGCATTTAGAGTTCCTGACGTTAACTGAACGCAGTTGATGCACTCAACATCCCGATTTAATTGAAACGAATTACTTTCAGATGGATCATGAGGATCGGGTAATATTCAAATGGAAAACCGAGGTGGCCGAACAGAAGGAAACCGCCAACGATATGCGACAACGAAATGAGGCTTTGGTCTACAATGTGCTTCCCGTGCACGTGGCCGAGCATTTTATGAAGAACACAAAGCGTTCCCATGACGATCTCTACTCCCAGAGCTATGCCGAGGTGGGCGTCCTATTTGCCAGCATGCCCAACTTTTCAGGTAACTTCATCATTTCGGATTCATCATTCTGAAGTAAATACTAACTGAGCTCACTTGCAGACTTTTACTCCGAAGAAACAGTTAACAATCAGGGCTTAGAGTGTCTGCGTTTTCTTAATGAGGTCATCTCTGACTTCGATGCGGTACGTCTAAGAATGTTCTTATAATAATCTATATATACTAACATGCTCCTTAAATTTTTAGCTGCTGGAATTGCCGCAGTTCCAGGATATAATTAAAATTAAGACTATTGGATCCACATATATGGCGGCCAGCGGGATTAATTTGCAGCGTAATCTGCGCAACGATGCACCAATTACCGAACGCTGGTCCCATCTGGCCGTGCTCGTGGAGTTTGCTCTGGAGCTGAAGCATGCGCTGCAGGGCATCAATGAGCAGTCCTTCAATCATTTCGTGTTGAAAATGGGCATCAATCATGGACCGATAACGGCTGGTGTGATTGGCGCCCGCAAGCCACACTACGACATCTGGGGCAATACAGTGAATGTGGCGTCGCGCATGGAGAGCACAGGGAAAGCGGGCGCTGTGCAAGTCACCGAGGAGACCTGCAATATACTGGAACCATTTGGCTACACATTCCAGCAACGCGGCTTGGTCGTCGTCAAGGGCAAGGGTCAGCTTATGACCTACTACTTGCAGGTGGGATAAATTACCAAATATAAATATGAAATCTTGTACGAATACAAATCAATTTGCTCTTCAGGGTAAGTCGGAGGGCAGGACATCAGAGCCCAAGGCGGCCATTGAATTGCATGGGGCTGAGGAGGGAACAGGAAAAGTCCCAGTTAGTAATCTTGAGTGCAGCACGGACCTGGAGACGGATATTAAGACACCGCTGCTGAAGCTTAAAGCGAAGGATGCATCAACGGAAGCAGCGGCCGATGATTCCTGTTTGGGCAATGGCACAGTGGGCGAATCTCAATCGTTGTTGGAGTAAGCAAAAATTAAAATCTCTGTATGTGTGAGTGTGTATGTATGTGAGTGTAAGAGTGTGTGTGTGTATGTGTGTATGAACAAAAAGTTAACTGTTTGCTTGCCTATATTCGTGTGATATTCTGCTAAACTCTTAAAAAAAAACAAAAAACAAAAATAAACTTAAACCATTCGAGACGACGACTAAAGTCGGATCATTTTGAGTTGAGTGAATTTGTGTGTGTAACTGTTCTTTGCTTTTCAAAAGTTTGTAAACTGTGTACCTAAAACGATTATATAACTACAACTAAGTATTCGAATTATTGTGAGTGTTTTGTTTTAAACAAATTGTTATTTAATTTACATTTAATGAAACTGTAACATAACAATTCATTTGCTTTACAACAATTATTAGTCGATGTGTAGTTGAATTCAATTTATAATTACAATTTTGGAATAACCAAATAAAAAAACACAAAAAAAAAACTTCTTGCATTAATTTCGCAAAAAAAAAAACCAAATCTCAAAGTAAAAAGATTTTGCATACGAAATGCGCTTAAAACTAACTATAAATTAATGAACTATAAATTAAATACATACATAATGCAAATGTGTAGACTAAGTCGAAATATTTACATAAATTATACATTTAAATTGAGAATCCGAATCCCACCACACAAAATGCAACCCACAAGCAAGTCCAAAAGCAGCAAAAATTATAAAAAGAAAAAGTAAGCAAAAAAGAAGAATAATAAAATAACAAATTTATGTACTAGATTAATGCTAAATAAGTATAAAATTTTAGTTTAGTTGTTAGCAATAAATCGCCTCCTATTTAGTAAAAGAGCATCAGAAGAATGCGGTCCGAGGGGAGATGGATTTTGCATGCATATTACCCGGCAGAAAATAGACTCCAAACATAGAAACGTGAATATGCATAGAATTATATATATATATATATATATATATATATATAGTTTAGACACATATATATATTAGCAAATATAAATATACAGAGAAACGCATGTTTACTAGACAACTTCAACGAATTAGTAAAGAAACAATCTAAAAACGAACTTACATAGTATAAACAAAAACAAACATAAAAAACAAATAGCATCAATGTATTTAAAATCAAACAGCAATTTCAAGTTTTAATAATTTTTATCCATACTTTTTGTTAGCTATGACTCCGCCCTTTCAGAAGAACCTATATTCATTTATTAATGGCTTAAAGCATGACAATCAACGAAAATTATGTAAGTTAATGGTTGATTAACTGTGAAATCTGGTATTATATAAATATAAATTCTAATTTAATTGCAATTCGAAAAACCAACTAGCTAAATGAAAGCAAAACAAACAAATTTAGTCATTACTTTTTAAGTGTTGTGTTTTAAGCTATTAACAGTAAATCTTATAACGCACTTTTATATAATTTAAATAACAAAACAAAAACAAAAAATAAATAATTAGCGAATTATAGAAAAAAATAAATAAAAAACTTATAAATCTACGCACATTTTGTAATTATTTCGAGCTATTAAGTTTTCAAAAACTATGTTTTCAAATAGTGCGCATATTTAAGGCTGATTGGGGCGGCAGCTGTAAAATACTCGATGCCACATAATATTCGATATGAATTGAAGACAAATATCGGTGTGCTGCGCTATCGTTATCGCATTTCGCTATTACAGGGCTGCATCGCCGCTCTGTCAACGATGGAAGTAGACTGGCAACCCTGTCGCCGTAACATAAGAGTTCATTTTGGATAGTAAAAAAAAGTGCAAAAACTTAAATTTACTCATTATTCATTAGAGCATAGTGTAATTAAAAAGCGCGTAAGTGAACCACAAACCTCTGCCACGCCAAACGCACCACAATTTTGGGGGCCAAGTGCCGAGGCCGTTGTCGTTTTAGACTCAGTTTTGGCCTAGGGCCGCTGCTGATTATGCCTCCTCTTGCAACGTTCGGCGAGGGCGACGCAATTTTCTCTTTATTTATAACAAAATGCGCGATTACAACAAATGTTTACACTCTTTGTTGTTGCTGATCTTGTCATTGTGACACAGCAGCAACGCTTGTTACATTTTGTTAAAACGCATCTGCTAATGTTGCTTTGCTAATCGTTGTTTTCACTCAATCGTCCACCCACTAAATCCAAAAAAAAAATCAGCTCAGCAAATCGTCCACATCCTTCCACACTCTGACACACACACCCACAACACACACGCTGCAGAGGAGATGTCGCTCAAGCCAAAAATAGTGCAATTTGTTGATGTCTGGCCGCGCTTGCGTTGCGTTGCCGAGGACGTGATAACATTGAGCAAAGTTGAACGCGCCGTTTGGAACACTAGCTTCAGGTGAGTATCGCTCCTCATTGCACAGTGGGACGAAAGCATTGACATGGAATGACCTATAACCGAAACTAGAAAATGGATAATATTGTTTAACTGTTGCTCAGAAAATAGAATAAAGACCTTATAAATATCAGTTGTAACATGTGTGCATACTTATTACATATTTAAATAAAAAAGTTCAAGCTTAAATAAGAATTTTAACTTAATTTAAATTTAAAATTGGTTTATTTTTAGTTTTTGGCATAGTTAATTTTCAAGAGTGATAAGAACAAAATTTGTTGACATGTTAAGATTTACTTTTGTAATTCCATGAAAAGTTTGTGACCCACTGTGTGCCACAGCATGACTTGCCAAAAAAAGCGTAATGTTCTTCGGGAAATACACATGCGCATCTGAGATGTTTCAAATTTGAATACTCATGATCACACACACAGATATTTATTTATACATTTGAATACGATTCTATTCAGCGATGTTTATACGCTTTGTGTGGCGCAGCCGGAACCGATGGCAGATCAACTGTATAACGAGACAAAGCACTTCCTCGAGTCGCACGTACAGGAAATGCTGGCCAAGAAGGTGCTGGCGGAGCACGATTCGACCAATGCGAACAACACCAACAGCAGGCCCGATTTGCTGCAACGATACTATACCACATGGGTGGAGTACAGTCAGGGCATTAAATATCTACACCAGCTCTATATGTAAGTGGTGATTACTGCTTAAATCTCTGATTCCTCATATAATACATTGTGTGATCTATGTTTGGCAGCTATCTGAACCAGCAGCACATCAAGAAGCAAAAGATCACCGATACGGAATCATTTTATGGCAATCTGTCCAGCGATGCAGCCGATCAAATGGAAATCGGTGAACTGGGACTGGACATTTGGCGCCTCTATATGGTTGAGTATTTGGCACAGGAGTTGGTGCGTCACATACTAGAGGGTATTGCGGCGGATCGCGACAGTAATGGAACATTGGATTCGCATCGCGTGCGGGTCATCAATGGCGTCATACACAGCTTCGTGGAGGTGCAGGATTACAAGAAGACAGGCTCTCTGAAGCTCTACCAGGAGCTCTTCGAACAGCCTATGCTGGAGGCAAGCGGTACATACTACACGAACGAGGCGAATAAGCTGCTGCAACGGTGCAGCGTCTCCCAATACATGCAGGAGGTCATCAAGATCCTGGAGTTTGAGAGCAAGCGGGCGCAAAAATTCTTGCACGTCAGTTCATTGCCCAAGTTACGCAAGATGTGCGAATGGAAGTTTATCAACGATCGATTGGGATTCATCTACTCCGAATGCCGCGACATGGTATCGGATGAACGGCGACAGGATCTCCGCAATATGTACATTGTGCTGAAGCCCATTCCCGATAATCTAAAGGCGGAACTAATACAAACATTTCTCGAGCACATCAAGAACGAGGGCCTGGAAACAGTGTACGCGCTCAAGGGCGAGAACATCCACATTGCGTTCGTCGAGAATATGCTGAAGGTACATCACAAGTATCAGGAGCTAATCGCCGATGTCTTTGAGAACGATTCGCTGTTTCTTAGCGCCCTAGACAAGGCCTGCGCCAGTGTCATAAATCGACGACCCAGCGAACGACAGCCATGTCGCAGCGCTGAATATGTGGCCAAATACTGTGATACACTGTTAAAGAAATCGAAAACCTGCGAAGCGGAAATCGATCAGAAACTCACCAACAACATAACCATATTTAAATACATCGAGGACAAGGATGTCTATCAAAAGTTCTACAGCAGGTTGCTAGCTAAGCGACTCATTCACGAACAGAGCCAGAGCATGGACGCCGAAGAGGGCATGATCAATCGCTTAAAGGTCAGTTCTCGCCTAACCCCCAAATCATTTAATTAATGAACAATTAAACTAAATATATATATATATATTTATATATTGCAGCAAGCTTGCGGATATGAGTTCACCAACAAACTGCATCGCATGTTCACGGATATATCGGTCTCCACTGATTTGAACAACAAATTTAACAATCACTTAAAGGACAACGACATTGATCTGGGCATGTATTAAACACTGTTACTTTATACCTAATGAGTCATGCATATTTAAGTCAGCTCGAAGCCTCTGTCCAGTAAGAGAGTCAGCCGAAGACAGACACTGTTTAATAAGTACCCAAGAATCACTTACAGCGGACGGAAGGTCATATATACTGATTATTATTAGAACTATAAGTAGATTAAAAACTCTGCAAACAGATTGGCGATGTCCAGTCTGCAGTCTGCAGTCTGAAACTACAGTTTATTGGTGAAACCTGCAGATGTCTGCAGTCTGAAAATACAGTTTATTGGTAAAACCTTTTAATATTTGTTATATATAACGAATAAATTGAATCGTGCATATAGTAAAAAGAGTAAATGAATTGTGTAAAGTATGTAAAAGATATTGATCCATATCCGCTATATACTATAACCCCGGGACCAGTCAGAATGTGATAAGAGTCAAGTTAATTGAATCAAATCAGAAATCGACAATCTCGCCCGAACTCTGACTATACTGACCTGGTACTCTATCAGGTAAATCGAACAATTGATTTTTCACAGTGCAAAATTTAAAATTTAGAACATACCCCTTGTAATGAGCAGAGTAATAAACCAATCAGTCAGTCGGTTAATAAGCATCTATTCTAAACATAAATATAATATTATTATTTTTTTGCAGGTATAAACCTGTCAATTAAAGTGCTGCAGGCGGGCGCTTGGCCCTTGGGCTCCACCCAGGTTATACCCTTTGCAGTGCCACAAGAGTTTGAAAAGTCCATCAAAATGGTGAGCCAACAAAAAGGATTTAAACTTGTCAATCTTGCTATTAATCTATTAATACATGTGTATTTGTACCGCATAGTTTGAGGATTATTATCATAATTTGTTTAGCGGCCGTAAATTGACGTGGCTGCATCATATGTGTCATGGCGAACTGAAGCTTAGTCACCTGAAGAAATCGTATATTGTGACCATGCAGACGTACCAAATGGCGATCATCTTGTTGTTCGAGACCTGCGACACGTTAAGTTGTCGTGAGATACAAAACACACTGCAATTGAACGACGAAACGTATCAGAAGCATATGCAGCCGATGATTGAGTCCAAACTGCTGAATGCCAGCTCAGAGAATCTCTCTGGTGATACGCGTATCGAACTGAATATGGATTACACGAATAAGCGTACGAAATTCAAGATCAGTTCGGCGTTACAAAAGGAAACTCCACAGGAGGTGAGTGCCACGAAAAGCTGTTTGTTAATTTTGTATGCGTATAACATGTTGATTTGTATTATTCTTAAAGGTGGAGCACACGATCAATTCGGTGGATGAGGATCGTAAACTTTTTCTGCAAGCGGCCATTGTTCGTATTATGAAGGCGCGCAAGGTGTTAAAGCACAATGCATTAATACAGGAGGTGGGTGCAAAAGCGTTAATTAATATCCCAATAAATGTAAACTGAACAATATGTATTCTCCTGCACAGGTTTTATCCCTATCGAAAGTCAGTTTTACGCCCAACATAGCAATGATCAAGAAGTGCGTAGAATCGTTAATTGACAAACAATATATTGAGCGCACTGCCAACTCCGGTGACGAGTATAGTTATATGGCTTAGACTGCAAACGGGCCTGACCAGCTCGTAGAGATTATGAGAAGAGAAAGACATAAAATTCTCAACAAGTTGAATAAATTCACAGTGCATATATATTTTGTTAAATTTTTAAAATTCATGACATGCAATTCAACAAGAAGAACAACTAATGGAAAGCTCTAAACTAGAATATCTGTCAGATAAACAATAACTGAACCTTTAATACACATACAGTCAATTTTTTTACGTACTTGAAATAATGGAATCTAATTTTGTTTGTTTTGTAATCGCAACTAATCCTACAGCGAAAGTCGAACAAAATGTACGAATTACTGATACTTTTACTTAGTTTATTTAGTTTGTGAAAGTGTTTACTTTTAGAGCGAGTGTTTTACAATGCTGTAATTCCTCTTTATATATTGTACATTTATCGGGTTCACATATACACTCGCGCACACACTCAACATACGCACAAATCCAAATTGTGAAAGAAAGTGTAATAAAAACAAATTCAAAAAGTAAAACAAATAAATTTCCAATCGTACGATTTTAAATGAAACCAGTAAATAGTTAATAGATTCTTTATAAATTTATGTATCATCTAGCTGCCCATTTAAATTTGCCAGTAAAACGCACTTCTTTCATATTTCTCAAAATTTGCAATGCTATTTTTATTTAATTTTTTTAATTGTTAGATTTTAATTTCATCAATATATATATATATTTTTTTAAAAATTCATTTGTTTTTGCTAAAAAATTATATTGTTTGCTTTGTTCTGTCTGTGCTAAACATTTCATTTCATAGCTCTTTAATTCATATGTATGTGTGTGTTTTTGAATTGTTATTGTAATTCGTCATATTTTTTGTTTACTTTAATTTTGTGTTTGCGATTTGCTCAAGCATTAGATCCTTGTATAGCTGAATGTATGAGAATGTAGGATGTACATATAGTTTTTTGGGCTTGATTTAGTTAGTGCTTTAGAAGGTTTTTTGCTCAATAGTAGGATTTGTTGTAAAAAGTCTATGATGAAGAAAAACGTTTCTAAAATCAACGTTATTCGTTTATCTTTGGGTCTGATATTATAATTCTTTTAGTTAAGAGTTTATTGTTGCTTTACCATTTTTTTTTCTCAAATGTTACATTTTTTTTATAGTAAAAGTATCCATTCGCCAGCTTTATTACGTCGTTTACTTTTATTTTAATTATTTCTTTTTTTCTGTTAGTAATTTCTCAATTGTCACACTACTTTTCTAAAAAATATATTCAATAATATTAATACAAATAATTGTACATACAATATAATTAATTATAATAAATACCAACTTGCTATAGCATAATATAATAATTCGTTTATAATACTTTTCAACTGGCTCTGTCTCTCTGAGGGAAGGGGCGCCCTTTTATAAAATGCTGCCAATATGTTGCTTTTTTATTTTGGCAGATTGGCTTGTCAGTTTGTTAATAAAAAATACATAATCTTTAATATATATATATAAATATTTCACTTTTTTATTATTAATTATTAATGACTAGTAAACGTTTACAGTTTTTTTTTTGTTGTTACCTTTTGTAGTTAATTGTATAATTCAGATTTTCTTTTATCAAATTACAAAAGCAAATGCTGCCTGGTAGAGTTTTACTGAGCATTTCTTGAATTTACCTTTTCTTTTAATTTTTAATTGTGTGCAAAATTTTGCAAATTGTATTACCAAACATTATCGGAAATTTGGAGGGCGTTTCGGCTATTCTAGTCTCTCGAAATTTCAAAACTAAATTTATTATTGAATATTCTTGTAAGATTTTGACCGAATTTCTACTTCGTGGTTGCTTTGGCTTAAGACATTCAAAAGGTTGGATAAAATCTATTGGTAGTTCTTAAACAATTCTTTTACAATAAATGCCCTAAATTCGCAACTGAAGCGTAAAAAATGTGCTTCGTGTATATTCAACATCATAAATATAAAGTAAATAATGCTGCTGCCTGGAACCCTAAACGGTTCAGTATATACTCCAAACTATGCATATAGAGTTCATAAACTATATATAAATTCAGTGCTTGTATAATTATTAAGTTTTCTTTTTTGTTTTGTTTTTATATTTTTTTTCTTCTTGTTGCTCATTTTTTGCTACATTTTGTTGCTCATCGTTGCGTGCTTTTTATTGTGTGTGTTACGTGTGTTGTTTCGGCCATGGAATTATTGCAAATTCAGAGTCTGGGCTCATCTGGTTCACATATATGTGGTATGTATATATATAGTGTATATATAATACTGTTTTGTCTGCTAGTCTGGTGTGGCAATTGAAGTTCATATATTTGGATTTTTCATTTAATTTCTTTGTTTTTTTTTACTCATTTCATTTACATTTTTGTTTGTCAGTCTTTACGATTCACGGCATTTGTGCATTTAATTTATTAATTTTTTTCGAGTTATAATATAACCGATATAAATGTACCTTTATGTACGATATATAAGATTTTTGCAATATTGAGTGAATTTCAAAGTGAGCGAACTTACAATCGAAACAAGCTTGAGAATTAGTGCTCGCCTATGTGGGTGTGTGTTGTGTGTGTGTGTGAATAGTTCATGGATGAGCAGGTGAGTCTGGTAACTGGATAGGGTTTGTGCATGCCTAGCGTAGTACCAACTCCGTCTTCATATTGTACATGTATGCATATAATGTATATAGAAGTGCGGTTATTATCAACGTTCATCATTAAAAACATATAACTCCAAAATTCCATTGGAGTTTATTGGGGGGCAGTGTTTTGGCTTCATCTGAAACAAGTCGAGGTCTTCTCTTCGTTTGCTGTCTGCCTCTATTGATCGAGCGATGTGGTTTTCGTACGCTTCCACAGCGCCTTGAATAGACCCTTCTTTTTGGCTTTGGGCGTAGAGCCGTCGACAGCGGGGGAATTGTCCTTACTGCGACTGCTGCTCTCCTTACGCTTTCCCGAGCCCACTGCAAAACGGAGAAAAAACGGAAGGATAAGATATAAAGTCTTAGTTTTATCTGTATATCAAACATTTTCTCCTGAATAAAAGATTTGTAGTTGTAAGCTAATATTTAAAAAAAAAATTGCTTTTGAAACTTAAGTTTGAAAAATTCTAAGCTCGCTCTGATTTATTTGCTGAGAACAGTTTGAACAGTTCCAACTATCTGAAACTTTTGTTTACAAATTTTAATCCACGTAAAAAGAATGCATAAAAAAATTCAAACTTGCCGAACCCAAGTATTATCTTTTCACATGTTATAAGAGGGTTTAGTCTGGCTGTAAAACTTGTTCATTCATTTCATTATTTCAATTTCCATTTCCTTAAGGGGGAGAGATCTTCCCGCTATCTATCGAGTTTGATGCTTTATCCTAATAAGTAGTAGTTACCTGTCTCAAATTCATAGGCATGCTTGCTGTTGGTGTCATCCATGGGCAGATCGCTGTACGCCTTGTGCTTCCTATCCTTGTTATGCTCTGAGAAGTTAAAATTAAATTAGGATAAGTAGGTATCCATTGCAATTGATTTGGCTGCATTTACTCTTTTTGGTTATAAGCAAACTGGTGACGCGTCGCAGTGCCTCGCGTGGTGACTTGTTCAAGAAGGAGGGCGTCAAATTGGGCGGCAGGGTGAGCGGCTTGCGGGACTGACCTGTGCCCGACATGCCAGCCGGATTGTCCCACACACGCACCGAGGCCAATCGATCAATGTTCTCCGTGGATGCCGGGCGCATGTTGCGCTGCTTGGGATACCATCCACGAGCAGGGGCGCCAGTCATGCGCAGCATTTCATTGGAGGCTAAGGCGTGATTGATGGAGCGCTGGCGACAAATTTGAGCGGTGCCATAGGGACCAGCTGAAAAGGGGAAAATACAGTTTTATTTAAAAAATAAATTACTTCCTTTACATGATTTTTATAAACCAATATTTTAATGAATTTGTGCGCAATTTAAATTCTTGTGGACAAATTTCGTTTTCTGAAACTCAATATTTAAAACATTTTAGATCATATTTTGTTAATGCCCACAAGAAATACGGATTTAAAGCGTTTGCTAATTTGAACATCATACTCGAATTTCAAGGAGTTCTAGTTGTGATTCCAGAAGAGATTTTTTGTTATATTAAGGAGAATAATAAAAATGTAATTTAGTCAAAATTGAAGGTTTTTTGGAAAAATTCCATTCTAGTTTGCAAATATTATAAAAAACAATTTTTATTTTAATCTATTTCAATTTAATTATGCAAAATATAAATTGAAATTCAGTGAAATTTTTGACTTTTGAAAAATACTTATTTCTGCAAGCAATAGATTTAATAAACTTACGTCCTATGCCCAAAATGGAGTTGCCCATATTGATGCTATTTGAGGTGCTCGAGCGTGGCGCTGTGCGGGAGCCGCTAACGGGAATGGGATCATTTTGGCGTCGATATGGCGTACGTGGTATGTCACAGCTGTAAGCAAATGTGGATGGTTTCACTGGAAAATTCTACTCTCGGTTGTAAGTTGAGGGACTCACCCTCTGGCAAAGATTGGGGTTTCGGGAAGACTACATGAGGTTTGCAGGCGATGCTCCTCGCGCGGAGACTGCTTTAGGCTGCGCTTGGTGCCATAGTTGATGTACCGCCGCTGATAGGAGCCCGTGCCAGCAACAGAGCCGCCATCGCACGACGACCCAATGGTGCCCATGGGTGGCTGTGGCAGAGGCGGCATTTGGCCGCCCATGCCGGTGGGCGTGGTTATTCCGCTGCCGCTGCTGTAGCCAAAGAGTTTGGGCGATCGCTTGCGATACTGCGAGTCAATACTCCACGATTTCATGGTGTTAAGCGAGTGACCAGCACGATGTGGTGGCACCACTGGCGCCATGGGCGGTGGCACGTGTGCCAGTCCAGGCAACCCGGGTAGCACCTCCGCAAAGTTGCTCGACTGATGATGAGCCGGTGCCGGTGGCGGTGGCAGCTCATCGTTGAAATGACGTACTGCAGCCACGTTGTCACGACTGCGCCGCGAATGACTGTTACTGTGCACCGCTGCCCCCGAAGCGGTGGCATGCACCTCGACGACAGTAGTTCCACGATTGGCGGGCACCACTGAGACTGCAACGGACACTGGCAGCTCCAGTTGCTTGCGTGACTCAATGGGTGAAGGCGGCAGCGGCGCATCGTAGTCAAACATATCTGGATTGGAATTGGGCGGCGACGGTGGCAGTGGCCCAAAGCCAACGACGTTCTGCGACAGCAGCATCTCCTTGGCACTCTCCGACTTGTGCACGCCCGGACGGAACTCCAACACGCGCTTCGCATGGAGCTCAGCTGCAGCGGCAGCAGCAGCAGCAGTAGCAGCAGCAGCAGATGCAGCCGAGGCAGCTGCAGTGCATCCATTGACCGATGCCATCAGAGGCAAATCGCCGCGCAGCAATGCGCTTATATTGTGCTCAATCTGCTTAAGCGGTGCGCAGCCGTAGCTAAAGTCGGACAGCTCTTCGTCCTCCTCTAAAGTGGGAGCCAGATCCGTGTGAGGTGTTGTTGCCGTGGAGACCCGTTGATCTGGGTAAGTTTAAAATTTAAATCAGTTAGCATCGAATTAATTGAGAGTGCTCGAGCCTGGCCTGATCTAAATTGCTTTATAATATATTTAATATATGTAATTCAATCGGTTAGAAAACTAATTGAAAAACCCAACTTAAACTGGGACAAAATGTGGTGAGCCAATGCTAAGGACAAATCATGGATGTGGAAAGCCATATTAAGAAGCCGAAACTAAGTTTTGTATATACGCCTACAGCACAATTTTAACTTTTATAGAAAATGCTTAAATCCCGAATTTACCCAAATTTATTCAATTGTTACTGGAATGTGAACTTTTGTGTAGAATCAATGTAGATAATACAAAAATCAAGAATCCTGTGAAAAGTTTGAATTTCAACTTGTTTAAAAAACGATTAAAAATATATTACATACAAAAATATATCAACAATTTTAAACTTAAGATTGTTTCGATATAAGAAAAGAACTTATAAAATGTATAATAAATACAATTAATATTTTTTTTAAGGTTGAAATGAGGAATTTAAGTGTGGCTTGCATCTCAGTTGATATAAGTATAAATAAGGAAATATTAAATTTAATATTTATTTAAGTGGAAAATATTAACAATCTGAAATAAGCATAATCTGCAAATACAAAAACCCAAAAACACCAGAAACAGAATAAACTACATTTTAAATATGATCTGTCTCGCCTAACGTCATCATATTAATTATATATATATATATATATTTGATGAAATTATAGATCTTCTCCATCTCTTCCTTTATTACGACTCCCGCCACTTACCGTTTCCGTTATAGCCAAAGAGATCGTAGCCAGTGCCGTTGAGGCGTGCCTCGTCGAACTCCTCGCTGCTGGAGGTGTTGTCTGGCATGGACTCGGCACTGAGGCGCTTCTCCGTCAGCATGGCCGTCTTGCTCTTCACGGGCTTCTTGACTAGATGCTCCGCCGCCTCGGATATGTCCAGGGACAGCGCCGATCTCTGGCCACCAGCCAATTCGAAACTACGACGCGTCTGCGCTGGTCCCGCGTCACACTCCTTGCACATGGAGCTCATCTCGGACGGCGCCGGTGGCAGTGCCAGTGGCGCCGATTCGCTGGGCTCACTGTCGCTCGTGTAGAACTCATTGCTAATGGCGCCAGCGCCAAGGGAGGTGCGTGGTGGCTTTGGTATACTAAAGACGTCGAAGGCACGTGGCGTCTTCTTGGCCGTGGATCGCCTTATGACAAATGTACCCTTGCCCAACATGCTCTGCTGCTCATTGTAAACGAAGCTGTTGTTAAAATCGCTCAGATTGTTCTCTCTCGATTGTTGCTATGAAAAAAATACAAAAGAGATGGCCGAATGGATGTTTAAATTATGTTTTGCTATGGTATATAAATCAATATTCAATTTTGTTTGTATTACTATATTACTATTATTAGAGAGTTAAATCTAATGTGAATGACCCAGAATATCATTCATTCATTTAAGGCTGAAAGAGCCCGCCAGTTGCTGGACATTTCTTTAAAATGTGTTCCAATCTCTTTTTTGAGGATAGTTCTGCACTTGGCATAGCCACAAATATCAGTCATTACCCAAAGTAATCTTTGTCGTTTATTAAACAATCTTTATAACATTAAAAGTGCGTCTCAATTGAGATCTATTAAAAGTCTGTTTAATGTTTTTTTGAGCATTGATTACTGCAAGACTTTAAAGATGGTCAAATTTTAGTATGATTATCCTCTTTCTTAGTTGTTTCCTCATTATCATAAAATTTAAGATAGGCCCACAATCTAAATAGTTGTTATAAATATTAATTAATTATTTAAAAATGGAATCAACTAAGTAATTGTATTTAAAGAAGCTTTTGTTATAGGGAATCGATGTAAGGATTTCCTATTAAAATTAAACCTTCAATGGAAGCCTAGTTCTCATCATGTTGTGTAATGTAGTTGATATTTTTGCGTGTGTTCTGGCCTCTCACCTTCTTATCAGCACCCGAAGAGGACTTTTTCATGGCATTCGTCTTCTTCTTATTGCTCTTAAAGTGTATTTCCCAGGCGACCCCATTCTGCTTGACGGGCGTTAGATCTGTCGAAATGGTTGACTCCTCCAGAGAGTCCTCGGAATAATCGTCTGTCACCTGTCGCAGATGCTTGGCTGTGGTGACGTTCATATTGGATGCCGATGGCGAGGCTTCGCCGCTCGAAGTATGCTGTGATCCTGACGATGTCGAGGGGGAAGTGGAGCTATTGGAATGTGGGTTCAGCATGTGACAGACCTCCTTGTGCTTCTCTACGGAGTTGAGCAGTCGCTTGCTGCGCGCTCCCTCGCCGCCTGCCTTCGCAGAGGGACCTGGATAGATGGTCACCGGATGCTCATTTGGCATGGGCTCCGGCAGCTTGGCGAGATTGCCACGCAGAACGGCATTGTGCACTGCACTGATGTCGATGCCCAGCACATTGCGCTCCCCGTTGCAGCTGCCGGTGCGAGTGGCAGCCAAGAGACCATTTCTTGGTGAGTTGCAATTGGAGGTGGCGCACAGATTGGAGGCGGCACGAGCACCGCAACACGGCAGACTCGAATAGTTGGAGTTGGTGGCTGGCGTTGAGTTCGCACTGCGTGCCTTCGGCTGATATGGGATAAAGAGGGCATTAATTGCTTTTCCATTAGATGCCTATGCATGTTTGTATGTATGTTTTATATATACTCACCAGCGTTGTCTGTATTAGTGGCGTTGTCGCTTCCTGGCTGTGCTCCGTCTCAGATAATTTGGTTAGGTTTTCGGCAGTGCCATCAACCTCATTGAAACTGCCCTCGGGCACGGTGTCTGTGCTCGGCGTTTGTGGCACATCCTCCGAGTCCTTTTTCGACATGCTGCACACACATAAGACAGGGAATGTCAAACAATTTTGATTGGGATTAAATCATTTATAAACTTACTACATTTTATTCACTTTAAGTAAATTGTCTCTATTTAATTTCGACGGCATTTGGTTTGGATAATAATAAAATGCGTACCAGACAATTATTAAAGGGCAGATTGCCAAATGGAATTGGCTTTTAACCAATTGAAGGTGATCCCAATTACAGGAACTGATATTGTTTGTAACTGATATTATTGTAATTGTATTAGCACTAAAAGTTATATAAAATGTGACCCCTTTATTAAGGTACTAAATTTATACTGTACTATAAATATAATATATATATATATAAGAGTTTATAATTTCTTGCTCACGAAATCGATATAGAAAGAATAAAGAATGATATATTTTTTATCATTCAAATTATGCGTGATAAATTTAAGGGTAATTTCATAACGGAACTGTATTCCTTGAATTCCGACAAAAGTGTAAACGTTTTTAATGCTTATTGCCAGGTACAACAGAAAACTTAATAATATATCATTAAACAGACTTTTCAATAACTCTCAACTTTTTTAAATCGTTTTGAATCAATGTTACATTTAATTATAATTTAAATAATTATACAGTTATTTAACTAAAACCAAAATAAGAGCACAGTATTTAAAAAGTAATTTAATAATACGATAATCAAAATAGATTAATATTTCGTATATTCAATAAATACCAGATTCTAGCATCGATTTATTGCTAAAAATTCGGTTTTATAAAAAAGTCATCGTTTTTTTTTATAAATTTAAAAAACGAACGGATTCAAACTGTAAATTGTGGAAAAAGTGAACAACACTTACTTTTTGCGACTCAGACTCATGTAGCCGTCGTCCTCTGATTGATTCTCGCCACTGTTGCTGTGCAGGGCAGCTGGCTTGGTTGTGGCCTCCTCCTCGAACTCCGATATGATGTCGTCGAGTACTCGGATGGGCTCCGGTATCTCGTCCAGTGAGATGGGCTCCAGTGACTGCAACTGCTGTTGCTGCAGTTGCTCACTGTAATGGCGAAAAGCGAAATGCAAATGTAAATGTAATTGGGCTACGTGTAGATGCCTGAGCTGTATAGAGTTGGGTCAACTGCAGCCGAGTGTGGCAGGCACTCTGGACCACAATTTGAATTTAATTTCATTTAGTTGCTTGCGACATAC
The DNA here is from genome assembly GCA_035042365.1 of Drosophila dives. Classification (NCBI taxonomy): domain Eukaryota; kingdom Metazoa; phylum Arthropoda; class Insecta; order Diptera; family Drosophilidae; genus Drosophila; species Drosophila dives. The sequence goes on along the minus strand of JAWNLJ010000097.1, from coordinate 1,984,916 downwards.
TTTTGCTTTTGTTGGTCGTTGGCCGCATCGAACGCATCCAGAGCAGTGAGCTCCGTCTCTGTCTCCGGCTCGGACATATTGTTAACTGTTAAAGCAGCCTCTGTGCCCTCCTCTGCCTCTGCCTGCGCCTCCGCTTCGGTCTCCGTTTCTGCCTCCGTATCCGCCTCGGGTTCCAACGCCTCTACAGAATCGCGTGCGCCGCACGATTCAGGTGTTGCCTCCATTATGCGATATTCATTGAGAAACCAACTGCAACTTTATGTTTTTTCTCTTTCGTTGATTATGAAAATGTAATCAATGCGCCCACACTCTCTGTCGCTGCCTCAGTCGATGTCGGCGTCGCTGGTGCTGCTGCGGATGCTGCCTCTGCTGCTGGGCGTCTTTGTTGTCGACTATTTCAATTTTCATCTATGCTATGTGTGAAAGTGATTGCCGTTTTTTCTTCTTCTTTTTTTCAGGTCATTAAATTCGTCATCCAAATGCTTTAGTTATTGCTAATGTGAAATAGCAGGGGAAATCGTGTTGAATATAAATTCACCTTAATAATTAAACTTGTAGTTATTGTTTCTTCTTCTTATTGTAGTAGTTCTAATCAGCTTAAGTTTCTCTCTCTCTCTCTTTCTCTTTCTCTGCCTCTCTGTCTTTGCTTAGACTGCTTTGATTTGCGTAACATTTAATTAGTGATATTAAGATCTACCAATTTTGGGTTGGGATTAAGCGGATATTAGTATTTTCGCAACGCTGAGCTGCAGATTAGTAGGTTCTAATATAAATGATTGTGATTTCTAAGGGAGTTGACAACAAATCAGCACCAATACTTGCTACCATCTTAATGTAGGTATTTATTATCAATGTGAACAGTTTATCATTAAAAATATATATTAAATTGATTTATTAGTTCCGACAATTTATATTTTAGTCGCAATAATCTATCATCCCAACATGATACTTAACACATATAGCTTTTGTCTTTTTGGGTTTGTATGAAAAACATAAGCCATAAGTAGTCATTTTCAGATACATAAATAATTTATCATCTGGGCAGACTATTTAATATGTTCATATATTGAGTTTTCTAGTGATATATAATACGGGTAAGCCGTAATACTTACATATACCTGAAGGATTTTCATCCAATTATATAAATTATCACAACACATTGCTTAATTCCGGTTTGTTACGGGGTCGATTAACTACATTAGCCACAAATATGTACTTCTATTAACATTAATAGTTTATAATCATAACAAACCTGTTTTAATAGCTTCTGACAAAAAAAATACTTTCTGTAGGAGGTTTCAATTTTTTAACTAATTTTATTTTCTTAAAATTTGTGTAAAGCTTTAATTAAAATTTATCTCCCCCTTGGTTGATGATTGACAAGTTTCTTACAGTCTGTCAAAATTCACAGCAAACAGAAAAGAGCACACAATATTTCAAACTATGTCTTGATTACTGTTCTAATCACCGTTTGTGCACAATTTTTATACCTGAAATTACTGTTAAAATGAGTCAAGAATGCGAAAAGTAACTTAAACACAAATCTTTTGAACTTGATACAATGCAATCTGGGTTTTTGGGTTAACAAGCGGGGTTAACCGCAAAAATCTTAAGTAGTTATTAAAAAATGTAAAAAATAAATAAACATTTTGCTTCTGGACTTTTTTTATGTTGTAAAGTATTTCTAGTGCAAATGTAGGCCTTGAGGCGAAGTTAATGTTTATTACAGAATATTATATAACATAAATTAAGTACAATGTGATTTAAGAATCCATCACTAAGATTTAACTGGTACACAAGATAAGTTTTCCAACTTTTGTCAGATGTTTTCAAAATTCCACTTTATAAATATTGTTTCATCTTTTATAATTAAATACTTTATCAAGAGTTTTCAACTATCTCGCACTTTCAGAAGCCAATTAAAAATGTTTGAAACACGTCCCACACATTTTTGCATTGATTTTTCACGTAGAGCTAACACCCCCATTCCACTTTGCATCATTCCCTAACCCCCATTACCGTTTGGAGTTTGAGGTGTGAAAATCAGAACATTAGTGTGAGAAACACTATTCTCTACTCTACTCACATTTCTACCACTCCCACTCTTTCTCCTTCTCATACTAATCCCCACACTTCGCGTATCTTCAGTTTTACTCTCAACTCCTTTGCTCCTCGCATTTCGTGTCTTCATTCATATTTTCTATACACTTTGTAGAGAGGAGTTATACATATATATAGGGAGCTAAAGCCCACTCACTCACACACACACACACAAAGACAAATTAGTCTCCCTGCTTGCCACCCACTTAAATACATACATATAAAACAATTTATATACTTCTATACATAAACATTAAACACAGACGCATGTTGCCTTTGTCTATGTTATATTATGCATTTTGTAAAGCTGAAAATAATTTATTTCCGGTGTTATCTATTGCATATATCTGTGCATAAACTCATTTCTAATTCGAACTCCAAACCACCCACGCACCCACACACGCAAACAGTCAAAGCAAAGCTCCAACTTTGTCTAACTGTAAAATATACTGTCGCCGTCGCATTGCCTTTTGCTTTACTGAATGAAGTTGTTGCCTGCCTGGCGTCGTCGCAGGGAGTCTGGCATCGATTTTTTCATATGCAGACTCACACACACAAAACACTCACACACATCAGCATTTGCATGTTGTGGTTGTTGTTTTCTTTACCGCTATCAGCAACGCATAATTATTACAGTTAAAAGCTTTTACTGCCAAAAGGTCAAATCAAAAATCTTCCAATTGGAAATGTTGCTAAATATAGCAAAAATAAATATATATATTTGACGAGCGAACGAGTGTGTGAGACAGAGAAAGAGTCAGTCGACAATCATTCAACGGGGACTGATGCTTCTTTTATTTCTTGATTCTGCTGCCGTCGTTGTAATGTGATAGACGAAGCGGCGGCTGCGACGTTGGCGGCATCCGCTTTTGAGACGATGACAAAAACAGACACGGCAACTTCCGAGAACAAGAGAATTCTATTCGCATTTTGCAATTTGCTTATGAATTGCACACGCATACATAAAAAACTCAAACACACACATAGGTACACATACACATAATGGCAAATGTTGCCATTTGAATCGTTTCAAATTGTTGCCTATTTTTGCATTTATTTCATTCGATTAATTTTGTTTTATTTTAGAATTTGGAACACAACACAGACCACAAACGGCACATTTGTATACACATAAATATATGCACACACATACCTATTTACACAACATATTGCAATGCATGCGGCGCGTTCTGCGTCTGGTGAAAAACACACGTCCGCTCGCTATGAACACCGAAACACGACTAAACGGAAGAGTGCATAGCCAATTGGACACATTGTGCTGCTGTTACTGTTACTCTATCTGGTGGAAGTGGTTTCTCCCACGACTCACACTCTCAAATCTCGTTTTAGTTTTTTGGCTCTCCCAATCGTGAGTCGTGATTCGTGATTTGACTTTTGTTCATCGCTATTGTTGCTCAGGCTTCACACAATGAAGCGCGAAGCCCAAACAATACATTGCATTGTGTTAGTACAAGATCTATTTGACGCTCTCTTTAACTGTCAAAGCTCTCTTACATCCAATATAACTGTAATTTAATTTGCATGCATTTTGCATTTTTACCGCTTACTACATAGCATAGATGTTTATTTGCTAGCATGTCAATGCAGTGCAGCCATACAAATGCAGAGCTACCAACGAAACTCATTGGTGTGGGAGTTCTTGCTTCGCTCTCTCTCTCACCCTGTACCACCCTACGACGATGCTGTCAATGCTGTTGTTGTTTTCGTCGCCGCGTGTCGCATAATTCTTGTAATCATTAACATTAATTTGCTTTGTGATATTGCACTTGGCTATGCGGCATGTGCAAGGCATACACACGCAACACACAACAATAAAAATATGAAAGGTCAAACTCAACCCTCGTTTCGTAGGCAGATAATGGTTAACTGCAGCTGTTAATGTCTTAACAGAACAGTGCTGCTCTCTTTATCCCGCTTGTGAGCTATTTTTAGGCTAGTATTGATAGCGAACAGTTGCTAGTTATGAGAACGTTAGCTACAATTTTAGCAAGAGAGCATCTCAAAACGAAGGTTAAATTACGGCACCTTTCGCAACGTCAATTTGTGTTTTAACATGGCTTATTTGCTGTTAGATGTCACTCTGCCTAACAGCACCAGGTTTTTAACAGCAGCCATTTATTTATATTGTTTCCCCCTTTTTTCACTTATTTCTCATTCTTTCTGATAGCTCTTGATGTATTTGCTTGTTTGTTTTTTTTTTTTTATATAAACTTAAAGTAGTATCATTAACTTGATTTATTTTGTTGTTGTTGGTTGTTGTTGTTTTACTGTTATACAATTAATAATCATCAAAATTTCTTTAAATGTGTGTGTTTCTAAAACGCCGACAGCGACCCTTGTTGTTGTTGCTTTTGATCGGTTTCCTCTCCTCAACCCGCCCACCACATTTTTATTCTTCGGTTCTTTAGCCAGCAGGTGCAGACGTAGGAGCAGAAGAAACAGTAGCAGTAGCAGCATAGAATGCTTGGGAAGGGGAGGGGAAGGGGGAGCTCCGTTGCTTACAACTTGTCCAAATACTGCGACAGATCGGGCAGGCCATCCTTGAGACCCTTGCGCTTGCGCGTATCCTGGACAATCTGGTAAGGCTTGCTAGAGGGCTCGCACGGATCGCCGGGCAGCACCTGCCAATGGTCGAACACGCACTGGGGGAACGCCTGTCCACCGGTATTGGAGCGCAGATCGGCCGTGAAGCCAAAGGATTCGTTGACAGGCAGATAGGCCTTCACCACGAACATGGGGGTGCCGACGACCTGGTTCTCTTCGAAGACGTGGCCACGACGCCTGTTCAGCACACCATAGATGCCGCCGACGGCGACCTCGGGGCACTGGATCTCGCAGAGGTAGACAGGCTCCATGAGACGAGGACCGGCTGTGATCGCAGCGGCGTAAAGGCAACGACGGGTCGTGGGAATGATCTGGCCACCGCCGCGATGGATGGCATCGGCGTGCAGGGTGACGTCGTAGATGTTGAAGCGAACGCCACGCAGATTCTCGTCGGCCATGATGCCCTCCTTGGAGGCCCACTGGAACCCGGCGACGACGGAGTCCTTGATTTCGTTCAGGTATTGCACGGACTTGGTGCAGTCGAGGATGAAGTTGGGACCTGTGCCGTCAGGGCCAAAGCACCAGATCTTGCGTGCCTCAGTCACATCGTAGTCGTACTTCTCAGCCAGGTAGCGGGCACGCACCTTGAAGTCATCCTTGGAGCTCACATCGCCGTTGTCGATGTCCTCGGGCAGACCGTCGGGCATGGGCAGGGCCTTCATGAGAAGACGGTTGTGCTTGTTGGGAGACTTCGACAAGCACATCTGATTGGATTCCTCGTTGACTGTCTCGCGGTAGGAGACAACGGGATCGGACTTTTTCAGAGGAATGCAAGCGTGATCCTCCTCTAGATCCTTAAGGCAAATTTCCAAATGCAGCTCACCGGCACCAGCGATGATGTGCTCACCGGACTCCTCAATGATGCACTGCACCATGGGATCGGATTTGGCCAGACGCTTCAGACCCTCCACCAGCTTGGGCAAATCAGCAGGGTTCTTGGGCTCAACGGCAACGCGCACCACAGGCGACACGGAGAACTTCATGACCTATTATGGTAACAAGAAATGTGATTTAGTTACATTTCCAAGAGGCAATCCGTGTTCACAGTTACCTTCATGTTGTGGGCATCCTTAAAGGTGGTGATGGTGCCAGTCTTGACCAGGAACTGATCGACACCGACCAGACCGCAAATGTTGCCAGATGGCACATCCTCGATGGCCTCCACATAACGACCCATCATTAGGATGGTGCGCTGAATGGCCTTCTCGTAGAGATCCTCCTTCTTGCCAGGGGTGTAATTGGGGCCCATGATGCGGCACTTCTGGCCAGTGGCCACCTTGCCTGAGAAGACACGACCGAAGGCGTAGAAACGTCCCTTGTCGGAGGTGGGCACCATCTTGGAAATGTACATCATCAGGGGACCATCGGGATCGCAGTTCTTCACAGCAACTGCTGCCTCATCGTCATGGGGACCCTCATACAGCATCTCCATGCGGTACTTCTGGGCCACAACGGGCGATGGCAAATGAATGGCAATCATCTGAAGCAAAGCCTCGCCAGCTGGCAGCCAGGTGCGCATCACTGTCTTCAGCAGCACCTTGCCATCCTTGTCCTTATCCTCGTGCTTCAGCGTCACTCCGATCTTCGTCAGCAGATTCTCGATCTCCTCCTTTTTGTAGTTCATGATCGCATCGAACACCTTGTAGATGGGGTCCAGAATGTACATGCAGAATGAGCGCTTGTTGTCCACCTCCTTCTGCTTCTGCCACTTCTTGGTCTTCGCATTGAAGAAATTTTCTCCCCACAGTCTGTAAAAATCAAAAATATACAAAAAAATTAATTTATTTTTTAAATTACCCTGTTTCTACAGGTTTTATGGTTTATAATTAATTATTTATATTTAACTTTTAGTTGTCTATTTAATGTTTGTTATATGTCTCATATTCAGGATTTGAGAATAATTGTTATACATTTTTTCATTTGGTATATATCTTATCATTCTTGTAGATAAACTTGCAAACTGAAAAAATTATCCAATGGAATTTGGCTTCAAGCTCAAGAAATATAATATAATTTAACATTATCATGAAAATTCCGGATTTTATATTATTATCTATGCTGAATAATACTAATGTTATGTTTGTATAGACTAATTTAACATATTAACATTTTTACTCCTTTTTAGATATATTAACTCCAAGTTCTTTATATTATTTACTGGTATTATTCAGGTTACTTGTATTCCTTGTATGTGATCACATTTTAACCAAACAGACGAAAAAATTTATAATATTATATAACTTTTCCGAATATTTTATGTGGTACTTTCACAGCTTTACTTAGTACAAATAAGCATTGCAGTTTTTGGGAATTGAAACTGACATTTGAAAGGCTTTTATCTCATATTTATAAATTGTTTCAATATGATTAAGAATATATATGTAATATAGAAAATTCAATTTTAAAACAAAAATAGTAGTCCCTAGTTCAAAATCTATATAAAATAAATTAACTTATCTATTTACGAATATAAATTGATACATATATATATATAAATATATATATATATATATATATATATATATAAATATATATGTACGTAAATAACTATAAATATTTATGGATTTGTCGAGTCGCTGCCTTAGCAAATGCACCGTTTGAACATTGAGAAAGCGGTTCCGATGCAGCGGTTTAGCAGCGTCTCCAATGGTTTTGATCTGCTTTTATTGTTAGTTGCACTTGTGGTGCTTTCAGCACGCGCGGCTCTTGGGATTCGAGAATCGGAAGAGTTCGCACGCTCAGCGTCACACGTTTTGTGCTAAAAGCGAAGGGTGTTGCAAAGGGCGATTGGTTAAAACTTACCGATTCATTAGCTTGACGACATCAATCTTGAACTTCTCAGAGTACATTTCGGAGAACTGCTTGAGGGTGAAGGCCCAGCCGTGGAGACCGGATCCGAAACCGACGGAACCCTTGCTGGGATCAACACGGACCTCTCCCATTGGGCCGCCATCGTCGTTGTAGGTGGCAATGATGACGTTCACGTTCTCCACGATACGCTGGAACGTCTGATAGAGCTCCTCGGCGTCCAGTTGCAGCTCGAGCAGAGCACGATCCATCTTGTTCATGAAGAGAATGGGCTTGATGCGCTCAGCAATGGCCTGACGCAGCACCGTCTCAGTCTGCACACAGACACCGGACACACAGTCGACAACGACGAGAGCTCCGTCGGTAACACGCAGAGCGGCGGTCACCTCCGAGGAGAAGTCAACGTGACCGGGGGAATCGATCAGATTGATGAGGAAACCCTTGCACTCCTTCTCACGCTGATCGGCTTGCGTAATGAAGACCAGATCCTTCTCTTCAACCTCAAAGTACATGGAGATGGCACTACGGGGGTTAAACAGAGTTAATTCGGTATAAATTGCAAATAGGGGCGTGGCTAGACTTACGTCGACTTGATGGTGATGCAACGCTCCTGCTCATCCTTGCGGGTGTCGGTGAAACGCGTCTCGCCTGCCTTGGCGCCGGCAATGATTCCGGCCTTGGACACGAGCGAATCGGTCAAGGTGGACTTGCCGTGATCCACGTGAGCGATGACAGACATGTTGCGAATATTACGCTTCTTGTCCATCAGGCCACGGATTTCGTCGACGGTGAAGTTGACCTAGAATATAAGAATAAATGTTGTCATCGATGAGAAAAGGAAATGTTCATGTAAAAATTAAACTGTAAAAATAGCTAGCTATTAAAAATGGCGTTGGCAGCAGTCGCACATAGGCAGAGTTGATCTTGTGAGGTTATGTTGAGGCACACAATAACCACTTGAGTTGAATTTTTTCTGAGAAACACAGACACACACAGCACACATACAACTGTATCTTATTCGTTTATATTTGTATATATATATATATATATATATACATACATATATATAATCACACGTCTGCAACAGATTTAGGCACCATTTTCTAAAACAGCCAAAATTGCATACGTCATTTGTACAATTTCCCTTGAGCTATTTTTCTTTGTCTTGCATTTCATCAGTGTCACACATTCTTGCACACGCACACACATAAACAGTCACTCACACACACAGTTAGACTGTGTCACGTCTGCACTTATTTTTTGGGCATAATTTTATGCATTTGCTTGGAACATACATAATAAATTTATATGCTCCCGACTACTGCATTTGTTAAGCGTGCATTTTTTGGTATTAACGTGGATTATTGGCACCTACCATTTTGGATGTTTATTGATTTACGTGGACCAACTTTAAAAACACTACACGCCTGCACTGGCGTATCGACAGGAAAGAACGGGCAACGTCGCTATGCTAGCGATGCGACAACAAACTGTCTCTCTATCGATAGTCTCTGCGGGCCTTTGTCGTTGTCTGCTATCGATGTGTGTCGTTGCTATCGATGGCACGAATTAGCGTGCAGTGCGACCAAAGATGAAAAATATGTTGCTTAGGAAGTGCGCAAAATACGAACTTCAAATTGGCAAATATTTAAATATATATTTATTTTTTCTCAAATTGTGTTTACTAAATAAAAATGTAAATTTAATTTCCAAGTGAGCGTAAGCAGCAATAAATAAAAATATAAGCCGCCCTTAATTTAATCATTTATTTTCTTATTTTTCTCTTTTGGATTCGATTTTTATGGATCTTAATCTGAATAGCACATTATTTACGGTTGATTGCTTAATTTGTCAGCGCACCTAATCGCTTGTCCAGACAAAAAGAACAATATAAATTCTTCACTCTAGAAACTTGTTGAGTCATTGCTTTAGTTCATTTTCCCATACGTGTTGCAAACCAATATTTAGGTACACGTCGCATGTATCTTCACGTTGCAAACTCACCTCGATTCGGCTTTCAAACTGTAGCACAAGCAACTCAAACATGCGCGCAACAAACTTGCTCGAGCTCGATTTTAATTTTCACTCAAACTGCTTTACGGCAACATTCTTGCTACTACAGCGAGGAATGCGACAAACGTGATGCTGAAGAAACAATGTTGTTGCAACATCATTGGCTGCATGTTGGACACAATTTCAGATTCAGTTCGTGCCCGAACCCGATTCGACCGGCCAAACAGTTTTCAAGTGATTTTCTGTGCGTGCGGTTCGTGTTAACGGTATATAAATAATAACTGGCAATCTCACTCACACACGTGTGATTTGTTGTTGTGTGTGTGAATGTAAAGGATGCAGCGAAACTGCATAATAAATAAAAATAATTAAATAATAATTATTAAATATGAGAGATTAAGAAAATAGGCTTGAATAATACTCCAATTGTAATCAATGTGAAATGTTCCCGGGATGTTTGAAAGCAGCACAAAGAGAAGTTAAGATCTGATCTAACAATTGTGAAAGAGCATTAGGATGTTATCACTTGAATTAATTATAATCGGAATGGAAAGTGGAATAAAGATTAAATTCACATTAATATTCTGTGATTTATTTTCAATTAAGATTAAATCAGATCAATAAAAATATACGAAAAGAAATAAAAACAGTAGATATTATTTCTATATTTATTATTAATAATTATTAAAATAATAGTCCCACTTAGAATCTAACTTCTCAGCTTAAAACTAGAATATTAGCAATCTCAAATCTCAAAAATCTCTTAAAAATATCCTAATAAATTTAAAAGAAATTATCAATCAAGAAATCACAGAGCGGAAATTTTCAAAGCGCCATTTTGGGATTTGTCAAGCCTATTAAATTGCGCTAAGGCCATAAAGGACCAAAAAAACGGAAAAATAAAGTTTTGCAATCGCTACTCCTTTGAACTCAAAAACGATACACAAAATAATTATAACAAATTCAACATAAATGAAAATGGGGTAATAAAGCCATTTCCCCATTTGCCGACGATCGCGACGGCAACTTTTGTCGCCGTGCCATTATAAAATACTTAAACTCGAAAGTCGAAAAAGAGCCGAAGAACAATAAAAAAAAAGAAGAAAAGCAGCAGCGAAAAAAATTTTCACGTTTTTAAAAGTTTTTTACGCTGTGCAATATTTTTTGTTGCTTCTATTGTCGCGTTCTGCGCTGCCAAACAAAGTAAAAGTTAGAGGCGAAAGTTCTCTCTCCGTGTGTGAGTTCGGTTGAGTGTGTGTGGAAAGTGCGGCAAAAATAAAACAACAAGAAAAACAACGTCAAGAACGTGCAAGTTTAATTCGATTTTAGTGTGTAGCAATCAGTGCGAAAAGCGCCAAGCAAAAGCAGCAGCCAACAATCACAACAACAACAGCAAGAAAAATAAGCAGAAAACCGCACACAAACAACAAAAGCGCAGCGTGTAGAAAAAGTTACCGTTATTCTCATCGCTACCTTTGCACATTCGCATTCGTATGCACGCGTGTGTGTCTCGGTGTGTGTGCATGTAGTAATAGCAGGGAGCTAAAGAACAGTAAAAGTGGATTAGCAGCTGCAACAACAACAGCAGCCGCCATTGCCGCCGGCAGCGCAGTCAGTGTTAAAATTTGTGCTGCGACTGAGAATCTTTTTTTTTTTGGGATTCAATGCGAAGGAGCGCTTAGTGTGTTAGTCTTTCAACTCGTGACTGTTGTAAGTTGCCTGGCTTTTGACCATTTTTAACACATATTCCCTACACTCCCCTCGTCTTTTTCTTCTTCTCCTTTTTTCACAACTTAGTTAATTGTAATTAATTTAAAGTTAAGCGACTAAGAGCGTGACAAGTAGACAGAGAGAACACGGTTTTTTTTTTATAAAAACAAGGATGGGAGAGCTTGAGCGAGAGAGAAGGGCCGAGAGTATTGAATATCAAAAGTAAACTTGAGTATGACCAATTAAAAGTAAATAAGTTTTGTATTTTATACGAATTTGCGAAGCAAACACAAATGAAAATAATTCAGCGAATTATCTGTAAATACAGAAAATTATTGGGGAACTTAAACCACATTTATATATTGGTTGACAACATGACATACAAATTTTGTCTGACAAGTATTTAATTATTTGACTTGAACATATTTATTTTTCAGCGCATGACAAAATAATGATATTCTTATCGGCAAGTAATAAAAAATGTTTGATATTTATTTGATTTTCGCATTGCTGAAAATGTTTTCATACATTCTAGGTAGGCCACATAAATTTTGATATTTTTAGAAAATTAAAAATATAATGATGAATAGCAACAGCCACGCTAAAGCGCTGTTAACATTTTTGTTTGTTAATCTGAAGCTCAGCTTTCGAATGATTGCGCATAACAAAATCAAAAATATTAATGAACGACGCATTGCAATCAGCTACAATTGAAACGACGGCGCTGCACGGCTTTACCATTGCAACTGTAACACGGCACAAAACAGCACTCTACACAATGAGACGAGCTTAACGGCAGAGCAAGAGAGAACGAGAGCAGGAGTTTGGGAGTGGAAGAGATGGGATAAGATTTGCCGAAAGCAAGCAAGAAGTGCGGTGTCCGAGCAAAACTTTTACATAAGGCACTCTCTCACACACACATGTTTTTTATATTTGTGTGTATGCGTAAGCTGTGACATTCGTACATTGTATGCATTTCCTGCAACTTCCTGGCGGCCAGTATTTCCTTGTCTGGCACGTCTCACATAGTCTGGCAATGTCTGACATGTTGTCCGACAGTCGTTGACTTTTGAATTCTTTTTGTGTGTTGGCTGCGGCCTCGACTTTAATTTACAGCAAACACTCGTTGAGTGAAATCATTTTTATAAAAATAGATTGCAAAATGAATTATTTCTTATTTAATGTTCAAATTCTATTGCCTTTTTGTTTTCTTGGTAAATAAATCAAACTGTAAAATATAACTATGCAGAAGACACAGCAGAATATACTAGTGGTTACTGTATTTGTATGGATCTTGGAAAATCGACAAAGACAAACAAAATTTCATTTCACAACTAATGACTTGTGTGCCTCATATGAAGAGTCTCTATTAAGTTGTCCAGCTGAATAAAATAGAGTGGGAGTGAGAGAGAGAGAGAGAGAGAGAGAGAGAGAGAGAGAGAGAGAGAGACGGAGGGACTTTACAATATGTCCACCTTATGATGACATATTTATGGGTTTATGGGGGCAAGAAGTTTGTATTCTCAGCTCTTGTGGAAGTGTTAAAAATCCAAATAAACCAAAAGGTTATTCCTGAAATTGTAAAGAGTTTTAAGTGTATTGGCATAGCTTTTAAGTGTCCCCGATTGCTACAATATGGTAAGATTACAGATAGTTTAAGGTTTAGGTATTATTGCAGCGACAAAAACGTTGAGGCCTTTTTATCTGTGCTAAAAGAAACGATTGGAAAACACTTGTCCAAAGTGCATAGAAAAGTGTCATTTAGGGAGCGTAAAATGTTATTTTTTATTATACAAACGGCAACTTTTAAGATGCGAGTTGTTAACGGACATATTTCAGCTCATAAAATATTGCTCATAAATATTTATAGAAAAATTATTAGATTTTGTAAAAATATTGTCAATTGGAATTAATAAATATTACATTTTTGTTGGCCTTAGTGGAAAAGTTTTTAGGCAGATTGTCTAACAGTGAAATTAACCGAAATTAACTGAATAAAATTCGGAGTCGTAAACGAAATTCAAAATTTTTTTAAAGAACAATTAACCAAAATTATTATTATGATTGTCCAAAACATTTACGAAACAAAAAAACATGAAAAATGATTAAATTTTAAATAATTATATATTAATGAAAAATGTATCTTATGTTTTTTCATCTGTGTGTTTTAGATTAGATGTCTTAATACTACCTTTCTTTCAGTGCAAAATTTATTATTTTCACTTAAAACTTTGCTCAAATAGAAGTAAGTGATTATTAATAAAAATTTAGAGTTTTTACTTATCTTCTTCACTTTATCATTAAAAAGTTAACACCTCTTATTTCCACCCACTAGCCACAATTTGCGAATTCACTTAAAACTCGATTTGTGCTTTTATAATGCAACGTGTAGCATAGACACTTTATAGAAACTGTACCCGAAACCAACTCTATAATATCGAAGTACAGTCATTAATGCAACTCTTTAACAGACAGTAAAACATTTAGATCCAGACACAGACAATCGTTACTCACACTGTGAACTGGCAGGGCATTAAATTGTGAGACTGCATAAAGTTGATCGGTTTGCAGTTGGCGAGGTTAAACACTTTAAAACTGCCACAAAATCAAAGTGCACAGAATAAGCCACAAGAACTCAGGGATCGTTTAGGATAGTCTGCTTGCCCAACAGATGTATATAACGAGCTTTAACCGTACAAGGCGTTTAATTTTGTAAAAAATTAATAGCGAAAATGAATTAAATACCTTATGTTTTTGCACGAACTTGATTCTAGCAATTCAAATATTCGAAATCTTCTTAAAAATATACACAAAACAAATAATATTAAAATTTACATTTTGACATATACAAATATGAGGTTAAGTTATTATTACATAAAATGGAAATGCAATCGATTTTGTATAAATATTATATGTAATTAATTAAAGTCGTTACATCTTCATTTGGAATTTAAGATAGCAATAATAAAAATTATATTTTATTATTATGCCAATTATTTTGCCTATTGCATATCACCATCGATTTTTCTAGTACTCTTACAGGGTATTCAAAATCACGAATATAAAGTTTGACACAAGTTGTATATGGTTAGTGAAGTGGCGGATGTGTTGTGGGGATGTTGGTTGTGGTGCTGATGGTGCCGACTCCATCGTCAAGTGCTCCTTGGGTGGTACCTGCTTCAGCCTGACACATATTCAGTGCATTTGGCAAATCTTATGAAACGGGCCAAAATTAAAATAAAAGGCGCTAACAGTCAAAAAACTTTGCGCACTCCTTTCTTTTCTTTATTCTATTCTTCGCTCTTTCTTGTTGGCTTTCTCTCGACGATTTGCCTGCCTGCCTATGCAGCCCCTAAGCCGCTCTCCCCTTGCAGCCTGACTCCTTTAGCCTCGAGTAGCATCTCGAAATAAATCTTCGAATGGCTTTAACATGTTTTCAGCGCAGATTCTGCTGTGCGGCATTATGTCTGCCCCTGTGATTTATACATGCTAAATAATTTATTGGGCAAAAAAAAACATTTTCTTCCCTATAGTTTTTTGTTTTATTTGTGTGTGTAAATGTGTGTGTGTGTGTGCCCTCACTCAGTTGGTTTAACTGGCAGTCGGAGTACTTTAAGTGCTAGATGGACTTTTTTCTCGTGGTTTTTCAATGCACTAAAAGTTTGGGTGTATTTTTTAAAAAATAGTAATCCATTAATATTAAGTTGTGGCTTTGAATGCAGTAAATAAGATTTGTTAACTTTAAAAGCACAATTTTCACTTATATTAAAAAATGAACTCAACCCAAACTAAACTTCTAATATGATCTTCATATTTCAATTTCGATTTAATAAACTAATACCTTTCTTAAATATCAAAGAATGTGAAGATTTTGGTAACCTCTAACTTTTGAAATCTTATAGTTTTCATAGTTTTTTTAAAAAAATTGATATACTAAACGAATTCCCTTTTAAATTGTAATAAAAATTTATAAGAGTTTAAATACTGGTCACAGTTTCATATGTAAGTTATTAAATAAACTATAATTTATGTCTATTAAATTATAATTATATAAATATATCTCTTTGGAAACTATCAAGAATTATAAATAATTAACAGTACTAATTAATGATTTTAATATGTTTTGAAATAAATTTTTATTGTTTCATAATTATTTTCAACTTTTAGTTCAAAAGAACAATTTGGAAAAATATTTTAAAGTCATAGAATCAAAAGATAATACAAAATAACAATATCTACTAAATTTGGTTACACAAAAAAATTCGAGCTGAAAATTTCGACATTTTTTAAATGTTATTTACCTACTAAATCATACATCTTTGTTTACACTTCCCAAATGGAATCAAACTCAAACATGACTGCATTAAAATGCTTAAATTAAATTAAATTCGCTCAGTGCAAGCGAAATATTTTAATAAAATTCAATGAAATCGAAACGTGTTGCATCTGCAAACGACAGCGTTGCAGCTGAGCTGCTTATACTCCATCCTCTCAAACCGTGTGTGTGTATGTGCATTCTCTTACTTGCAACAAACTTTTAGTTTTTAGTCTTGGCCATCTCATCGCTCTTTGCGTTGACATGAATGATGACTTTGACAGCGTAGTCGTCGGCTTCATTTGAAACTTATTGCTCGGTGGAGCTGTCATCGATGGTTTGGGTTTGGTAAGGGTAACTACAATTTTTTGTGTTTTTCTATAACATGACTGCGAATTTGATTTGGCGTAATGCCTGCAAGACATACTCATAACAGGGCAACAAGTTTCGTGTCGATCTCATTAGCCAAACAACAAACAAAAAAGCATGTGCAGATATCAGAGTAATATAATATAAGCAGTTTCTAATATGTTTGCCTCTCAGTCTTTCTCTATCTATATTTATGTTGTATATTTGCCTTCTCTTTCTACCTGTGCGTGCGGTCCAATGAAGCGATTCATTTTGCGCTGGCCGCGTCGCAGCTGTTGCACCTTCTTCTTTCAGCCGTAACTATTGACTAGTAAACATTGTTGCCACGCCCAGTGCACTAAAGTGTATGCACAATTTATTGAAATGTTAATGAGCAATTCACTGCGATTCGAGGGGTACTGCAAAAATTCTAGTATCTATGGACTTCCTAAAATAGGCGTAATAAAGTTCGTTTAACAATTGCTAATGTTAATACAGAAAAAACATATATCCAAAAATTAAATAAAATGTGTATATTAACTTTTGTTATAATCAATGTGTTTCTAATCTATATCAATTCTTGAAAAAGTCGAAATATAATTTTATTAGGCGAGTGATATATTTCTATGAGAAGCACATTCAAACTATATTATACTATTTTTATCTACTTCTGCTTATATAATAATTTTCTATACTCACACAAATTTTATTTCCTTTAATTTATTTATATTATTGTTGACTGTTAACAGAAATAATACAAAACAATTTAAATAGCTAACAAAAAAAATATATATATATTATTATGGGATATATATTTTTAAATTCGCTGAACGTTACTTATGAAAGTCCCAGATAATATATTAAATTAAAAAAAAAAAGAAATTAAAAATTAAATTAGAGAAAAGTGATATCTAAATAGTAAAAAGGGAATAAATACATTGTGTAAACTTTCTTTAATATTTATTTCTTTAATTTAGCACTAAATGTTTAACACTTATAAATTATTATGCCAGTCTCAAATGTGCTAAAAAAAAAAAAGACACGTCGAACTCAGTAATTGTACTACAGCCCTCTCTGCATTTTTCCTCACACCCACGGGATAATGGTTGAAAAATGTGGGCATGGTTTTCGGTAAATCAAAGAGTTGGTAACGAGCTGATTAGCGTGTTAACTGCGCAATTATTTTGTTGCTGTTGTTTCTCTGTATATCTGTTTTTTCCAATCTTTTTCAATTTCGATATTTATTTGCCTCTGTGGTTGCAGATGGCCGATTTGACGAGCGGTTGACGGCTTGTTAGCCTGATAATGATATATAGCCATCGAAATGTCAAAATTAATAAGCAGTCATGGCTGTTTAATGAGCCGCCGTTAACGCTTACGACATCAAGTGAAAACCGCTGTCACACTTTGGTTATTCACAGCGGTGGGTTAAAAGCTAATTAGTGATGATATTTCTGCATTACTTGGAAATCATCCTCGGTGACTTACCTGTAATCATTTATTTGGTAATGCCTGGAGTCTATGATCAATTAAATGGGCCAGCTAAGCAAATCAGCAATATGAAAGGGTTTTCCCATATTTGAATTATGGTCAATATTAGAATAAATGTTCACCATATGGGAATAGATACTTTAAATTTTGTCATTTGAATAATTGGTTAACAATTGTTGAAAATAATGTTATTTTACATTCAATGCATCCATGCATCAGTAACATAAGTATATTAAGTCCCATATGATCGATAGCTTTCATGTTAATTAACAGTCTTGAATAAACTTCGCTTGAGTACACAACGCTGGTGCGACTCAGTTTTATTTTCTTATCCTGGCATTCCCTGACGCGGGGAAAGGATTTTCGCTCCAACAACAATATATGAAACAAAACTTATGCTGAGATTTTTAATTACCAATATTATTCTTATGAGCAATATTTGTTAAAGCTTTTTTTCAATTGCAATGAACTATTTGGATTAATAGATTGTCTTTAAATATTATATATTTAATATTATTTTTAAAATTTTAGTAACTGTATTTGACAAAATTATATTATAATATTAATTTTTTTTTAATTTTAAAAACTTAGTATTTATATGCCTAAAATCGAAAAATTTATATATTGACATTACGTTAATGCTGTTATGTTTCTAACTGAAACTCTGTGTTTTATATGCATAAATATTGATTAGAAAAGGAAATATCATTACTACGATTCCATGAACAGGTCAACTTTTGTGAAGAAAATACTGTCTCTAATAGAGAACGCCTCTTAGCTAAACAACATTTAATTAACTGGCTTGCTGGCCTACTAATTATGATCTCTTCAGTCGATTGATCCACTTCTATATTGATTAAATTGTAGTTGCGTTGATACTGGTCTAAAATATGTTAAAAGTCGCACTCTTGACTCGAGTCCTTTTTTCGGGGGTAATTATGACGGCAAAGTCTTGCTCAAATCTTCTTGACTATAAATTTGTTGTGCTCTAATAGCACACAAATATTTATTATTCTGCTGATGCTGGACTAATGCCTGAATGACAGCTGAGCTCGGTTCAAGGAAAAGTGGAACTTGACTGTCGCTAATAATGTTGATTAATAATTAATGTATGAATTTACTAGAGAACGAATCGAGTAAAATAGATAGAAAAAGTATAATATAAATAAGTGCCCAAGAAAATTTAACATTTATTTAAAAGCAACATCTTGTTGAACTTTAATTTGCTTCTATATATAATTTATATATATCAAAGCTCCGTAAAGTAACCACAAATTTGTACTATAAAAAGACAGGTCTCTGATAATTTTGCCTTTTTTTTGAAATGCTAAAAGTATATTAAATCTGAAAAACTAGTGAGTTTTGATGGATAAAATACAATTTAGTGTCTTGTTTTCAAATTGGCCTTATGACTGATGGACTATATTACGTAAAAACAAACAGATTTAAAAATATGTTTATATAGACGGGTTTAAAAAGAATATAGGCATTTAATATGTGGAAGATGCATTATTCAGTAACTTGGCTGTTCTTACGCCTCTTTTTTTTACCCAATAACAAAATTAAACGATTAAAAAAAGGTATAAATTCAAAATTTTTTCAAATTACATTTAATTTGTCCCATGGATTTATCTGTTGGCGTATAACCAATTATTCTTTACATTACATTAGAAGATTGGTTTTTTATTTGGCAAGCTGCCAAGATTCCCAGCCTAATGAAAGGGTATTTGGGGACTGTGTTTCGTCCAGAATTTCTTTTAACTTTATAATTTGTTGTACTTTACTTAACATAGAGAACAAAAACAGAGCAGAGACTTTTCTTTAAATCTGACAGGTTGAACAAATTAACTAGGCTTCACTGTAAACCACTTCAATTGTCTGCTCACCCCCTGTTTGTCACATATGCAAACATTTTTGATGAACTAAGCGGAGAACCGGAGAAGCGAGGAACAACCCTAGTATCTCAACGTTAGCTTTCCCGCAAGCAATTCCCGTGCTACATTTTAATTGTTCATAATTTATGAACTTGTCGACGACAACATAAAAGCCCCCCGAAAACATACATAAACGCAAACAGAATGTTATGCAATGCCACGCCTACCAAACAATCTGTGCATAGAAATGAATTTCATTTTGTTCTCATTTGCTTTCATTCATTCCGTACGGGAGAAGAGTGGAAGGGGAGCTGTGCAGCAGACCAGACCGAATCAGACCCGACCAAAACTGAACCCCTGCTCTGTAAACACCTGTCACCTTACCTTTAACCAAGCGAAGGGACGGGGCATTTGGCAGGGTGGCACGCTTAAGCAGACGTCACTTTTGCTAATTAAAAGTTCAATGCGCAACATTTGCAGCAGCAGCAGCAACATCCAAATGGACAACAACAACAAGCAAAACAACAATGACAATGACAAAGGGAATGAGGTGAACGAAAATAAAAGGGAAAAATTAAACAAAACAGTTTGATTGTTTGGGTGTCTGATCGAAGATTCAATACTCTTTAAATTTAAAATTTAATAAAAAAAATGTATTTTTTATTTGTGGAATTTTATTACAGCTGAAAATTTAAATAAAAATCACAATTCATTTTTTTTTTATTGGTATCGATAAAAAATGTATAAGATATAACATAAAAATAGACTCAAATGTAAAAATAAAAGTTAATTAATCGGTAGTAAAAACAATAGCAAAGTTCATTTATTTCGAGCATTCTTTACTTACCTGCCTTTTGTTCAGTTGTGTTGTTGAGTTTTGTGTCTGATTTCCGTTTCGGTAGCAAATCTGCTTAAAATCCGTTTTTAATTATTTAATTAATTGCGCAACTTTATGCAAATAACCATTCAGCTGTCTTTTGCAATGTGACTCCCTCAGAAATGCTGTCAAATTGCATTGCATAACCATTCCATTAAAGGTAAAGAAACACGTGCTCAGATTTAACATTTTTAATTATTAATGGATTCAAGAATATCATATTTATGATTGCATCACATGCATTTATTGAACTTTCAAGCAATTCTCTGCTACCGCTTTAAGAGCTTAAATCAAAGATTGCTTAAATTTAACGAGCCAAGTTCGAAGCTTAACCCATTACATAATATTACATATTAATTAGATTACGTTTCGTCTGCCCTAACTCAACGAACCACCAAAACAACCACACACACACCTGACACACACACAAACGCCTAGCACACAAAGTACGCATATAAAAAATCACTCAGAATCACCTGCAAATTTTTAAACATGAACACCCAACGGATCCATGCGTTTGGAGGTGGGTGTATGGAGAGGTGGATGAGTCGCGGGAGAGGATGGATGGATGAGGGTGACCCAGCCCAACGTTTTCATATTTATGACCGCGCTGGTAACATTTGAAGTTATATTTTTAATTTTTTATTTTCATTGTGGGTCTTCTACACTGAGAGAAAAAAACTCTCGTAAATTGAGAAAATGGGTAGGGGCACTCACCTTACAACTCGGTAATATATCCCAGAATTTTTCTGCTCTTGATGTAGATTTTCTAAAAAGAAACTTAGGAAAAGATTCTAATTGTGTTGTTAAATCAGTTACGCAAAAAAACAGATAAAATATAAATAAAAATCTAAAGATTTCAATAGTAATTTTTATATATCGAATTTATACTTCTTATAGGCTTTTGCAAATATATATTTCACAAATAAAATAAATAAATAAAATATGTTTAAAACATGAAAACTTTTTTCTTAGCTATCATGGCGATTTTTATAAATATCGGTTTGAGTGTAGACGTCGCTATAAATCGCAAGTATTGACAACCGCAACATCTGCAACATGCCCTGTCACAACACATTCCTACGCTGGTAAACACTGGTGTTATTGGGGATGGTAGGGGGTGGTTGTTAACTTTTCTTGAAGTATTGGCATTTGGAAAAGTATTTTTCACGGCTATCTGGTCATAATTACTACAGAATGTTTGGCCTATTAAAAGAACTTTAACAGCTAGTCGAGCAGAAAAATATATGAAAATAACATGATGAATGTTTTACATGGAAAAGTTTAAATAACATTGCGATAGATCTGAAATTGTGCCCCTAATATGAACATGCCTTTGTTAGTCAAAAAACTGTTCCATGTTCCATGTTTGTGTATTTTTAGCGGTTTTCAATTTGTGGTACGTGCTCGGCGACCTTAAATGTTCCCTGGTGTGCATTTAAGTTCTTTGGGATTGATTAAGCCAAAATATTTTGTCAGCTCAGGGAAATCATAAATTATGACTACTAATTGAATTGCAGTTTATTCGGCTTTAAATTAAGGTAAAACTTTTGCTTTTTGTAATTTGCTTAAATAAACTATTTAAATCATAAAATATCTGAATGTGAATTTCTCGAGTATCTGATTGTGATTTACTCTTCGAAAAAGTGTTAAAACACAAATATTTGAAAAAATAGTTTGCACTTAATTAATGCACAAATTTCAATTTTTTTACTGAAATAAAATTAAATATGTTATTGGATTTGGATTTTAATCATGTTCTTTTAAAAACTAATACTAGACTTGGCACATATATATATTATTGAGACAAAATAAAATCAATTTGAAGAATATATTATACAAAAACAAATATGATAAGTTATATTCAAAGATTGCAAATATACCTAACTTACTTTTAACAAAAAAAAGAAATTCTTTAAACCTTGTCAAATTTTTGTCATAAGAGTGGAAGTTTAAGTAATTGAAGGTGAATAGGACTTGGTCTAAGAACAATCGTAACAGTTTGTTTTTAGAGCAGAAGTACAATAATTTTAGTTGAAACTATTTAAGTTTAACAAAAATATTTGTTTTATTTTGTATTTTATTGTAGTACAATTAAAAGAAAACAACAAGAAAAATATAACACTTTGCACGTTTTAGCAAGTAATATCGAAAATGGCAACTTTCAAAATATTCGCCTTTAGTTAAATTTGTGCGATTTTTAAATAACCCTTTAATAAACCTTCAGCTAAATAGGCTTAATTACGTGCGTATATTTCAAAGTATATTAAATAATTGTACACGTCCCCTCACCCCAAAAACATTCTTAAAACAAATTACTGGACTCCAAAATGAAATTAATTCAAAATAAACAGCAGAGTTATTAGCTTGTTGCCTCAAGGAATCAACGAAAACGCAATCAACGTGCATAAATCTACATTAAAATTTCACAAAAAAAAATAAGAGAATACAGCAAATTCCATTCGCCAGTTAAATTTTGTAAAATTTACTTTTGTTGCACCGACATTCAATTTTTGGCAAGTGGCACGCCCACACAGTTGCCACAGTTGCCGCTTGAGGAGGGCGGCAACCTCTGAAAATTTAACAGGCTCGTTCGAAGAAATGAGTAAAGTCGTTTGTACTTAATTTGAATGACAAATGTCTCAGTGCCGTAAACGTATTTATTACGCTCATTGTTGCTGTTCTCCTTCTCCTTCTCCTTCTTCTTCCCCTTTCTTTGCTTTTTCTTCTTCTTGTTCTTGTTGCCTATGCAGAAAGATGCTCGCAAATAATCTGGCATAACTCCCGACCCCGTCCCTGTCACATCCCTGTCACATCCCTGCCACATCCTCACCATCACGTTTGTCATATATCTTGGCACTTTCTCAGCTGGCGCTTGTTGTTTGTTTGTTTATTTGTTGTTGCCTTCATTAATCGTTGTGTGCGCAACGATTTAACAATATTTTCCTTAATTATTCAAAGACCAAATTCTATTGACTTAATTGCTTATATTTGTTTAGTTATTTACACTAAATGCCAAATGTTGTTTAAGATTTAAAGTCAAGTTTATATTGTAGGACTATCTTAAAAGTGTACATCGAATAGCTGAACTTACTTAAATGAAAGTTAATAATGAAAACTATTTTTTCTATTGCAGAATGGAAAACATGATTACGAGAAAATATAGATAGAAAAATGCCAGCGCAAATTTATTGGAAGACTAAACAAATTCGAGCAGTCTTGCTCGTGGTAAGTACAAATTTTAAAATACGCTACATTCCAATTATATTAACATAAATTAATAATATATTAATCAAAATATATTTAAAAATTTATCATTCGAACAGCAATATGCGCGCTTTCTATGCTATCAATTAAATAAAGAAAACTTCCGTAGGCTACTATATAAAGTCTCTAGATTTCATAGTCTCTAATGGACGGACATATATTATATATATTTATAAATATATGTATATATATACTTTGGGGTCCATATGCCTTTTATACACATTTGTACAACTAAATTGTACACATTTACCCAATTTTAATGGGTATAAAAAGTAAATGAAAAGCCATTTTAGGCAGGATGTATTTTACAAACACTTGCAAATGTGAATACATTCTCACAGGCAAATATAAAAGTAAAACTAGCTGAATGGAAGGAAATTTCATTTAACATTCTAATTTTAAATTTCAAATTCAAAAGAACTTTACAAATTTTAAATTGTATACTTATAATAATGCCTCTATATTTGATCATAATTTGCATAGTTTAATCAGGACACTGACCGTCTTCATATATAACAAAATCTAAAGTTTGCATGGAGTATTATAGAAAATGGTTGGAATCGATTAGCATGTGGTATCCTCCTTGAAGCAACATATAATTATAATGTTTTCACAAGAATAAAAGTATGAAAAACCATTTACCAAACCTAACTGTAACTTAAATATGGTCACATTATCGTTAAAGCCAGATGCCTGTTAAAAACTGTGTGACAATTATAAACCACAGCAATAAAGTGGCCACCAAGCTTCAAACCCTTTTCCTTCGCCCAAAGAAGTTAATAAATTTTAAAGTAGCACTCACAAAAAAAAGGAACAGGCATGAAATTTTCTAAAAAATGTAATAAAACATCAAGTTACCAATCATTCAGATGGCGGCAAGGTAAGCCAAGAATGCGTAGCAGGTTTGTGAGGGGACGGACGAGGGGGTGAAGGTTAAACCCTTTTTTTTGGGCTGCTGCTGACTTGACCAGGCCTTGCTTAAGAACAATTCGAGTTGGACAGCAACACGTGCCGCTTTGTGATTTCGGATACTTTTCGTCGGATTTGGCCAAGCGCCGGCATTTTATGGTGCCAATGAAGCAAAGCGAGCTGCTCCAGCCACAATCCCAAAACCCAAGTCTACATTCAATGTATTTTGCTGGTCATTGACTAAAAAGGATTAGGGCATGCGGCTTGAATGTGTGTTTGTGTGTTTGTGCATCTGTCCTTTCCTCTAATGTGTGGGAGTGGCTGTGATGTATAAAACTTGTAACTGTGTGCACATTAACATAATGTGTTTTATTTGGCTGCTGACTTGTACGGCCCCCAGTTAGAAATCACTTAAGACGCTCAAATCTGCCCAGGTTTCCCCCACACTCCCAATTTGGCTTAGTTCGTTTCAAGTTACCCTCAGTTCGGTTGATTGGAGTAGGATCCAGTCTGGGGGGTTTCTTGGCCTGGTTTGCCTGGTTTTGTCTGTTTTCGGTTTAACAACACTGCCTACTTTTCACATCAGGCTCGTTTTCAACGTTTGTGCTGTCTCTCTGTGGGTGTCTTTGCATTTGTTTCGACTTGCGTGAAATTGCAAAATCAATCAATTCGATTTCGTATACGTAATATTTATAAATATTTAATGTTAAGCTTTATACGCATTTTTGGGCAGCCGGCCAGCCGTCGGTATGTAACTATACGAAACAATACAAAATTCGATTCGATGTTATGTAAATGACATTGTCTACATAACACAAGTAGAGCAGTGCGGAGGTGTGTGTGCTTGGGTGTGGGTGGTGGGTGAGTGGGGGTGTGCTGTGTTTTATCAGCTTGCTTCCCCTTCGGTTGTCAGGTCACGCCGGGGTGCTTGGAACAGGGGCTACAATGAAATGGTTTCGACATGTTAATAAGTAATGTTAAGACAAGTTTACGCAAACCTCAAATTTGTTGAGCTCATTTGCGATATTAAATAAATGTTTATATATATACACACACATATATATATACAAATTTTGGAGTTCAATTTGAATTGTTATAATGCTGGCAGGAGATACTATAATTTTTATAATATTCCAACGAATTGGAGAGGCACAAAATAGAGAGAAAAAGAGAGAGAGAGAGAGAGAGAGAGAGAGAAGGAGGGAAAGAGAGAGACCAGAAAGTATACTTGAAAAAACTTCAAAATATATTAATTCTACTTGACACAACTGCTTTTTTCATATGATTCAGATATTTGGTGTATGAAGACATTCTACAAAAATACTTAAATAAAATTTTTTTAAATCTAAAGTAACTATATTCTTAATTTAAATAAACAAATTGCTGTTGTCAGTTCTCAAAAAAATTCACATTTTATGTCTCAAATAAATTTAATAATAAACAAAATTAAATTTAATAAAGAAAACGAATTAATTTCATCTTCTAATGTTTTGCATTCTTTAAAGTTTTAAGGGATTGTTGCCAATTAATCATAAGAAAACTGTTCATATTGTTCTTAAAAACTTAAAATAGTTAATTTTTTATTTTCTCCGTTTCTCGCATACCCAAATTGCATCAGGATCAAATAACACTAAAGTTACAGTCAAAAATTTGTTCTCATATTGATCTTATTTTTATAAGCAGCCGCAAGCATTTTCTGTATTATTATATAAATATATATATGAGTATATTATATGAATATTTTTTGTGTGTACTCTGCGATATGTATTTATATACACGCTTCGGGGGCATCCATCTATGATTAGTTTGGTCTTGTGAATAAAAATATGGTCAGCTTTCCCTTTTTATAATCTTAAGTGTTTTTATATTCTTCAGTGCCTGCGCTTGCAGATTTGTTTTCAATTGGGTGGAAATCTTTTTAATAGGAATTTTTCCAATAAAACTATATTATATTTAACAGCTTGTTTTAGGGTAAATCATAGTCGAGCTTACTTACTTGATTTAGTTATAAATGATTAACTGATTCAACAGTTTTGTGTACTTTGCTTTATTTGCTAAATATTTCATAACTAATGTACTGATGCTAATTTATAACAATTAAAAATTTGCAAACGGTTGCGATAAACTGAATTGAACTATACTGAACTGAAAATAGTTTACAGAAATATTGATTTACTTGTTTTGCTATTGCTTTTGATAATCCAAAATTTGTATGGTTTTTATGGTTAAAAAATGTAAAAGCTTAATAAAATATTGGCAAGCTTTCCTTTTCTTCTATGTTTTATTGAATATTTAACAGAATTTAAACCTATTGCGATACATTTTCTTTATGTACTTTTGAGCTTTTTAGTTTTCGTTGTTAAATGATTTAGTTCTTCAACAGTTCAGTGATCCTACATTTTAATTTGTATACATAACTCTATTTTATAATTAATTTTTATTTAATGTGTTTATCATAATTTTCTAAGGCTGCGATGTGTTGAAACAAAATTGCACAATAATAACTTGTACAATATTTTTTTTTATTATTTTGATAATGTTTTTAATAATAAAAAATATTAGGTTATTATGTTCTATAAATTAGTGAAGTATTAAAGTCAATGGCAAGTTTATCTTTTTAACTGGTTTCATTAAATATTGCATACCATTAATAACTATTTATATTTAATAGTGCAATTAAATTGTGGGATTAGTAATACTTTTTACCTCAGTTGGTTATTAAATGGTGTTTTGTGCGATTTTGGTTAACTAAACTTAGTTGTGTTTTCAATTGTTTTTAGAAGTTAATAAAATATGACACGGTTGTTGTTGCATGCAATCCTGGATTAGAACATCGTCTCCAGCTAACCAACATGTTCCCAAAAGGGACTGCCATATTTTAAAGGTTATCCTTTTATTTGTGCTTTTGTCTGATTCCGCCAATGAGGCAGCGACAATACAGTTTGGTTGGTTTAATTGTTTTAAAATGCTTCTGGATTGACGTGAACTGTTTTGGTGCATTTTATTTTTTATTTGCGAACATAATTTATGCATGTATTGCCTTTGACTGAGCTTTCCACGGCCCTCCTGTTCTGCGGTGTTAAAACGAATTACGAATGGAATGGCAAATGACGCCAAAAGTCAAATTGTGAGGTTTGCCGAAAAAAGGGCAATGCATTTTTTCATTGATTTTTTAACAGATATATTTGAATAGTGTATATTAAAAATCAGTATCAGTCAAAGTGAAGAATAATTAAATACATTGAATCGCTCTTTGTAATAAGCCTGGCTTTGCATAGCATGTCAATAATAAAGTTTTGTTAATTATGAACGGGATAACATGCTTACTATAAAACCGGCTTTAGTTAATACACAACAACTGGATCAACAACTGGGTTCACTTTCAGGCCTATCAAATTCCGGAAACTGCTCGAACTGTTAAGCCAGCATTTGAGTCATTTGCATCCGACACTCGCATTTATATGGGTCATCAAAATTGTTGGCTGTGTGCTTTGAGCTGATGGCTCAACAGTTGAGAGTTAAGCGAAAATCGCATGACAGTTTCACGCATCGCTATCTAAAAATTCACGGACTGCAAATTGCTTCGTATTAATCAACGTAGCCGACACAGGACCCGCACATACCTCAGGTCCTGTCCGAGGACCTCCCAAACACGCACAAAGAGGCACACTGGCCACCAAAATGTGTGATCTGTTGGCTAGAACACATCGCTTGCTCCTCTGTTGTGTGTTTTTTTGGGTGTGTTTATGTGTGTGTGTTCCTGTGGGTGTGGGTGTGGGAATGTGCGTGCCTGCTGGTGCGTAATAATTGCTTGGCCATAGGCTCAGCGTCAACCTCACAGATACACTTCCGCACACAAGCACACACACACACACCCGGACACACAGACCCACACCTTCCGCAGATAGTTCGTGTTAGTCAATCGTGTGATTAGCCACACACACACACAAGCGAGTGTTTGCACACACAAATGCATGTGTCCTGTGTCCTGTGTCCCTTTAGGCATTGCAAGTGTACAAATTTATGCGGAAATTGTTGCATATTTAAGAGGGAATGCATCTGTGGCTCTACAACAAATACTTGCTATACTGTTGCGGCTGTAGACGTGTGAAAATGTTGTTAAAGCTAATTGCGTGTAGATTTTTCTGAATGTGCAGAAAATCAACTAAAATGTTGCAGCCATAAAAATGAAACATATGAATTTTGCTTTGACTTGTTTTAATATAACTTCTTTCTGCTCTACCAGCCAAATTATTGAATACAATTTATGAACCACTTTTGTGTATATCATATTAAGTTGCGAAATGAGAGATCAATTGTCTAATACAATGAAATACAGATAATGAGAAGGAATAAGGGAAAGAGCGGGAGCAAAGTCAGGAAAATAAAAATTGAGAACACATAGAAATAAAACGATATAAAAATGACAAATAACTCAAACTCAGAGACAGATATATTATATGATATTAATTTGAATCAGAGATGGAGAGATTGGAGAGAGACCTAGAGCAAAAGAGTAAAATAAATTTTTTTAACACGTTCTTTTCATCATATATACATTTTTTTTTCCTGTATTAAGATATTAAGATGATATGCAATAGTATAAATATATATAATATTGTGAGCTAAATTTCAATTTGCCTTTTTAGGTTAAAGGTATCTCGCGAGAATTAGTTCTAATAAATTAAGAAGTGACAATTAAATCAACTAAATTCGCTACAGGGATTAACACTTTGAGTACTAATTTTCTCCGAACTCATATAATAAAAATGATTTACAATTGCATTCCTCATAGTCTTTGTCATTGAAACTGTCTGCTTTAAAGGTCTGCATTAGTTATTGATGCTCATTATTTCCATTCATTTGCTTGTTATGTTTGATTAGGAAGATCTAATTAGGCAAACACAAACTGCAATTATTGCAGTGTTGCAAGTTGATAATTGTCTTCAAGTTCTTTGTAATGCGCTTCAACTGGCTTAACCCAATTAGCCAAACTCTTGTTGCCAACACAATCCAATGGTCCGGGAAACCAAAAAAACCCTGCTGCACACTGAGCATATTCAACCGCAAAGAGCAAATTCAGTTTCAGTCCGAACAAATTGATAAATTAATGTTTGCACAAATTGAAATGCATAACTTTGTTTATGTTGTTGAGTATTTTATTTCTGTTCCCTTTGAAGTCATTTGACCGGTGCACAAAAACTTTGAGTAATTGACAAAGAAAAGCGTCGAAAGAATAATGCTCGAATTGGCTAATGTCAAGGAAAAGAATAAATTCAACTCAGTTTGTTAGACGTTGTATTACCCATAGAAAACAAAATATATACTTAAATATACATATAAGCATTCACATACACATACACATACACATACATATTTAACAAGTTGCTCTCCCTCTTGGCTGGCAACAATGCCAAACTCAACTTTTATTGGCACATTACGAAGCATCCAAAGGGGGGAACGGGTGAGTTGACTTGTGAATTGCTTTCTATAGGGTCAACTACACATCGCCACACACAGGCACACAAACACACACCAATACACTCCCAGCCTCGTAACATGGCTGCAACACCAAATACCGTCGAAATGTTAATATTAAATTGATCTTAAATTTGAAAAATGTATATGTTGCATAGTTTAAAATGTAAACTTTTAGACATTTTGCATTTAATCAAAATCTTTTTTTAGCTGTTCATCTGTCATTTTAGAAAATATTTCTTGCTAAAGTTTCGTAATGAACGCAAATTATAATTATTATTACAATTAATAATTTTCGTATTATTATTATTAATTTGATTATTATTTTCGTATTGATTATTTTGTGCACAAGGTATATCGGAGTCAAGCATTCATTTCTTTGCTACTTTGATTTGTTTATAGTTGTTGTTGTTGCTTGTTTTGCTGCATGCAACACTAGACTTGCATTCTTTTATTCATTCATTTCATTTAGTTTGAAGTTTTTGGCTTCTGTCCCCCTTTTGTCTATTCTGCTCTGTTCTCTGCTCTCTGTTCTGTGTTCTCTGTTCTACTCTTTACTCTTTAGCCTCACTTCACTCACTCATTTGCAGCTGAGGTCAGTTTGTTTGTTGCCTGCTCTCTTTATCACAACATTTACACAAACAGCAAGCAAAAAAACTGCAAAAGTGACGCTATTTTGAAACTGTGGCATTGTTACGGGTGCTCTGGATTGCAGTTGCGAAAGAAGGGAGTGTGGGGAAAAGGGTTGATTCTAATGAGGGATGATATAGTAATAGTTTGCGAGGGGGTTGGGGTCCAGTGGGAGTCGCTGGCAACTTACCCACGATTGCAGCTGTACACTCAATTGGTCACAGCGACCAAAAGCGCTACACAAGTTGGTCAAGTTAGTTTGGGTAAAATTTAGATTTATACTACGCTTTCTACAGAAAGTTGCACGTTAACTATTAAAATGTGGTTCAAAATTTATTGGTAAAGATTCGGCTAACAAAACCAAATCATGTTTATCAGTTCTTAATAAGTTGTTAGTATGTGGAAGTATCAGCCATCTACCTGCCAAGTTTGGTGACTCTATTTAATAGTGATATGTTGTTATTTGTTGTTATCTTATTTGCAATTTATTTTTATATTTAATGTCGACTGACACAAAAAAAAAATAAAAATATATATTAATTAAATTTAAAATAAAGTAAAAGTTAAATTCAGTATGTATGTTTTGTAAAAGTAAATTTAAAAAATAAAACCGCTATTTTCGATGTCTCCAAAACCTTAAGAAAAACACCCAACGATAACATCTAGCTTTAAAGGTGATGAAGAAAGTTGTTGTCATTACAGAGGAATAGACTACCTTCTACTACCTTCGATATAATTATAATTAAATAATACAAGTAAAAATGAATACCTGTAGGCATTTTCTTGGTATGCCCCATTGAAACGAACTAAAATGCTTTGCTCTCTTGCAAGTAGGTCAGCTAACAAAAAAAAAAATAAAAAAAGATTTACTTTTGCAACTTTTGTGTATAGTTCTTATTCTCATTCTTATATTTTTTTTATATTGAAGTGCCAGTCACAGTGCCGCAATGGAGGGAACAGCCATCTAATAGTCTGGTAACAACAATAACAGTCAGGACGAATATATATGTATGTATATATTTACCATGCTCAGGGCGGCATTACATGGATAGTCGAAAAAGAAACGCGCAGTAATGAGACTTGTCCATTTGTGGTAATTAATTTTAATGCTGAGCAGCGAAAACGTGGCCAACTCAGTTGACCAAACTCTGTTGGCATGTCAATGGACATGGGGTCCTCGTCAATGCTGAGCTGAGCAGCCACAGCGACAAATTGAAATTAGGAAATGGCGAACTGCCAACTTGTCTGATGATATTGGTTATTGTCCACCGTTTTTGTGATGTTCGTAATTAGTTATGGCTGTGACTTGGAACACCTGCGCACACTTTCACAACTTATCAAAAATTTAATTACAAAGCAATTAAAAAAATATATATATTGTTTTTCATAGCAGACTTTAGTCAACACAAATTGTTTGTTTATTTGTTTTGTGTCAAGATTTAATCTTCGTATCAATTTGTCGATGTGTGTGTGTTGCAGTCCATGTATAAAAAATGGTTGCCTTGCGTGCAGTTGAGTTTCCTCGGCAATGAAGGACATGAAAGCCTTTTGTTATAAATGGGGCAGGTCCATAAGGAAAAATGTCTCCCTCGTTCCGCTGCCACAACTTTTATTTTCTAGTGCGCTTGGCTGGTATTTCTTCACCCACTTTTCGAGTGGATTTATTGTTAGGTGTAGTAAATATTTTTCTTACCCATTCTCATCGTATTGCGTTTCTTTTCTCAGTCTACCCTCCATCTCCTCCTCCTCATGCTGCTGCTGCTATTTCAATTTGACTTTGGGACCAAGGTTTTGCGTGTGCCGCTATTTTCTTCTTCTTTCTTTCCTTCCTCGGAATTTCATTTTCTTGTATTTGTCTATCTGTCCGTTTGTTAGTCAGTCAGTCAGTCTGTCTGTCTGTCTGTCTGTATGTCTGCCCGTGTGTTCGTGTGTCTGGATCTGATATTTGTTTGTTTGTTGGTTTGTTTGTTAGCTTGTTTTGTTGTGTTGAGGGCGTGTTAATGGCCTAGGCGTACGAGTGCTTGACAAGTTTTGCGGTGAGTGTTTCTGCCAGAACAACAAGAAGAGGACGTCGATGGCGAAGAAGACGAGGAAATAGCTGGCGAAGCTGTGCTATTTGCAGAGATGATTAATGGCAGAATCGAGCTGGAGTAGATTCGAGTTGAGCTTCTCCCACATTGCATACCAGTGACGTTAGAGTGGTAGAGTGGAGAAGTTGGCCAACAATATGATAAAGCATCGAGCATAATCCGATTGAAAAATGTTTAGTTATCTCAATGTAGAAATACTTTTGAAAAGATATCTGCAAGTCAAAAATCAAAGAAGAATCCGAAAATAATACTAAATAGTGAGAAAGAGTAAGTGAGAGAAAGAGCAAATAGTAAGCGAGTAAATTGGAGATAAAACGAGTAAGTACATGTAAGTAAGTGTAAGAGGCAGAGAGATGGTGAGTAATTAAGAGATAAAGTGAGTAAGTAGTGAGAGAAAGAGATAAGGAGAGAGAGATTGAGAGACAGAAATAGCTATAAAGTGAGAAAAGGAGGTCGAGAAATTGAGGGCGATCAAGAGAGAGAGAGATAAAAAAGAAATGGCTTGGGCAAGTAGGTAGAGCAAGTAAAAGAGAGATAGAGAGATGAGGGAGAGAGATCGGGTAGTTGAAGGAGGCAGCTAAAGTAAAGTAAAATATTACGTTTAAGCAAGAATGAGAGTTGAAATGAAGATAATAGAATTGACACCTTGCGCTTCGGCTGCAAACAGAAAATAGACGTTTTAAAATTTAAGTAATACTTGAATAATCTTTGCAACATTTATTAATAAACTCGAATGGTTGATATAGATTATCGATTAAAAAAAAATAAATAAAAAGTTTCAATATTTACAGCGAAGCTTGTCAAGTGTTCTCTGTAGCTTTGGGACATGACATTTTGGCAGTTGCCACTTGAAATGTTGGCCCGTTTCCCAAAAGGCACGTGCCAAATACAAGAACAACAATTGTCACTTCCTCTCTCTCTTTTCCTCTCCCTCTCTCCCTCCCTCTCTCTCTCTCTCTCTACCTATGACTATTGCTCTCTCTATCGATCTCTCTTTTGGTCGCACACTCGATATCCATGTAGCATCGGCATTCAAATTTGCAACACTCTCCTGTAATCCATTCGTGGGGTCGACAGAAGTTTGTCTCGTCGTACTTGGCTGCTTATCTTCAAGCTGCCATCGACTCCAGTTGGGCACTGCCTTCCCTAACTATCCTGTGAAATATGTGCATTTTATTTCAATTTCATTTCGATTTCAATTTTTGATTTAATGACTGCAGGACATGCAAAGCAGCACGGAGTCCTGTGACTCCTTCTTCTTATTTCACTACTTCTGTTTTGTCAGCCTTTGTTATTTTCCCCATTTTTCCCATTTTACCCATTTTGCCCATTCACAAAGCAATTGATTACTCGCGCCTTTGTCTCACTATCGATGATATTTATTGACAAAGTTTTTGCCAACCAATAAATATTCGCTGCTTTTTATACATTTGTTGTGCACAACGACTTAAAGTTCATGCTGGCTTATGGGTTTACTTGATTTGTCCTCTAAATATCTCTGACATAAGTCGTGAATCGTGTGTGGAAATATTAAGGTTGTTGTACTCGTTATCTTTGAATTGCGATATTTTGTTGTCAAACACATTTGAAAAAGTCTATAAAAAAGTACAGTTAAACCTATTAATATAACACGAATACCACAGAGAAACACTGATGAGCATGACTTTATTGACTTTATCAACTATTTTATTTTAAAATGCCAAATGTTGAATAACATTTAGTAATTATATGTTTTATTGCTAAAAATTTCATGCAAATTCATACATAATATATTTATATATATGTTTGTTGGGTTTTTTTTCAAATCATGCTGCAAATGTTCGACAGTCTTGCACTTAAATACCGCCAGAAATCTTATAAATATATCATGTATTTTAATTTTTAAATAATTTAAATAAATAAATAAAAAAAATCCATATTCTTTCCTGGCCTCTTTTGGCACTAAAAGGTAAAGAAAAAATTTTATATTTATATGGACTGACTATACGCTTACATTAATATATTTGTTTACTTAAATGTCAAAGTTGAAGTCTTTTGTTGTTCACGCTAGTATTTTAAGAAGCTAGTGTTTGATATGGCAGAAGTTAAATGGCTTAAACTAACTTGCCGCTTAGCTGTTATAAAGTATTGTTCAATTAAGAGAACAATAAAGTGCGTACACTTTGGCCACGAAGCATAGCTTTATATTCAGCAGCAGCTGTGCTAACCTAACCAACTTTGCTGCACCATAAAACGGCTAAAAAGTAAAAAAACCTGGCTAACAAAAAAAGAGTTACAATGCAATGTTGTTGGGGGTCAGGCCAAATGGGAAGCCATAGGACTTAGGCAGACTGAGGCAGACTGCCGGGGACGAAAACTGCAAACCGGAAACAGTTAACAATGGCTAAGCCCTTGGCCACTTACGGCTGTTAAATGGCCTTAGGGACAGAGTCCAGCGGGGTAAAGTTTTTGTGCGGGGTGTGAATTTTATTTTTATAGCGCTGCTTACGTCATAGATACAATTAAATCGGTATATAAATGTATATATATATGTATATATATATGTGAAAAGAGAGACTGAGAGAAGGATTTGTTAGACGTTAGGGGAGCCAGGGATGCTTTTGGACAAAGTGACATTTGACCTATGCTATACGTGTCTGGTAAGTGCTGCCATCGAAAATTAATGACAAAGTAATGTCAGTCAAATTGATAGACAGGCCCACACCGACGAATAGACGTGAAAACCGAGAGGTAAACCGGCAGGCAGGCAGTCATTCGCACATGGACAAAAAGCTTTAACTTCATACCCTAACCCAAACCCAAACTTAACTCCAAAATCCAAACCTACCCCAACCCCTAGCTGCAACCAAACATACATCCATCTATCCCTTGTCATGTCAGACGCTCTGACTCTGACTCTGACTCTGTCTCGGGTTGATTGTTGCCATAGCAACTGCTTGTAAAAGTTGAGCGCAGCTTTGCCAATTGCGACTATTGTTGTTGTCTCTGTTACTGTTGTTGTTACTGTCTCTACCTTTGTTTCTGTTGCCCCACGCCAAACCCTCCCCTTTTCCTCCTTTTAAGCCAGCGTTGTTCAACCTTTGCGCATATGAAATATTTTCGCTCATTGACGTTTTGTGCCGCCTGTCGCTTTGAATAAATAACTGACGTGACGCAACAGACACATTACCCACACACACACACACACACACACACACACAAAACAGACATGTACACACACAAAAATACATGCTTAGATACAGTTACAATACAAAACCATCAACTAGCACTACACCGCTTACATATGACAGTCTTATCTACCAGCTGCCTAACTACCCAATTGACTGACTGACTGAGTGACTGACTGACTGACTGACTGACTGACTGACTAACTGACGATGCTCGGCAACAGCATCCCTACCTCAATCTCCTGGCACTTATGCAAAAAATACATACTAATTTACGTACATATATAAATACATTTATATATATATATATATATAAATATATAACCGACTCACGTCCCTCTCGATATAGACTTGACAGTCGTCTTTCTCTAGCCTCGGCAAACATATTGCACAGTGGAGCAGTGGCAAATAAACTGCAATATTTTTGTAATATCTTTACAACTTAAATTATTTATGATTGAGAGTTCCTAAATTTTAATATATAATAATAATAATAATAATAATAATGAGAGTTATATAATTGAAAGTAGTTAAGCAATCTCAGCTGCTGCCAATTAGAATATATGTTATTCACTTGGAATATCTAAGTATTGCTATTATTAACTCATTAAATTCGAACTTCGTAATGTTTAATTTTACAACTGAATTTATGATTGAGAGCTCCTTATATATTATAGTTGTTAATACTTTGAGTGCTGCCCAACTCGTTCAGAACATAATTTGTTCGCTAAATCGTTAATTTGTTCCCCTTATTAATTTTAAGAATAAAGAATGTTTAAAGTTGGTGTTTTTTTGTTAACAAATAATGTTACATTTTATAACTGTATTTCTGATTGAGGTTTTTTTACTTTAAAGCTGTAAAACTTCATCAGATTTTTTAAACATTGTTTGTTTCTTTGGTTATTCCAATCGAATTCGTTAAAATTTTAATAAATGAAAAACCTATGGAGCTGTCATAGAGATAAACGAAGTTTTTATTAGCTCTACTGACATTTTGCTGACAAAAGATTAATGTGTTCTTTTTATACTCACAACAATTCCTCCTCCGTATTTGTGCTTTTTTTTTAGCATTAATCAGATGGCATTAAGCAATAATAAATGCCCATTAACAATTAACCTTTCAGTCAAACGCATAAAAGAAATTCATAATTTTCGCACCACAGTGCACATTAACTAACTACCTACAATGACTTCCTGACATGATGACGCCGACTATGGCCTGAGCACTCCCAGCACACGCACATCCACATCCACACACACACATACAAACACACATATATATAGGCAGCTGCTCGACATTTGACGTATGTTCAAGAAATATACTTCCATGTTTTTTGTGGGTTGTAAAGAGGGTGGAAGATAGATGAGGTAGATGAGGCAAAGTGAGTTATTGAAACTGCTTCAACTCATAAATAAATAATTACCGGATTCGCATAAAATGTGCTCGTCCAATGTGCTGTTTGCTAATGTTTTTTTTCCTTTTTCATAGATGCCCTTACAACACAAAAAGAAAAAAAATAGAAAAAAAACACCTTTCTAACAACCCCAAAAAGACAACCACCTACAAAACACACGACTTCCTGTACCTACTCATTGTACACCTCTCTGTTTTACAGCCTTTATTGCACTACATTCAGTTTATCGGACATTTCATCTAGCCAGTTCATCCGTCTCTTGTGTTCTACTACTGCCTGTGCTTGTAAGCCCAATGGGTTTTTACATATTCCCAGCTAAACTGCTATAAAATGGTTTTGTCTTAAGCTTCGACTCGTTGTGTGTCTCAGTAACTGGCTAGTTGGATCATATTTCATGCAGAGCACAATTTATGTGGATTCCACTTTAGTGCGTGTGTTTTTTGCTTTGAATGTGGTCCGTTTGCCATTGATTTGCCTTTAAGATTAGCCTTTCATATGTCGGCTGTTTATTGTTCGGTGTCTCGGTCAAGAGGATCAGCATCAGATGGCCCTGTTGCCTGTTTGCTGGGCCTTAAGTTAAACAAGCTGTTAAGTCGACTTGTGGTCCATATCCATGTTGGCCATTTGTAGCTGGTCATTGAGACATTTGGCTGGTTAACTGCTCGAAAGCATATTCGTGACTGATACAATCGCTTAATGGCACTGAAGGTATTACTGAAATGCCAAACTAGTTTTCCACATTGTGTCAGTTAAGTTTTAGGGAAATATTATTATTTTTTGCACATGATTTGATATCTATTTATTTTATTTTTTTATATGTATTTTGTAATCAATATTAAGTAAATAAAAAAAATAAATTGAATATATATTAATGTTTTTACTGTTGTTTGCAATAGATTTTGAATGAAAGATTGTTGTATAAATAAATTTAAAATACTAAGTTAAGAAATAATAAGTAATATAAAAAATAAGTAAAATAAATAGAAGGTTATCACTAAACCTTAAGATTAGGCACCAACCAATCCACTAATATATTCTAAATTAAATATATATCAGATACACTAACTGTCTGTGTGAAACCTTTGTTGATTTGAAAGGTAATTAAATTACTAAAAAAAAAAAGAAAAAAACTTGAATATGTCGATATACAAATATATTGTGGATTGGGTTGTATAATGCGCAGCTTTAAAGATAACTTGTAAATAAACATATTTCATGAATATATTACGGAGAACCGTTAGAAGTCGAATACGGAAATCTGGCGTACTTTGGGCCTAAAGAGAGAGCTTTAGCACATAAATACTTGGCTAACTGTCTGCTCTTACGGTAGTCTATTTTAGTAAAACGCTTAACCCAGTTGAACCCCGATTACGTGTTGTTCGCAAAAAAAAAGGCGTGGGGCACGTGGCACACGACACGCCATTAAGCAGAGACAGAGCCAGCAGCAGCAACAGCAGCAGCAACAGCAGCAGCAACAGCAGAGGCAACAGCAACAGCAGAAGTAACAGCAGCAGAGGCACATACGGTTTGGTCCACACCCAACGCTGGCATAACCCTTGACACGCCAAGTCGTGATTGTTTTCAATGCCCGAGGGGAAGAGGGGGGAAGTCATACGTGACGCGTGTCCTAAGGTTAATGTGCTTTCGATATAAAAAGCAGTGTCCTGGCCAAAAATGCAAATTGTTAACGTGACTAACGTGATAGCCGCGTACGATGGCACATATTTTATAGACAAATATAAAAGTCATCTCAACTCAACTTGAAATGCCAATAAAACCAGGTGACATGTTTGCTCTGCATTGTTGTGTTTACCCTAGGATCACTTTACTCACATGTTCTTGTTGTTTTTGTAGGGCTTAACCCGATGAGTAAGTGCAGACATAATTCGAATATGATGCTTAAAAAGGCAAATTAAGAAGAGCTATTCCAATTTGCCACAGAATAATTAGGACATGGATTCGAAAAATATCTATATAATAATATAATAATATAATGTATGCTATAACATTTTGAACAACAGCTAAAAGAACTGTCGAAATATTTACACAATTTTAATAATAGAATATTGAGTCTTCGTAATCATTCGAGCATTACATAAAAAAAATTGAATACTGACATCAATTCAGTTTTATGCTTTGAAAAAAAACTATAGTTAAGGTTACATAAAAAGCATAAATATTTTGCTTTTTATATATCAAAATTAATTGCAACAATCATAGAAAAAATCCAAAATCATACAAATGAATTAATTTATTAATAAATGGAAACTGATGGATTACTCTGTAACAACTAGAAAGTTTGAAAATTAAATACGCAATTTTAAAGGCGGATTTGTAAAAATATAGACATTTTGTTGAATTTAATTTCAAAAAGTTAAATTAAATCTTGAATTTTAATTGTTTATTTCTGTTTTGTGTATTGCAGACGAGCTTTTGCCTGCTGCTCTCACACGCCGCTTGGGCAAAGAAACTGAATGCTAGTCAAGCGTTCGACGACACATGGAATACAGCATCCGACTTGGAAAATGAGCTGGAAGTGAGTATACCAAAATTCATAATCCAAAATCCAAAATCACAACTGGCCGCACAAAAATGTCATCCATCCTGTGAGCTTTCAATTAGTAAAACTGAACACACAAATCCCTATCCCGCATTTGCAGCAACAGAAACGTGCCAAGGGCAGCGCAATAGGATCATCGGGCACTGGCCAGTGGTCGACCTGGTCGGAATGGTCGACATGTTCGCGCACCTGCGATGGCGGCATTATGCAGCAAATGCGTCGCTGCAGCACACCGGGCAGCTGTCGCGGCGAGAGTGCCCGCTATCGTATCTGCAACATGCAGCCGTGTCCGGAGCAGCAGGACTTCCGTGCGAACCAGTGTGCCGCCTACAACGATGTCCCCTACGATGGCACCCTCTACAAATGGACACCGCACTACGATTATGTCGAACCATGTGCCCTGACATGCAGGTAAACTCGTCGCCGGCTCAGCCCTCAGCTTGCAGCTTGCAGCTTGCACCTTGCAGCTTGCACCTTGCAGCTCGCAGCTTGTTGCATACTAAATTAATGTACACACCAATGCGCATATTTTCGCCTGGCCAGCAGCTGGCTGGCTGGTTGCTTCCACAGCTGTATGTGTTCTCTGTCCGTGCATATCCACTCATTATTCACAATGGCTTCCGTTAGACCGTTGCAGCTGCCTCTCGTTACTGGTTACCCATTCTCGGCAGCAGCGTGATAATAAAAATGCTGTACGCCCTCCCTTTTTTTGCATTGCCCTATAAACTGACCACTCCATAAAAGCGGGGAGTATACATTTGTCTTAATAAGGAATAAGCCATTTTAATAGCTTTATTTACAAATATTTCAAATAAGCCAACAGTTTATGAAATAGTTTCCACTATAAAAAATGCTCTTTTGAAATAGTTTGTACAATATATAAAAGTAAACGTGGAACTTGCAGGGTATTTGTCAAGTCGATAACATATTCGCTTACAACACTTGCTAGTTTTTTTTGAGACCATTTGTATTTGCGGCTAAAATTAGTGGCAGCCGTTTCGGTTTTGTGGCTCTTGCGGCTCTCAGTTTTGTGGTTAATCCATTCGGGGTTAGATTCCATATTTCTCTTCGCTTCGCAATTTACATGCATGCGGGATTTATAAATCATTTGCTAAGCGTCAAAATTGTGCAATTTAGTTGCAAATGAAGCGCTTGGCCAAGGAGTTGGAAGTGGCAAAAAACCATAATGGTCCAACGAGTGTAGCAGGCAATGTGAATTAAGCCATTTTCAGACTAAAACGCTAGCAGGAAGTGTTAAAAGAGTAATTTAAATTGCAGTGTAAGCTTTAGTTGTGGGTTTTATCTGGTTTCCCAGATTGATCTAATATCAGAAATGACTTATGGGCAGTTCCTATGCTCCTTAGGAAGATAAAATTTCCTAAAGTTGATTTTTTTTTTCAATATAGTAAAGACATTTTTGATCGATATTTTCTTTATTTCAATATGAAATATTTAAAAAATACCTTTCGATAGCTCCAAGTCACAATTTTTCATAGTATAAAAAGCAAAAATAGCTTAAATTGGAGTCAGCGATAAACATACATAGATTAAAGAGATATAACCACACAATAAAAAATAACATTTCGTAAATTGCCATTTTTGATGTTTATGCAAATTAAGTCATTAATTAATTGATTTGAAAATACATGCAATTAATATTCTAATATCACTTTGCATACTTAAATTTTATTGTTTTTTTTTTTTTATTTTTATTAAAGGATAAATTTAACTTTAATGTAAAATTGAATTCAATTGATATATATAACAATTTTGTTACACAATATATATATATACATTATATTTATATAAATGTGTATTGACGTTAATTTTATAAGACTAATTAATTAACGATGGGATCTAAAAGTTATTCATATAATGTAAAAAAAATAATTCAATTTCTAAAGAAGAAATGGATGAACCAACTGTGATTACTAAATTTCATGATGTTTAAGCATCGCACAAAACTTATTTTTTGAGAAAAATGTCGAAAGTTTGTTAGACATTGGCAAAGGAATTAAATGAGCCATAACAATCCACCAACTGATAATGTTTGTATATTTACTTTCTGCTTCTTGCATACTTAATCAGAGGCCATCCGGCTCATCTTACGGAGGATATCTCACCGGAATCGGCTGCTGGCAATACAGAGGAACACTACGATGAGCAGAGCGTCATTGTGCAATTGTCGGCGCGGGTGCAGGATGGGACACGTTGCCGCTCCGGCAGTTTGGATATGTGCATACAGGGCAAATGTCAGGTGAGCCGAGACGTCTCTCTCTCTCTCTCTCTCTCTCTCTCTCTCTCTTCCTCTATCTATACTATAAAGACTATCGATGTAATCCGAATGTTTAGTCAACGATATGAGTGTGTGTGTGTGCTTGTGTGTGTGAGGCTGGTTAGCTTCCTTCCTTCCCGTATGTGTGTCCATGAGTAAACTGCACCACTTAGCAGTGCTCCGAAACTAAAAGATGATAAATTATGTCGATTTTGTCAGCGCAGTTGGGTAGTCTGCAGGGTTTGTAGGCTGGGCGATGTGGGTGATGGCTAAAACAAAAGGGAATGCAGTTGCCTCTGACGTTGCCGTTGCCTTAACAACTTTTACATTTGCCCCAGTGTAATACGTACTTACGTATGCATATATATGCAGATTGCATAACACAAGCTCCTTTGTATCATTATGAACGTGAGCATAAATAAATCATAATGCTGGCGCAGACCAGGGTTTCAATTCGTGCAGCTGTTAAGTTGTAGGCATATTTATCGTAATATTAGTGGAGAGCGGGAGGTGAGGAGTTATGCTGTGGAGGCTGTTGTTACTCATGCTGCGGTTTTTTTTCCTACTACTGCAGTCAAAGGCCAGCTATTGAAATGCCAATAAGGCGTGCTGCTGGCGTTTGCCTGGGTGCCACTTCACGGAATTCAACCGTCATCGCAGCACGGAAATGCGCGCTACAAAGTATGCTATGACAGAATGCAACGAGTGGGTTGCCCAAGAAGTTTCAAGAATATGGCAGACAAATAATCTGTATTGGCTAGAGATCTAAGTGTAATTGTATTTCTTAATTAACTACAATGATATATACTTTACTGAGCACTAATAAAATGTCTGAAAACGCAGCTTGAGGTAGAAAAGTTGCTAATGAATTATTTGTTATGCATATCTTTTAACGCATTAGAAGAACAATGTACTTGGGTAATATATTCGATTTCAAGATAGAGGCATATCTATATTGGATAAATAATTTTTTTAAATTAAAAAAAAATAATGTTTTAGACTTGTTTAAAGAATTTATTAAAAAACACCTGCCACATTTACGCTGTGATTTGGGTGCTATAATCTCTCTTTTCTTTATCGGTAAACGAATAAATATTCCCTGATGAAACTGTTTTGAGTACTCAGAAACGATTGCAATGGACTCTAGTCATAATAAAGACTCAATACTTCAATTTGAAACTAATTTATACTCATTTTTTTGTTGGTCTGATTAGATTTTTATTGTAATATTCCAAATTCATGCTAAAAATGTGAAAGAATTTGCATTTAAATATTCCAAAAAATCATTTAAACATTTTTTATTTTTAAATTTTGTTACTTTTGTATTTTTGTGTCGTTAGTTGACACAAAAAAAAAAAATATATATATATATATATATATAAATGTGCGCTTATAGGCAAGTTTATTAAATGATCAAATTAAAAAGTTAGTTGTTATTATTTTTCTTTTCCTTTGGGAAATTCAGGCTATGAGTTCGTATTTATATTATTTCAGTTGTAATGATTTTTATAACTTAACTTTACATAATATTTTATTGAAGTTATTGCAATATGCGTAACTTTTAAGGCACACCCTGCTCTTGCAGAGAGGAGGGAGGTTGCCGTCGACGAGCTTGGCCGACATACAAGAACAAAATTGTTAAACGAAGTTGGCGACAACAGCAGCAAACAGCAAAAAAAATTAAACAACAACACTAACAAAAGCAGCAGTAACAAAAGAACGACAAGAAATTGTGGGCGCATTAAAACTGCCAACGGTTGAGCCCTATCCACCCCCACCAACCCCTCTCCTTTCTCCCATCACTATTCTAGCAAAATCCGTCTTCTCTCTTGTCCTCTTTAGAGCTGTCCGTGGTTTGTTTGAGTTTCAGTTCAATTTGCTTCGAGTGTCTGATTGTATGTGTGCGTGTGTCTGTGTCTGTGTGTGTGTGTGTGTGTGTGTGTGTGTGTGTGTGTTGGTGTTGGGCCTTATCCGACTTTTCGCCTAGTTTCACGCCGTAGCAGTTGGTGCGCCCCGCCTTTGTAATGCCGCCAAATCGTCACCCCAATTTGTTGTAATAAACGCCAATATGTCATGTGGTGTACGTTATTTGTGTCCCCTGAAGTGGATGCTGCAGTCACCGCAGCTACTCGCACACTTGTATAAAGACATAAATAGATATACATATATATATATGTAATATGTATCTGTATCTGTTGCAAATAAATCAAATAGCAAGTTGCCAGTTTTGTGGGTTTTAATTCGGCCCGTGGGCTTATTTCTCGGTAGCGCTGTTTGTCTTGCGGTTTAGACCTAAAGTCACAACAAACACACAAAATAACAAACACATACGCACACACACACATTCACCCACATTTGAAGTACCACAACACATTTTATTCTATAACGAAGATCTTGCTTGACATGGGTTATGATCAAAACATTTGCTTTTTAGAGCACTGGATTACATTTCAAATTGCCACTTGTCATTGTGCGAATTCCAGGAATCATCCGGCGCCTTTTCTTATATTATGAAGGAACTTAAAATTGTTGTCACAATGTATTCCGGTGCTATTTGGCTTAATATTTTGCTTTAGCTAAGCTTTAAACTAGTAAGGAACTTGCCGAATTCAGCTTAAAGGCCAATGTGTCCCAATAGACTTAAAAAGGACACAATTTAAGTGTTTTCATAAACCAAGTATGTTGCCTACTAAAGTTAGTTAAATTGCTTCAATTTTACTTTAAAAAAAATCCAGAGTCTAAATTTAGGCAAATTTTATTTTTTCATTTATGTTTATTAGCTATTTGCTTTGATCGTAGTTGAAGAGCTTAACTTCTTTACAATTTGACATTAAACCGATCAGCATTAAATATTAATAGATAATA
The DNA here is from genome assembly GCA_035042365.1 of Drosophila dives. NCBI lineage: Eukaryota > Metazoa > Arthropoda > Insecta > Diptera > Drosophilidae > Drosophila > Drosophila dives. The sequence continues at coordinate 1,940,099 of JAWNLJ010000097.1, read as the reverse complement.
TTTAAGCAAACTATATTAAGTCCGCATCAGAAACGATGTAATCTTAATACTCAGTTTCAATACTATTTACCTTACAAATTATTGCTTATTTTTTAAATAAAATCATACCTTAATGCCACTTGTCTTAAACAACATTCCCATATTATCCGAGTTAAATATGCCACATTCGAAACTGTGGCATATGCCAAGAGGCATCAGCTGCATATCATTCATTGATACATACACACACACAGTTATACACACACACACACGCACAGACATGCCGCACAGATACATCATAAGTAGATTCGCCCAACTGTTTGTCTGGCTGTGCTGTGCGCCTGAACTTATGCAACGAATTCACATTGATTTCCATATTTTATTTATTACATCTGTTACAGCGTGTGTGTGTGTGTTGTTGTGTGTGAGTTGGTGTGGGTTTGTTTGCCAATAGGTTACGATATGATACCGCTAACAGTTGATTTACACTTATTTAGGTAGCATTTCTTTTATTTGTTTGAATGCTCTTGTCTAGGGTATTCTAATTTTGTGACGAAATTTGCAGAAATACTAAATATAGAATTGAAAACAAAGATATATAAATAATATATATATATATATTCCCTCAGATATAATAATATTTGTCTTTTTAAGCAATAAATTCAGAAACCTTTATTTATTTAAAGTATTGATTTTTAAAAAAGTATGAAATAAGCGTATTCTTATGAACATGATATCAATATGAGAATATAATATCATCCTTTTTTAATATTAATATTAATTTATTTTTTAAAATTTTTCTTTAATGCAATTTTTTAAACAATTTATTTTTGAATTTTTTTTTATATTAAGTTGTTTTTTAACATTAAATTAATTTAGTTTGCATAGAAACAATTTAGAAAATATTATTGGTAAAAATTTATATGGCTCTTGATTTGAAAGAGTATTTAAATTTGGTTATTCCTTGCAGCTAAGTGTTCTTTTCTGTTTGATTCTCTCATTTCAGCGCGTCGGCTGCGATTTGAAAATAGGCTCAACGAAGAAAATCGACGGGTGCGGTGTGTGCGGGGGCGATGGCAACTCCTGTTCGCAACCGCTCTATTATTGGGAGATGGCACCGATGTCGCAATGTTCCGTCACCTGCGGCGGCGGTAAGTCCTTAGTCCTTAGTCCTTAGTTCTTATGCATGTACTTATGTATTTGTGAGTCGAGTCGGGTCGAGTCCCTAGTGTAAATAAACAAGTGGAATATGTCAAGAACATTGCCACAGGCATTGGCGTGCCTCGTTGCCGTTTGTAATCTTTTTCCCCGTACGCGAAAAGCTGTCAAATTTTTGTCTGTTTTTTACATGCCCTACCCACCCAAAAAATAAGAAAAAAATAACAAAAAACTTGGGGTGTGTAAGTGTGTGTAGCAGGCAGCTATTTGTCGTGCTCATTTATTTTCATTGAATTGGAATTTGTTTCGATTGAATGTTTGCATGGCAATCGAGTGGCAGTTGTGCTGCCCTGCTTCGTGCCGTTGAAAACTGTGCGCCAAATTTCTTGGCAAATAAAAAACGCTTAAAGCTTTTCCTATGAATGTCTTTTCTTATTTGGCCACGATATAAATATATGTACCTACGTATTATGTGATTAATAGTCTCGACGAAGTAATATATTAGCAGATAAAGTTTGTCGATTAGCTGGCGACTAGCTTTCGGCATCGTCCCGAATGCGATCCAACTTTGTTGTTAGTCAGCCTAAGGTTAACCTCTGGTTGTGAGTGGGTTCATAAATTGCTTTGCATGCAGTTGAAAGCTGAAAGTCGATGTCAGAAGTTTTCGGATTCGTTTCACAAAAGTTCACAAGTGTTCCAGGTGTGTGTGCCCAACATGATGAGCAATATGAGGTAATATAACTTGGGTGTTATACTGAATGCCCCAAGTTACATGCTTCACATAAGCGTTTGGAAACGAGCACAACTACAAGAATTCTTGTAGCTGATAAGTTTTAAAAGTATTGATTTCAATCAATCAATTTGGCATATTTAAACTTACAAATCTTGAGTATCTGCATATCACCTAATATAAAAATTATAATAGATTATAGATAATAGACAAATGACCCATTATTAATAATGCATTCTGTTTATCTATGGTCAAATCAACACACACCAAAACTACTAATTAAAAACTACGCAGAGTAAACTCATTGAGTCTGCTCGACTAGCTTCATTCGAGAGAAATACACTGAGAAACTGGGTTTAAAATATATTACAAATTTATTTAAACTATTATTGGTTATTATTAAAATATATTAAAAATTATTAAAATTATTATTGGTAAGCAAATTGAATTTATAGATTTTTAAAAGATTGTAGCTTCTTTTTGCAGAATACAATTTTTATTGAATACAAATAATAGCCTGCTAAATGAAATGTGAATTGTTATTAATCTTAATAGAAAAATCGATTCAAGCTGAATTTTGAAGAAACTAATTTTTAGACACGCAAATACCGATTATATTAGCTCCGATTGGTTATGGCGTTAAACCAAAACAAATATTACCAATGCCAACACTCTCCACTCCCCACATCCACACCCCACCCGATGCCTGTCAACTTTCTGGGGACTAGAGTAGAACAAACTTTGAGGCTATACTCTCATATTTGTGTGGAGCCATGCATTTTTAATCAACTTTACGCGAGCTTTTCGGCCATTAGGCCGTCAAAAATGCCAAACGGAAATAATCGGTTTGCCGCTTGATAAATGTCAGTTTTTGGTGCATGACAAGGGGCAGGCAGTGTCAGAGGTAGGGGCAGGGGTGGTGGTAGTGCCAACAACAAGATAGCCGCTGTGGCGGAACTTGTTCATTTCCGACAATACCAGAGTACTGCGGGTTTACTTAGTCATTATCGTGGCACGTCTGTTGCAAATGGCAAAATCAATTTGTTTTTCAATTTTAATTGCGATATCGTTTAGGAACCTTCAGTTTTGTGGGTGTTGCCCCACAGGACCCCTCCCACTCCCGCCCATCGTTCGCTGGTTTAATTATGTTTCAGCGTTAGCCCGCCTCACATGTCACTTAAATGTCAAATGCATTCGCCTTGTAGTCTATCCTCGGGGACCATCGAAATTAACGTTCCAAACATCAAACTAATGTCGACTGCCCATGTCCGTGTCCATGTCTCTTGTTCTTTCTTTACTCTCCTGCAGGACACCCGTGTCCTGCCCTTGACATGAACATTAATTTTACTCACTTATTGACACATAGTTCAGTCTTTCAATTATGTCGCACTCTACATACTCATGTCGGATACCTTGCTGCACTTCCACTTAGTACATTTAGATGGCTACGTGCAACTTGGTTGCATATTCTTTCGATTCTTTTCGTTTCTCATTTATTTTTATGCTTAATGGATAACTGTCTAGTTCTACCGAATGGCAGGCACTTACTGCTCGTTTATATCTAGGCTAATTATGTGACTAGCTGTAAAACCGGAGAGCATTGTCTTGGCCAATTGGTCGTAATTTTAGTGAAGGCCCATCTAGGTTCAACACACTTAACAGAGAAGCTAGAGGCAGTTAATTGACTATAAAAGCGACACAGGATAATACTAAATCTAAATTGAGTATAGTTAAAGGTAGAATATAAAATACTTCGCTTGTAAAAATAAAAATTTTATTCTGATTTTGAGACTTTACTAAGTTAAACAGTCTTCAAAAGAAAGAAAAATTGAATGATTATCTCAAGAACTGATTATCAAAGAATTCAAGAATCAATTACTTAATTCTATAAAATCTATTAGATATAATAGTCCACTATTGTCAATTTTGTCAAAATGTTGTGGGGTGAGTTTGTTTTGGGTAACTTAATAAACCAAAATGTTTTTTTTTATAAAAGTTTAAAACTCATCTTGTCAGATTTGCTACTTTAGAAGCTTTTTAACAAGGTAAAAATGGACCAAAATTTCGTAGAAAAACAAGATAGCTCCATTGACTCGAACAGTCGTGTTGTTCATAGGGTCACAGATGTTTTCTTCATTGCCTTATAGATTTAACAAAAAAAAAATAAATATTATACGCAGTACAAAAGTAGTTTTGACTTTTACAAACTCAACACGATAATTTATGTGCATCTTGAAATATGTATTAGATCAATTAGCTAACACAATATGCATTATCTTAGTTATGGTTGGCTATTTTTTTTTGACTGCATGGCTTAATATCAATTTAATGGGCAACATTGTTAAAATTATGCGTTTTCAACCATACTCAAGAAAATCCAACATAATGATTAAAATGACAAATTAAATGCTACCTGCATATATTTCTATATCACTTTAATTTTTTTTACAACTAAAATTACTAAAATATTGATTGATTGACAACCATTTTTTAAAATACATTATACGGTTAAATTTCAATCTTTTTTGTGTTTAATTCATAATTGATACTAATTGATCACAAACTGCTCTCCATCTGCGAAATTCAGACGAGAGTCTCTTATTATTATTATTACTATCGCTGTAATTTCCATTTTGATGTCACTTAATTTAGTAAATATTAAACAAATGCCAACAGTCACGACTGCATCTAATTTTTTTCATTCATGTTGCCACGTAAATTCTACTGCATCTGGTGGCTGTCGAGTTTCTAAGAAATCTGCAGTGAGCATTAACATTTCCCCTTCAATATAAATTATCATCAATATTAATGACAGGAAGATTCCCCGTTGCTGCGCAGAGCTTGATATGGCCAACATGCTGAGTGCAGTCAGCTTTATAAATCCACTCATCGGACCCCTACGAAGCAGCACACAGTTAGCCCCCCGTTTGATCGCCTTGCCCACAGCTGTGGCAGTGCCCAAAAGCTATGCAACACATGCCACATGCCAGTATCTTAACCTGTCTCCCTCTCTCTGTCTCTCTTTCCCACTCTGTCTCTGTCTCTGTCTCTGTTTCTCATTGCCGTGAACATGAAGTCGACTTTTTGCGCTACAACAATTGACATAAATGCCAAGAGAGGATATTACCAATTGCCTTAAGCCAATTGTGTCATGAATACGCAGCAAAAGCAGCAGCAGCAGCGGCGCCAGATGACGTCTATGATGATGTTTATAGGAGCAAATAGGGGGATGGGGGTTAAACTAAGGATAAGGATAACGATGACGTTGCCTGAGCGCACACAATGAAGCTTATAAACGAAATTCAATAGCTGAAAATCGGCGTACCATCTGTGCTCCAAGGGGACTTTTTACAATCAAATCGAATGCAAGAGAAAGCGACCAGCTTCCAACTATATTTCAAACTGACAGATCGTTTTGGCATTATGCATTGTGCGACTATTTTTGCTATCAGAACCACCTCAGGCCACCTCTCCTGCGCACCTACCACTGAATGTGCAATCTCTTCCTGCTGCTTCTGTGTTTGGTCTTCCAATTTCCGGACGTGCCTCTTTATGAGACGCAACAGCAAGCTTAATTGTAAATTTCATTTGCAAACGTGTTATCCCATTGAATTGCAGAAACTTTGCTTATTTTTACGAACATTAAAAGTGTGTAAAATATAAGGAATCAGCTTTTGACAGCTATGAATCCCAAATTAAACTAGACTTAAACAGCAGTAAAAAATTAAATACAATTAGTGGAAGTAATACTAGAATTTAAAAAACGAACAAATAAATTGTTCGTCCAAGTGAGACAAAATAAATCAGTAAATCCTTTAATATTACTTTTTATTACTTAAAAAAGAACTGATAATTAATCTAGATATATGCAAGGAATTTAAAATAATTATAGTTACTATTTTAAAAAATATTCTCAAATATTCATGTGGAATAATAAATGGCTTAATAACTATATAGAAATATTGATATGTTTTTTTTATTAAATATTCTATTAAAAAAAAAAAAATTTAATTCACATATTCAATGCTACTGGAAAGTTAAAAATTTGTGGAAAGCTACTTGCGTTGGAAAATAATGAAAACATCTCTTTTAGTTTCATAAAAAAATATTTAAATATTCTGTTGTGCTAAAACTTTCCTTTTGACCATAAGAGGACGAATAAAGAAGCTCTATTCAACTTTGTGCTGCGGTTTCCGGGACTGTCCTAAGTGTCTAAGTGACATTAAAGTTGCACGACAAAACCCACCCAACTCACTAAAAGCCGTTTCAGACTATTATTGATTTTAAAATGCAATGGCAGCAACGGTTGTCTGGCTGCAAAATGCCATTTCGAGTTTTGGCCTTAACCAGTGGACTAACATTTTCTTCTTCTTTCTTTCTTTCTTTTTCTCTCTGATATTTCTTTTACGCCTTAGGTTACAAAATGTCTCGTCCTATATGCAGGAATCGTCTAACTGGCGCTGATGTCGATGAGACGCTCTGCAGCGTTGCTAATCACCCGGAGCCATCGGTGGTGCCATGTAATACACACAGCTGTCCGCCGCGGTAAGTACATCTCTGACAGTTGCCCAAACTCCATAAGCTACTCTGTCGCCTTCAATGGCCCAACCACCACACTCTCCATCCATCCCCCATCACGCCAGATTCCACCTGCCCAGCTATCAATTTAAATGGCATTGGTTATCGTGCTCACGTTTTGATTGCCTACCCCGGCTCTATTATCGCCCAGCCTATCTCTGTGTCTGTAACGGTGGAGGTTACGGAGCTTCTCTCCGTGCTCCGTCCTCTATGCTCCATGCTCCAGGCTGCTTCTCGGTTCTCTGTTGTGTTCACCCCTACCCGCTCTTTATTTATCGTTTTGTGACATTTTCCAAACCGAACCGAAAGTTTACACCAATTTTGCGAGAGTCTCGCGCCCAGCGCCTCAAATTCTAATCTCCGTTCAGTGCGGTTGTCCATTGTTGCTGTTGGTTTTCCATTTCCATTGAATACCCTGTTCACTGAGTAGAGTGTTGAAGGTGTCAGAAGTCTACAGAAAAGCGCAAAAGCAAATATTTGATATATATATATAGATATACAAATAAATCTTTGCCTCAACATAAACAATTGAAGTGCCTATTAAAGCATTATTAATTTGAATATTTAAACATAGGTTTATTTTCAAAGTAAACTACATTTAATTTTTATTAAACTTTATTCCTGCGACATAATTATTTTAATATTTTTTTTAAAATAATAAAGTCTTTCTCAGTCGCAAGAGTCAGCTTAGAATTAAAATGCATCTATGTGGTATATGGGTTTTACATAACTTATGCTAAGAAATTTTATGTTTAACTAAAAATATCTGAAACTTTTGCTTTTACATTTTCGAATATGTAAAATCGATCAACTTTATTTGATATATAGGTTTTGAATAACATTTATTATTGTTCAACTTTAAATGTGTCAAGATTATTTGTATTGAGATCTATAGGAATAAATGCGAAAATAAATTATTTTTATATAAAAACTAGATATTACAGAGAATACTCCAGTCGAGCCATGCTTAATTGCTTCGTTTTGCTCGTCCATGTTGCTCTCTGGTGTTCCGACTCTTTATTGCTGTTCGCGGCTTTGGGCCTCCTTCTCCGTCGTTTGGGACATCAATTATTGGCCGTGATTTTGGCTCTCTTGAGGTTTCTGTTTCTGGCACCGCTTACTGCAGCATTGGGGAGCTGCTAATAGGTGGTTGGGGCTCCGTGCTACTGCCAAAGATATCTGCAAGAGAGCATTGTCTGTTTGCCAGAGACTTATGATAGTTGTTAGTTATGCATGAGCCTTGCAATTGAGTTGTATAATAGCAATTGTCAGGGCTGCCAAATAGCGCAAGATAGTCCAGACAGCAAAGGATTATAAATGTAGTCTAGACATGTGAGGGGCTGGTTTAATTGAGCGTGTGATCCGTAAGATTAATTTAACTGATAGAATTCTAAACTTAAAGATGTTATAAAGTATAACATTAAATATAAGAAGGCAGATTTTCCACTCTACATCATTTGTTGTATTTAACGAACAGTTGAATTTTAATTAAAAGGACCTACTATATCTGATAATTGATATGCTTAATGTGTGTGATGGCTCTTAAAGAGAATAAATTAGGCATGTTATCTCTTTAGAATTCGATCCAACTATTGTAAAAGCATTTATTTGTAGTTTTTTAGGAACTTAAGTTAGAGTTGTTCTAAAAAATGTATGTATAAAAAAAAAACATATTTAGGAAACTTCCACATACATAATTATTATTTCTTAATACAAAGAGCAACTAAATTATCTAATTTATTTTAAATAAATAAATTAAATATTTAATAGGCAATGAATAACTGTATACGTTCAAGTTAATCAAACTGGTTATACAATGAAAATGTTTCTCTTAGATACACTGATTAGTTTGTATAGTAACTAATGTAAATTGTTTTAAATATCTCATGGCACTCTGCGGGAAGTTGTCTTCATTTACTGACAACTCAATCTTAGTTTGCCCCATTACCCCACATCACGACCTGCAAATGATTCAGCCAACTACATAATTTATCTGCATTAAGCGCGATGCACTTTAGTGTCGAACATTATATCAAATAGAGGGCGTCGACGCTTTATGCTGTTTTCTGCCCTTTTCTCTTTATTTTTAGTGTTTTTTTTTTTAACTTAACCGCAGAGGCGGTCAGCTGGCAACTTGTTTTCGAAACAATTTAGTTGAACTAATTCAACAAAAAAGAAAAAAAAAATTAAATAAAAACGCCCGCGCAAGTGGCGGTCTACTCCACTCCATGTTTTAGTTGTAGGATACTCTAACACACTTGTCCGCCTCTTCCGCAGTTGGATAACCGACGATTGGAGCACTTGCAGTCGCCTCTGTGGGCACGGTTACCGTGAACGGATGGTTGTCTGCGCCGAGGAGACCAACGGCATCAAAACGAGGGTAAGCGAAACTGAAAAGGACAAGTTGCTCTGTTGCTATGGTCAAAAAGTACTAAAATTGTGGGAATGCAAGTGGCTATTACCAAAGTGCCGCCCACACTTAAGCGCTGATAATTTTGCATGAAAAGTGGCGAGTCGACTCGACTCGACAGCAATATACACTTGCATACGAACAGAGCAGACATATCATTATATCCATGTTTCACACACTCTTCTTTTTCTATTCCATTTTTTTGTGTCTTGCCTCTGTCGGTAACAGGTTGCAGATATTATGTGCCGGACTCCGAAGCCGCCGACACAGGAGACCTGCATTATTGAGGAGTGTCCGCACTGGGAGGTGGAGGACTGGACCGGTGTAAGTACAATAACAAAAACAAAAATAACAACAACAAGAACAGTCACATTAAGTACAACAACAACTAGTGTAATAATCATGCACTTTTTGCCGGCACAACGCAGACCAAACTGAACTCAAGTCATCACATGGATGAAGACACAGACGGAGACGGAGACGAAGACCGAGACGATGACGATGACGATGACGAGAGGCCGTGTCTGGCCACCGAGTATACTTAGCTAAATGTGCAGACGGCTACTAGTTTCATATGCCCTAACAAAGAACCTGGGGTACATTAGATGACTTTACTTTCTGTGTACTTGGCATCACTTTAGGAATGAAATATTATTCTAATACATAAAACATATCAATTTTTAAATTAATTAATTTAAATTCCTGGCATTATTTTAGGCATAAACTAAAAGCTTAGAATATGAACAGATATTAGACTTAAGACCTATAATGTTTTAATTTACAAAATTTGAACGAATCTCAGGGTTGAATGAAGAATTATAGGACCAGAACGAGGTACATAAAATATAACTAGGTCGGTGTTCAGGATGGTCCCAATAATAACAAATAATAAGAGAAAGAGTTGTTCAGGGATATGGATATTATTATTATTAAGTTCGGCCTCAAAATATTATACATAAATTAACTTTTATATTGCATTCTTCAGTTAACTTCTTCACAATATAAAAATAGTGTAAAATCGAGTAGATTTCCTTAATTTTAAAAGGAAACGTCACGTATAAAGTTGCCTTAAAAATCAACGATAAAAAGTTATTTCTATATTATTTAGATAGTTAAAGTTTTGGTTGATGATTGGTAACCTCTTTTTACAATTTAACTATGCATTAGGCTGGCTCCAGATCAAGACTTTTCAAGTGAGTTAATATCAATGAAAAAATAGTACAATTAAGTAAGTAAAAAATAAATACAACTAAACAATACTTTACTAAGAGGACATTTAAGTTTCGGCGATCTAGGATCACATTTAAATACTTACATTAAAGTTGTCTGAAACCTATTTGAAATGCGAATATTTCAAGATTCTCTTGAAGAGCATTTAAGTTTCGGCGTGTTAGTTTTAACGGTGTTTTCGCTGTGGTGTTTTTTGCAATTTACTTTGCTTGGTGGCTCGTAATAAGCCGCTAGACTCAAGACTGAATGAAGCCTCTTCCCGGTTATAGCCGTTCAACTTAATCAAGTTGGCGGCGGTAGCTGCTGCTTAAGTTTGTCTGGCAGCAAGTACCTCCAAGCCCCTCCTCTCCCTCCAGCCACCTACAAAGCATTCGCTATTTAAACCCGACATTTCCGTCTTTTCGAGTCCATTTCGCTGCTGTTCATTTAAAGTGCAAGTTTATTAATGTTCGACTCTATTTCTTTATAAATGTGTGTGTGTCTGTGTGTGTGTGCATGTGTGTAGTGTAAACATAGGGGCTGGTTTAGGGGTTGTTGGACATGCCAGGGGTGTCAAGTTTATGTGTTGCTTAATTGAATTGTCTACAGTTTGGATTTTATTTGTATTCATTTTCGTTAAATGTTAGTCAACATGGTTGGCCTGTTTTTTTTTAATTTATATTTGAGATAGTAGTGCCTTCCTAGGTGGTTTCATATGTGTTTCCGATCACTCCGCTCTTTAACTTCACGTAAGCCAAAGTGACTTTTATAGCTTTTAATTCAAAGTGGATTACAATGTTTGATAATAATGAGCTGAAATTCAGCCTATTAAGAACTTTATCAACTAACAAAAAGAGAAACATGTATTAAAAGTTTGCAAATATGTATTTAATGGCTTGCATGTTAATGGCAAACAGAACGAGTATTCTGGAGAATCGAAAATAAAATACGAGTTATCGGGAGACTAGGACAAAAAAATACCCTTGCGGTTGTAAGGCAACCAGTTCTATTAAATCTGATTATGTTCAATAGAAGTTTTAATATAAAAAATTCTGATTTTAATCAGCTTTTAATTAAGCATTGGTAGTAAAATAAATCTTTAAGTTTTTAACTTTAATTAGAATGATGCCACTTATGACAAGCTAATTCTGCTTCGGAATAACTGATATCCTCCCGGCCGAATTGACTTTACATATTTATGCCAACCAAGAATATGCAAAGATAATAATAAAAGAACCATTTTTCGTATTTAATTCATAATATCAGATGGAAGGGCATTAGACCAGCTACCCAACCAGCCAGAGAGCCTATTAAAAAACACATTTAATGTTTCTTCACATTAATAAAATAAGTATGCACATCATATATGCCACAAAATTAAGCGCCATTAAAATGAGATGAAAAGTAACAAAAGGGGGCTGTGCAGCAGCGAGTAGGAGATGCATAAAAAGGGGTTGGCCAAAGGGAGGATGGAAGGGGTGTAGATAAACAATGAGTTAAGTCACTTGAAAGCATTACATTAAGTTACTTTACACAGACGCCGCATTTAACTGGCGACTGACAAAACGCAAACAATATGAAAATTTGCATTTATATGCGTGAGCGCGTGCACAAAGAACTGAACTGATGGCTAGTAGAAGGGGGAGTGCGGAACGTAGCCGCCTGACCAAAACCAGCACATGCCGTGTTGTTTCCTTCCCCTCAACAGGATGGTTTGTCGAGGGGGGGGGGGGGGGGGGGCCCAAATGGCCACTTTCACTTTGACGACAGCACTTCGTCATCAGTCGGTTTTTGTGCCAGCTCGTCAGCTTTTGTGCAAACAAATGAATTTTTATTGCGCCCTCAGTGAAACATATTGCAATAATTTATAATGCTTATGGATGTTAATGCTACCCCCACTCCCCCCTCTCTCTACACCTCTCTTGGCCTGCCTCCACAGTGCTCCGTTTCGTGCGGACAGGGCATCCAAATGCGCGGCGTGGAATGCAAATCGACGGATGGCAGCCTGAGTGCCAAATGTGATCCACTAACCAAGCCGGGTAGCATGCAGCAGTGTTCGACGGGAACTCATTGTGATGGCGGCGGTGGCGGCGGCGGATCGGGGGGCAGTCAGAATAAGGGAGGCGGCACCATCATTGTTGGCAGCAGTCGCTCCCACAATGAGGTAAGCGTTCTTTGTTTCTTTTTTCGGCAAACCCAACCCCAAAAGAACTGAATCATCTCAATTTCTTTGCATTTATAGCGCTCCGAGCGACACATGGACAGCTCGGATCTGGATGAGGACGATGATGATGATGATGAGGATGCAGATGAACAGGTTGAGGATGTGGATGACATGGAATCGGGGCAGGATACGGACGATGGCGAGGGCCTCTCTTATGCCGATCAACCACTGCGCTATGCTCATCACACCCAAAGTCGATTGCACCACGAGACGCCCGAGGAGCCGCGCACCATGCGTCTTATGAGTGGCAGCTCCAGCAAGAATCACAATAATGCCCGAACAGGAGCGAGTGGCGGCACAGATGTGCCATCACTGGATCCCAGGTGCGTCTGTTCAACATAACTAATTCAATTTATTATTAATTGTAACAATGAACATTAACTAAAATGTAAGCATCAAGTAAGTTTTCCACAGTTGAAAAGGAAAAAGATTGGGTAAATTTCCTTGAGTTGTTTGGCAGATAATTAAAACAATTTTTAATCAGCATATATTATGCATAAAGTTTTTCATAACCAGATCTATGCATAAATGCCCAGTATGAATTAGCTAAAACTTAAGGAAACATCCAACTTTTTTTGACTTAGCTCTTAAAAATGAACTTAATTTTGATAGGTTAAGGCTATCGAAAATTCGGACTTGTTGTGTCTTGAAATGTGCATTCTTCAGCGGGGGTTTTTTATTGCCTAATTCCATTCTACATTTTTCCTAAATTGATTATATATAAATTTAAATTATAATATTATAATATTATTAAATATTATTTTTTAAAGATTTAACACATTTTAATATTTTAGATAGGCCCTTATAATTTAATTTGCAAAGTGTTAAAAATGTATGTGGACTTAAACACTTTATTCGCATGTTGAGTGACAACTTTAAGGCAGAATATTTTTTTTAGAAATATTTTGTATTAACACGAAAATAATTTATTGTAAATTAATTTCGGCCAACACAATAAATCTAAAATAAAATGCATTTAAATTTTCTCGAATAACTCTGGTGGCTAACGATGGTTAAAAAGAAACACATAAGTAATATTAGTTAAATGCTTTTTTAGAATTATAATTAAAGATGTTGCATGCTACTTATTTGCCTTATTATTAAGGTTACCTCAGCCAGACTATTGTTGATCCGGCGAATGCGCTAGATGCATCCCATGCATCTGGTTGTCTAAGTGGTGAACAATCCGTCATTACTCAGACTCTGACTCAGACCTCCAGCCAGAATTCACTTGACATATTTCAACTGTAGCCCAAGCACAAGTGAAGACTCCTTTCGTCCCTTTGCCGTCTTCTCTAGCGTGTATTGCATTTCGCTTTGGAGCTTTGCTTTAGGCTTTCTTCTCATGACTTCAGCTTAAGCACTTGGCTTACAAGAACTTACAAGCAGAACAAACACATCCATTCGCACACACACTCCCACACACACTATTGCCACGTCGTCTCCTGTGTGTCCTCCTCATAATGTCCTTGAGTCGTGTCGACACCTAAAATTAAGGCTATCGACAACGACATCATCATCATCATCATCATCATCATCATCATCAAGAACACGAAACTGCTCAAGTAGATTGTAAGTACAGTAAAGTACGCCTAATGACAATTAAAGTGGTGCCATCGCTGCTTTGTTGATGTTTATTGGAAAGCGATAAAGCAGCCGCGATAAGCTGTCCAATTTACTCGTTGTGTGGAGCAGTTGTGGTTCTGCTTTTGGTAGTGAATATACACCAACACTTTAATTAGCCAATGCGATATAGCCGAGTATGGGAACAGCTAATAAAGTCGCTACCAGCTTGGATCTAGCTAAATCAAATGCTTTTAACTGTTAATTGGTATGTGGGGAATACTGAGTGTAGTATACTAAATAATAAATTACAGCTCTGACTGGTCTCTGTCCCTCTCCCCCCACCAGTCTATCTTTATCATTGATAGAGGGTATTGCAGTTTTAGTTACAGGATGTGCATTATTTTTAGTTACCAGAAGTCTTGATGAGGATAATTGGAAGAGTAGGTCTGGTTTTAAATTAAAGTTTTTCATATCTGATTGATGGAATTTTATTGGCAATGATATAAGTATGAAAGTGGATAGATTAATTATATTAATTTAACACTAATTAATATGACTCTTTCAAATTATAGCAAAGCTAAAGTGTTATAGGATATTCTGGAAAATCTTTTATTTTATCAAAGTAATTTAAAGTTGTTCAATTATAGAGATGTGATTTCTTAATGTAACAGAATATTGGCTTATATTAAAATATTTTTTTATTTAATTTAATTTAAGATTATTTAAGCTATGTCATGTAAAAGAATTTTTTTTGTTGGTTATTTATATGTGTAAGTGTGTTGTACTCAAGAAAATTAGTCAATGTAAACATGAAATGGGAGGCGTAACAAACTTAAGTACTCAATCGACTGGAGTATATATCCGTTACTAGTTAGAAATAAAACAGAAATGCTTGCCCCCAATTTTACGCAGTTTAAGTATTGTTGTAAGTCGAAAACACAGCAGAAATGACAAGCTATATCGTCTTATCAGATGTGTAATCAATATGGTAATTAATGTGAATTCGGATGTAATTGGTGTTTGGCTAATGTATATATATAAAAAAAAATGGGAAACATATTGTTCCTTTATTACCTGCCTATCCGCTAAACATTTCCAACGACATTTTTAAATGAATTTCTGATTTTATATATTTATTGCCTTTCCATTGAAGTGCCTTTTTTGAAATACTACGTACAAACCAATTTAAATTATTATTATTAATTATCTTTATGGTAATTTATTTTTGACTACCACAAAAACATACGAAGTTTTAGAAAATAAATGTATAGAAAAGGATTGCTAAAAACTCTCTGTTCTCTCATTATAAAGAAATTTGTCAGCAGACTTTTAATCATTTGGTGCGCCTATGTTGATTAACCTGAAATTATTATTTAGTCTTTTAGTTACATAAATATTGATAAATTTTGTAAATTTTATTACGCCCCACGCCTCTTTTTCAGTGTACAATAGGTCGTGCATTGACCCAAGGTCCAAACCGAGCACATCTCAAATTCATAATGGGCGGAAGTTAAAAAAATAAACTGCCTCGTTTTTTATTATGTATTTGGCTGAGAGGGCAATTTAACTTATTTGTGTATTGTGGAGTATAGAAACGATAGATAGTATCTGCTGGGCACTAAACTGAAACTATTGGCGGCCTGTCGACTGTCGCCTGCCGCCATAAAGTCGCGTCTTGATGCCGCCAAAAAACCTTGGCCTCTCTCTATGTGCCCGGCACAAGGAGATGTGAGATGCGCTGGCGAAGCGCCAGACGAACAAACAATCGAACGACAAAAAAGACAACGGCAACAACAGCAATAACAATAATAACAAACAAAACTTCCACACGTTTTGGGTTGCCACTTGGCCTACGCGGCGTATGAGAAACACTGTCAGGCGCCGGTTGCCGGTTATGAAATCAAACAGGCGACCTACTTCGAAGACCTTTCCTAAGCTGATGCTGTATCATTGGCGCCACTTTAATTCGACTGATGTTCTGTGGCTACAATTTGACTACAAATCAATAAGTGACGACAGGCAGCGAAATTTGTCAGGGGTGTGGGAGGAAGAGGAGGAGGAGAATCTGTTTGCTGTGGCATGCCCCTCCTGCTGCTGCTGAGCGGTCAGAAAACTATGTGCTGCGTGTGCCAGGCTCTTCTATTGACTGTCAATGCGGTCATAAAAACCACTCCGGCCAACAAACAACACCCCATTCTACAACACCAACATCAACAATAAAATATAGCTGTTAAATAAGTTTGATATCTCTTCCAACTGGATGAAGGCTAACTGTAAAAATACCCTGTGACTAATAATTCATGATTACTTTATATGTTGTTCGATTGTTAAGTATCTTTTATGTTTGTTATTGCTTGATTGCGGTGAATTTATCTGGATATACAAATGAATTTCTTTATTATATATAGTGTATTAGTTGCAGAGTCAGATCTACAAAAGTATTAGCTCCTTCTGAGACTATACATTTTTCACGACTTCCACGAATTCAAGCTTTTTATTATCGGGTTCATGGTTTTTATGTTTTCTTGGATACTACGTCTTCCTTGTATTACCTGTAGTGCATTATTAAACACATATCTAAAATTAAAATTTTGGGATAACATATATGTACCAGACTATAGCTGAATATATTGAAAACTGAATGCAGATTTGAGTGGAACATATATATTTGTAACTTAAATAGATAGTTATATTAAATTAAAGATTATGACAATCCATTGAGAATATATTAATAAATATGTGCCGCATTTAACAGCAATATATATATATTATCATATGGTATATGTAATTGTATTTTAAAGCATTTTAACATTTTCGCTCTAAGATAATATAATTTATTTGGATTACAATTTTTAAATATACATATTATTTGCATTCACTTAATTGTTACACATTTTGCAAGTCATTACTACCCTTTTCGGAAACTTTTATCCCTTTGGCAAATATCTGTTGGCTAGGGGTGCCGGGAAACAAGTCAAAGAGCACTGTTTTTGGGGACTCTGCCAGCGGGCGGCTTAATAAATTTGACTCGAATGCTGCGAGGCATGAAAAGAAATACAATGTGTAAAACGTGGCTGTTGACTATTGTTGCATCACATTTGTATATCTGTCTAGGGAAGCACAAGAGAGAGAGAGGGATAGAGATACATAGAGTGAGATAGAGAAGGGGTAAAGTTGCCTTATTTTATGTGCTGTGCACAGCTTTTTGTTAGCCAAACATTAAGCTCAACTTTATGGTTTTAGTTTCAATAAAACACAGCATTGCAGTCTGAGATTTAATTTGTGTTGTTTATATGTATAAATGTTTTTAATGTCTGTTGGATCATAGCTAATAGTTAAATATGATGTATATTAAATCACATTTATTTATTTAATTATCTAACATCTTATTAGGATTAAAGATTTTAATTTGAATTTGTTATTGAGCACTGCAGTCTTTACTTTATTGTTTATATTTCTGGTAGCTCAGACTTAATAGTTTAAATTCATTTTATATTAACCCATATTTAAATTTTGAATAAATAAATATCTTATTAAGATTAAATAATAATATAACTATAATTATTGTTATCGTATCTTGATTGGTAACCAAATGTTTAAAGTATCTTTATTGCTTTTTTAAACTATTTCTTAAATTATTATCTTAAATCTATTAAATTTAATACTATTTTAATCTTCCTTTTGTTTTGTCTGTAGCTTCATCAAGGATACTGATTGGTCATCCTGCAGTGTTACCTGCGGCGAGGGCATCAGACGTCGGGCTCATAAGTGTAAAATCTTTTTGGAATACTCACGGACAGTGGCCACTGTGAATGACACACTGTGCGAGGGCAACAAGCCGCATGATGAGGTTGAGCGGTGTGTGGAGGATCCCTGCATGCTGCCCTCTCATGGCTATGACGATCAGTTTCCCCGCGACTCCATCAAGGTGGGCGTCTCCGAGCCGGGCAAGACTTATGTATGGCGCGAACAGGGCTACACCTCCTGCAGTGCATCCTGTTTGGGCGGTGTCGAGGAGCTAATTATCAATTGTGTGCGGGAGGACAATGGTCGGGTTGTCTCCCCCTTCCTATGCTCGCAGGAGACCAAGCCGGAGGCGCGAGTGCGCACCTGCAACGATCGACCTTGTCCGCCGCGCTGGAACTACTCGGATTATACGCCCTGCTCGAAGAGCTGCGGCATTGGCATCAAGACGCGCGAGGTGCAGTGCATCCATGAGGTGACGCGCGGCGGTGAGAACACCATGGTGGTACCCAACAGCATGTGTCCACAACCACCGCCGGCCGATAGGCAATACTGCAATGTACTGGACTGCCCGGTGCGCTGGGAGGTGGGTGAGTGGTCAAAGTGTTCCCATACCTGCGGATATGGCATAAAGGATCGTAAAGTGGAGTGCAAACAGATAATGGCCCAGGAGCATAAGATTGAGCGACCCGAATCAATGTGTCCCAGCGTCAAGCCACCGGACAAGAAACCCTGCAATGTGAAACCATGTCCTCCCGAGGATCCCAAGCCCGTCATTCAAATCAGTAACTCGACGCACATCCAACACGATCCAAAGAAGACAAAGATTACACTGAAGGTGGGCGGAGCTGGTGTCGTTTTCTTCGGCACCCAGGTCAAAATCAAGTGTCCCGTTAAACGCTACAATCGCACCAAGATCAAGTGGAGCAAGGATCACAAGCCGCTGGTGCGTTCGCGCAAATTCAAGGTGTCCAAGAAGGGTGCACTTCGCATCCTCGATATCACGTTCCGCGATGCGGGCATCTATTCCTGTCATGCCGGACTCAGCTCCGCGGAGATTCACATTGAGGTCAAGGCGAAACCTGGACAGCAGGCCGAGGAACTGGAACGCCAGGAATCAGGTTCAACTCTCATCAGCATAATTTCCAAATTTTAACCCAACTCCTAAACTGATTCCCTGTCGCTTATCATTAGATCGCTTGGTACGTGAACGCAGCGGCACAGAGGCACTTACCTCAGCGGACATGACGTCACCAACGAGTGGTGCCACAGCGGGCGAAGCGGCAGCAGTGGGCGGCCCTGATGGCGGCCCTAATGGGTAAGTAATGACATTCACCTTGCTGACCTTTTGCCCAAAAAAATAACTCTTTTCCCCTCAACTTTGTACTTTGAGAGAGTGGAACACAAATTGGGAAAGTAGAAGAACTAATTAGAGAAAAGCGCAGGAAAAGCAGAAAAGAAAAACCTTTTTAAATGAATATGATAAATGCAGATGATTTTAAAAGTTATACAAAGTAAAGATCAGAACGCTGCACAAATGTGAGCTTGTGTTAATATTACACTGGGTTGAGTGGTATTTTTCCCAGATAAATTATGATTTTTTATGACAACTTGGCTAATATTGGGTAAAAGGTTGTAAATCTTATAAGCTGTGTCCATTGCAAAATTTATTACAGCACATAAAGCATCAACTAAATGAGTAGAAGCAAGTAACTGGTCAAATGCTTATATGGAGTAAAAGCTGACATTATACACTGGATATAATTGTTTATCGAATATCGATTAATTTCGATAGCAATAAAAACCACAATTTTCTTGGCAGAAGCGTCTTACTTACACATAACATGCATACTCACAATATTGATTAATATTACCTACTACCTACTACTACCGTTACCTACTAATGTATGTACGTGTGTATGTATGAATGTATGTATATGCACTTGCTTCTAGCCAGGCAAATAGGGATCTGTTTGCGCTTGTGAATAAATTTATGCGATGCATTTATTTTATTTTTATTATTTTTGATTGCCTCTGCTTGCTATAAGAAATGAGATTGCTTAAACACATTAAGAAAGGTTTTCATTGGGAAATTTTCTAAAATAAATAAATAATAACAGCTGGGCTACCCTGAATTGCAGTGGCGATCACTCGACTAAAGCGTTCTTATTTGTTTTTAAAAATATTTGTGTATACATCTTGATTACGTAATTTCCTATTAGATATTTATTAAAAGTAGATATTTACTAAAAGTGCATTTAAAACCAAAATAAGGACGATATGTTTCTGATACTGGTAACATATCGATATTTTTACTCTACAACTTTATTATTGGATTTAGCAAATCAGTTTGATTATGATTCAAGAGAAATAAATTTAACAATATGAAACCTAAATTATGTTTTCTCTTCTGAGTAAGGAGCGAATAACTTTAATCAGATGTAATACGCAAAAATTAGGAGGTGTTGTTTTAATCATTTTATGTTTATGTCATGTACCTTAACAGAAGGGGTTTCTTATAATAATTGCTCACTTTAGTCATTTGTAATTACAATGAAATTGATTCGCCTCCAAATTCACTTCGGTGAGTTTTTTATGTGTCGGATTTGGCTGAGTTGCTCAAATCTGAAAAGCTTAAGTAGTTTAAGATTGCACTAAGACTTGTGCATTTGTAGTTTGGTTGCCGGCAGGACTCCTTTGGCAATGACTATGACCATTTCGCCTTGTCTTGCTTATCTGTCTGTTGCTTCCCCTTGTGGCATACAATAAGCGTTTACCCCCTCGCAGTGCTTGAATGCTAAATGCTGCCTGGTCAGTTATGCGCTTGTTTCCTGTCTTGTCTTTATCTGTGCACTGTTACGCATTTCCCACTCTACGTTCCTCGTAATGGCAAACACTTGAAGCCACCTTTCGCTCCACGCCCAGTCCACTCGACACTAAGCAGTGCGTATACGTGTTATCACCTTCCAAGTGTTGCATGCCACACACCTCTGCATATATATTTGTATTTGCCTAGCACTTCAATTCTATGGGTAGGATGAGCGACAAAAAAGGGGCGGAAATAAAAACAATAGCAATAAATTCTAAGTAAATTTCATGGTTACTTAAATGTGTTTTATTTCTGCTGTGCTTACCTTTACCATCCAGCGACATTACCCTTTCCCTGTCCCTCAATAATGTGCTTAACTCAATAGTGAATGGGACTACATTCAAATTGGGAGTATTGAATCAAGAAAGAAAGCGATTTACGTGAGCGCTTACGTTTAATTCATTTAATTTAATTTAAATTACAAAAGACTCAACCTACTGATTCTCACAAATATACTTATTTTAGCATTAAAATGTTGTGTTAGTTATAATAATTATTAATACTCTAAATCAACATGATAAGAAAGTATTTTATATAAGGTTTTTAATATTTAATAGTATATATTTTATTTAAACATTTCTTATGCTTGGAAATACCATTGGTGGTTAAACATCTTAACTAATACCGTTTCAAAAATTATATAAATAAATTAATTTAAGTGTATTTTAACTTTTAAATTTTTGAGTTCTGAAATTAAATAAATAAGAATAAGAAAATAGTATCCATCCGTGCAGGAGCAAAATATTTTTCGGCACACTTCATCAGTTTCTTAATTATGAACTTTTTTTAAATACTTTAAGTGACTATAGAAAAACACCAGAAATTGAGCTCACATAATGTGTTTAAGTTGAATTTCCCAACTGTTTGGAGTATCTGAAAGCTTAATTTTAGTTTCATTCAATCATTCAATCAATCAGAACAATCGTATTATATTTTTACAGCTAAGCAAATAGCAATAAGCTTATATTTTTCATATACGCGTTTGTTTTCCGATAGGGAATCAGAACATTTGATAGTCGATTACAGTCTCTGAACTGCATTCTTCCCTATTTGTTTTGGCATCGAGTTCTCGAATGTAGTTTGTATCTGGTTGTATTTGTTTCGCCGGCTGGTAGCTGTGCAACTACTCCCCATCTAAGCTACTTGAACCTTTAAGTCTATTGAGTGGGTCCCCCCACCCCTCGTTATTCCACTAACCGTTAGTCGCCTCCCCCAAACACACACACACCTCTTCTGGTGATATATATATATATATATATATATATATTTACTTTCAGCGCGCGTGTGCGGTTTATTTTGCAATTTTGGGTTACGTGTTCGTTTTGGTTACAGCCACAGCTTAAAAATGCCAAAAATTGCAAGTGTGTGTGTATTGGACATACGCACGAGCTGCTTAATGGTTAAAAGCAAACAGCCAACAGCAAAATGCATTTTGGCCAAAGCCACAAGCTCACACACACCAGCACACACCGACGCACACCGACGCACACCGACGCACACCGACACACACTAGCACACACACTTGTACACACACTCAATCGAGAGAGTGGCATTTTGGGTTTACAAATGCATCATCAATATGTTTTGCAAAGTGTTGCAAAACTTTCGGGGGAGGCTGTTGAAATGAGCAGCATATATGCCCCTATATATACATAAATTTATATGCTATTGAAATGTGGCACCAGGGCATGGTGAGGGGAGGCGGTGCAATATTTGATCGCATTTTGAATGTTTGCTCAAGTAATATATTTGGTGAGGCTCACGTGGTGGCAAATTTTCGTCCACAAATTTTTGTGTCAGCAACGAAATGTGCAAATAGTAATTGTTAGGTGGGGGTCGGAGAGGGCAGGAGAGGATAGGAGATTCGATGCAAATTTGTTCTTCTGTTTCTTTGAAGGATATTTTGTGTTTTTAGGCTACATTTAATGCTTTTCTGGTATTGTTTATTATTCAATGTTTATTATTATTTTCTGTTCAGCGCACTTGCGAAATAATATTTGTTTAAGCAGAGGAAGGTGGAGATTGGGGAATACAGTGTGCGTGTGTGTGTGTGTCAAAAATAACTGTTTTTCGAGTCCCAGAAATATGTAAATGTTGATAATTGATTTTTAGTAGAATACATTTTTAAAAAAAATAAAATATAATTTTACTTGAGCTAGATATATACAAACAATTTTTAAATTATGCATGCTAAAGCTTCACAAATATCAATTGCACAAAGAGCAATCAAATTGAAATAACAAATATAAACAAAATAAAACTCAGCTGCTCAACTTTAAGATACACTCGACTTAATCAATGTCTGTAGGCATATTTAAAAATATAAAAGTAGGAATGCTCTAGTCGAGTGTGCTGAACTAAGGTGTACCCTGAACCCAGTCGTAATTTTAGTTTTATTGGCCATTTTACCTATAAATTGTCGCATATTTATAAATACTAAAATAGCTTACGGATGCTGATGACACGAGAATATATTTTCGACTAGAACTTGGAAGATTCTTAATCGATTTTGAAATGTTGGCAGTTGGGCAATGATATGCATATGCTTATTGTGTAATTATTATTATAATAATTATATATAATTATTTAGATTTTCCCATTAAAATTGTGTTATTTATTGCAACCGGAAATCGAAATATTTCCATGTTAGAGAATCGGAAGAAGTTATCGAGAAAATTTAGCAAACTTGATTCGTATATACGAAAACCTATATTCCAAATAATATAGTATCTCTCTATTATGTTTTGTGAGATCTACGTGTTAATACAGAAATACTGACAGACTGACAGAAGAACGGACGAGCATCGACTAGGCTGTTGATCCTGACCAAGAATGTGCTTTCTCCTGCTTGTTATTTGAACAAGACCATTATTCCCCTTTTAGCCATTTTTCGCATTTTTAATGGGTCCAGGGTATAATCAGATTGCATACTTGCAATAAAAGGGAATGAAATTTGAGAGCTACTGGGCCTATTTAAAATTCTGGCTTTTCTACTCGGATATGAACTTATATTTCCATCATCACACACAATGGAAATCATTTTTGCAGAGTAAAATATGCAAAGTAGTCTAAGGAGTTCACAACAAAGCAGAAATAAGGAACTGACAATGGGGGTAACTGGAGCCAAAATGCCACTCGAAGTGCTATTCAGAGCAGTTGGAGCACGTGGCTTAGAAAATTTAAAAGTCCTGTGCATTTGACATTTTGCAGTCATCCAAGCAGCAATGGCAACAACAACTGCAACAAGCCAAAAAAATAAATAAAATAAAATAAACAAGTGCAACAAATCCAAACAACAAGTTTTGGTATTAAGTGTTAGCATGCTATCTGTTTGTGAAGTATTTTGAAGTGGTTTTATTCCTTTGACTTTGGTATTAATTTTGTTGTCTTGTTTGCATTTTGCAGGTCGCAGCAGCAATCTTCAACACGCCGCAGACAGAACCAGTCGGAAAGGATGCAGAATGGCAGGGAACGCAATCGACGCCCCAAATCGGATGGAATGCAGCATGCGGATAGCAGCATTATGGAAGATGAGGTAAATAATCAAATATATGCATACATCTATCGGGCTGACGACTTATGATGATTATGTCGTCCTTGTATCGCTATAGCATAAGTACAAACACAACCACAAAGAGACAAACAACAAACATGTTTCATGTCCAGAATGCTACACTGACACACAATGCTTACAATGCCTTTGGGGCTTAACTTGTCGCCTTATTTTGGTCTGCTGCATCATATTCTTTTCTGTCGACAGTCCACATCGTAATTTGATAGTTTTTCTACTTTACTCTGATATATCAACTATACAAATGTCACCAGATTACTCTATGTGTATATACGCGTTTATACTACAACTGCATTGTGTCTGTTGGCATTTCAGATTTTGTGGCGGCAACATTTTTTTCACAGTTTACTACTCGAGTCTCCAAACATATATACGTATACATAATGCGCTTTCAAATGAAATTACGTATACGTTACGTTTGCTAGCAAAAAACAGGGCAGAGTATTGCAGCATTGAGCTGGGCCCGGTAAAGGAAAGCCAACAGAATTTTACAGTGCCGTTCCACAACAAAACGATAGGCAAAGGGAAAGAGGTGTGGCAAGTGTGTCCTGCTTTTCCATTGATGGGAAACAGGATGCTCAGCAAGGTGCCCGGTACAAAAGCAGCTCCGTTAAGCTTGACTAGCTCACACAAATCTGGAGTAAAATTGTTTGTCTTTTCTCGTTTGTTGAGCGAACTCAGGTCAAGCTGTATAAACAGTAATATTAGCGTAAATGCTTGGATTGAGTTCCATTGTTGTCGAAATTGCGTTATAATATTTTTTTTATTATTTTTTCGTTTTGGCTCTACATCAAACTGAAAATTGTTCTAATAGCAAAGAAGATTTCAAGCCAAATACTGCATAAGTTGTAAAGGATGCAAAGAAATGTCAGAAAATGAGATTTTTGTTTACAACCATAAGTTCGAAACTCGATAAGCATTTAAGTGCTTGAACATTCCTAGCCAGAAATAGATTCGAAATTTGCTTTGCGACATAAAAGGGTTTTTTTTAAAGGTGCTATCTACTCATTTTTAACAAAATATTTATGTTAATGGTACTAATTTGCAAGTTATACAAAATTCCTTTGAAATGTAATTAAATTTAATGCTATTGAAAAATATAATTTTTAGAATTACGATGAAATGTTAATAATAATATTACACTGTTCAATTTAAATTCATTCAAGAGAATTTATTTTTAATTGTTTTTAAATGTTGATTAATATTAGCTTACGTAAAAAATTGATAAAGCAGGAAATTCATTCAATTTAATTAAATTATTTTTTAAATAAAATTAATTAAAATGTTGTAAAAATTATTGATAAGATTTAATTGCAAAATTGGTCCAACATTTTTTTTCACGGATTAGATGAAATTCCAAAAAACTGCAATAGTAATAAGTTATTTATTAATTTAAAGGTAAATAATAATAATAATAATTGGGAACAAAACAATTAGTTTGATTAGTAATTTAACTCCGAACATAACATCTAGCATAACAGAACGATAGTTAGGGAATATTTATTTTTATAAATTGGAAAACATTCACATATTTAATTCAATGATAATCTGGAAAACCAATATACGAGTACCAAAGCGAAGCATTATTATTTTTTGAATATTTCAGAAAATTTCGATTATGATAACAACACTTCACATCTTCAACATTAAAAATACCAACAAATATTTATCCACACCTACATTTAACTTTATACGACACACATAAGTTTTGTAAGAAAAACCATTATTAATAAATACTTTGCCACATTTTTCTCTCTTCCTCCACCAAATGCCAACAAAAATCTTTATCGATGCGATTGCGAATTGTGTGTCATCAATAAAAAATATTGCATGCCACACAAATATGGATTTATATTTATATACATATATATATATATTTATATATATTTATATATATGTATAGCATTCCCAATTAGTGCAGTCCCAGGACAGAATTCCACAGCCAGCGAGCGCCAGCAGCGGCAGCAGTCGCACCAAAACTCTTCTGGCCATGCCCTATTTCGAGGCGTTGCTGAGCAACCTACAGGTGAGGAGGCATCCTTTGCATTGGATTGCATTGGTTTTGTTTCTTTTCGTTTGGTTCGTTTCGTTCAATTTTTTTTGTTTTTCGTTTTTCGATTTGTTCTTGTTGTGCGCATTCATTACTACATTTTGAGATGGTTTTTGATTTAAATGCATTCATTTTCTCGCTTCTTCTTCGCACGTGAAACTCTTTCGCTTTGCCAACCAGACCATATATCGTGTAGTAATTTTGTAATTGTAATTGTTACCCCTGGTAGGCCGATTGTCGTGGTGCATGTATGTAATTAGTGGACTTCAAATTGGGAAGTTGGTCTAGTGGGATTTTGTGTGCCTGTGTGTGTGAGTGTGTGTATGGGTGTGGGTGTGTGCCATGCAAATTGCCAAAGTTCTGCATATAAATTTACAGGCTGCGCATATTTGTCTTTGACCTGATTGGAACTTGGGCCCAGCAGCTCGGCCAGCAAATTTGTCAACGAGCAAAGAACACACAAATACACCTACAAGACAAACATACATACATACATACATCCATCCATCCAGCTTAAATTGGCAACAAATTTGCGGGAATTTGTATTGGGTTGCTGCAACAGTATTATTATCTGGTATTATCTTTTAATTTTGCATGTGCATTGTCTTTCAATATTATTGTTTACACAACGCAGTTTCATTTGTTTCTGATTGAAACTGTTGCAATTAATTGAATGTAAAATGTGCAATCTGATAGTATTAACACTTAATGGTCTTTTGGCTGGTTATTTATTTAAATAAAAGCGCAGAAACTGTTGCAATTCCCAACGAACTTAAGCTGCTTAAGCTCAGCAACAGTAATCAAATTAGTTTTCAAGACTTATGAAATTTAATTATGCTTTTTGTGTTTAGTACGGAAACCTGATTTGGTATTGGTTCTGATTCATGCTTGTTGCTTAGTTTTCTTGGCAGTTTTTCTTTCTCTGCATGTTTTCGGTACTCTTGGTTTAGCGCTTTGTTGCATGGAAAATTATGATGGTTTCAATTTCACTTCAATTTTATTTCTCAAACACACATTTTTATTCTTTCTTTTCCTACCTATGAATACATACACCGAAACAAAAAATGAATTTTTGTTTCGTGCTCGCTTTTTGGGGGCGGGGCGATGTTGCGATGCTTAATGTCAAACAAACCCTCACATACAAATATAAACAACAACACAACGATACAAAAAAAATTAAAAAAAAAAAAACAATTTTAAAACAACAACAACTACAACAATGGAAACACAAAAACAATTGTTTTCTGATTACTGATATGCAATGTAGGTAAAATATTCAATATTTCTGTATACAACCAGCTATATGCCTTCCATTTCATTTTTTATTCACCTCTCTCAAATAAAAACATATATATATGTATATATTTATAAGCATACTGTAAACAGCGCGCAAACAGTTGCAGTCTCCATAAAATACAAATTTTAAAAATTTCCATTCGTTTAATTACCGAATTTTGCATTCAATTTTCAATTGGCCAACGAGCTCCTGGAACACTCGAGGCGAACTTTTTGCGCGCATTTCGCCGCCATCGCGAAACTATTTGCAATCAAAGACATTTTTCGATGACTTTTGTTTGCATTTTGTGCATTTTGTAGAAATAAGCAAACAATTGGCTTAATGGGCTGCAAAAAACAAGCAAAGAATGAAATGAAACCAAAGCACAAAAGAGCAAAAGGCAAATACTAAAAGTCAAACTAAAGCAAGTGCATGCATGCCCAATGCAAAATTATTATTATTATTATTGCATTAAGTGCAAAGAGAAAATTAAGCATAATATGGATTTAAATGATTTATTTAACAGAATAATATGATTCCAAATTAGCATGAAGTTTTGCAAGCTAAGCTACTCAACTAAATAAACGCAAATTTGACAATTGCATAAAAGTGAAATGTAACTGTGACAAATACTAATCTTGGTTGTATTTAAAATACTTTGAATGGATCTTTTAAACAAATTTGAGGATTGATATAGATATTTTTAATAATATTTAATACCCTTCGAAATACTTCCTAGAATTGAAATTGAAATAAAAAAAGGCCTGAGAGTAAAAAATATTTCTCAAATAATTATATTTATAATACACAATATACTAAAAAGAATAACGGAACGAAAAAACGTCAGATAAAAAAAACAGAAGCCCTAAATTAAATCATAATTTATATGTATGCATATTATGCATTCTTTTTGGTCTACCAAAATAAACGACATTTTAATTTCATTATATTTATCTACACACACATGAAAATATTTAATATGTATATATGTACACGTTTTTTTATGGACATGACACAAAAACCAGATGAAATTCACGTAAATCTGTTGATAAAATATATGTAAACAATATGTTCGCGTCCTCAAAAAAAAAACATAACATATTTTAAATCTGCTAGCTGAGATTGTCGCGACTATGATATGCCCTGAAAAAACAATTCTAAAAAAGGTGTCAATCTGTAAATATTTGAAAGTAATGAAGGGGTGTAAAAGTAAAGTGATTTTAAATATATACATAATCAATTGAAATTGAAAATGTATGTGAATAAAGTGAATAAGTAATATCGGCTATCAAATATATAAAATTAGATGTTTCCCTACTCAATTTTATTTTCATTCTTTTTATAAGCTATTTTAATTGTTTAAAAAATTAGTTTTCAATTGCATGTGAATTGAAACCTTATTCAAAGGCATGCCATAATATTAGTCAATGCAACTGCAACAAATACAATTTTATAAAGTATATGTGAAATGCTTAATAACTTATTCACTTATGCATTTCTGAAAGTTTTTAATGAGCTCTTCTCGCTGCCATTGAATGACAGCAGCAGCAAAAGCAGCAAATGCAAAAACAGCTCATTTTTTGTTGGTATGCTGGTTGAGTAAGTGCCACGCCCTCAACTTCAAGCGTTTCCTCTATGTGTGCTTGTGAGTGCTTGTGTTTATATGTGTGTGTGTGTGCGCAAGCCAACAAACAATTAGCAACAATTTTTTTTTACCACAAACTTAATTTATTAATTGAAAAGTTTGCTGGCCGCGCGCGAGCTCGTTGCAATTTGTATTTTACCTTTTGCATTTTCCCCACCAGCTCATAAAAGTTATACCTTAAATGTATATTATATACACAAAGTCAAACAGATTTTTGGCGTAGGAAATTAGCTTTCAGTCAACGCTGTCGACGGCAATGCCCAAAAGTTGCCTTTTCCACCAGACGGCCAAGTTGATGCTCTGTGTGTGAGTGTGTGTGCGTGGGTGTGTGTGTAGAAATGCGTGTGCAATTTAGTATCGTGGATTTTGACTAGGAAAACCTATACAGAAACAGCAGCAGGTTAATAATAGAAACCACCCAGATTTAAGCAGAGAAGCTTCTATGCAGCAACTGCTTAATAACGAAATACGAAATTTTCAGCAGGCCAATTTAATATATCCCTTATGATGCCAAATGCAGATTTGGCAAAAATAATTTATGATGCACAGCCAGGCGCAACGCAGGACTAAGCCCCACCCAGCTTATGGCTGACACTTGCAACTCCTGCCTCCCTCCAGGAAACAGATGGCACATTTATCAAAGCTAGTTACCGTTAAATTGTAAGCCACATTAGAACGCAG
The DNA here is from genome assembly GCA_035042365.1 of Drosophila dives. Classification (NCBI taxonomy): domain Eukaryota; kingdom Metazoa; phylum Arthropoda; class Insecta; order Diptera; family Drosophilidae; genus Drosophila; species Drosophila dives. The sequence goes on along the minus strand of JAWNLJ010000097.1, from coordinate 1,910,409 downwards.
CCGACCACCTAAACAGATACTTAAATATCTCGCAAATGTGATTTTTATCTAATTATAAAAACTATTTGTTAATGCTGCACATTTTACGGTTGGCAAACAGAATACGCGAACCACAAAAACTAAATATATATACATATATATATATATATATATAAACTAAACTAAATACATATATATATATATATATATATATATATATGTAAACTAAATATATATATATATATATATATATATACGAGGGTGGTCTGAAAAGTTTCCGACCTAATGAAGATAAAAGACATTTTTCAGATGTTTTATTTTTTATTTTACAAAATAGTCTCCTTGTAATTCCACACACTTCTCCCAGCGATGCTCCCATCTCTGTAAACCGTCCAAATAGTACTCGGCGTTTTTCTCTGCAAAATAATTGTTCACAAAGGTGATTGCCTCTTCATTTGACGAAAATCTCTGTCCTCTAAGCGCAATTTTCAGATGAGGGAACAAAAAGAAGTCGCTTGGGTCTAGATCTGGTGAGTAAGGCGGATGGTCCAGCAGTTCAAACCGTAATTCGTGGATTTTGGCCATGGCAACTGCTGAGGTGTGAGGTGTGTTTTTGGTGTAACGTGAGCAAACGGGGCAGCCAACGAGCGGACATCTTTCCCATGCCTAAATGTTGATATGTTGATGTAATATGTGACAAACACGTTCCTTAGACATCTTCATAACCTCTGCTATCTCTCCCACTTTAATTCTAGCATCGTCTAGCACCATTTAGTGAACTTTGACGACGTTTTCGTCGATTGTTGCAGTTTTTGGACGTCCCGAACGTTCATCGTCTTCCAAGCTCTTACGGCCACGTTTAAATTCAGCTGCCCAAAATTTCACTGCGGTAAATGATGTTGCAGAGAATCCAACTCATCTTTCATTTGCGTAGGGGTATTGCCTTTCAAAAACAAATATTTTATGACAGCTCGATACTCGATTTTGTCCATTTTCACAAAAACACTCACATCAACTCACTCAAATGACTGTTACATAAGAACTCCGCGTCCAAAATGGCTGAAACTTTGGTGAGTAACTGTCAACAGATGAACAATGAAATTTACTTGCTTTTATGAACGAGTGCTGCCATTTTCAGGTTGAGGTCGGAAACTTGTCAGACCACCCTCGTATATAGTTCGGACATCTTTTAGCTGCCGCATTTGAGCCACGTATGTGTGTTAGGCACAATGATAACGTCCTTTTTATAAATTGGTTTGAGGGCTTGTGGGGCGCATTGATTAACTCTTTGCGGCTTTCCGCTCGACTGCTTACAATTATAATCAGTTTGTATTATTATTAAAAATGTAATTTATTTGCAATTGATTAAGTTGGCTTTTCGTCGCACTGTGGGAATATATTAAAAATAAGAAAATAAAAGTTGTTAAATAAATAGTTTCCATAACTATAATATCATACTAATAATAAAGATATATATATATATATATATATCTATATTTTAGTTACAAAAAGATAATGCGCAACACTGGTTACATTTACAAATTCCCGATAAAAACAAGCGCTGCGCCACAGTGCAATCAAAAATATGTCCATGCCACTCAAGCGTACTGAGGTATGGCAAATATTTTAGACAATTGTTAATAGTTTAGAATAAATTTTCCAAATATTGTTATCATGTTTAAATTTCGAGTGCATAATTCAAAGATAATAATTGCATAATTGTTAAACGGAATTTTAAATAATTTAGTCAAAATATAATAAAAGAATTATTTCAAGTGAGAAATTAATACAAAAAGTATTTTCCACAATTGCTCTGAAATTTATAAATTGTAAAATAAAAAGAATCCGTTAATAGAGAGCTATATAAATTATATTCATAATGCGACAACTAAACATCCCTTTATATTGTTGGTATATAAATCGGATTATACTGCTCCTATTTTAGTAATGAGAATTGCTCTCAATTTTCCTTAAGACCTTGTATGAACTTCCTTTCGTCCTTTTTTATGGCCCAGAGGCACTTCAAGTTCGTCGCAAAGTGTGTCTTATGCAACTTTCAATTCATGAGCCTTCTGGGCTTAATCCAATTAAATGCAAATTAAATGGATCTATTCTTGTATCATTCGTCAGCTATTGCAATGTTCTTCTGGCTTCTGCTAAATGCCATTCAATAATTTGCATTAAGAGCTTACTTGGCTTACTATCTCTCGAGCTCCAATTCGATTTATAGAAGAAGGCAGAAGAAATCTGCGATGCATTGTTGACACACTGTTCTCATTAGCAGAAAGTTTGTCTTTTAGCTGAATCACGACATTGAATGGCGATTGGCTTTTATACAGATGTGTAGCTGGTAGCCAGGCTAATGCATTTCGGCCATTATGCATGCCAATTAGCCAAGATGAACCACAGCCCGTTCAGGCAATGTAATTTATGGCTCACATTTTCGCCTATTAATTATGCAACTCACTTTTCTGCGTAGGTTCCACAAATCTGACAAATTTATATAGCTTGCACCAAACATCGCAGCGCTAGAGGCGCATTAATAAATTTCCACAGACGTTGCAAAAACATAGCTGCAGCTACCCCTGGCTCCATTCAATTTCTAGTGCTATTCATCAGGCGGCGGGCAAAATGATTTTAAGAAGCGAACTGCAAAATGTTTGCGCAATTTTGCTGCCCTTTTAATTTTGATTGCAACTATTTATTAATGCCCCGCTCGCAGGATGTTGGCAGGCTCACAGGATAACCAGGCCCCGGGGCGGTTTTATGGTTCTGGTTCTCTGACTCTGCGCTCCATTTAAACTGCTTGCAAATTGCAGCATTCCTTGTATATGTTGAATGCAACATTTAAGCGCAAATTAAATTCAGTTGAATAAAATAATAAAAAAAAAATGTTTCACATTTCACGAGATGGCTTTCATATCCTATACAATCTGTACATAAGGTATAATATTTATGTAATAGACTGAAGTGAAATATATTTATATATATCTTTAAACCTACAGAATAAGTTTATCCCAAAAGCTGTACCCAGAACATTTCCACGTAGGGTATCTGTTAGTCAAACCACTCTGAAATCAGTAGAATATCATTTGTAACTGTTTTTTTAATGGCTGATTGTTGGCTTATGCCTTTTTGGTTACCTGGTTGTCAGAGGCACTGCTTGGATCGCATTTCAGGCGTGAGAATTTAACGATGTGCGTGCCTCAAAATGCCCCTTTTAAGTGATTGCTGAAAATATATAAATATTCTCCTTCGCATGCTAATGAGTACAGCTTAAGTTAACTAAAAGGCAATCCAGTTAAAATGTACTAATTATTGCATACTGATTAAAAAAAACCATTTTTTAATATCTCTGAATAAATTTTAGTTGACACAAATATTTAATGGAGTCACACAGTCAGGCTTTTATTCTATTTTTATATTTTATATTTTTTAATAAAAGTATGTTACGAAAAGGCATAAAGTGTTTCTCTCAAAGCATAAGTCATATCTTATGCTGATTTTTAATTATTTATATATATATATATATATATATATATATATATGTATATATATATACATTATATTATAGTTTGCTTATACGAATATCTGTCTAAGTCTTATTAGCATTATGCAACATTTTATTGGAATGCATTTAATTACTTAATAAATGCAATTAAGCTCTAAAAAAAAATAATCACAAGTAATTATGATGACTTAGTATAAGTTTAACATTTTCTTTTCTCATAACGATAAACCTATAAAAATATCAATCAATTCAATTAACGCTAGCAGGCTTTGAATATTTATGTTCAGTGCATTTAAAGGATTGATTTTATCAAAAAGCCTCTTTTAGGATGCTAATGACGACTTTTACATTAGCCTCCTAAGATTGCATCGAACAAAAGTTTCGCCTAAAAGCGCAACTGAAAGGAAGGGAAGGAAAGGGAAGGAAAGGGGGGTTGCAGCTGTAAATGCTTGCCAACAATTTTGCTTACTGCTTCAACTATAGTACATATTGACAGGGGGCTCACTAGCAACAACAACAGCAGCAGCAGCAGCAGCAGCATCAGAAACAACAGCAACTACAACCAAGAGCAATAACAAGAGCAACACAAGAACAATGCCAATGCCAGCGATTGCAATTGCGATTGCGGTGACAATAAAAGGCTATGGAGGCGTTGTCGTTAGTGTCGAGCTACAAATGACAACGGCACACACACTTACACACTTACACACTTACACACACACACAGGCATGCATATGCAGCAGTTTCACATAAAAGCACAGCAGATGCAACTGCAACGGCAAACAAGAACAACAACAACAAAACAACAACAACAACAAGAACAAGGACAAACACTGAACCGTATTTGTCGGTTTCAAGTACCACTTGGGAAATCATCTTTTTTGGCTGGCTCCCATCGACCCCATCGTTCGGGCCGTAAATGAAAACCACCAACGATGACGACGATGGCGATGATGATGATACTTACAGTGAGACAATGCTAGTTTTAGTGGGATGGTGTTGTGATAGTTTGGCAAAAGTCAAAAATCAAATGCGTTGCATATGCACTAGAAAATTGTTGATCCCAAAAATCCATTTGGTAGTCAAATTTTTGCACAGCACTATGGCAAGGGGTTGAGTACGCAGACGGGTGAGTCGCGTCATGGGTTCACAGATTGGTACTGAGTTCAAAAGTTAATCGGATTTCACAGAACGCAGTCAGTCAACGTGAAGCAATTGATGAGGCCAATTCGAGTGTACATGCATCAAGAGCAGCGTCAGTGTTGTCCATCATCACTTCCCCGTCCCAACTTTAGATAATGTGAAAAGTGTGATTTTTGACAACAATCAGCATCGGAAGTGACTTTTTATTTGCTTTATTTATTTATCCAAAGGCTGAATGATTGATAACTACAAACTATTACGCAAGTCGGAAAAGATTTAAAAAAATATATATTATATAAATAAAAAGTGAAATAATATAAAACAAATTGTTCGCAATATTAAGCTGTTAATTGATTAAACCACTTCCAAATCGAATTTAATTTAATTCTTTTATATTGGAGTGTCTGAAATGGTGATTGAGGTCGCATTAATCAATGGCATGATTACAAGCCAAAAATATAAATAATTTTAATATCTTAATGGGGGCCTTAAAAATAAACTCTCAATAATCTGTACAAATTAATAAGAAACAAACAAAAAACATCGGAATAAACTTTGTTTTAAGTGACAATAAATTTGCTATAATCAACAATAATTTTAATTTCATAAGGGGTTTCTGATATTTAAAAATTTATTTGGTTGTAATTTGATATACGTATAGCATTTGATATCTGAGGCAAATTGACTCCAAGCACGAAAAACTGCGACTTAAATACTAAAGAAATACAACTTATTTAATTATTTGTTCTTTTAGATCGTGTAAACTTAAATATGATCAAAGAAACATGGAAGATATGCAAAAAAAATAATAAAATTTAAAGGCATACATTCCACTTCAGAGAAATACAATGAATGCTTAAAAAAATTTAATAATATTTGGATGTAATATTAATTGCATTACATAATACAAAATTTAGAAATTAAATAAATATAATATCGGGATAAATATATATTTAAAAATTGTGCAAGTTTTTTCAGTTGTATTTTATTTTTATATAGTTCAGATTTCTTATTATAACGTTATGTTTTGAGACTAGTTATATACTGACATCACTGAAACACACGCACACACACAAAAATGCACTCATAGAATTTGCACCGTATGAAAGCGGAAACGGAAACGTGTTGACGGCCGTGCAAATTTACCGTAGCATAGCACAGACCAACATGGCGCTCAATTAATGCCGCCTTTTGTGAGTTGCCTGGTGCCAGGTGACTGCTGCCTGCTGCATGCTGTATGCTGCATGCAATATGCCGCATGCAGGCTACATATAGCAAACTTTTGTCTAAAATTTAAGCTAACATACGTAACCCGAACTTGATGATTGCTCCACTCCCTGCAGTTACTCTGGCCACTGCAGCGCTTCAAGGACTCGCGCGGACAACATCTGCTGCAACGTGAGGCGCTCAATTATGGTCTCGATTTGGAACCTCAACAGCGCTACGAACAGGATGAGCCGGTCCTCTTACCCTCCCCGTCACCGTCCCCATCTCCATCCCCATCAGCGGCTCGTGTGCTAACCAAAGAGATGCACACCGAGGCGGGTCGAGTGGAACTGGCCATGCCCAGCCAGAAGAGCAGAGAGCCGCCCCAAACGGAGGATGTGCCGCCGCATATGCCACACGCTCGCTGGGAAACGGCAACAGCAATCGCAATGGCCCCACCAACCCACACAAACAGCAAAAACCACCACAAGGGGAGCAGCAACGAAGAGGGGGAGTCGGAGAGTGGCCACTATGTCTACAAATGGGAAGTGGGCGATTGGTCGAAGTGCTCGCAGGAATGCGGAGCTGCTGGAAGCGGTTTACAGGTGAGTTCTCAACACCGATAGCTTGGAAACCGTTTGGGATTTAACATTGCTTTTGTCAGTCATTTAACTTTGCTTCAACGTTCCAAAACGGGGATAAAATTATTGCATAATGTTCAGATTTGCATCATTGAATTAATAAGGGTCTTTAATTCTATTTAAAAACAAACAATATTCTTATTATTAAATTACATTTGCTGAAACTCCTTGAGAGATTTATTTATTATTTATTCTTTTTACTGAAAAACACAGCATTAAATCAATAAAGCTATTAAAATTTTTTTGAAAAAAACATGCGATATATTTATTTATATTAGTAATCTTGATTTGATTTGGTGGAACTTCATTAGATAAACAAACAAAATATCAAAATAGATATGTAAATCATTTGCAAATCAAGAAAATTACATATTACAATTTTGGAATACAGATAACAAAATAAATACAGATTAATTCCTTTATTTGTATCATTTATTTTATTATCCTTTTAATTTGGTTTTAACTACTTGGTTTTGATTTAACTTTGATGTAACTTTTAACTGCGCTCAATAAGATACTTAAATCGTATTTATAAAACCAAATAGGTATTTTCTCTATTGATATTTATTTTTTTAATTTTTATATTTTACAACATTTATTAAAAATTGTGAACTGCTTCTAATCCACATTGACTAAATAAATAAGTCAAATATATATAGATATAACCATTTACATTAAATTTAATCAGTTTCACAAACGATCCCATAAAAATTACTAAAAATTTAAGCTGACATTAGCATAAAGAGGTTTAGTAATAAAGTTATAATTAAATATTAATAATTAAGGAAAGGTCTTCAAGAAAGGTCAAAATAGACAACTTCATAAAAGCCAATAATGATCATAATGAGCATAGAATCTCGTTATCTTTTTTCTGCAATTTGAATTAGAATATGTTGGATTACTGCATCATATATATAATAAAATAAAAAATATTTTCAACAAAGCTTTGTTATCAGAAGAGAATTTGTGTGGTTTTTAAGAAAGCTTTCGCTCAAAGAAATCTTAATTAAATGTAAATATTTATTTACGTAATGCAATGTATATTAAAACCTGATTTACCCTTCTGGCAAAATTGGCTTCACAAAAGCCATAAAAATGTGTTTCGCACAAGCGTTAGAAACCAGAGCGAGCAGTTCCCCCAAGCATCAGACGACACTTATATAATAATTAGCCAAATGCAAGCAGCACAGGGCAAAGTAAAGTTTCACAGCAGCCACCGAACGTATTCTTGTATCCGGAGTCCACATAAAAATCAAGCACAAGTTTAAATATTTTAACAGGCAGTGACCGGAGCAGACCGAAACATGGTTGTCCTGCCTGCCTGCATGCTGTTCTGGCCTCTGTTCTGCTGGCATTGTTTTATGTGCGGCAAGAGAAGAAAGCTGCAAGAATAACGAATAACGGTTAACTTTGTTTCTTTGCCACCTCTATCTATCTATGCAAACAGCGTCGCACACTGAGCTGCCTCCGTGAGGCAACAAAGAAGGCAGCGACGAGGATGACTGCGTTGTCAAATGGTGATGGCATCGTCGCCCAACTCGTGGAGAATGCACAGTGTCACGCCCAGGGGCTGGACATGCCTGACACGTTCCGGAGCTGCGGCAACGAGCCCTGTCCGCAATGGACCAAGGGCGATTGGTCTCTCTGCCAGCATTCGCGGTGCCACGGACGCAACACGGCCATGCAACGGCGGCAGGTTAGCTGCCGCTACGAAAACGGCAGCTCAGGCAGTTTCTGCGATGAGTACGAGAGGCCGACGGGGCGGCAGGAATGCTACAACGAGCGCTGCAAGGGCGTGTGGCGTGTGGAGCCTTGGTCCGAGGTGGGTGGAAACCAGCTTTGCCTCTGACTATGACTATGACTACACCTTGATAAAAAAAATCGCCCTAGATTTATAGTTATGGCTTTCTTTAAATTAGGGATTGTATTTTTAAATATCGGGGTAACTTTCTAAAATTAAAAAAAGTCTAGTTTTTAAATATATTAGTTTTACTTAGCTTATTAATTTATTTGAAACAACTTACAGAACTTTTTGGCTACAAATCAGACTTTAACATGAAAGCACAAACAGTAAATTTCAAGAAGTATTTTATCTAAAATTAAATTTTTTCTTTAATATTAGAAAATATTATTCAAAAAGAGAATATTTTAAATTTAGTTTAGGGCGTTTTTTTTTTAGTGTATGGCCTGTGCCTGCATTGCAACATTGAGCGCATCTATTATTAATGCCACAAATGCAATTCCTTTCACAGTGCAATGCGCCCTGTGGTCGCCAGGGCATTAAATTCCGCATTCTGCAGTGTGTCTGGTATGGCAGCCGTCGACCCGCCGGCAATGTGTGCAAGCATCAACCCCGGCCTGCTGTGATGAAGGTGTGCAAGAGTCCCCAATGTCAATCGAAGCGTAAGTACATAACTATATTCATAGCTGGCTCAAAGTAGACAACATAACAAATCAGCATTTGAATTGCAATATCCATATCTATGTTAATAACTTATCAAATGCGTCTAACGCTCAAATATGCATAAGTACTTTGCAAGTAAATAAAATATGTCCTTACAAATTTTCAAAGCAGATTTTATACTTAACCCATAAATCAGTTGAGTGCAACAGCAAAATCTAGTTTAATTTGCTCTTTAACTAGTATATGAATGCGTTTAGTTACTTTATTTTTATCAACGAATGTAGAGTCAATTTAATTAGTTAAGAATATTAATTTATTTAAGCAAGACCAACAAAACAACATAAAAAAAATAAATTGTAAAAAGTAAGTATTATTGTAAATAAATATGTTATCAGCAAATTACTTTCCAAGTTTGGTCACTCTATCTTTGAAATTGTGGAAGATATATGAAATTTGTGGGCGGCTGATGTGGGCGTGGCATATTCACAGCTTTGAAGTGTATCGGAAACAATCTAATAACAACATTTGGTGACTGTAGCGGGAAAATTATGTGAGTTATTTAGCATTCTCGATTTTCGACGTAGTACTCAAATTTGTACACTCTGTCTGTCACGGTCACAGACCAGTGTGTTCCAAGTTTCAAATCTTTATATTCCATCCAAAAGTGTCAAAAAAAGGTGGGCTTATACAGACGGACAGACAACCAGACGAACAGTTAGACAACTTGACGGACACTGCACAAAATCAATTTACTATTTTACCTTCGGTTACAAATTATAAAAAGCAAGCGAATCACAACAATAAGTTTTATGCCAATTAAAATTATCTGTTTCTTAAGCATTGCTACGAAAATATTAATGCCACATCAGAGGCTTGCAAAAGGCTTGAGGTAGTTCTCCATATGTCTCTAGATCTAGTATTATATTGATAATTAGACCCAGCCATATTTAGATATAGATATTTTCAAATTATACAGTGCTTTATTTAAATCTTATATATTTTCATCCTACCATTTTTGTCAATTGTCTACGGTAGGCTGTTAATTTTCTATATACATTTTTTTTTCATTTAAAATTAAAAATCATGATTATTAAATTTAGTTATTAAATTTCTTTTATTTAATTTATTTGTTACTTTTTATAATTTTCTAAGCTGACTGATATAAGACAATATTAAATAAAAAATAGATTTATATTAGTTTATACAAATTACTAAACATTACAATAAAAATTTTCATATCCTGATGAATTTCTAAAAGTACCTACGAATAGATATACATATATTTGAATACTTTATCCAATATAACAATATATACAAATTTTAGCTTGTATATACGTAACGATATCTTATTACATATATTAATATGAATATTTATCAATATGGATAACCATATCTCAATTTATATTCATAGTCACCAAATCCTCTGGTTGTCGCGATACTTCGCGATATTGTCGGAATGCTCGTGCAATGGGTCTCTGTCGAATGCATCGCTATAAGGAGAAGTGCTGCGGATCTTGTCAGCCCAAGCAGCAGGAGCTTCAGTAGATTTAATTGATGCGCTGAGACTACCAGCAAAATAAACATTTAAGAAAATCAGCAAGCTATTACTATAAGAATGCATGAGGGTAAAATTATAGCATGATATAGTTGAAAGTCGTACAACTTAAGTGAAATATGTATGAATATGACTAAGGAGGACGAGTGCAATTTAGTTGATCTTATGTTAAGGCATAGTTAAATGTAATTGAGAAACTTTGTAATGAGAGTAACACAAGATCAATTCGAGAAAAATCACATTTAATTAAAAAAAAACATACATACATATTTTCCTTTTTTATCTACTATTTACAACTTTTCGTAAACTAAGCGCAAAATATCGTTAGATATGCCCAAAACCAAAACACAGGCTGGCAAATTATTTGGATAAAAGTATTTTATATATCCCATAGTAATCAATTATACATGTATGTAAAATATATAATAAATTACGGCATTTCATTTGACAGCGTGTTATTTGAGATAAAGGAAGCTTTGCTTTAAGCGATTCCAAAATTAAATACTACAAGTATATGATAAATATTGAAATCGAAAATCATTCAGATCTAACCCAAACAAGATGGTTAACTACAATTTTTGACTATGCTTCAAATGTGCATTAGGCTAACTTTAAAATAAAAGTTTTCAAGTCGGCGCTACAACGAACCGTGGAAAATTTCAGATAAAATACAGTAAAACAATCGATATAAAGTTGGATATTCATAATGTTAGGGAGCTGAAAAGCCATTTCATTCAGAACAAAATCTTAATTTTCACTATAAAAAGAAAAAGTAAATAAAAGTTTTATTATAATTTTTAAAAACTACCCGAAGCACATAACATAATTAAATGTATACATAAACAAAAACTAACCCAGCAAATTGAAAAATCATACAAAAGAAAACCAGCACTGTTACCTAATGTGGAAAAAACATATTATACAAATACATATACAAACTAAATACATAATGTAAATATTATAGCAATGATAAAAGTTAAGATCAGCTATTTCTTTGATCGATTCTGGTTATAAAATTATGTTGTTAGATGTATTGTAAAATTTAGCAAACAACAAATTCCTTTGCGCATTTAAATAAACCAAAACAAAACGATTAATCTAAAAACTATGTCTTACAACTTATCTAAAATTCAAAAATCCAGTTATTGTAAATAAACATTTAATTTTCAGTCATAAACTTTATTAATATATCTGCATATATATATATATATATATATATATATATATATATTTATATATGTATATTTATGTTAATAAACATAAATGAATAATTTTTATTAGTTTATATTTTGTTTGAGAAAACTTGGTTTTATATAAATGTATTCATGAAACGCTAAGATAAAAATTATATTTGTTAGCTGCTAACTACAATTTAATACAAAATACTAAAAGAACGACAAAATTGAGAATCCAACAAATGATTAATGCGAATGAAAAGCAAAGCGAATATTTAAATTGTTAAGCAAAGGTTACAAATAAATTAAACATATACAACAAAATAAAATGGATACCATAATCAATGTTAAAGATACACAAAATACACACTCATAATATAACATTATATGAAATAAATAAAATAATATAATATAAAAGTAAATCAATTAATTTAGGCAAAAGCGAAAGGCATTGTAAAATGTAGTACGAAAGCAACTGCTAAAAATATTGTAAGAAATTGAAACGAAGTGAAATAAATATTAAAGTTTAACAAAACATTATCGATTTTAACTTGAATTACAAAACCAAAGATAGTCATTGTGATTAACGAAATGAAACTATAAAAGGATCTAAAAGTAAAATACATGCAATATTAATTTATTTTATTATTTGGCTTAAAACACATTTTATTAGATCTTTGTTAGTAAAATATTTTTAATTTTGGCGCCATCTATTGACTGTCAGGTCAGCGCCATCTACAGTAACAAAGTAGAAGCACATAATGTTAAAGCATTTCATTAGTTCCATTAATGAGCGATTGGCGTCGCCACTATAATGGCACATTGCGCATACGCCCTGCTGAAAAAATAGCCATTGCAAAAGGCATGCATTCAAATAAATTTGAGGCAAGAGAATAATTGTAAAGTATTGCAGCGCAAACAGAAAGCTTGACGTAAGTGCAGTCCACATACACATTAGTTGTAGCGCCCTTCGGCTCGCTCTCCCCTCTCGCGATCTCTGACTAATTTGGGAACATGCTGGGAAACTTGTCGAGCGACAATTTCGGCGGCGCTTGGTGGGCGTAAAACACAGGAAATTGTCGATTTGCGTGCCATTTATAAAGCGCAACGAGCGATCGCTTGAATGCACGAATCGTACATCCTAAGCAGAAAACCGTTGCATAAGGTGTTTTTTTTGTTTTATCTTTGTTTTTCTTTTTTCTTAAATGTAAAATTTGTATAGCTATTTTAAGCAATCAATGGCTATCAATAGCATTTGTTGTAGTTCGCATCAGGGTTTTCAATACTAATGCTAATGCTCGATTCATTCAATCAGATCGTACGCCGAAATTGCAAATTACACTTTGCAATTATAATGCCTAATTAAATTGTCAATTATAGAACTAAGACAATAAGTGTAACATGGAAAGTGTTAAGCTGTTAGATTTTATTTAATATACCAATTTATTGATGCATATGCAAGTGCAGTAAAAGAAAACAGAGTTTAAAAAAAACATTGGCCATATGAAGCCATTTTTAGTTTTTACCGTTGAGTCAAAAGCAATAACTTAAAGCTAAATTTGTATATATTGCATAGTATTAATATTAAGATCTATTTAAATATATTAACTCTGGTTTCCATAGTCACGGGACGTCTAAAATGTATTTTATATTTTGGAAATATTCACACCCTCCGATAAAAAATTAATTTGCAATGAGAAATACTTATTATTATATTCATATGTATATACACTATACAATTACGATATTATATATATACAATTACGATTTAGTTAATGGGAAAGTACAATTTACCCACACACATAGATATACATAATTAAGACATATAAACGAGAACAAAAGTCGGCTTCCCTGTGTTATTGGCATATACTTTTTTCACAAATGAAATATGAAACTGAAATTTGGTAACCAAATACATAAACAATTTTGATAGGATGCGAAACAAAAAATACCAGAAAATAAAATATTTGCAACCTAAACAAACCATTTATTTACCATTTTTATTGTCAAAAATATTGATTTTCAATTCAGTTTGAAATTATGGCAGGGTTTTTTTTTAGGAGATAAAATATAAATATAAATATAAATATAAATATAAATATAAATATAAATATAAATATAAATATAAATATAAATATAAATATAAATATAAATATAAATATAAATATAAATATAAATATAAATATAAATATAAATATAAATATAAATATAAATATAAATATAAATATAAATATAAATATAAATATAAATATAAATATAAATATAAATATAAATATAAATATAAATATAAATATAAATATAAATATAAATATAAATATAAATATAAATATAAATATAAATATAAATATAAATATAAATATAAATATAAATATAAATATAAATATAAATATAAATATAAATATAAATATAAATATAAATATAAATATAAATATAAATATAAATATAAATATAAATATAAATATAAATATAAATATAAATATAAATATAAATATAAATATAAATATAAATATAAATATAAATATAAATATAAATATAAATATAAATATAAATATAAATATAAATATAAATATAAATATAAATATAAATATAAATATAAATATAAATATAAATATAAATATAAATATAAATATAAATATAAATATAAATATAAATATAAATATAAATATAAATATAAATATAAATATAAATATAAATATAAATATAAATATAAATATAAATATAAATATAAATATAAATATAAATATAAATATAAATATAAATATAAATATAAATATAAATATAAATATAAATATAAATATAAATATAAATATAAATATAAATATAAATATAAATATAAATATAAATATAAATATAAATATAAATATAAATATAAATATAAATATAAATATAAATATAAATATAAATATAAATATAAATATAAATATAAATATAAATATAAATATAAATATAAATATAAATATAAATATAAATATAAATATAAATATAAATATAAATATAAATATAAATATAAATATAAATATAAATATAAATATAAATATAAATATAAATATAAATATAAATATAAATATAAATATAAATATAAATATAAATATAAATATAAATATAAATATAAATATAAATATAAATATAAATATAAATATAAATATAAATATAAATATAAATATAAATATAAATATAAATATAAATATAAATATAAATATAAATATAAATATAAATATAAATATAAATATAAATATAAATATAAATATAAATATAAATATAAATATAAATATAAATATAAATATAAATATAAATATAAATATAAATATAAATATAAATATAAATATAAATATAAATATAAATATAAATATAAATATAAATATAAATATAAATATAAATATAAATATAAATATAAATATAAATATAAATATAAATATAAATATAAATATAAATATAAATATAAATATAAATATAAATATAAATATAAATATAAATATAAATATAAATATAAATATAAATATAAATATAAATATAAATATAAATATAAATATAAATATAAATATAAATATAAATATAAAATATAAATATAAATATAAATATAAATATAAATATAAATATAAATATAAATATAAATATAAATATAAATATAAATATAAATATAAATATAAATATAAATATAAATATAAATATAAATATAAATATAAATATAAATATAAATATAAATATAAATATAAATATAAATATAAATATAAATATAAATATAAATATAAATATAAATATAAATATAAATATAAATATAAATATAAATATAAATATAAATATAAATATAAATATAAATATAAATATAAATATAAATATATATATAAATATAAATATAAATATAAATATAAATATAAATATAAATATAAATATAAATATAAATATATATATAAATATAAATATAAATATAAATATAAATATAAATATAAATATAAATATAAATATAAATATAAATATAAATATAAATATAAATATAAATATAAATATAAATATAAATATAAATATAAATATAAATATAAATATAAATCTCCCCCAATTCGTTTCACACTCGACGACACAATTATAGTACCCTCTGCAAGGGAAGTAAAAAGAAAAAATAGAAATGTTTCTCCTGCTGCCTCAATGAAAATTACGTAGATACTCAATTGAAAGCAGAGACCTTAGCTGAGGCGAATACTTACACACTCATACACACTCAAGCATGCTGTGAGTGTACTCACACTTACAAAAACACAATAGTGCGAATACAAATACAGAGCCGAGCTTCGGGCAAGGGAAACGTTACAAATTCTAATGGAAACAATAATAATAATAGCAATAAACTGCACAGGCCGTTTAAGCTAAAGCAAAAGCTGAAGCGAAAGCTGAAAAATCAAGGCAGCAACTGGGAAACGAGACAAGTCGACTTTATAAAGTGCGCTCAGTGCCAAAGGAAATCATATTTCATCTGGCAATTAGTTTGGATGAGCCGTGAATCTGTTTTAATTGTGTCATTGCACGAATTCTGTTGAGTTTTGCAATTGGACAGTTGGATAGTCAACTCGGTTTTTCATCGTAATGAAAATATTAGTATTGTTTAGTCGAATATATAAATATGTATCTTTCTATATGCTGCACATAATCACTGTCTTCAAATTCAATTAAATAAAATTATGTCACGCGCGTGTCTGTATGTGTCTCATGTCTCCATGTCTCATGTCCCATGTTGCTGGGCGGATAAATGCGTTTTCCATAGTACATACTTAATTTTAAATACTTATGCCAACTAAGTACCATGACATTAGTCAAAAGCGATTTTAATCTGTTTCACAAGCCCAGTTCTGTAATTAAGGGTTTGAACTAAAGATATTTTAAATTTTACCATTTAAAAAGTTTTCTATGTAAAGCTTTAGCTAGCACCAACTGTATTTTATGTGGTTATTTTGATTAAAATTAAACTATTATTTAATTTTGATGTATTTAGATATTGGTTTTTGTAAAAATATTCTGCTGGAAAAGAATAAAATATTTTCTTCTCAAGAAACAGCTGAACCGAATCTATAAATACAACAAATATTTTAAGAATCTCTCGCTTTGAATTAAAATAATAAAAAATAATATTTATGCGTAAGAAATCTTAATCTATACTTTCATTTGGCCCCAACTAATTTTAAAATTATACAGCACAATCATACTTAATTTTTGAAACCTTTACAAATTTTATTTGATATTTTCAAATCTATATGAGAAGATAGAAGTAAAAACTAAATAAGAGTTAATCGTGTTTTGGGTTGTAATGACATTAATAAATCTATCACTTAAATAATATAAAACATACTGTTGATAGTTTCGAAACAATGTTTACAAAGTCTACTCACCAACCAAACTAAGTTATCAAACTTCTTGAGATTCAAAACACAAAAGCTTACTCAAAAATCGCTGTTTCATGGGATTCTTCAATAGTATCAAGAATATATTTTTTATATCATCAAATATCAAAGTGTGTTTCAAAATAAATTAGGAGCTTAAATGTAATAATTGATAATTGTTTTAGTGATATTATTATTCAGAAATTAATGGGAAAGAAAAACACTTTTTAATTAATATTTTTACACAAATAATTAACTAATGTTAAATACTGTTTTTAAGAACCGAATTAAGTAAGGGAAGCTGAAATGTTCATTTTCTGAAGTGAAAGTAATAGATTTTGAAGAAGCAGCTGAAGCAAACATTTTTTTTAAAGGTAAGTTGTAAAATAAAATTTTTTTTTAAATTTATTTTGTAATTTTAAACAATAGGCTTAAGGAGGTAGTAGTTTAGCTTCTGGCTGTAATTGTACTGTAATCAAATTATTTATTATATTCATTATAATTATCACAAGCATAAAGTAGGGCTTTCATGTACATTATCAGTAGATCTGCTGCGTTCCTTGGGAGCTGCTTTCTCACTTAAATGTTGTGTGTTATAACTTAGCGTAGTGTGGACATAAATGAGATCATATGTAAATCTGAATGTATCTTGATTAAGACCGACACTTATTGCCGTTGCTGTTGTTCAACACGTCGCACAATTTTGCATACGGGATGCCAGCTGCGATGTTGACATCGGCGTAGACGCCGAAGTCGAAGCCTCTGTCGAAGCTGCAGTCGCCGCTTAAAGACAATAAAAATAAAAAAAAAAGCTGTTGCGACCCTCAGTGCAAAGCGAGAGCAAAGAACATTTTATTTAATGTGCAACACGATGATGACGATGTCTCAAATGATAATGACCAACGCCCCTGCGACTCTGCGACTTCAAACGCAGGCGTCGACGGCGACGCGGCTTTGGAGGCTTTGCGTTTTGGAATTGTGGATTTGTGGTTTATGGCACGAGCTCTACTCAGTTGAGTTCAATTTCTGAAACGGGAAGTGTCGACCAGTCTCGCAAACGGGGAATACAAAAAGACAGAAATATCTCTGCATCTATATATAAATCTCTATATACTCGTTTGAGGACATTGAGGATATTCCACTGTTGCGCTGAAGAAGCAGCATCGAAAAGTACCCAAAATAATGCCGACCATCACCGAGGATTGCATCGATGGATTTCAACAGTATTATTCACGTCCGCCCGAGCGTCCCAAAAAGAAGTCCATCAAGCAGATGATCTACGATGAGGATGACAATTCATATTTTGGCAGGTCTATGGATAGCTGGGGTAAGTTAAAAAAAAATTAAAACTGCACAGGGGAAAAATCTAATGCATTTTGTATTATTATTAGTATTTTTCCTTTTTCTGGGATTTTATTACTTTGCAGTTACGTAAAAAGAACACGGCGAAAATCTTGATCAATTTTAAGCTGTGCCAGTTTTGATTTAATCAAAATCTTTTGTTGTCGCATTAGTGTGATACACAGAAACAATTTTAATTTCATATAAAGTAGCCGGCCCGTTTTTATTGCCTACCTCTGACTCCCAACCCCGACCCCCCACGATTGCCTTCGGTCCCCTTTCGCACACTTCCTGCTTTTCTCCTCCTCAGTGGCAGCTTTTAGCTGTACTCTGTTTGCTCTGTTCTCTTTGACCTTTGGCGGGCACACAAACACACACACACGCACACATACTGAGCAGCACACTTATGTGCGTGGGTGTGTGTAAGTGCCACAGATTATTCGACCAATATGCCGGTCAATTATGTCATTATGCAATCAAAGCAAGCATCTATGCAGCAGCATCAACAAAAACGACATCAGCAACATCAGCAACAACAGAAAAAAACAAAATAACAGCGACACTCATAAATGAACATATGAATATTCTGACATTGACTAATAGGCAATTTTATTTCTCATTTTACTTTTGCAACTCGCATTTTGTGCTTTAATCTGATTGCGGTTTGATTGAATTCATTTGTTGGCATAAATGTAACAAATTTATTTATTTAGTTTTATTAAGATTTTATTTCAATTTGGAAAATTCCTAATTCAGTTGAAAACGGAGAAAACTAGCGAATAGACGAAAAATTAAATTAAAAAAGACAATTACCTCAAAAACTCAGTCATAAATTTAAAATTTGCTATAAAAGTGGGATCAGAGTAGCCATAGTTTAATACTGATATCATATTTTTAAAAAACATATTACACTTTGAAAAATATAGAAAGCGGGACTAAACTTGTGCTCATCTTGGTCCCACATAAAAATATATTTAATTTTCCCAAAATGATAATAAGGAACTTGAACCTTTTCGTGTTGCATCAATATGAAAATTATTTTGAAATTATAATAAAATGAAATTAAAGAGTATAAACTAAAATATAAAAAAAAAAATTATAAAAAATTATTTATATATTTTTTTAAACCAAAATACTATTTTGAAGAATCTTTTTTGTCCAAAAAGGAAATACTGATGTTTCAATTAAAGGTAGACAATTAAATAAAGTATAAAATATATACTAAATTATCATACCAATTTATCGAAGAGGGTAAAATCACAAGATGGAGCACACAGAACACAGACAAGAGTTTTCATATTTAAGTAAAAAAAAAACCAATATGACCACAATTATACAAATTACATTGTTATATATTTGCTTTTGTATTTATGAGAGATTCGGGATTTCCCTAATACAAAAGTTTATTTTAATTCCTTTTTAAGCGTATGCCCAAATATCTAAAAATATGTATTTTAAATTTGACGAAACCTACACGAATAATTTCGACTATATTATGCACACCGAAGATTAAATTTTAAATCGTAGTCTAGTTTTAATCATATAATTTATTCTACATATATTTATCAAAAAACACTTTATTCCTTTAGGTATTTTTTGTAAAAATGTTGGGAGCATATAAGCATGCATAGCTATTTGATAATTTGAAAAATAAAAGAGTTAACTTTTCTACCGATTGGGAAGTAGTCCGATCTCTTTAATTTTGGCTGAAATGTGAAATGAGTTATGATTTTATTATTATTAAATAAAATAATGAACAAGTATGTACGTACACGTAGTCCTAGGTAAGAGGGCTCTGCAGAAGTAGTGACACCTCTTTCTGACACATGGGTTAGCATATTTATTCATTTAGAAAATGCTTGCTTTTAGACCATAACTAGGATGTTTCATATCCTCTCGTAAAATTGGAATTGATCAATAACATATGAATATTTTGTATTAATTTATTTGAATCACCTGCCTTTAAAATTTTAGCATTTATTGCTTTTAAAAATTATAATTGTATGATTAAGCAAACTTGTTCTGCGTCGGTTGACCGAGAGCCTGAATTTAATTTTAAATGGGTTCAGGGCATAAATAATGCTGTGCAAATTTTAACTGTTCATTCAAAAAAAAACTTTCGACCGATAGTTGGTATCTTAAACTATACGATTTAGTAGTCCAAACTGATTATTGGTATGTTCGTTCTCTGTACGATATAGGGATTCGCTGTGGCCATTATCGACATATCAAGTTTCAATAAAACAAATTTTAAATAAGGGAACTAGTTTGCTTAGAAAAAGAAAGATAGGCGCAGAGAAAAATACATGGGCATGGCTAATCAAATAGATATAAATAAAATAAAGTAAACAATATATTGGCATTATAGAGATAAAGACGTGTTTATTAATGCGATTGAAACTTCACAAAAAAATTAATAATATTTATCATAAATGATGTAGTAGCGATTTTATCTTCTAAAAAAATGCAAAGCTTATTTTCTTTATAATATATAATATATTATAATATATATAATATATAGAAGTATTAATTCACACGTGCATAAGGTTATATTATAATTAGTTTATGCATATTCTCTGATTGATGTGGTTAAGTAAACATCTCAAAATGCTGTAACTGTAAAGTATAAGAGTTTAGAAACGCAATCCAATTGTTTACATCTCAAAATACTGATGGACAACGCATCCTTGTTTAGCTGGTTGCAGTAACGGTCGGTTGAAACACAATGCAGTTATTGTTTGCCATTAGGGAAAAGAGTCTAAGCCAGAGGGCACTTCCATGTCACTCACTGAAACGCTGTCCATTGTTGCAAATGGGTTGCTGTCAGTCACAGCAAGAAGAGAATATGTGGTAGATGCAGGAAACAGTGGTTCCAAACGGGAATTTTAAGTATTTATGGATAATAACTATCTAAAAATTCCTATATAGCTTTAAACAAGGCGATATTACAAAAAAAAACATATTCTGCGAAATTGTATTTATATTTGGCGACTATTCATAAATTCTAAGCAACCTGATGTTTTCACTGTGGTACAGATATTATTGTGCGGATTTAATCCCAATAAAGTATTTAATCTGATTCGACAGATTGGTTGATATATTTGAAACTATAATAAACTTTCTCTTACATTTTTAAGCTATTTGAAATAGATTTTCACAATTGAATTTTAGATACAGATAAAACAAGTCGAAAAAATGAAATAAATTTAGTTCCAATAATCCAATTTTTGTCATCTGTAAGTCTTTCAATGTAATATTTTACGCTTTTACCGCACATTTCTCTCTTATTTTAACCAAATCTTTTCTATCATAATATCTCCAGGAAATCTCTGAACATACTTAACTGTGTTATTTTTATGTAACGTCTCCGGTTAAACGGATTCTCTGTGTCTACATTTTGTCTCACACACTTTATCTCACATTTTAGTCCTCCCATTATATCTCTCTTATTCTTCCCTTCTTTAACCCTATAATGATATTTGGACTAAGTTTTTCTGGGTTTCCCCAATGCAACTGCAATAAATTGTACCGATTTATATGTGAATTATTTACTTTTCTTAATACTAAATATTAATGTTTTTATTAAAAACTAATTATTCCATTTTTAATTTTCAATATAGCTTGTTTAATTTGTTGTATTCTATTTTCACCTAATAACATATTTTATTTAGTATTATTTAAATATTAAAATTTAATATTTGAATTAAGTAAAATACTTTTTTATTATTATTCTTTTGTCCTTTTCTTTATTTTAAAACAATTCCACTCATTTCATAGCTTATTCCAAATTTATTTATTATTAACAAAAATATTAAGCAAACAATATTTTTCTATAAGGCTTACAAAAAATGTAAGCAGCTTAAAAAAGATTATATACAGATTTTCTTCAAAAGGTTTTGTTTAATATACGGTTGACCACGGTAATAATAATCTGAATCCAACTAGAATCCCATTGACAGCGACAACACTCAATGGCGAAAACTAACTGAAACTGAGTTGAATCGGGGCTCGATTTACAGTTGGACGATTTGCTAATTGGAACGTGTCAGTTGGAATAGTCACTGCAGGACGCATTTATCCACTCACACACGCATACGAAATGTAGACACAAGCTCAGGTTACCGTTATCTGTTAGTTTAGGACTTTAAATGGGTCTCCCTCATTTGAAATGCATCATTTCTAAAGAGTCTGGAGTTAGTCAAAGACAAATACACTTTCACACACACACACACATATATAAGTTTTGAGCACAAATTTCCAAAAACCTCATCGACCTAAAAAACCTGTAACCTCATTTGAAATTCTCAACACTCAACTCAGACTCCACGCAAATAATAAAGAAAATATAAACGGAGTAACTGCGTAGTAAATGAGGCGTAAATTCAGACAAATGCACACAGCATGAAATTCCACCCTTAGCTGTGGAAGCGAAACGAGAGCAACCCTCGAGCGGCAAGCGGCAAGCGGCAAGCCGCAAACTGGAAAACGAACGGAGTTGAATGAAGTTGCAAAAGACAAAAAAAAAACCAAAACTGGTTCTTGCGGCCACACGGCCAAATGTCCTCTCTCTCGGTCTCTCTCTGGTTCTCTGTTTATGCTTGAGCTCGGAAAAAAAGAGAGAAAGAGAGAACATACGTTGGAATTTGTTATGGCCATCAACCTTCCAGCGATCCAATCGATCTTGCCTTGTTTCCAAGACAAGAACAAAAACACTGCAGAGCAAGCAGAGCAGAGCGAGAGAGCGGAGAGAGCGAAGAGAGCGCAAGAGAGCGCGAGAGTGAGCAATGAATGCTTTTCAAGAAAGTCACTCAATGAGCGATTTGAGTGACTATGAAACAGAAACAACAACAACGAATACAACAACAACAACAACAACAATTATAAACAATGCGATTTTCATGCTACGGTTAATGGTACATTTGCATTTGATGCTTGTCGTTCGAAGCTAGCAAGAAGAGGCAGCCTTCGAGTGCGTTATATATGATGCAGTGCAAGAAATTGTGACTGACACAGGACAACCAGAAACTAAAATAAAAATATATGCACATAATTAAATTGTTATTGTAACTTATTGTATTGATAACATTATAACATTATTTCACATCTAATATGTTTTATTTTTAAATTTTTTTAAAATCAATTAAACTACTTTATCATCATGTTAAGTTGAAAGACATAAAAAAAATGTAAAGATTTATATGAATTAACTTATATAACTTCAATTTATTAAATGCAGCAAGTTTTATTTTAACAGTTCTGTTTTTCGCCAGATGGGATAATTTAATTTAAGAAATTGGTTAAGCAAAATTTTTTGTGAATCGAAGCAAATATTTTTATAAATCATCAAATAGGATGGATACTGATTTTAACACAGCTGTATCAGTTTTTCTATATTTAAAACTCTCATTATTGATTTGTGAATCATCTGGCTATATCATAAAAATGTAACTGGTGTATTTGCTCTGACTCAAGGTCTTAGCTCAACTAATAACTTAATTTTGATCAGTGTAGACACAAAATTTACACTAACCATAATTTACGTTGCATGTGACTAATTAAAACTAGTGCAACAAAAGCAACAACTATAAAAATTACGAAACGAAATTCAGAACTCAAACCCAATCCCGAAAGTGCAATCCAAAAAAAAACTAACCAGGTTTTGCCCTCATTCACAAAATGCAAATGCCGTTAAAAGTGTAATTATTTTGCACTCAAAACAAACTCAAAGAACCACTGAGTGAGAGAGAGCGAGAGAGAGGGGCGCTTAGGCTCGCTTGCTCGAGAGGCAGAGAGAGAGAGAGAGAGAGGTGAATTGAACGCAAAACTAAGCCCAAGCCAAGTTGTGAGTTTTGCTGGCGGGCCAGTCTTCGATTCAGTTTACGGTTTCTTAGTCTGACATTTGTTTTGAGCGCGTGCGAAAGCGGGTATCGGCTAACGGCTAAATAAGTGAAGCGGGTTATTTTCAACACACTATTCTTCAAAATATATTCAAACAAAGTTAATAAGAAGCATAATTCCTTATAGCTAACTGCTTTTGCATCCTGGCCTGGTTGTGTTTTTAACGCGTCTTCTTCTTCTTTGTTCCTGTTGTGTTTCTTTTGTGATGTTCGCCAAGTGCCTGAAAAAATTAGTAGAATAAAGTGAAGTGTGTTTTTTGCAAATAAAATAAGCGAATCAATTCGATAATTAACTTTAATATATAAATATTACAAATATCAGCTATTTATTTCAATATATTTATTTTGTCACACCCGAAATAAACACACACACATACACTCATGCATACAGTGAGCTCTAGCTGTAGCAAAAAGGTGTGGTTGTTTGTATGTTCGACGGCGGCTTTAAGAGCGGAGCTACTCAAAACCTAAAGCAGCAGCTAAGAGATACAAAAAAAAGACAGACAGTTACACATATGCATTAAGTATCTGTGAGTGTGTGTATTTTTAAAGAGCGTTAGCGTTAAGAAAAAATTGAAAGAATAAAAAAACAGAATTAAAGATATGCAAGAACATCAATAAATACAATTGTCTGGCAAAAGATACAAATGTATCTGACGGTCAATGCCAATGCGGGATTTAAGAAAATAGAATAATACGCAACAATTTGTATGGAGAAGGTGTAGAAGAAAAAGAGAATGCATTTTGGCCCAGTTCTTTGATATCTGTTGCACGCAGTGCGGCATCCAACAGTTGCCAACAGACGCTGTTGACACATGCAGCGAGCAGAACACTTTGGCAAACTGTGACACGTAAATTGTTTTTTTTTTTGGTTTATTTTGCAGGACAAAAAGGCGCCAAAGTGGTTGTTGTTGCTGTGGCTGCTGCTGCTCATTGCGAGCCGGGAACGGGTGTACAGAAATTGGTGGAAACAAAACAGAGAGCAACCAGCCAGAGAGAGTTTGTGTGTGTGAGAGGGAGAGGGAGAGGGAGTGGGAGAGGGAGAGGAAGAGGGAGATAGGCACAGCAAGCGAAGCAAATCAGAGTTATTGTAGAAAAGTTGTAAATTATGTGAAAATAAACCAAAATAAAGAAATATTTTAAAATGAAGTGGGCTTATACAAACAACAAACTAATGAGAAAAATTTAGTAAAAAAATGTAAGAAATTAATGTGGGCAAAAATGCAATTGGAACTTAACGAAATTTCATAATTAACTTAAAGATAGCAACTAAATAAAACATGAATGAGAGCAAAAAATGCACCGAGTTTGAACTGAAAGAAAAGTTATAATTTGTGGGAAATAGGAAATGTAAATGAGGAAAGAAATGCTAACATATGGAAAAATGACAAAAATATTAAAAATTAATCAGCCATTAACTTAAAGCGAAAAAATGTAGTAGGAAATAGGAAAAATAAATGAGGAAAGAAATGCTAAGAATCTGTTATTAACGGATAGCTTAAGATTAAAACTAAAAAAATTATTTCTATATATGGGGAGCTATGATGCGAATCTTAACTGCAAACAATTATGATAAACTTTGAGAAAAACAAAAAATATTGCTACTTTAAGCATTCATACTAAAACTAAATTACCAAAATAGCAAACTGTTAAAAATGTGTATAAATCAATATAAAGAGACAAAATAAATTGTGTTGTTAAGGAATGCTTAATAATTTATTTATTTTATGTTATATAAGCTATATTTACACAAATATACAGGTTAAACAAACAACATAGTCCTACAACCAAAACTACTTGTCAAATAAAAAATAAAAGTGAAATAATTATTTATTGCCAATATCCTTAAAAAAAATTGCGCTGCGTTTGTGGAGCACGTACTAAATTAAATAAATAGACAACAACAACCGACCAAAAAAGTAAAACAACCCAACAAAATGTCGAAACCCGTTCCAATGCCGCATTCCAATACGAATGAGGATCTCATGGCTCTCCGCAAACCCGAACCCTTTCGGCTCTCTGAGTTCTTATACAATGCGAAGGAGGGCACAGTAATGGGACGAGATCGTGCCTCATGGGGTAAGCTATGACGACTGCGAATACAACAGTAGAGTGGAGTGGGAAAATTATATTCACTCCTCGCCCTCGAAAAGGACATCGTTTATATATATTTTCAAGCTATATCTGATTGAATTGAATATATTACATTTAAATGAATTTGTATTTTTTTCTTATTATATTTTTTTAAATATAAAAATCTGAGTACAATGAATTTTGAAAATTGTTAGAGATGAACAATTGAATAATATAAAAAAGATTTTTTAATATTATTCGTACGTTTTCGCGTTGAAACGGTACTCGCCGAGCTGACAAATATTAACATTTTGAGGTACCTAAAAATAACCAGTTCATTTGCAAAAAAATTTACTATTTAAAGTCAAAGTAATATACTTTTTTTTACTCACCGTAAGGTAGTGCTTTAAGTACGACACATTTGAATTGTACACCCCAAATTGATGCTCGTACTTTTTTGTCAACTGGAGCCCGTTATTGTGTATTGGGTATTAATTCTGTAAATGGGCAAGCCAATGTGCGCTAAAAATTTACATAATTACCATATTTGGAAGACTTTAAATGATTAACATCGTATATTTTTTTAAATCGATTTAAATAAATAAATTAAATAATGAGAACATTTAGTTAAATAAATTATTATTTTCTATTCACATGTAATACATTTATTATTTTACACAGAACTTTGTTAAATGTACTTAAACAGAATTTTTTTAAAAGCATATTTATAAATTAAATCATTAATACCTATTTATATAAATATTAAATAGAAGTAATAATAATTCAATTAATATGACAAATGATAGATATTTTTAATTCTTATATAATATTTAAGAGCACCATAAATAAATCAAAATTTACTTAATTTCCAATAACTTTAAGTAATTTCAGCTTAACTTTCTGTGCTTTATAGCTGGGTATGTTTATCGGCGTTTTTTTCAAGACAAGCTTAATAATTATTTGTATATGTATATAATGCGCTGACAAGCATTTCTGTATACTCAACAAAATGACAAACTCATGTCTCATATACTCATCCAATCGCAAGTCTATCGCTCTCTCTCTTATTCCCACTCTTTTACAAATCGAAATAGTTGTAGTCACTTGTCAAGGTGTTGGCCAAGTTGAGGTTATGTGCACAATATTTATGTGCTAATGTGTGCGTGAGCAGAGAGCGATCAGACTTGAAGACAGCTTGCTTCCGTTGAGCGCCGCTTGCGTGTCTAAGAGCAAAACGTTCAATTTTTTAGCTCTGAAACTGGTGAGCGTGAATGATTCACCGATGATCAATGTCATAAAACTTCGGCTGTGCTGTATAAGAGTAGCAACTCGTTCTTATACTTGTGGTTTGTTTACGATTCTAATGAGATTAAGAACCGGCGCTCGTCGCTCAGCGCTCTTCGCCAGCGTTTTCTTCGGCAATTAAAAGTTTAACCCATTTGTGACTTTTGGTCCGTTGTTGCTTCAAGTGCTTAACTTAATCAACTCAATTGAACTGGCGACATTTCTTGTTCTTGATTCTTTAATAATTCTTGCTCGATTGGAGCTCTCTCTTTAATGTGTTTAGTGCTAATGGTAATCTGATTAATCCCATTTGTTCTCTTTGCTTTAATTAGCTAAGATCGGAATCTTCTACGTTGTGTTCTATGCCGTTCTCGCTGCCCTCGTCGCCATTTGCATGTGGGCCTTTTACCAAACTTTGGATCCACGCACACCCAAATGGACATTGGACGGCTCGATCATTGGCACAAATCCAGGTGAGCAAATAAATTTAAAAAATATTATAAAAAAATAATCAAATAATATCAAGTTCATTAAATAATAATTCATTTAAAAGAAATGAAAAATATATATAATTATGATACATATACATATACTTGCTTTATTTAGGTAAGCAATATACAATAAAAACTCTATATATATATATATATATCTATGTGTAATAATTTGTTAAAATAAAAATAATATAAAAAAATATATAGAAAAAAAAATATTATAGAATATATTTTAAATAGTCGTTGGCTAAAAATAATAAATTAAAATTAATAAGAAAAAGTAAATAAATAAATAACTTATAAAATAATAGTACATTTTATTAATATAAAAAATTTAAAACAAATGAAAAGAAAAATTAAACTATATTAACAAGTGAAAATAAGAAAAAAATATATGTATTGAATATAAATTTAAGTAAATACTTTTTATAAATTTTACATTCCGCAATTTGTTTTAAGATGATTTTTAAATATCTTCTACATCTTCTCCCGGATCATTAGGACTTGGGTTCCGTCCCCTGCCGCCCGTGGAAATGGTGGAGAGCACATTGATCTGGTACAAGGGCACTCAGCACGAGAACTACAAGCATTGGACGGATTCACTAGATGACTTTCTGGCCGGTAAGTCAATGGCCACATTGAGCAGGTCTTTTGACCAACTGCTTGTCTTGGCTTATACATATTATATCAACTCGGCCCGGCAATTAGACAATGCACAAAGCG
Source organism: Drosophila dives (assembly GCA_035042365.1). Taxonomy (NCBI): domain Eukaryota; kingdom Metazoa; phylum Arthropoda; class Insecta; order Diptera; family Drosophilidae; genus Drosophila; species Drosophila dives. The sequence continues at coordinate 1,881,620 of JAWNLJ010000097.1, read as the reverse complement.
GTTTAAATGGTCTTTGCATTTTCGTAGTTTTTTATGCTTCACATTCACGGATGTGTCCATGAACTGTTTTTATTTTTATTTCCTATTATGGATGTTGTTGTGGTTTTTGTTGTTTCTAGGTACTGCCAAGTGGGTTGGTTGACGCAAAAAACTGTTTTGCATTTATTTTCATTAAAATAAAATACTATTGATTTATTTTTGTCATATGTTCACATATTGAAAACTTTTCTGAGCTATGCTCAGAATTATGTTAAATATATTCAGCTATCGAATTAATATACAGATAGTGGAAACAAATATATCACGAATCATAGCCAAGATTAGGTAATAAATAATTTATTTTAAATCGATCGAATGAATATAGATAATCTTAAGCTTTTCCCACACCTCTCTTTTGATAGTTTACAAAGTTCCTGGCCTGACTCCCGGACGTGGTCAGAACATCTACAACTGTGACTACAATCAGCCCCCGCCGAGGGGTCAGGTGTGCGATGTGGACATCAAGACGTGGGCGCCCTGCACCAAGGAGAACAATTACAGTTACCACAAGAGCTCGCCTTGCATTTTTCTCAAGCTGAACAAGATCTACGACTGGAGGCCAGAGTTCTATAACACATCCACAGACCTGCCCGACAATATGCCCGAGAATCTTAAGACCTACATTGCCGAAATTGAAAAGACAGAGCCGCACAAGGTAAGTTTGAGCACAACTTAAATATAAGTTTTAAGTTTAAAAATACACAATACACTTATTAAAAAAAAAACTTTCGAATATTCTATTTGAAAAAATTATTATTTATAAAATGGGAGTATAAGTTTCTGAAAATTTGCATTTGTGTAGTGAAAGTTGTCCTATGGCTGTTGAGGCAGTCCCAGAAATTTTTACCAACCAATCGTACCGAGATAATAATCATAATATAGAAATTAAACAAATTTAATAAAAAAAAGTATTAACCGACATTAATATGCTGAGACTTGACTTAACTCGTCTACAAAATATAATAATAATAATAGAAATTTTAATAATAATATTAAGAATAATATTTGTAATAATATCAATATTAATAATAATAATAAATATAAAAATTATTTTAAATAATTTTAATAATAACTATCAATTATTTACTATGCAGTTGAATACCATTTGGGTCTCCTGCGAAGGCGAAAATCCGGCCGATCAGGAAAATGTTGGCTCCGTCAACTATTTGCCAGTGCGCGGATTCCCCGGCTATTTCTATCCCTATCAAAACTCCGAGGGCTATTTGAGTCCACTTGTCGCAGTGCACTTTCAGCGCCCCAAGCGTGAGTAGAGAATCATATGATTGAATATTTATTTAATTAACAGAGTGCGTATTTCCATACAATGCAAATTCCATTTGCATTTTGCTTATTCTATTTTTGCCAATTAAGACATATTTTCTTTTTTAAGCTGCAATGGATCATGTTTTTTTTTTAAAAACAAATTCAGTTTGCAGGCTGCTTTTGTGCTAAATTCAAATTTCATCCATTTAAATATATGCTCTGACAGTTAAATATAAATTGAATAGACACTAAACTAATTCTTGATACTTATCAGGTGGCATTATCATCAACGTGGAGTGCAAAGCCTGGGCACGCAATATCAAACACGATCGTAAGGACAGACTTGGCTCGGTGCATTATGAGCTGTTGATTGATTAATGTCGAGGTCGTTGAGAAAGGGCTTTAAATCAGCAAAATACAAATACAATTTAAAGTTAAAGAAAGTGAAAGCATAGCAATAAAAAGGCAAGCGTTTGTTTAACATAAGCAACAACACCAAAAGAAAAACAAAATCTGAAATAAAATGAAAGAGAACAAACCATACTTTTCCATCAAATTTAAAATAAAAAACTTAATAAGACAAACCCACGAAACATATATTAACAACAAACATTTTTGGATTCAACTTAATTTTTGAATTTAACTTCTTCTTATACAAATTATGATACAAGAAAAAACAACAACAACAAAGTTACAATGTAGACTACCGCCTAAGAAGATTTCTATATGAATTGTGAGCGATTTTTGCATTATAATACTATTTAATACATTTTTATAGAAATTATTAACTATTATATATAATAACAATAATGCTGAATTCGATTGCTAAATGCCGTTTTGTGAAATAAAAGAAATCTCGAATAAAAAACCATATGTAAAAACCTAATCTTTAAATGCTAGCCAAGTACGAATCTCATATAGTGCTGTTCCAAAAAAAACACAAATTTACGTGTTATAATTGCTAATTTAAAATTAATCATAAAACTGCCATTTAAATGCAAAACCTAAATCTAAAATTAAAAGCCAACGACGTTTTAGTAGCCCAAATTATTAAAAAAAAAACACATACAGTTTAGCTAAGGTTATGTATATTTAATAACAACAATTTAAAGTTAACGATAACGGCAAACCAAAATGGGATCCTAATTATCAAATGTAACAAAAACAACTTTGAATTAAAGCTGCAAACTGACCAATTTCGGAGCTAAAACCAAACATTTTCCATTACAATTTTGCAACTAGATTTTCAGGTAAAACAAATGAAACAATTTTATAAACATCAATATTCTATGTACACGGCAAACTAAATTAAATTTTTTCATATTTTTACACATATATATATTTATATATATATGTAGTAAATAGCTCTATACAGTCTAAATAATATGTGTGAAAAACAATCAGCAATATCAAATTTGCAGCGTTTAGTTATTAAGTTTATTTAAGAATCAACATAAACAAAAACAAAAACCAATCGAACGAGCAACATAAAATCTGCATCTTTGTCTAAATCTTAAATCAGTTTCCAACTGTTCTTAATAAAAGTGGGCGATACAAAATTAAAAACATTTTTGGAAATATTTATTAATCAAACTCTAATTTCACTGTATAATATAATTTTGAGTTAGCTTCATTTAAATCCAACTAAAACTCTGCATCGATCAGGTTAGTTCTGATTTATTTCGGAAGAAATTGTATTTAAATGAAAACTATTTCGTAAATAAAATTTAAAATTAACATATATTTTTAAATTTGGCCTATCATAAATATATGTTAAAAATAAACCAAAAATCTTTGATCAAAAGTTACATAGTTACTCAGAATATTTCGCAAGCCTCATGAAAAAGGTTGTAGGTGAAAATATTTCAATGATCCTATCAGAGAAATTTAAGTTATGAATTTAGTGGTATTGGTATTAGATTCAAATCAATTTGCTTCTTGATAAAGCGCATCAGTATTTTTTAAACAAGCACCTAGCAAGCTGGCGTATTCAAAATTGCGAAATTGGTAAAAACTTGGTGTTTTGATTTTTAAAGTTGGCTTCTAGACCCCAGAAGTCGTTTTAAGATTTAATTAAAATCATTTAAGAAATTTTAAATTTTATAAAAATAAAGTTCATAACAATTGTAAGTAGTAGTAAGTAGGGTTTCGTTAGTGTAGGATCTACGAAAGACTGTAAGAAGAGAATCGATCCAAGCCTAACTTCGAGTTCCAAAATGTGAACGATTCGAAGGCAATTCGATTGATAGCTAGACAATTATATTGGGACTTAAAAAAATATTTAAACAGACGTAAAAAATTATTAAAACTAAAAATGCATTTTTCTACTTGTCAGATATTTTTTATTTAATAGTAAAACAAAAGTAGAAATATAACCATTCTGAAATTCAGAAAATAGTACTGAAACTGGCTCTCTAAGCTGGCATGTTGGAACCTTAATATTTAAACTTACTAAAATGATGATCTTATAAAACTAATGTTTAATTATATACGAACAAAAAAGGTAATAGTTCTGTGTATATATGTTATAAAAAACAACATAGAAATTATAATTTTAGAAAATCGTCATACTATTGCCTCCAATAGTAACTCAGCTTATTATTCAAAGAAGTTTTTCTAAAAAACATTGTTCTTATTTTCTTAATTCTAGCGTATATTTTTCGTTATATTTTAATATATTTCAGGGTGTTTCTTTAGTCTTAGCTTTTCTGTTAACTATATTGTTATTAAAAGTTTTCATTCTTAATTGATCGCATTCAATATTTTAGACAACTAATCATTTTAATCTTCTAAATTGATTAATTCTAAAATCAAAAAGTGTTAATTATACTTATCAGAAAAATGTTATATTATTATGATAAACATTTTTTTTAAATATGATAAGAAGCTTTCATAATTTATAGAAATGTTTGTTCTTAGATTGAAAAATTAAAAAAAAAAATATTTTGAAGTTCAGAGTGAATTTTATTATATGCCAATTTTTAAAATACATAATGATTATTGAAATTGAAAACTTGCAAAGTTTTTAGCAGTTTTTTTTTTGGATAGAAACAAATAACTTTATAAATTTTTTTAATCAATATATTTATCAGCTGTCTTAGAACGTTTTTAATGTACAGCATGCACGAACAGAGCTTTCTTGCTATTTACGCGGATTCATTTGTTTGTCGAAATCTTTTTCTCCATAGTTGATACCTCTTCTGATAGTTAGAGAGAATGAGGAGGGTATGTCGGAGGTAGAGGTGCACAATCATATTTTGTCATATGCCGTTATTAGGCTTATATAAAGTTAATTGCTGTCGCATTATTACGTGGCAACGACAATGTACTGATAAGATATGAAGGTGCGACAATACTCGAGGCACTCGTAACCCAGATAATAATCACAAATCAGAAATCTATGCGACTTCCTTTGCTGTTGTGCTGTTGGTCAGCAGTAAATAAAAAATATGAAAAAAGTTTAATTGCAACAGAATCATAAGATTTATTTAAATTTGTCTTTTTTAAATTTGTAAGTTTATGGATCTTACGAAAACATTATTTGCAGTAAAATAATTGAATAATTTAAAAAACATTAAAATTTTATTCATTGCTTTGAACTTATTTAAATTTAATTCAAAATAAAATTAAAAATTAATAAAGAAGAAAATTAAGAACGAAATTACTATTACCATTTTTAAAAATTGCACTTTCAATTATGAATGTTGGAAATAAATAAACTAAAAATTTCAATGCGTAAGTATTTGTTTTCGCTTTAAAAAAAAACAGAACTAACTGTAATTATAGGGTTAAATCTAAACCATATCATTAAAAGTCAATATATGAAAAAGTTAAAAAAACATAATGTCGTTGTGGTAATATTAATTTTTTTGCAACTGTGTATAATTATATATGTATGGACATATATATTTACTACTATGTGATAAGTTATCTGGTCAATTTGATCAATTGCGTCATTACGGCTGATACGTCCATGATACATGTTTGTTATTAAATTTTGAATGAATTGCACGGGTTTTTGAATGTCAGTCTGAGGTGTCAGTTTTTTTCTTAGGTTAAAGACTTTTCCAGGAGATTTTGGACGTGGACATGAATTTTGGATATTTCGAATATACTACTAGAAAATACCAAAAGCACATAAATACCCAATTTTAACATTGCTAACAAATCGTATTAGAAATTGTGGCTTGTTTGTTTAACTTCAGCCTTTGACTCTTATGTATATTATTCAATTTGCTTAAAGTTATGTTCGAGATATTAAACTCTGCTGCGATTCAAAGTCAATATTTAGGTGTTAAATAGATCCACTATTGTTAACGGGCTATTTCTGGATTCGAGGCAAATAAATGGATATTTGATAATGGTGCCAATATAAGTATTAAAAGAAATAAATATTTATGAGATTAGTACTATCTTGAGTGCGTAGAATTGTGTCAAATAGTGAAATATTTAGTGAGGTATCTGAAAAAACAAACCTATTTAATCGTCATCAGATACGTAATTTTAGAACATACAAAAAAATTAAAATTGTGCCATTTTAAGATTTTTTAAAATTTAAATAAAATAAAAACACTGATAAAGTTATTTTGCAAATTTAATCTATTTAAGATGAATAAGTAATTTTCATAAAAACGATTCTCTATAGCATTGTATATTTATATTTATTTACAATTTTGGATTGTCATATATATGTGTATAAATTCCTATTCTCTTCAGTATTTTTTTATTTTTATGATGACGTCAGGTGAGCTAAATGAACAATGTGAAATGAATAATAAAAGCAGAAAAGATAAAATTACAAAATTAATTGACAATCATATGGTATATGCTAGGAAATACAGTTGAGCACATCAACATTAAGCATTACTTTCCAAAGCATTATCAGCAATGCTGTTGACTAATTGGCAGCTAATTAGCTAAAAGGCAACCGCGAAGCCGACTGCAAATCAGCAGATTACACAACAGAGGAATGACAAAACAAAACCAAAATAGAAGATTAAGTATTATTCATATATATGTATATATAGAAAAGTACAGAAATCTGCGCTTAGCAGGAAAAGTCATAAGTTTGCCCTAATGAGGAAGCTTCGCAACCGTTGACACATCCATCCGAGTAGACAAAACTATAAAACTGAGCACGCTGCTGGAAAAATCTTGTACAATTCAGTTTGAACGAGATAAACTGGTTTTGTAAGATTTAGCAAGCTCATGCAATGATATTACCGTGCCCTTGCCCCTATCCCGCGTACCCCTCTTGTAACCCATCTCAGTTGAATTCAAGTTGAAGTTTAGCAACAAAAACACATTAACAAGATTACGATTTCGATCTGTGCAGGTAATCAGCTCGAGTCGATTCCAGTTAACTTGTCTGGAAAGCCCTTTCATGTCTATTGAATAACTTGAATAATTTAAATATGTAGTTTTCATGTGTCAAGCTTTTAAGATCTTGGCTTGTTAGCAATTTGACAGATTTAGACACAATCGAATGGTTTCCAAGTAAAGTAACACATTGCATCAAAAAATCAGTTTAATTTTCATGTTTTATTTTATACAAGAAACTCCAAGATATTGATTTTTAACTAGTATTTGACAGTCAGACTCTAAATATATATTTTTCAAAATTATTGTCAGCTTGCTTTCCTAAACAAAATATAGAAAACCTGCGGCAACTAGGCAAAATTAAAAATTGTTATATCTATGCTATTTTCTTAGTTCCTTATCTAATCAAAACAGTTTAATAGAATGCCACTTTAAATATCTCTCTATGTAAATATGCAAATTTAACTTGTAACAAGCAGAAGTGCTTTTCACACATCACCGAGATGACTTTCTAAGCAACTAATGAGACAGAATCTTAAGTAGGGGGATAACGAGCTGTCGAGTGTAATTTAATAAATTTGTGATGATTGCAACCATAAAGCGCATAGATTGAGGGAATGCTGATTGAAAGACTTCAGACCCTCAACTGGCACTGCATAGAAATTGAGAGATTGACAGATTGAGACTAGATAGGGCAACATTCAAGGGAGGGGTTGGCCGTGTTCTTACTTACTTATTTACAATTGCAACGCTTCAAGCTGATGCAGCTTCAATGTCTTTCCCCATTTCCCTTTTATTTCGTTTCGTTTCCTTGGCGTCTCAGCAATAGTCGCTAATGCGAATTAATAATTTAAAATTTCTGCGACACTTGACAACAGCTTTTTACTTGACACGATGACAAATATAGAGCCCTTGATGGAAAACAAAAAACCAAATAACAACATTATTAAGTTGGACACCCCCATGAGGAAAGATTTTTTGGCTTGAAATTCTTACTCTACAGCAAACGGCAAAAAACTCAAATACAAAAACTTATACCGATGCATGTATGTATATATGCATACAAGTCAAGAAAATAAGGCATACCGATCAGTGAATACCCTTGTAAGCTGTATTGAAATAAAGTCAAAATAAGTTTCAGTTTAAATATATTTATATTAATTATTTTATTTTATTACAATATTAAAACGCATATTAGACAATTTTGATTCGTACATAAAAAAAAATTAAAAGCGTCACAAGGTTTACACCAAAATTCAAATACTGTCGACAAAAGTATTAGAATAACCAAAACAAACTGCTTGAGATTTACAAACATTAAAACAAAGCACAGAAAACATAATCTTGCCGCTCCCAGAAAATAAACAACAACAACAAAATGGCAAACAAAAACAAAGATAGGCATGAAGCTCAGCGAGAGTTGGAGAACTTGGTACAAAATACTTGGATCAGATCGCTCTGCGGTGTAGTTGTAGTTAATATATAGTATTGAAAATAAAGAGCGAGAAGAGAGGAGAAGTATAATGAGAGAGCTGGAGCTTGAGTTTGTGCGTGTGTGTCTGTGTGTTTGCCATTTCTGCTTTGTGCCTTATTTTAATACACATTAATAAAGAAACAGTTTTACATTACAAAAATTATATGGGGCGTAGGCAATGACTACGCTGGTGTTCAAATAACTTAATATAATTTCTGAGCATTTTAAACAAAATATATATGGTTTAAATATTATATGCAATATATTAAAAAAAAAAAATAATAATAAATAAATTAATATTTATTATATTTAAATCAAAGACATATGTAAATAATATATACTTTATATATTGTAGTATATATTACATAACTTATATATAAATAATTAAATTGAGTGTCCGCCTGCTTAATTTAACCCCCGTTGCGCACCTGTACTTCGCTGTCTGGCCGATGTCTGCACTCAATCAGTCATTCTATTTGCGTAGCCACAAGGCTTGGGAGAGGCACTAGCCTCTCCTACCTTACAAACTAGCTGTCTACCAATACGGCAATAACAATAACAACACCAACACGAACGAAAACTAGTCCCAGCACCCAAGAGCTTTTTTTATTGGCAATGTGTTGTATCAAAAGCGTTCAACAGCTCACATGCTTTAACTTGTAATACCCTACATCCATTGCAAATTGTTAATAGGGGTATAATGTAGTGTGTAAATGATAAAACTTTTATGTATACCGTTTTCTAAAAGACTAGCCTCTTGTGTTTACCAAGAGTGAATGTTAGAAAAATAAAATCTTTTATTTCAGTTAATCTCATTTTTTGCGAAAATTAGTCAAAGTCTTAATTTGACAATAACTACGACGAATGTGACTTAATTGGGTATCTGTGGGTCGATTCTTATTTGGTTTTTTTTATGAGTTTATGTGTACGTATTGGCTGAGAGGCAAAATGTTGGATGTGTGAGTGTTGAGCAGCGCAGTAACTGCAAACGACGACGTCAGCGTCACGACGCTACCGATGGCGATGTCGGTTTCGCCACCACATTTTGTGGTTCAGTTGGTGATCATAACTCGAGAGCGCAACACGCAACACGCACAGTCCAGCGAGGTTTCGAGTTAGCTCTGTTTCTGTGTGAGCGTTGGTTACATACTTTTTTCGTGGCGGCAAATTTTCAAAACAGCAACGAATTAACGGAAAAATTCAATTACTACAGAAAAATTAAAATATATACAGATAAATATAAAAACTAAGTGATATCAATTTTTAATAAAATTGTGTATTTAAACAATTTAAAAAAGTTTCTCCAATTCCACGTGAGCAACAAACAGCAAACGCAATAAAAAAATTTTCAAAATACGTGTTTTAATAATTTTTTGATACAAACATAACTGTTATTTGCATAAATTAAATATCGAAAGCAGAACTAAAAGAGCGGCAATATGTCGAAGAATAACGGAAATGCTGAAAAGTACGTAAGCGAATTTCCGCAACCGGCCAAAAAGAAAACTTTTTCGGAAATTCTCCACGATCCGAGTGATGGCACCTTCTTTGGTCGGACGCCAATAAGTTGGGGTAAGTACGCCAAATCGGAAAAAAAAAGTATAGCAAAAGCTAAGAGAGTTATTTGAAAAGTGCCCTCTTTTAATTTCTGACTAATAAACAGACGCTTTAAACTGAGTCTTATTCCTCGCTAAGCATGCTCCAAAACGAAAGCACACAGACTCTCTTCTCTCTCTCTCTCTCGCTCTCTTTCCTTCTTGCACGTCAAGTGTAAGGCTGTTCGCATATGCAAAATTAACCCTACGTCAATCGAAAGCTGCTGAGTCGACAGCGTCACAAGGAAAGCAAACGATCGAAATAAGTGAAATATTTTACACACACACATAAATGATCATCGTGTATATGTAATGCAAGTCGGTCAATCGGCAATGAGAGCGAGCAGAAGCAAATAAAATGAGCTTATCAGCTACTTGAAGGTTTTGCTCTGCATTTTTGAGTGAAACGACAAAAAAAAAAGCTTTAGATGTCATTGCCATATATATCAGTTAGTAATAACAAACGTCGACAATTTGTAAAAACTCGATCAAATAATGTGTCTTACGGATTTCTATATACCATATATACTATGTACACCACCCAAGTATACATTTTATTTTTAAATGCGATAATCTTTAAGTACATACATTTTGCGGTTTTCTATGTAGAAGCTGTATAACAGTTGCTAGCCGTGTAATTGCTATGAAAGGAGAAGCTCTAATAAGAAAATTACACATATGCTTACATATATGGAAGTACATATTTCATGTTTTTGCATGTGACTAAACCAGTTTTTGAGTGGATTTCAACAAGACTTTAGAAAAAAGATAGCCTTAAGTTTAACTGCTGATTTGATTATGATATATAATATGCATTAAAATATTACTCATTTAAGTACAACACTTGTATAGTATAGTATACTAAAGAGCAATCTCACTCAGATATACCACATACTCATACTTATATGATATATATTTTTTTCTGTTTTTTTGTTGATTCATATGAATTTAATTCAATTTATTCTGTAATCTAATGTTTTATTAAAAGGTGATTTTAATATTTAAGTAGTATTCTATTAATCATTATAATTATTATTTAACGAGTATCAATGTTATTATTTATTGCTTATATTTGTTTTCATTGCCCTCCACTCAAAGCAACTCAAAATAGAATTTCAACTTTTAAAGTTCAAATACTTTCAATTCCATTTTATATATTAGTTTTGAAGCGCATGAGTAAGTAACTTTATATAGATCTATGTGTGTGTATTTATGTACATCATATATGTATGTACTGAATACAATATATAGAATATTGAACAAGCACATTCAAATTACGGTTTTGGTGTTCGCAGAAGCAAAACATATTTTTCCTTTTGTTTTTTTTGTCGTCCCAAAAAGATAAAAATTCTATGCCAATAAACACGGACGCACGTTTCTATGTATAGCAAATGAGAGCGAATGAGCAAAAGGCAAAAAGAGAGAAAGACTGCTCATCATGTTGAGCGTGTGAGAGAGAGAGAGAGAGAGGCTACTTAACGGTTAATGCTGTACTTGTACACTGCATCAAATTTATTCGTTTTGTAATAAGTTCTGTAAACAAATTCAAGGTTTCTCTTTGCGCTCTCATATCTCCATCTCACTCTCTCCCTCTCTTGCTCACGATCATTTCACGCGTTTTTGAGTGGCGCAAAGATATTAAAAGTGTAGAGGGAATATATTGAAATTTTGTACAGAGAAATTTTTTATTATTTGATATATTTTTCACTGCCGTTTATTTTCTGCAAATTGTATTACGTCTGCTCAATAAATAGTTTATAACTTAAATTTATTTGTATTAAATGGTATTTTATATAAAGTCATAGATAGCTTACCTAATTTTGCCCCCAAAAAGTTATCGATAATCACAGAAAAAGTAGAGTGAAGGTCAGCGGGGTTTTTATTTGGTTTAAAGCTGTCATTTTCCTCATCATTATTATCTGGAAATTTTTTCAGGCGAAACAATTCGACAATAGACTCAGCATTTGCTGACACACCTGGCAATGACATTTTTAATAAACCCGTGTCGAAAATAAAAATACTCAGTGACTAAATATATATATATATATATATTTGTATTTTTCAGCTATTCTGGTCTTGTTCCAGATTATGTATGGTCCTATCATTAATTCTACTTCATGTTCTACTTCAACTATTTTCCCTTTATTTTCTTTACAAACTTTTGTTTATAATTATTAGCATTCTCAAACACATCTTTAACGTTTGCCTGATAATATAAATAATCATATGTTCATATCAAATCTTCTTAGTATGGTTTGAGTGTTTCTTATAGTACAAACTAATATTGTATCTAGTCAGAGAAGTTACTTTCAAACTGCTACTATATATAAGTTGATGGTATACAAAATCAAACACTGAATAACTTGCGAAATAACCATTTCAGTTTAAGATCATTCAATGATGATCTGCTAGAATAGATTTATTGTTGGCGGAGGAAGAATAACAGTAATTAATGCTGCATCCTGTGCCCCAAATGAATGCAAATTAGAGCCATAAGGCGTGCTTAAGTGGGTCGAAAACAGATTCACACACACACACATATATATATGTATATATATATATATATATATATATGTAAATCTAGGTGTGTATGTTACTTAATCAACATTAAGATAGGTAGGCGTATAAAGGGAAGGCAGTTTAACCCTCTATGCGATTTGACCCTCTATGCCGAGTAAATATTAGATCAAACTGGTTTTAGCCAGAATTCAAATCCACAGACAGTTTTGTATTTTTATTTACTTGTTTTAGGGTGCAACAATCTGAAATCAAATTATGCACATGAATCAAACGATGTCAAGCTAAATAAATAATGCCAGCCACTGAATTTGTAATGAAAGCATTTCCAAGCACAAAAATAATCTGATTTAAATTGCTGAACCGGTTTGATTCGATTTATCACAAGGTTTTCAAATCATAAAAAATGGTATCAAATTCTTTAATGTATATTTTGTTTTTCAGCTTCAAACATGACATTATTTCAATCGCCGAATTATATTAAAGCTTTTTAATATTTTTTATTTTTATTTTTTACATTGTTTTTCTGAAACAATGGCTATTTTTAATTAAATTAATGTGAGGATTAAATATTGTGAGAAAAATATTTTCATTCCTAAATAGATATGTACCTTTACTACTGTGATAATTGAATTACGAATATATCATTATTTCGAAAAGTAAACTATATAAAAAACTAATTGTGATGTGTAAATATTTCAATATTTCAAATTATATTAACCATTACCATTATTAACCATTAATAATATTTCAGATTAAAACTTAAAGCTTATGAAATACAAAATGTAATAAAAAATTATATTTAATTGGCGATATTAGTGCACATGATTAAATGTTTAACTGCATTATTAAAATTAGGCTTATTTTTAATTTTATGTGGCAATCTATATGCTCTGCTTGCTTCACAAACTCTGTTGACCTACCTCAAATAAAACCAAATCCATTTGAGAAACTTCTTAACAAATCTGACCATAAAACAGAACTGCAAACTTTTATCAAAAAAGAAACTTTATAAAACTTATATGTATATTGTGAATGTCCAATGAGCCAAAACAAAAACAAAGAATATTATTTGATCAATTTATACATGTGATCACAAATCCAAAATAAAATTAATATATAGACGTTTGTGCAATCAAGCGAAAAGCCGCCCTCAAATAAATCAGCTAACCAAACGGGCCGTAATTTTGGCACTAAGTGGGTTAAGCGGGGGAAGCGTGTTTTTTGTATGTTTGTACTATGTGAAATTAAATCACTCAAAATGCCGAAAAGTATGTTATATATATATAGTATATATACAGTATATACTATTTAGTTTTTACTAAAAACGGTGACGCATTGGTTACAGGGTGTGTCGAATCTAACCACACCAAGGATTTGGATTACCAGAGGGTGATTGTGGGTGGCTTTACACACTTAACACAGGGGATGTGGATACCATAAAAAAACGTAGCTTGTAGGTGGTTTCCCCATGTCCCTCCATCTGACGGCGCATATGTGATGGTCTTATCTTGGCCCTGGAAGCGAGAGCATGGAGGGGGTAATGAGAATAGTGATGATATTCACCAAGTTATTGCTTATAATAATTGCTTCCTAGAGACCTTTAATGACTGATCGTGTGCTTTCAACACATAAACCAAGTCAGCTCAACTCAAGGGACTTAAAGTAAAAATGTTGATTTTACACATGCCGAAATGGGTGCTAAGTGAATCAGATCCTGTTTTAATAACTGAAAGCTATTTGGGCAAATATTTTTTATTTATTTAAAGTTCATTAAAACCAATCGACAAATTATAAAAGTTTTTATATGGTAATTTAATTAAATTATATTGTATTTAAAAATAAAATAAAATTAAAGTAAGAGGTCTTAAATTTTTTTATTGTATTTATATGTTGTTGTTTTCTTGTTTTTGTTGTTTTTTCCTGGAATTCGAATTAGATATGTGATTCGGTTTGACTTTTGTTAAATTTTTATAATCTACGTCAATATAAATTCAGCTGACATTCAGCAGTAGCACCCCGATTCTACATCTCCTGATTCCCTGAAACAAAAACCGAAATTAAATTAAATTCTGTTTCAATGTCCACTTAAGATCGGATTTTGCTGCCATGATCTCAAGTTTTTCTACTCTACTTGCAGGATTGAAAACCCACAAAAATATTGCCTAGCACATTCGTTGTTTTTTTTGCTTCCTTAGTTTTTTTTTTAAACAATTCGTTTTTCATATCTAAATCCAAACATAAAAGAAGCTCTAAATGTTGCGGGGTCTGTTAATAAAACTTGCCACAATTACGCAAGCAAATGGCAGCCCACAAACATAAATGGCGTGAAATCGCACAAAAGCAAGCAGTAAAGAGAAATCCCAAGAGGAAACTAACTCCAAATGAGAGTCTCGAGTCCATGTGGCATTGAGCCATATGTGGCTGCCACAATGAGCAGCTAAACTATTAACCCTATTCGGCCCTCGCAGGGAAGCTCAAATAAAGTCAACGAGCACGAGAACGCTCTCAGTTGTTGGTCATGGGTATTATATATTATTATTATATAGTATTATATACATGCATATATGTTATATTTAGGTCAGGGGCTCCTTACATTTGATTATCGCATCATCAAGTTGCGTGTGTTTTAATTAAAAGTTGGTCAGTGAGTCGGGTCCGCTTACTTTAGTGTGGCGCCTGACGATTTGCAGGTTGCTCGAACCATCACCATCCTTTCTCCAGCTCAAGTTTGCGGCATAAGCAAAGTTTCAGTTGATTTGTGTTTATGTTCCATACGCATAACCTAGTTGCTCGACTTTTAATGTAAACGCCACAGCAGGTAGTGGTGGGCGTTCCACGGGCGCCCCTGCAAGCCCTACATGTGCTCCACTGTGGCTTATGTCAATGCAAACCGTTTTCAACTGGTAAACATTGCGTACTGAGCAGAACTAACAGCAGCTGGCTACATTATCATTGTTAATCCAACATTTCCACATATTAAAAAAAATTAATTTTAACTACATTTTAATATAAACATATTAATAATTTCAAGTAATAATATGTACACTTCTAAAGAGAGTTTAATAATTTGTTTTAAATATGTTCAGCGCATTGAGGGAGTAAACTTCAATTCATATTTAAATTCACACAAATTTAAATTTACATAAAAAATATTCTCAATATTGCGAAATTTGTGCTTGTAAAAAAATCAATCAAATTTTATTTTTGTTTGTTAATTGCTTACATAATTATATTAACAAAAATAATTAATTTATTAAATTTAAAAAATTGTTTATTTTTATTTTTGTAACAAAATGTATGCAAATTTTAGTTTAACCTTTTCTATCTATTAATATTGGTTAAATGTTAAATAATGCAATAGTTAAAAAATAAGATTATGTATATGGAGGAGTTAATCCAATAAATTGGATTGTTTATTTTGCAACTTCAACTTTGTTTACGTTCTAATACCTGTTGTTCTTTTTTTCTTGTTTACATAATAAAATACAAGTAATAATAATAATTTCGTTTGATTATAATACGTTTTTGGCTTTAATCTGGTCTAATCCCCATATAATTTAGCTTCTTAAAAACAATTAGGGAAAAACTAATCGTTTGCATTGAAAAAATCCCCAAAATATCTTAAAAACCTTAATTATCTGAGAATATTTTGAATGCGCTCAGTACTTATGCAATATAATATAAATATCGGACTCCTATATCAGAAAAACAATCTATTAGAAATTTAGTTTTAATATAAATAACTTTTTTTTTGTAATGGTATTCACTTATTGCTTATAGACAATATAATTTAATTTTAATATCGCTCAGCTGCCATTTGGCGACCCGCAATGAGAACTTCTCATTATATATGTAAATACATATTAAATACATTATACTATATAAAGTCAAGTGGCAAATGTCTGCAGTATTTCACTTTTATGTCTAGTTTGCCCAAAAAATTGTATTTGCTTTTCAAATTCTATTCGCAAACGCAAGATGATTACAAATATCATATATAGATCTGCTTTGGCCCGATTCGCATTTGGCATTTTCATGGCAGCTTGCCTTGAAATATGTTTCACACGCTTCTACTCTCTTTCGCGCTTATTCTCTTTGCAAACGAAAATAGCTGCAAAATATTTAAAATCTGAGAAAATATATAAATATTTAAACCTGAAAAAATCATTTAAAATTGGATTACGAGTTACGATTTCGCTGAGGCATTTCTGCCAGACAACAAAGAGTTCAGCTACTCGACTTTAAAACTAAAAAGGGCAATAAGATAAAATACAGAGCCTAAAAGAATAACAAAAATATGTAACATTGGGATGTAACATTATGTAACATTGGTTTGTTAGCTTTTTTTAATTTGCTTAAAATACAGAGCGACTATTTAAAAATGTAATTAATATAACGATTTTTATTTTTGTACAATCTTTTCATACAAGCTTGCCTTGATTTTCAATGTTAATCGACATTAAATAAAGGAAGTAAAAAGTTCTAGGTTTCTTTTTCCATTCAATAAAGTCCTTTTAATCATGTTCTCTACCGGGACCAATATATCGCTACACTTTTTAAATTTTCCGAGTCCAACTAATTAGATTTGATATAAATGAATATGTAAATGCCCGAAGGAAAATTAACAAAAGGAGAATGCAAATGTTCAGTTTGATTAAAAGCAGGGTTGATTTTCAGGACAAGTCAAACTAAGAAAGTCTGATATGAAAATACATTTTTATATATGCTCCAATTTTATATATAAAAAAATGAACGACTATTTTAAAAATGGATCATATCTATCCATTATGGTAAGTCGAGTAATTGGCAAGGTCATACGCATGTTGAAATGGCTTATCGATTACGATTCCCAGAATATATCATTTAGTTATCAGTCTGTATGCTACTGAAGTGAATGTGTCTTGTGTGGGAAGACATAAGAATGTTGGCATGTTGGCCTGGAGACAGTCTGGACAATTGGCCGATAGACCAATTGACACAGACAGACACACATATTGACTGCCTGGCTAACTGGCTAGTTGGCGTCATAGCCCAGCGTCGTCTTGGCCCCAAAATCGCCTTGTGTCAAGGCCAAAAAGTGGCCAACGGCCAGCTGTGCGCAGCGTGGGTTCACTGCCAAAGTTATTTCCTTGTTCATCGTACACAATTCATTTTCTATGGCGCTTGGCAACAGCAACAAACACAACGAATTTGATGAGATTTGATGACGGCCAAAATACTATCAAATGATAAATGTAAGCATTTGGCAACAGTGTGTCGAAGTTTAAATACCCTTGAGGGTAGGGACATGTTAACTTCATTGCACATTAAAAAAGACAAGAAATATTTTCTATTTGAGTTATTTGATTTGAGATTTGGATAATATCTGGTCTAAATGTTGGGAGGATTTAAAAACAGCGAGCCTTATTATGATATTTTCCTATACAACGTTTGATGCACTGCTACGATCTGAGGGATTTAGACAAACTAAACTTGTATAGACGGGATAGCTATAAGATTATAATCTGAAAATGTCTAACAAGTATTTTAATACATCAAAAGTGAGGTGTTTTAAATAATAGTAGTGTAATAGCTAAAATTAATTCAATCATCTCAATGATACTTTAAGTACTCATCTTTCTCTGTAATTCTTATTTTAATACAAAATTTCAATAGTTGAGTCAGTTCGACTAGTATGCCAGCTGCCTTCCCAAGGATGCATTCATATTCGGGGTAGTGATTTCCACACCTATTACTTATGCTTATTTTATGTCAACAATGACCTTGTTTCGTGATTGCGATAAATTAATTTTCGAAAGAAAACTTTTTAAATAATTATAATATATTTTGCTATATTATTGATTGACTGCAAAAGCTTCATCGAGAACGTTTAAAAAGTTTACCAGTTGTATCAAATTTATTTTTTATCGATTTATTTCGATTAATTAATGAGTTTTTTTATGTTTATGTTTTTATAATTATTTTTTTATGGTATATCGAATTGAGTATTGTGCATATATATAAATAAATTAAATAATTTGTAGATTGTGTGTACCCTATATAAAGAGCTTAAATATTGATATTGATGAATATTTCCGATATTGGCTAAGCTCGGTCTTAAACTTGAACAGATAAATTTGACTTTTTGTCGATTTTTTGTTCGATTCCATTACATTTGTATTTGGTGAATTAAAAACCTTTAAAACCCGCAGTAAATGCCGCAATTACACTAAAAAAAAAAACAAACATTCAGAAGGCGACAAAAGCAAATAGTGAATAGCATTCAGTAGGGGTAACTTAATGTATGTGTGTGTGAGTGTTTCTATGTAGGCATTATACGATACACTTTTTACGATAATTTCAATGTCAATAACATTGATGACGAGTCAGCTAGAATCCGTTGTTACTTTCCCACTGAAATACAAACCAAACCCAACCTAGTCCCTCGAAAGTCACATTGCATAATTAACGCTACGTCGACTAAAACCCAAACTGACAGTGTTCGATTACGAATGAAACGAATAACAAATTAATCGTTTGAATGAATATTGTACACAATGACCAACAAACAGTACAGTAATACGGTAGAGTACAACAACATTGACAAATACAAATACAAAAGACAATAGCTGAAGCATCTATCAATAAGTAATCGATGATGACGACACTCATGTTTGAGAATTGTCTATAGGGTATACACCTATTACGAATTTACCACCATTTTTGATAGAATGTTTGTTTCTTTCTCATCCACAGGTCTACTGATCGCATTTTATACGATCTTCTATACTGTCCTTACCATTATGTTCACCATCTGCATGCAGGTAATGCTCTCCACGATTGACGATCAGCATCCCAAATGGAAGCTGGAGGAGTCGCTGATAGGCACCAATCCCGGCATGGGCCTTAGGCCCCTCAGCGAACAAACCGAACGCGGTGCGGTTATCCGATTCAATAAAAATAAGACGAAGGAGGCAGAATACTGGACTGAGCTGCTCGATGAATTTTTGAAAGGTATTCTCTTAGTTTTATTATTTATATAGATAGTAATGTATGTATAACGTATACAGATTATAATCACACTGAGGGTCGCCAGATGAAGCACTGTGGTCATAGCCAAGTTCACAATCCCGACGATGTTTGCGTCGTCGACATAGAAAAGTTTGGGCCCTGCTCATCAGCCAACGGCTATGGCTACAGGTCGGGCACGCCCTGCGTCTTCCTCAAGCTGAACAAAATCTTTGACTGGGTGCCCAATGTTTACGATACCGTCGATGCCAGCACACCACCTGAATTGAAGGACATTATCACGAACACGAAGCCCGAAGAGGTATGTAACGAAAAATCCACTATTACTTTTATATAAAAAAAGCTAAAAAAAAATCAAACAAGAATACGATAAACAGGGCATAATTTATTTACAATCCTGAACTGAAAATGCCTTACAACATATTTTAACAATTCTATTGAAACTGTTGAAGATTATATTTTAATTCTATAAATTTATTATAATATTTTTATGAGCAGGCAATTTGCTTGAATTCAAAAATTTTGTTTGTTTTTTTTTTTTAATTCATAAAATATTTATCTATTTTTATTTTAACACTTTAATGCCCTTTTTTAAAATTGAACCGTTTTTAAATGAAATAAATATGTGTATATAATATGTATGAATATAATATAAAATTAAGATTAAAATAAATATCTCTGTAAGCAGAATACAATTTCGTAAATATTAATTTTTAATTAATTATAAATTTCTTTAAATTATTTAATTCGCTGCTATTTCAGCGCAATCAAATCTGGGTGACTTGCAATGGACACTATGGCAAGGACAAGGAGCAATTTAAGAACATTACGTACTATCCCAGCCAGGGCTTCCCCGCCTACTACTACCCGTACCAGAATCAGCCAGGATATCTAAGTCCCGTTGTCGCTGTGCAACTAGCCACTCCGCCGGAGCACCAAATGATGGAGGTAGAGTGCCGTGCCTGGGCCAAGAACATTATCTACAGTGGCAGTTTACTGGATCGCCGGGGCTCGGTTACCTTCCAGTTGATAGTGGACTAGAGGATGAGGCAATCGTCAACAAACCACTTGCGATTGCAACAACCTGAGCCAGCCATTTGGGGAAACTCAACGTCATCTGTTGCTAAACCAAAATCCGAGACCAACAAACAATCAAACATTAAAAAAGAGCAAACATTAAAAAAAAACAGCAAGAAGAAGAATAAACTTAAAGCTTAGGTGCTTTTATGTTTTAAATGTATTGTACATATATTTATATGAGGAAAATTTAAAATATATCGACGAGAGAGTCAATAACAGAAATCTGCCCGCATCAGAAGAAGATTAAATATGAAATTATGAATGAAAATAAAAACAAAAAATAGTAGATAATGAATATCGAAGCGAAAAATTCACAAGAGTTCAAATCGTACACCCGCAATTGTTGTTATAGCTTTTGGCTTTTCTATTGCTATAAGTTAATATTTACATATAATATTTAATTTATAATTTTATAAATTCATGTAATAATATGCTTAAATTTGTCAGTTTTATTTAGTTTGTATTTGTATATGTTATTATTGCCTTTTATTTTTTGTTTGTCCATTCAATTTCATTATTATTTGTAAAAACTTAAAAAAAAAACTCAGAATAAAATGTTTATTTGTTAATTGAAATTCACCCAAATAAGCGTATATCTATTTTTAAAATATTTGAACACAAATGCTACGCAAATAATTTATTTGTTAATAATTGCCGTGCCTGTGGCAATAAGTATTGAACAAACTTGTATGTTAATCCTTTAGTTCAATTTTAGAAAAATCAGAAACAATATTAAAATTAATTCCAGGCTTGTTTTTGAATTAATACTTAAGCTATTTTGAGATTTTATGAAAATTCTCCTCTGTTGCATTATTTAATAAATAAAAAACTGAACTAATATTATTATGATTTTTATTTTAAATGATTTTTGAATTTATTTGAGCTAGTAAACTTAAAATAACGCAAGTTTGTTTGCGCCACGCTTATCCACTCAGGTAATCGATATATAATCAACTTATTTTTTTTGTACGGCAATGTGGCAACGCTGGCAGCATATTCGATTGCTGCTGCGCAGCCAACTTCGTTAGCTCACAGCTGATGCGCATATCAATTGAGCTGACTAACCGATATATCGGGAAAAAAAAATTCATCGGAGTTGTCACACTATTGTCAGCTTTTAGCTGTTTACGCCACAAAAAACTGGCACAAAATCCTCAAAATCCAATTGAAAACGATAGTCAAATAGCTTCTGCAGCAACGAAGAGATCTTCTCGTACACCTCAGCGAGCGGAAGTGAGGCGCAAAAGGGAATTTATCATGGAGCAAACGATAGACGTAGGCTGCGTCAAAGAGGAGCACTGTGAGGCAATCTGCAATATGTTCAAATCCCAGGACTGGCAGCTGACCATGCGACACAGGGACTTGGGGCAGTTGGTCAAGATTGAGCAGGACATGAGCTATGTGTGGCAGAGTGGCACTACCAGAGCTGCCACAGACGACAACAAGGAGCGACAACCGGAGAAGCATTCACAAAAAAAGTGAGTACAGTAGTCGCTCTCTAAAAGGTAATTGTTTGCCATCAAAATAGTTGTTTTAATCAAAAATTTTGATTTACTTTTTCTATCACACACCATTAATGAATGAGAAAGCTTTAATTTTTGTTATATATTAAAGATACTAATTATTTGACTTCCACTGGACAGATTCCAAAATACCAAATCACAGTTTGGTGGGGGGACGGTGGGCGACAAGCCATTTAAGTGTGTCCACTGTGGGAAGGACTTCGCGACGAGCAGCAATCTGAAGGTGCATCTGACGCGCACACATTCAGGGGATCGTGATCGTCCGTTTCTGTGCCCCACCTGCCCCAAATCGTTTGCCACCAATGACAATCTGCAGAAGCACATTCGGCGACACTCGAATGAGCGCACCTTGAATTGTCCACACTGCCCCAAAGCATTTGCCACCAAGGATAATCTGCAGAAGCACATTCGGCGGCACTCCAGTGAGCGCACCTTAAACTGCCCGCATTGTCCCAAGGCATTTGCCACCAACGATAATCTGCAGAAGCACATTCGGCGGCACTCCAGTGAGCGCACCTTGAATTGTCCACACTGTCCCAAAGCATTTGCCACCAACGACAATCTGCAACGACATATTCGAGGACACACGGGTGAACGTCCATTCAAGTGTCCCTATTGCCCCAAGCCATTTGCTCAGAATCGAGATCTCAAGGCGCACATCCTGGAGCATACGGGGGAGAAGCCATTCAAGTGTCCACACTGCCCCAAGGCGTGTGTCCGCAGCGAGGGACTGAAGAAACACATCTTGCGTCTGCATAAGGACATCGAACCGGAGCAACGACTGACCGCCAATAATGCCACGATCAAGCAGTGAGTGAATCACAAAAATATATATTTAAATCCGATGTTAACTAAATTTATCTCCGAACAGATGGTTGCCGGGCGACAAGTCCTTCATCAACGACTCTAGTGGCAGAATTTTTATGTACAAATACGATCTAAGCAAAACCACACGAATGCCAACTGGTGAAGCGTAAGCAATCCTCTTGAGGCTCTGAAGGAACTCCAGCGACTTTTGTCGCAAGTGAAACAACTTGCAACCAAATGGCGAACAGCAAAAAAAATACATTTGATATTTGAGCTTCATCAGCCAAGATGATGAAAAAGATGAAAACTAAACATTTTTTGTAGCCAGCGAGATCTGAGGGCTTCCCCAATATACGAGCCAGAAAACCCATATCAAATTAGTTTGATTCGCTTAGCAGGGAACTTTAAATAATTATGTGGAATTCACTCGATGTAAATATTTTGGGCTAAAGCAATATTTTATTTTGCAAACAAAATAAAACGCATTTTACTGCAATTAAATAAAACATAAATAAATTTTAAAAAAAATTGTGGTAAAAATTTGTAAATGACTGAAAATTATAACAAACAGAAAATTTCAAACTCGCTGCAGTATTCAACAAACAAAATAATATCTATGTATCTTAATTTAAGATATAACCAAAAAGAAAAATTTAGATAAAAGCAAACTCATTCTTAATCGGGTTAGAAAAAAATGTGAATATATGTAAAATCTATTTCAACATGCAGATAAAGAGTGCTATTAAAATTTAAGCACACTATCCAAAAAGTTTTGTTATCTAACGAAAATTTTGATTTAATAAAACTAGGAATACAGTTTCGTAAAGTTCCGGTTTCCCAGCAAACTTAAAACAATTGCCATTTAAACTTTGGTTAGTGTAAATTAGTTTTTAGTGTACTTTAGTTGAACTTTATTAGTAGGTATTCATTCAATGTATTCTTTGTACCTATATTACAGAGTATTTGTATAGTTAATTATTGGTGTTGGTAGTTGGTTTTCTCGAGAACTGATTCTCATTGTATTGGAATTTGGGATTATTTGAAGTATTTTTTCAGTTTGCTAAAATTAATATTCATTTTGATATAGTAAAAAGTAATCACAAAATATTATCACAATTTGCGGATATAAATATTGTTTTCTTTTCATATTTGCTAATTGTATTTAAATATACATACACACATCGTAAGACTTATGTTTTATTTTCCATTGGTTTCAATTTAGTCAACAATGTGAGTAAAAATTCGAACTACACACGAGTACAATATTATATCAAGATTAATTTAAACTTCAATGTTTTTTTAGTCAAAAAATTAAATTTAGTTAAGACAAAATTGGAAATATTTGGATAGTTTAACTATTAGCGCTGGTGGAGGGGCATTCAAACCATTTGAAGTATTACTATGTTAGACAAGTCATCGCACAAGGCACACACACACACCGCACACACACAAGCACACTCACACACACACACTTTAAGTCTGCCGAGCGCCCCACAGTTCCGTCTCATGATACATACGATAAACATTGTCCCTGACCAGCTTGGCTTTGTCTGCAATATGAATATGGATTGTTAGTTTTTTGATTAGGTCGGTTTTCATTACAAAGTTAAAGACTTAAATACAGCATTAGCTTACTATTTAAATAGACTTAAAGTTAGTAACAATTTTGTTTTGGGCTGGCTGCAGGTTGTATTTTTCAGAGAGAGTTTGAAGAAACATATCGGATAAATAATCTATAAACATAAGAAACTCTACATCTGCAGCCATCCAAAGCAAATTAAAATTCTAAAAAGAGTTCATTAAATATATTCTAAAATCATATCAAGACTTAAAAATAATTCTAGTTATATTTATATAACATATAATTTAAGCTGGACAGTTGGCAAAATATATACATATTATCAGCACTTCGATAATAATTTATTTAAATCAAATATCAAATATACAAATGATAAATGGGAATTTATACAGAAGTTTGGAGAAACATTTCCTTAGAACTCAATTTGAACAAATGTGTGTGTGTGAAATTAAGAAGGGATTCTAGGAACCTATTTAGTTCATACTTAAATATATATTAATACATCAATTTTAATTAAAATTATTGTTATTAAAGTTGATTTTATTAATTTTTTATTCTTACTAGAATTTTTATTTATAAAAATAAATTATATATATGTTAATAGTACATATTCAACTCTCGCCAAGATGATGTAAACATAACTCAAATACTATTATTAACATAAAAACATAAACTTTTTAAATAACAGTAACAGGTATCTTTACATTCGAAAAAAGCAACAGAGAAATATAAAGGAAATAAATCATTTTATTTTTAAATGCCATTTAACATTTACATAAAAATATAAAAGGAAACTGATTTCTTTACTAACAAGAAATAATAAATAGATATCTATTTTGAATTTTAAAGTATAAAGCTAAGAACTGAACTGAACTGATTTCTTTAGCACTCACCCTTGGAGAGGTTGAGGGCCACAACATGTTTCTTTAGAAACTCAAGGCACACTGCTTGGCTGGTGCCCAGGGAGTGCATGTTACACGTGAATGCACTGAAAATTAGAATTACTTTAGTAACTTGAATTGGGGTTGTGGTTAATTTTAGCTAAACATTTACCCCAATTGCCGAAATGCAATATCCTCCTGTTCCTTGGCCGATTGCGGTTGATCCTGCCCCAAGTTGCATTTGCTCGACCTGCGCTTAGTTGTTGCTGGTGTCGTCGTCATCGTCAAGGGAGTTGTTGCTGTCACAGCTGCAACTGCAGCGCCTCCATGATGTGAGGAGCTTGAGGACGAATCAACGCCATGTTTGCGAGCAACAGTAGTTGGTTGTGCCACTGGCACTGGCACTGCCACTGCCACTGCTCCTACTGCTGTTGCTGCTGCTACTGCGGCTGCGTCAAGGCGCTGCTGCTGCTTCGCCTGACGTCGTTGCTGCCGTCGCAGCTGCGAACTGAGGCGATGCTCTCGCTCAGCCTGCATTGAGTCGAGCAAGACGGCGTTCCAGAAGCGCAGCTGCTGCCACAACGGCTGCTGCCGCAACAATACAAACAGATATTCCCGATACGCATCGCAGCCAGGAACTTCAACTGCAATATCATTTTGAAAGGAGATTTCATTAGCTTGCACAGTTATTTTATATTATATCAGTAGCTAAAAGTAAAATTTCATACAAGTTCTTTCTATTATACTCATCAGCTGTCGATATAATTTAAAATTACTAGTTAAAGCTTTTAATTGCTGATTTATACAAATAAATCGTATAAAATTTTTTTAAGATGACAGGTTTTTATTGCATATCTATCCTATTATTATATTTATACTCACCTTAGTCTATATATTTTCATACATTCAACTAAACTTACTATATATAGATATAATTTACTCAACCTGACGTACAAATGAACTTTAGAATTTAAATAATTATTTATTTAATTTAGACTTAGATCGGTCGGCATAAAGAATACAAAAATACCAACTATATTAAATTCAATTCAATTTAATATTTATCATTAAATTAAATTTAAATAATTAATTAAATGTATTTTATATATAAGTGGATTTTTTTAAATAATAATAATATATATTACTTTGTAGTCATTTGGAAGAAAGCTAGAAAATTAGAGAAATTATGCCAATATTGTTTGTATGAATGTAAGTTGAAGAATTCCTATATTATCTTTTTGTTAAATTAAAGACACTTCTATTTCTAGACTTCAAATATTCACACAAATAATAGCTAAACTGTCATATAAAAGCAAAAACAGTAAATTTCGTTACTTGTTTTTGAATTTTGGAAAGAATTTTTGTGTATTTTTTTCTAGTTAGAAAACATTTATAAGAAATACAAAATAATCGCCATAATTTTAGAATTATAATTACAAATTTAAAAATAAAAAAATTGTTTTTAATATTCAAAAATTATTTCAAAAAAAAACATCAACTTTTTATTGGCCGTTATATTAAAATTAGGAAGGTTGGTGTAACTACTTCTGCAATAGCCGCTTATACCCATTCTGAAAAGAGCCAGGGTATAAAGATATTTAAAGAGAAGATTTGAAGATTTACCTTCATGATAGAACAAGAAGCAGAGATTCATGAGGATCGCCGCTGGGGTATAATCCTCGCACTCGCCACACTCGAAGAGGGCCAGTGCAAAGTATTGGGCCAAAGAATTGAACGTTAAGGTTTCCAGTCGCTTCGACTTATTGCGCTGCTCGCTGAGGAACCGGGTGAACCAGAGTCGCCCAATCTCCAAGCGGAGCAGGACGCCAAACTCCGACTTGAGCTCCAGATTCAGAGCGGATGAATTATTGAAAAGAAGCTGTGTGAAATGTTTCATGAACTCCTTGACGGGCTCCTCGCCTGCCCGACAATCCAAACTGATCGAGGAAGCCCACGAGGGAACCGAGTTCTGTGATTCGGACCGGATGAAGTGGCGCCAATCACTCGACTCCATGCTAGGACTGGCCTGCAGCTGATCGGGCAGCTCATCCCGCAGGCTGGTCAGTGTGCTGCTGTTCGAGGCGCGACTCCTTGCCGCAACCCTTATCGAGTTGCCCCATGGCTGTCGGGTGGGCAGAGCGGGGCCCACCTCTGTGGGTGGCTGCACATCGATTTGTGGCGGCATCGCCGTTGCCTCTAGCAGCTCCCCAATGCACTGCACGTCCCTCTGCATGTCCAGATCGCTGCGTCGGGCTCCAGCAATGGCCCGCTGCCGCTCGTAGCCGCCCGAGTGCCTCGACTCGAATTCCAGCGAGTTCGAGTGGGTCGTGCTGCTGACATCATGCGAGCGAGCCGGCGTCGGCTCAGGCAGTGAAAGCGAACTGCTGTCATTGCTGCTACTACCGCCATCGCTGCTCGAAGATGAAGGCGAACTGGAGCGCAGCTTGTTTGCATGGCGACTGCGTGCATGCTCCAGGCGTGGACCTAAATGAACTACTATATTACTATCAGCTTTTGCAAGCAGAGAAGAGGAAGCAGAGCTTACGCGGTGCCAAATTGGGCTGCCTGTAGCGACCCGATATGATCTCTTCGTGCGCTCGACGAGCTTTCACGCGACGCGCCTCGAAATCGATCTTTGTGTAGTCGATTGTATCATCATCTGGATGAGAGAGCGAGAGAGGAAATGAGAGAAACCGACAGAGAGAGAGAGAGAGAGAGAGAGAGAGAGAGAGAGAGAGAGGTGAGTAGTTATGGTCACTTACACTTCGGCAAGTCCTCATCGTCGTCATCGCAATAATCCGAATCGCTGCTGCTGCTGCTCAGCGTCAGCTAGAAAGACACAAAAAAAAAGCGTCGAAATACGAAAGCAAGTCGAATACAACATATCAAACAAAATAATGGTAAAAACTTCACAGTTTTGCCAATAAATACTGAAAGTTTGCTAGACATTTCGTTTAAGAATGCTCAATAATATATTTGTACTTTATGTGAGTGAAATCATTTTTTAAATAATTCCTGAAATAATGTTTTATATTTAAAAAAAAAATGAATATTTAATTATATATTTTATTTAATCCATTTTTTACTTAATATATTTTTATAATGTTTAAAGTCAACGGCAAACGTTGCCATACAAATCTGACAAAAGAGTTCACTTTCCATAGAAATTGCAAAACAAAAGCGTTGCAGCGTGAATCAAATAAATCTTTTGATTTTTTTAAGTGCAACCTTGGATTAGCGATGCAGTTGGCAAGTGTCTCAAAAAAAAGGCAGAATCAACGATTGATTGCTTTTCTACTTGCAGCACTTGTTCAAGGCAAGCAAGAAGAGCGAGTGAGAGATGGGGACAGATATAATCCATAATTAACGGCTGAACAAGCACGTTGACTAACACTCATATAATTAATTTGAATCAAGGGCAAGTGGGAAAAGAGAGGGAGATATCTGCATTGCAAGGCTGTCAGTCAGAGTCAAGTATAACGGCAACAACAGCAATAATAGTAATATCCGGGCCAAGTGAAGGTCAAACGAGTGCAGCAGCAACAAAAACAATCAATGTTGTTAGTTGTTGTTGCTGTAGAACGCAAAAAGAAAAGCTCAGTTTCAGTATCAAGGCCTTACCTTGTTTGATATCCCATTGAGCAGCTCATTGCTGTTGCCCAACACTGTTAGAAATTTGGACTTGAGCGCACCGATGCTCGGCGTCCGCTCCATAAACAGTTTGATTTTCGATCTCTCGCCGGCAAACGCAGCCGGTGGCGTGCCGGGCGTCGGTGTGCGGGCGGGCGGCGGCTTTGCATCCACCATTTTATGCTTTATACTGAAATTTCGTTCAGATGCGCTTTATTTAATTATTGTGTTTGCTGTTGTTGATGTTCTTGCTTAGTGCTATTTTCAGCAGTCATTTAATAAGCGTTTTACCGTCGACGTCGGCGTTGATGTTGCGACTGTGACTTCTGCTGCTTCTTCTTCTTCTTCTTTGCTTTTGCTGTTTTACGTATCGATTTTTCGCCCTAAGCAGCTGCGTTATTCCACTTCCTATCTCCCTCTCCCTCTCGATTTGGATTATTTCTTATTATGGGCTCGAGCAGCATTTGTTATACGGCTGATGCAGCAAATCCTCTTTGTAGTTGACTTTAATCATGTCTTTAAACTATACGTAAATGAAACGTACTTCTTTAAATATTATCGTGTCTTGTGTTTGCATTTACATATCCATTTTAATTATTTTACACGATTTTGAATTTATCGTTACTTGAACGTCTATATTTTCATTATTTTAGTTAATTTCATTTTTTCGTAGCCTATAAATAAAATTTATATATTTTTTTATATTCTTGACAATATTGATAATACTAACATATGGTTTTAATTTTTTTTTTTAATTATTTTAAGTTATTTTTGTACATTTAAAAGTTAAATTTTATTTGTACACCCTTGTGTCTTGCAAATTTATTTGAATTTTATTTCAATATGTTCCACATACATATTAACAATGACACATTTATATATAAATACTTCAATATTTAATATAATATTAAATTTATTCTTGGCATAAGCTTATGTTCCTCAATATTTTCACATTTATTCATCGCATACATTTATATATATTTATATACATGTATAACAAGGAATTTCACAGAAATTACATCAAATTGTGCTATATTTGTTTTTATTGTCCACAAGTATTACGCAAATGAAATTGGACGCACTGCAACACCCACATTTAAAGGCATAAAGGCATTCTGTCATTTTGTTTATACAATGTTCTAATGCATTTTATTTTATTTTTATACAGTGCTTTAATATTGCACTTCAAAGCACATTTAACTTTTACTTTTCTTCTTTGCACACTTTTTGCACGCAGGTCGCCGTAAAAATCGTTTAATTTCTACACACACAAACACACACTTATAAATACACACGCATACACAAGCGAATTCACCCGATTTAGTTGCGTTTCCTGCAACACTCGTTGCGCAAATGCAGCCGAATATTGTGTTTTCAGCTTTAAAAAACGGCGTGTGCCGCCGAAGCGAAAAAGACTCGCATGCAATAAAAAAATGAAACATGTGAAAGCTTTTGTGTGGAGCTTCGACAGTGGCAAAAACAACAACAACAACAGCCGGCATTTCGCTTGTTTACGAACAGCTGACAGCTGAACCGAACGAGCCGAGCGAACCGAACGACAGCTGTGTCGTCGCAGTCGCAGTCGCATTTGCAGTCAACGTTGACGTCGATAACGAGCGGACAAGGGCGCAGGCAGAGACACTTTTGTAGCTAAGGAAGCGGAGGCAGCAGAGAATATGGGCGGAACTGGCCTATCAGAAATGCGTGTCTGCAATTATTGGGCTTCGCCTCCGCCATTTTCTTCGGTATCCGTTTTGCATGTCATTTATTGTCAGCTAAATTTGCACATATAACCGCATGCACACGTACACATATATACGCAAGCACATACATACATTGAAATTACTCATACCACATGTTGAGCACACGCCGTAACGGGTTGCAAAAGAACCGCTTGCCGCAACAGGGCGCCAACAGAGGCCATAATTCGCATATCGTACTTATAAATAAATATTTATTATTTGTACTTACTTACACCCACACACACTCAATGGTCAATTGTTTTTTGATTTGTGCACACGCTGACAGCAGGTGGCGATTTGAAAGCGTGCTACAATCAAAATATGGAATACAAGAAATGTACATAATTATAATTAAGCTGTTGAAATATACAAATATGTGCAAAAACAATACCATCGTAATAAATGTACATACTTATCGATGCTTATTAATTGCACATAATGCCTATCAAATTATTCAGCAGCAATGAAAAATTATTTCCAAATTTGTATAAAAACTTGAATATTAAATAAAACACGAATTGCTCAAATTATCTTATGAATTACTAATATTGTTATACCATTATTGCATATGTATTTTCCAGACGAGAATTTATAATCCTGAACTCCTGTGGACTTTCAATTATTTAAATAATGCCAATAAATATTTAACAAGCAATTGTTTAATTGGTTTCGGGTGGTGTGATTTAATAATTGCTTGTTATCAATGGGGAGTCGATCTGAATTGGTTTATACTGAATGTTTATGTTTATATTTTAATTAGATTATTAGATTCATACACAAAGAATGTTATAAACATTGTCAGATTAGTTTAATCAGTCAGGCATCCCTGAAAATGTAACACCAAATAAATATATTATTAAATGTACTTAATTATTCGTAATCATAATTTGATATTTATCGAATTTATTTATGAATATTAATATTTGAATGAATGAATGAATACCAGAATGCACACCGGATACATTGAAAAAAATAACAAATGGAACCGAATAAAATGCATGCAAGAAATTCTTAAACTTTTAAAAAACTACGTGATGAGCCCGACAAAGTTTTCAATATGTTGGCTTTTGTAGGATTTATACGAACATCGCGGTTTCCCCAAAATAGACGCACAAAGAGAAAACACAACACACACCTCAGTTGATATAAGAGATGGAGACACATTGAGAACAAATTGAGAAATTGAGGAAGAGACATGTAGTGATATAGTTCCTACTGAGAACTGCGACATCTGCGACTGCAAACGGCGGTTTTGTGGTAAAAATATTGTTTAGATAGCCGGATCGAGAAATTAGTTTGTTAGGAGACGATCGCCGAACGAGACCGTAGCAAAATATATTTAATGTCGAGCGGCTACCAATAGCAATATATATATATATATAGTGTATATCTATATATAAGTATATATATATATATATCTAAATACATGTGTTACCAGCTGGCAGCAGCAATTTTGAGTGCGGCGTGACATGAAAAGAAGTGAAATCGTATTATGTAAGTGATCTTAAAGAGGCTGTTTTATCAACATTCTACCAAAAAGTTCAATAACAAATATTGCTAATATGCCAATAGAAAAAAACGTACACATTATAAAAGAAAACCCCTTGAAGTGTGTGCTAAAAATAAACACAACTAAATTTAGACACAAACGAAAAGCAAAAACGGAAAAAGCTAAAAGTTCATGGCATTATACTGAATCTGATAAATAATCAAACTTATGAATAAGGAAACTTGTTTTTTTGTTTTTCTACAACAGAATGGAATTCGAATTGTGCAGAAAATAAATGCAAAATTTGGGCAATTAACCAGATAGCCAAAAATATTAAGTGTTTAAAAATAGTTCTTGTGCTTGTCTGTGAGACTGTGCGTATGTGCTTGTGTGTGTGTGCATCTAAATAAGTGTGTGTGTGTTTGCTCCCAGGGCAGTTGCCACTTGAAGCTGCCAAAGACGCAGCAGGAAAAACCGAATGCGGTGGTCAAGATACTTATATATAATGCATACGTTTGGGCCACCTGAATTGCCTTCAATAATTTTCTTCTAAATAAAAGAAAACAAAACAAAGCAAATATTTTCTTCTGCCTAAACTAAATAAATTGTAAGTCAGGTAAAGATAGTAAAAGATAAGGTCAGTCTTCGCAAATTCACATTTTTTTAATTTTTTTAACAAAATAATGTGATTATATTCAAATTAGCCTTTTGCCAAATAAGTAATGTGTGCATTGAGAAAATAATGCTTAGATTTCTATGTACAATCAAACATAATGAATAGTCCAATTATGGAATTATGAATGAAATTTAAAAAATAAATTAAATTCACAATATTAAATATGAAAACGGTTTAAAAATACAATAATTTTACATTTTCAATACTAAGTGAATTTTAAGTGAATTTGAAATAAACTATCAGCATATATGTTAGCAATAGATTCCAGAAATGATATACCCTAGCTGCTGTGCTTTGTAGATATATAGCATACATCTTATATGCCCATAATGCCACGCAATATCAGTTAAGATAATTCATATCTCTTATTTGAGAATGCAGTCAAAAATCATTTAAGCACTTTCTGCTCTCAATTCCTGATGTAACCAAAATTTCTCTTAACCTATATCTTCGCCCATCTACTGCAGCTTACTTCAATACATTTTGGGCAGATCTTATTTACGCAACTCTTAATTCTCTATTTTTATATATTATTCTTTGATTTCTCTTGGGTTTTTTGCTGCTTATATTTGCTTTACTATTAGAGTATTTATAAAATTGAAATAAAGGCCCTGTATCTTATATCCTCTCTTTCTCTCTCACTCTCTCACTCTCTCTCTCTCTCTCTCTCTCTCTGTCTCGATCTCTCTGATTTCTATTCCACTTAAGCAGGCTGTCATCTTTTGCTAATTGACTCACACAAATGATTTCCTTGTGCCTCTTTGGCATCGCTTTATAAATAAACAACAACAATTTTATGCACAATTTCGGATCGCTTACTAATAATTAATACTCTATACACTAATAAGTACAAAAGAGTTTTCATTAAAATTTGATTTCTTTCTTAATTAATTGCTTAGCAAATCAACAGACTACTCTTTCAGAATTAATTATTTATAATATATACTGAATTTAATCGAGTACACGAAATATCCATTATGTGCATAGAGTATTCCTTAGTCGGATTCCATACTCAGATCAGACTTGTTTTGAATGTAGAAATTTTGACCTATATTTATACGGTTTATTCGTGGAACAACTCTGGTGGCGTTTGGGCGTTTGCATTCGCGTTGCATTCATAATTTAGCTAGGGACTTGCCACAAAAATTTAGGTGAGCATGCTAAAAATATTCAAGAAAATTGTATAGATATATTTTGGTAGTTTCGTGTAATATGAAGTCTTCTGAAGTGCTTGAGAATGAAGAAATACTATAAATATAAATATATATGTACATATATAAATATATATACATATGTATATATATGAAAATTAGGTTATAATATTTAAATAATTAGGTAAATATTAATATAGGAACATGAAAAAAAAAAGTATACATAGAACATCTTTTTTATAACTGAACCATTATGTGCCTCAATAAAGACTTGGGCAGTTTGCGATCAAAAAAAACTACACATAAAACCATCTTTGATAAAGATTCCATATAAATTATGTCTCAGTTTTGTTTAATCACTTTTTACATAATACCCAAAATATTCAGCAAATAAATAATAAACAGAAAGAAGAAGAATAGGAAGTCCAATACACGAATTGAACGACAAAACTAAAGAAGTCAAAGATGACGTCCCAACAATTGCTCAACAGAAACATTCGCACAATGCCCACATGGGTGGTGAGTCTCTCTTTCTTGCTCTCTCTTTCTCTATCTCTGAGTAAATACAATTATAGACTGACGCAAACGATCGCATTGGACCCAAGCCGCCGCCAACGCCAATGAACGGCAATGGCGCAGGTACCGGGGCTCAGTTGAAGGTTCCAGCCCTGCCACCGAAGACGAAGAACACATCTGAACCCGACTACGAAATCATCGAATTTACCAATCAACAGCAGTACTCAAATGAACCAATGAAAACCACCCAGATTCGCACCAAAACGCCAGGCAAGTAGATCTTTGATGAAATTTGAAAAACTAAGTTTTTAAGACAAGTGTTGCTTTAATTTAGGCAAAATCTAAAGATTTAAAAAAAAAAACTCTGCCCGAATCCGAACGCTAAAATACGTGAAATTATATGAAATTTTATTATAAAATACGTGAAGAAATGAGAAAATGAAGATAATTAAAATCGGGCAACTTAGTAGGAAATTTTTTTACGAAACACTTTTTTCTATTTAATTAATCTTGTTTGGACACTATTAAAAGCTTTTATATCAATTGTTTAGTAAATTACCTAATTAATTTTCGTGTTTATTTTTTTTTTTTTTTGGTGCTTACGTGTTAATATTTTATTTATTTAAGAGCTGTAGGCGTTGACACATAGTATTCCCCAAATTTACATTTTGCATAAGATCAAAATATAATATTTTGAAATTTTTAAATAAAAGAAAAAAATGAGTTAATTTTTTTTCGTTTTTATAAAAAAATTTTAAGTGAGTAATTAATAGTGTCAATTATTAATAATAATTTTAATAAGTTTAAACTTTTATATGAATAGACAACAAACTGAAGTGCACTTTGTGCGGCTCACAAAACCCATGGGTGACCTGTGCCGAGTGCGCTGGCCAAATCTTCTGTGCCTCATGCGACGACATGTACCACAAGCATCCCAAGCGGAAGCAGCATCTACGCAAGGTAGGTTTCTGAGTGGGTCAAGTATGTACTGTATATACTGTATACATTTTCCTGTATTGCCAGGCTGTGGAGCAGGGCATACCGCCCATACCACCCAAGGCACAGGGTGGCGCATCGCCGCCAGTTGCACCACCGAGACGCAGCAAGCGTGGATTGCTGACACCGTTTCTGGGCCGCAAGGAACAGGTACGCCACTGCACGATATCATAAGCCAAAATAAAAACTCCGTACTAGCGAAAGTACCAGTCCAAGTACTAGATCCTAGTTCTACCATTTAGTACCAGTTTGTAATCGATTTTCTTAATGCTTCAATAAATAAAAAAAAAAACACAAAAATCACATTTAAAACCTTTATGCTGCTTGCAAACAGGAAAATAAAATCAGATCTCTTCGGCACGCCGAATTTTATAAATACCCTTGCAGACGGAAATTGGAAAGTTTGTACAAACGGAATTCTCAAATAAAACTTGATTAAAAACTAATTTAATAATGCGATATGTGAGAGCTATATGATATAGCATTTGTATCGATTTTCACCTTCGTTTTATACATATTTTTATAGCATTCCAAACTTTTATTTACTCCTTTGAATAGTGAATAATTTTAAAATATTGGAAAATAATCCATTTAACTTTTTTTGGATAAGGTTCAAAATGGTTTGATAAGTAAATTTTCTGTTGTGTTAAATTCAATGAACAAGCAATTTGATCTGCAATCTGCAGGGTATATATAAGAAAAGTAGAAGAAACAACCGAAAAATGGAAACCAAACTGAATTTCTTTTGCAGATGTTGCCCCCGCCATCGCCGACGCCGTCGATGAAGTCCACCAGCGGCTGGCGGGGCTTAATGCCACCACAAATGACAAATCGTCCGCTGCCGGAGCCGCCACGTCCCGCACCCAGCGAGGGCGGCGGCTCCTCCCGCTCCGGCACGCCCAAGTCAGTATTCGATACGATCAGTCGGCCACCGTCCGTTCAGCTGGAGAAGATCAAGAGCAAGGCGAACGCAACGCTAGACAGGATGGCGCAGCTGCAGCAGCGATATCGCGAGCAGAAGGCGGGCATCTCGAGCAGCTCCACCATGGGCAGCGAGCAGGTAAGCCCAACATGTGCCGCCAAATCCCATCCAGTCAACATTTAATTGTATTCCCCTCATCAATATTGTATCGTATTTTATCGTATCGTGTGCGTCTCGTCCATGTCACTCCCCTCTCTCTCTTTCTTTCTGGGTTTCTCTCTTTTTTGTTCTATGTACATTTCCTTGTGCAGCATTTGCCGAGCCTCGAGCATTGGTCAAACATTTCACCATCGCCCTCGCATTTTCGTTCCGGCAGCATGTCATCCGGTTTGAACTCATCGCATTTTGATCTATCGGATGATTCACACAATTTTCACAATTCCCTGTTGCTCCAACAACAACAACGACAACACCAACAATTACAACAACGACAGTCTGCCGGCGCCCAGCGTCGTCAGATGAGCTCCTCCGTCTTCAATCTCAACTCGATGAACTCGCGACGCCCTCTAGCGGAGACCCAGCACAGCGGCGCCTGGCTGGCCAATCAGCGCATGCAGCAAGTAAGTTCACTAAACAGTTGCCATCAATATAATCGCGAAACATTTTAGCAAAATTTAACGAGTACTTAATATATATATTTAATACTGTACTGTCACACATTTAATTGAAAAGCCCCTAAAAATTAAAAAAAAAAAAAAGTTAACAAATTTTCTGAGCGTTTAGCCTTGTCTGCCCAAATGGCTTGGAGATTAAGGTTTATATATTGTAAAAAATCAAAGTCAACTTGCGATTTACAAATATACATTTTGAA
This sequence comes from Drosophila dives, assembly GCA_035042365.1. Lineage (NCBI taxonomy): Eukaryota > Metazoa > Arthropoda > Insecta > Diptera > Drosophilidae > Drosophila > Drosophila dives. Next base: position 1,844,539 of record JAWNLJ010000097.1, on the reverse strand, counting down.
TAATAAGGAGAGCTACCATTCTCCCAATGCTGAATTTCTACATTTAAAGACGTTCATTTTTCTGAATATAGCTTTAATAGGTGGTTGCGTGGTACAAACTGATGAATTTGAGGGAATAAGATTAACTGGTTAGTGTATTTACCAATATGAGTAGGAGATATCCGATATTCGAGCTGTATTCGGATCTCTGTCTGACCGACATTGTGTCAGGTTCAATGCAAACTAGTTTTGATGAAACTTGACATATTTCTGCAGCCAGCACAAATATCAGAAACGACATGATCGGGACACAATTTTTTCTACTCATCGATCAAAGATGATTTCATTTATCAAAAACTTTTTGTTCAAAAAGATATTCGAGCCAAACTACTAAAATGTTGATAACAAATTATAGTCATAAAACTTCTACATCTACCAATTGACAATATATCTTTCTATCTATTCTTTTTTTGTTGGAAAGTTAATATAATCAAATTTTGATTTGGTTTGAAAGACGAACATCGGAATGCATAATTTGGCGTATTATTTATTTATGAAGTGAATTTCCATTGCAATATTCATTACCCCTAAATCGATTTTCCTAATTGTGCGGACTCTTCTCCCATCTTTAAATATTTCAAGTCTCTATCTTTAATCCAGATTCTACCTTTGTAGCAATATAAACCAAATTACATTAAAATGCTGTTGATAACTTTTTCAATTATTTATTTAATATGGAGGAGGCAACAAAGCTTGCAACAACATGATAGTAACAAATGAAATCCGTTGACTTCGCTTCCAGGCACAATCGATGGCGCAGCTGAACTGCGCCGGCTGTCAGAGCCAGCAGCAGCAGGGCAACTGGCCAGCGCATCCACACGCTCATCCGCATGGGGATGAGTGGTCCCAGTTTGGGTCGCAGCAACAGTTCAATCACTCGAATCTGTCGCTCAACGTTGGCGCCGGTTACTTGCCACAACACCAGCAGCAACAGCAGCAGCATCCGCATTATCCACCACCCGTGTTTATGACACAACGTGGCATGATACCCAACATGTATCCAGCCGCTGTTGGGTATCCCATGATGCATCCAGGTGAGCTGCGAACAATCCATCTTAAAAAATCCTTGATTTATTGATTCCCCTTCCAGGCGTCATGGGCATACCACCGCCAGTTGGCTCACGTGCAGCATCCCGTCCTCGTTATGCTGCCTCCCCGACACCCAGTCGCAAGTCACTCTCGATGCGACGTGGCAAACGCAGCAGCTATGTGGATGATGAGCTGACGGATGATGAAGATTCGGATCAGGATGACCGTCGCTCCCTTGTCTCCAATCGATCGGGCATGACAAGTGCTTCGCGCTCCCATCAGCATCAGCAGCAGCATCATCATCAGCGCCAGCGCCGCTTGTCTAGTGCCTCGCAGCTGATCAACTATAGTGGCAACGATGAGCTGGATGGGGAGCAGCGTATGGCCACAAGACAGCACAAGATGCGCGACCGTCGTGGCTCCATTGCCAAGTCTGTGCAGAGCGAGTGGCTGCCCGAGCGCAGGGATTCAAATGAAGGAAGAGAGGGTGGAGGTGGTGGTGGTGGTACCTTAAAGAGAGCCCAACAGGAGCCACCAAAAACCAGTCGCATCTACTCGGATCTGGAGTCGGAGGGTTCGGATGCACGTGCTTTGGTTCAAGCCAAAATACAGCAAAAGCTGCAGGAGAACTCTACAGTAACGCAGCCAGGCAGCAAAAGGAACGAAATTAGCCGCAGGCCAGAGATGAAGGATGAAAACACACAGGCAGCGGCGGTAATCCAACGGATCCCCGCAACTCCTGCCAATGCGGAGCATAGTGAATCCGATTACGATGAGGTAGTTGACGAAGTTCCCGCTTCAGAGAGCGAGGCGGTAGAAAAGCATACAGCTGCGACAATTGAGGCTGGTGAAGATGATTTGGGACCACCGCCATCGACACCCGACCACGAATGGGAATGCGAGTTTTGCACCTTTGTTAACGAGGCCAATGTGAAGATCTGTGCCATCTGCTGCAAGACGCCCTGCAAGTCACCCACAAAACCCACAGAAAAGAAACCGAATACTGCGGAGACAAAACCTGAGCCAAAGACTGCCACAGCTAAGCAGGTGACAAATCTGGCGCACAAGAGATCCATGAAGTCAACTAATCATAGTCCAATCAAGCCAAAACAAACCACAGCAGCTTCTCCAACTACGACAACGAGCACCACAAGCACCACCAAGAAACCAAAGTCGCAGCTGAAAACCACGGGGGAGAAACAAATAGACAGTTCCACCTCCAAGGGTTTCATACACAAAGGTAGGATTCTAAAGAAAATCTCATTTTTCGAGGGTACTAAGAACTGAGACCGATAAACCCCCCACAATGAATAAAGTAAAACACAACTCAATCATTGTACATCCTAATTAATATCAAACTGTAACTGTTCAAACTACAATTAACGCATTTATGGAAACATTTTACGAAATACAAATCAAGTCCCAAACTAAATATTCTTGAGTTTTGTTGTTCCCATTGTTTGATGTTGTGTTCTGTTGTGTTGTGTGCCCTACTAAAGCTCTCATCCATCATCTTCCAGAATCCGTTGAGAATATTTGGAATACACTGGATGAGAGCATACAGGCACAGGCCGAGCAGGTATTGAAGCAGGCAAAAAAGGTCTCCACAGGCTGTGGAGGCACCCCTCCCAGGGAGCTACCCCCCAGGCAGGACGGTGCTGTCATCGAGAGACAGGCTAGGGAAATGGCCACCTCACCACCACCGCAAAGCATCTCCACACAAGTAAACAATCAGTCTGCATTCAAATTATTGAAATCCTCAGGTTAATTGGCGCTCTTTGTAGACCTACGATGCGTTGCCCTTTCACGCCCAGTCACAGGAACCAGCGGCTGCTCTTGTCCGGGAGCACTATAGATCGCCAGAACCAGCCAAAATGGAAAGGAAACCATTTTATCGCAGCAACTCACAGCTCCCACAGGAGAACGAACGCTACCGTAGCGCCAATGATCTGAGATATAATGTGGACACTGCCTCAGGTCCATATAATACGGGCCAATTCACCAGACGCCCCAATTTCATAAAAGATCTGAGATCCTTGCAACATGTAAGTCAAATTATCCTTTTATTACACATCCCAAATATCTGATTAGCTATGTAAAATTCAGGATATTTTAAATTTAGAAACTATAAAAGTCCATCAATATGATTTATAAAATTAACAAATGGCATATTACAAAATTGAGACTTAAGAAAAACGCTAAAATGTATTTTGATTCAAGTCACAAATTGTTTATCAAGCAAAAAAATATGAAATTAAAAATATAATTTAATATACGTAATTTAATCTCACCTAAATTGATCATTATTAACTCAGTAACTTCACATTAATTTAAAAACTGACAAGTAATGCTGATTGAAAATTGGAGCCAGATTAAGTTAAATTAGGAAACTTATAATTGACCACATTAAAAAACCTTAATTTTCTTTACTATGAGCAAAGTTTATTAACATTTAATATTCAGCATTATTCTGTACATTTTTTGGAAAAATATATTTTTTTATTTAAAAAATAATTTGTAATTTATTTTGAACCAAACACGTTCATCGCATTTAGTGAAGTTCTTCACCATTTGAATTAAGTCACATTAAAGTCAGATTATAGAAAATAATAGTTTCCTATATAAGAAAAATTAATTACTTATTTTAAATTATTTTTAAATTATTAGTATTATTTCTATATTTTGTTCACTACACCATTAGCAAAGTTCCTCACCATTTGATTTACCGCACGATTCAGTCGGCTACAAACATGAGCCAGCTCATGATCCCGAAATCGAGATGCACATCATTTTAAAGGAGCTGGAACTTTATAAATTCACCGTAGAGGAACTGGAGGCAGCTCTCAAATACTGCGGAGCCGATATGCATCCAATACGATGGCTGCGTGAGAACTGGCACAAGCTGGTCCAGACCGTGCAGAGTCTCTCCACAAAGTACGGCCAGGAGCGGGCGGAAAACACAATAGGAACAATCTCGCAGAATGAGGCACGTGAAGCCCTGCGAAGTTCAGGTGGAAATGTTTGGCAGGCCGTTGCGGATTGCATACAGCAGAGGCAGCAAAAGTACCGCAAACTGGCCGCAAAGGGCAACTTCCTGAGTGAGGATATTGTGAATGCGTTGACAGCGCATCAAGGTAATGTGGAACAGGCCTTGGTCGAACTGAATCGCACACAACTCAAACCATTTCTAATGCGCATCTGGGGCTCGCCGAACGGCGTGGAAAATGAGAGCTCAGCCGTAGACACCAAATCGGGTTAGTTACTAGCTTTGAGCTTTCACATATCTCAATCATAATTTACTAAAAACAGGGATCGCTCGAAATTTAGAAGAAGAAGTCGAATTTTGCTCAAGTCTTTTTCTAATATCTGAAAAAATAAATAAATATAAAATAGTAAATAATTTTCATATTAAAATAAATTAAATTGGCTGCCTAAACTAATACAAATACCTGAAAACATGTTAAATTCCAAACAATTAACATCTTATCTAAATAAAGTATCATCAATATTAATTATATGCAATCTAATTTTTAATTTTAATAATTTCTAAAAATCATTATTATTCCATCTTTCAATTTTGACTGGAAGTAAACTAGAATCTATAAAAAAATGCTGGTTTTTTACTTGCTTGTCCCTTTTGTCTATTAAAAAGAAATTACCTAAAATTCAGAATTATGAACTGAAGATTAATTTAGCTTAAGGCAGTTCCAAGTTGAGAGCGATCACTGAAATCTATTACACACTCCAAATGTTCTCTCCCCATGTTGTGTAGATATCCATGAGTTTCTCAACACACATGCTTTGGACTGTTTGCAAATGACGAATAGTGAGAGTTCTGCATTTGCCAATCCATTCGATGCTTTGTACACTGATGATAATCAGAGTCCTGCCAAATCGTCTTATGCCACACCGAGTCCTTATCAACTCGAAGATAGTACGCTTAAAAATCTGGAAATACTTATTGGCAACATGGAACAAAATCAGGCCAAGCAGAATCAGGAAGTGCTGCGTTCAATTGAAACCATGTTGGAGGGTTTCAAGAGCAAGCCAGAGCAGGAGTATGAAATAGATCCAGAAGTTATGCGCATTTTGACCAAGAGTCCCATTAGCACATTGAAATCCCCATCTGCACTGCAGGACAAGTCCAGCGATGACGTCAAAAGCTTTGTCTGGCAACACATACAGGACATTGTTCCCAACCTGGTGCAGCAGGTGGAACAGGAACTAATGGAGCCAACAGAGGTGACAGAAGTAGCCCCAACTTTCGTGGAAACTATCGCAACTGTGACTGAGACAATGGTGCAAAAAGAGGTAACACCACCAGCTGAAGATCCTGGTGCTTACATCATGGAAGAGATCATCAAGCCCAACTTACGGGAGAGTTCAATACGCGAGGAATTGCAAATTGATTTCATTTATGCTACTGAAATTGCTAACTTTAAGCTGGAGTTTGATCGTGGCATAGAGAGATGGCATGAATTGGAATGGGAATTGGATGACTTGGAAGATGCCAGGCACATTGTCTACAAGAGTTTTTTGGTACCAAAAATGGAAGAGGCCACTGTGGAGAAAGAACAACCAGCGGTTGCCATGAGTGTGATGGGGAGCAATAATCTAAAGGAACTTACATCCTTTGGAAATTTCACAACTGAGGCTGTAATGCACTCCGGTGCAGCTCCCTCAGAGAGTGCAGAAACGAATCTAGCTCCTGAAGTGAAGGAAATCATCTCACCAAAACTTATTAGCGAATCAAAAACAAAACTTATCGAAAAAACAGCAAATACTCTACCAGAAGACATTGTAGTCGAAACGACTGTTGAGAAGCCGAAAGAAGAACTGAAGGAGATTCAAACCGAGTCCCCAGCTGTGTTAGATGACAAACCCAGCACCAGTCGTGATGCTAATAAAAGAATGAGACGATCACAGCTACCGAAAAAGGCCAAGGCTCGTGATCAAAGCCAAAAACCAGTTAATCGAATTAGGTTGCCCAATAAGACGGCAGAAAAAAGCCATCAAGACGAAGCTAAGAAGGTAATAGACGCAAATGAGATGGCATCAGATTCTAAGATGGCAACAGCTGTTGTCGAGACTGTGGTGAAAGTAGTTAATCAAGTTAGTTCGGAGGAGATAACACAAACGGATGTAGGAGAAAGAGAAACTAGGGAAGCTGAAGAGGAAGTTGAAGCTGGTACAAGAAAAATATATGAAATAGGCGAGGGAACTGTTGCAGAAGTGAAAGCTGAGATTATTTTTTCAAAATCCGTTCTTGAAATCCTCGAAGTGGAAGCTGATGTTACTCCTTCCACATCTGTTAATCGAACAAAAGAAGACGATGCAGCACTTGAAGTGAATGTTACTTCTTCAACTTCTGTTATTGAAACAACAAAAGGAGATGATCAATCCATGCTAACTGAAGCGAACCTTGCTGAAGTCGAGCAACTTTTTGTTAAATCTGAGGATGAGATATCTACAACTGGAATCTCTTCAGCTCAACCCTACGAAAGTATTACCCTACACCAGCAAGTCCAACCAACCCCAGCTTCAGAAGAAAGAGCAGTTTTGGATAACAAATCGGTAGAAACAGCTCAGATCTCAGATCATCAATCACAGACAGAGCTGAGAACCGAAAGAGTCATTGAGATAAAACCTACAATCGTTGTTGTAACTAATTTAAAGCCTAGTCCCAAACGCCTCTCAAAGATTCCGGTAAGAGCCTTAAGTCTCCACAGTGAGAGTAGAAATAGTACCCAAACACCAATACCAGCAGAGGCAGAGGATTATAAAAGAAACTCAGAAGATCATACAGATGTCCGGGCAGAAGAAATAAAATCGCCGTCTCCTTCATCAATGGAGGCGTCGAATACATCTTCGTCGACAGCAGAAGTCGTAACTCCCAACGATTCCGAAGAGGTCTTTGAAGATGCCGCCGATTTCAGTGGTGAAGAGCCGCATCTACTCGATGAGTATCATTCGGATGCCGAGCTCTACAGCCTGAACAGTGAGGAGCATCTACCAAAGTCACCCAAAAGTGAAGCGTTGCTCGTTCTCAATACGGAGTCACGTACAGAAAACTTCCAAGTTAACAAATCGACCAGTAATACAACAATTAGTTCACACTCAAGTCAATCCGAGCCAGAGAAGATGGTGTTAAAGGAGTTTATACCATCTGGAGATCCGGCCAAGCAAAATCTGAGTGAACTTGTCGAGGACACTCAACGTTTAATCAAACAAATGCGCGATGAGATTAGCATGGATGAGTTTGAGTCAACCGATGACGAAGACTATTCCGAGGACTACTCTGATGAGTACGATGAGGGCGAAGAGGAGGAGTGGTATGACAGCGAGGGAGAGGAGGAGGAGGAGGAGGGTACATACAACGAGAACGCATCCTTCATTGAGGAAGCGTCCAGTGGAGCAGCCGATGGCTTGGCAGATGGCGACGAAGAAGCAACCGAAATCGAGGACATTATGGAAGAAGATGAATTTGAAGAGGAAGAAGGAGCAGGCGAAGGAAACGGAAACGAAGACGGAAACGAAAAGACAGACAGTAATAAGCTTGCCCAGACAGCTGACACTCATGAAACAGTCACGAGCACCTCATCAGTCACGCCCACAAATCATGAAGCGGATCTAAATACAGAGATTGAGCCGGTTTCTTCCACAGACAGGATCAGCAGGAATGAAGCAAATATTAGGTCACCCGCTGAAACGGATCAAGGAAAAGCTGCTGTAATAAAAGAGCCGGCAAAACCCATTGTTGTTGCAGTTACTGAAATAGCTCAAGATTCATCCCCAGCCGCAGAGCCCATTGTAGCAACTCCTGAAACTCCATCCGTTGAACTTGTATTAGAATTGGAAACCCAACCAATAACTCAGGAGGATGAAGTACCAACATCCCTACCCCTAGCACCCGCACCACCCATAATCGATTCAGAAACCCGTCCGCTTGAGCTGCCCAGCGAAACAGTATTGGAAGAGCCCAAAAAGGTAAATCCCAAGACAAACAAAACCGAAGCTAGCAAAACTCCCAGTACACTGAAGACCAACAAATCCACAGTAAGCAAAATACCCAAACCCACAAATGAACCCAACACAAATACAACAACAACCACAACAAACAACATCAAGAAATTGCCGATGCGTTCCAAATCCTTTTCCGCACCCATGGGAATCTCTTCTGTGAAACGCATCCAGCAGCAATTCATGCAGAAACAAACAGTGTCCAGCACATTCAGCAGTAGTCGTGTGCCACTCAAGACTAGTCCAACCAATAGGAAATCCCTGAGTGATGCGATTAGCAAATTCAATACAAACACCGCACTCGATGGACCGAGCACAAGTGGTGCAGCAGCAGCGGTGAATGCACTGCTCAAGCCACGATCCCAGCCACGTATACCCAAAAAGAAATATCATGAGACATGTTTCTCGGATGACGATTACGAGACATCTGCCAACGAGGAGGAGGACCCAGAGGAGGAGACAGAACTAGCTGCACCACTGAAAGCAGAGCTGCTTAAGCGAAAGCTCAGCATGCCCGTCTTTCGAGCCTATGCCAGTGTTCAGGAATCCATAATTGAGGAGCCAGCGGTGTGTAAAGTCCCTTGGAGGAGTACAGTAAATACCTGATACAGTCGCTGTGTCCACTCTTATTTGCAGGTGCTGGCACGCAAATATGTCGAACAGCAGCTGGTCACGAACATTGCCGAGGCACAGATTGCCGCCACTCTGGTGAACATGAAGTTCCAGGAGGATGTGGCTCTGTGGGCAGCCAAGGAATGCTCGGATCTCGATCAGGCCATCTCCATGCTGCAGCAGGAATGCGAGCTGTGCATGAACAACTATCCCATGAATCAAATTGTCTCCATGCTCAAGTGCACCCACAAATGCTGCAAGCAGTGCGCCAAGAGCTATTTCACTGTACAGGTAAACACATATTAATTTATCTAAAAAACTAGCATATTTTGTTATTTGTTTCTATTTCTTAAAATGTATATGTTAAAGATAAGCCAATCTAATATATATGTCATAGCATCTCTCATAGTTTTAAATTGTATTTTAGTGGTATCAGAACAAGATTTAAGAATTGAAATAAATAAAAAAAGCTCCCCAAAAAAATCACGAATCTGATGATGATGTTAATTACCTGTAACATACATACCTACTATATATTACCATTTTTATAAATTTATTTTTTATTTCTGTCCCTCCAAAATAATAATATAAAATCATAATGTAGTCTCTGCCTAACGTTTAACACCGACTTTACTATTCTCTACTTCTGGTATGGTAGTAATAACATATATAATCTTATTCTGACAAATTTAATCAGAAAAAAATCTTTAATATGTTAATCAGATCTACGATAATCCTTTCTTTCATATCTGGATTCTTTTATTTAAGAATTTATCATATTCAGTAAATTAATAAAATTCTGAACATTTTATGCTTATTGCTGATATTAATTTTTATGCTTATTTAAGTGAATAGGATTTTTATGCAAGCTTAGCTATTTATTTAATCCTAAATATATACTCGTATATATTTGTTATACATCTATATTAGAAAGAATATCTAACTTTTCGTATATTATCGGATAATAGCCACAAAACTTGTGCACATAATATATATTCCATCTGATAAAAAGGAAAAATAAATTGTTTATTTGAATAATGATAGTTTCTAAAACTGTTTTTTATGCCTATATGCATGTTAATATATATGTACAAATTTTTATTAATTGTACAAATTTTTTAATGTTATTTATACAGATAACTGATCGCAGCATCAACGATTGCAGCTGCCCGTTTTGTAAGCTGCCCGAGCTGAGCAACCAGGTGTTACACGAGGATGAGCACTTGGAGTACTTTTCCAATTTGGATATATTTCTTAAAAATATTCTGGACAACGATGTGCATGAGCTGTTCCAGCGCAAGCTTCGCGATCGCACGCTGCTCCAGGATCCCAATTTTAAGTGGTGCATCCAGTGCTCCTCCGGCTTCTTTGCCCGCCCCAAGCAGAAGCGCTTGATATGCCCCGATTGTGGTTCGGTGACCTGTGCCGCATGCCGAAAGCCCTGGGAGAGACAACATGAGGGCACCACCTGTGAAGCCTACCTGGAGTGGAAGCGTGAGAACGATCCGGAGTTGCAGGCCCAGGGCGTCCAGGAGCATTTGGCGCAACATGGCATCGATTGTCCCAAGTGCAAATTTCGCTACTCGTTGGCAAGGTACGAATATGATTTTATTTCATCTTAATTCAAATTCGAACAAATATATTTATAACAATCGAGTATTACACAAATTTAATTACGATTTCATAGCGTTCTTAGAAAATTTGAATTTTTTAAATTAAAAATATGAGTAAAACTTAAATAGTTATTTATTTCAAAATCATATTCAAATTTTTAGACATTTCAGACATTTAACTTAGGTATAAGAATTTTCATATAAATATGTGTATATGTAAATTTTCAATATGCTTAATACACACATATTAATTTAAAAACCGATATATATTTATATATTTTAAAATTATAAAAATACCAATATTATTAACATAATAACTCCGTGTTCATTTCAGGGGCGGCTGCATGCATTTCACCTGCACCCAGTGCAAGTTTGAGTTCTGTTACGGTTGTGCCAGACCCTTCATGATGGGCGCCAAATGTAACATCTCGCCGTACTGTTCCAAGTTGGGTTTGCATGCTCATCATCCCCGCAACTGTTTGTTCTACCTGCGCGACAAGATACCGCTGCAGCTGCAGTTTCTGCTCAAGGAGCACAAGGTCACATTCGATACCGAGCCCATCGAAGCCGATGATGAGCCGAGCAGCTCCGGCAAAGCAAGGGCCTCGGCCCGCTGCCCCATCCCACTGCAGAAGGAGACCCCACAGGGCCTAGTGGACACAGTTTGCAACAGCGATGTGCCCGACAAGCATGCGGGCATGTGTCGGTACGTTCTGACCAACAACTTCCACTGGTGTCTTGAAAATACAGCTAATTGCTCTTTTATAGTACACATTACGTAGAGTATTTGGCTGGCAAGGTGGCCAAGGCCAGCATTGATCCGCTGCCCATTTTCGATTTAACGGACTGCGTCCAGGAGCTGCGTAGGCGAGGCATTGCCCTTCCCGAGCGCGGGCCCTGGGACACCGATGAAATCTACAAGAAAATGTGCTCTGAGGTTAGTTCGATGATTTTTTTCATTTTCTTTCTTCTTTTTTTTTGTATTGAATTGTGTTTACTTATTTTCACTCCCACCACACTATAATTATCGAAATAATTATCATTTAAGTTCGAAATATACGCAAAACTTGGATTCCGATGAATATTTGACAAGCGCTCTTCTTAATTTGGCGTAGAAAGTCATATAGAGGCTTATGTAAAAAACAAAAAAAGGATTAATCTATTTTCTTAAATATTAATGATATTATATTTAATTTAATATTCTGAGAAGCAATACTGAATTGGTTTTGCTTTTACTACGCTTTTAAATTTTGTAAAATCAAAAGCTTACAATTACCATATTAAATAGCTTCCATTTATAAAAAAAAAACAACAAAATTTAAATATTGGGTAACACGAAGATAATTTTTTTTTGGTATTTATATAGATTTTAACTATTGTTTAATTTTGGTTTCAAATTGTGATTTTTATTGAGTTTTCTTTACGTGGAAAACGCATTTCCTATGTCTGTTTTGACCCGATGATTCTGTGCACGCCCCCGATATAAATAAACGTCGATCGATGAAAACAAAAACATGTCGGCTAACACGTTCGCCTTTATTTAGCCCACACTCTGACGTATTTCATACGCGTCTTAATTGGTTTCGCACGCCTTTATTTGTATTAGATTGTAAACAAGAGACTCGAGCGCAAATTAAAAATGTTAATTTTTTGATCTCACTCTATATTTATATATCTTTTCATTCTCTCTCTCTCTCTCTCATTGTAGGTTATCAAACAACATATACCACTCAAATTGGCCTGATTTCGATCGAATAATCCGCTGTATTCTTCAAGGGAATTCAATCGACGTTTCTCCATTTTTGCAGTTTTTCATGCAATTTTTAATGAATTGCAACTATTTATACAACGACATTTTATATACATAGAGCATAATGCATACAAAAAATACATAAATATGTAAATCTACAAAGCTTATTAGACATTCGACATTCATACCAAACATATGGCCAACTCACCTACTAGCGCTACCAACTATTTGTTTAGCCCGTAAGCAGTTTATCATTATTTTTGCACTTCAGAATAGACACAAACCATAGCCAATACATGAACAGATGGGCAGACAGACACTTGGCATTAAAAGCATCCAATAAACAGCTTGTGCCAGAGCCGATTTGTTATCGAGAGAAATTTGTGGAAAGCGTTTTGCGAATATTCAACTTACTGCAATTATATGGTATATATTTTACCTTGCCATGATAATCGAAAATATTCAAAACTGTGTGTTGTATATTAAGAAATTGATTGTACGGTGCTGAAAGTTTGTATTCATATGGTAAGTGTTCTGTTTCCATTCAAATGGAAATTATCTTTACGACATATGTAATGGAAATTAAATTGAAAAAGCTGGCAACAAATTGTGCTAGCTTTCATTTATCAAATAGAACTCTACTGCTTTTTAAAAAAGTTAATATATATTATTAGTTTGACTTACAAATTAAATGGCACTCGGCATATTCTTTGCTTTTGCCTGCTATGAAAGATGGATATTAAATATTGATTAATATTTTTGCGAATGAAAGGAAAGATCTTTCAAAACCACAACTATCTTTTCATCGCTCCCCGATTTAGAATGGCTTTTCGAATTGAGATAGAGCGGAGAAGTGTTCGGTCGTGTTTTTCTACATTTAAAATATTTTTATACTCTGATCGGCAATGTACAGGTTCACCTCCCCCGGCCACAGGGCCCACGATTTTTAACTTTTTAAATGTTTATATTTTCCGCCTTTTTTGGGTTTGAAACGTTTAATATGGTAGGTACATTACTGGAAGAAACCTTTAGAATTAACCGCGACCAGACCTGCGAGCGATAATCGTTAACGCCGATTCTTTAGGAAGTGTAAGTCGATAAAACCGCTTATCCTTCACGTTTTTATATATCAATTCACTAACGTGAAGTGAAACACTCGCCCACTCCACTCACTCCCAATATTAGTATTAGTAAAAGCATCTATATATTTTTAGATTACTAGGAATCAGCTTCAAAGATCTGTATTTCTTGGCTACACTCACATTGTTTTGAGGTTCTGTTATCAGATGTATGACTTAATGATATCAGAGTAGTTTGCAGTCGTTTACACACTACTGCAATGTTCACTTTTAGAAATTTTTTTCTAGAAATAAATTCAATTAATTTATTATGTCTTAAAAATAAATTTATCTTAATTTATTATTTCTAGAAATATATATCTAAGAGGGTATAAAGCAAAAATACAACAAAACCTTAGATTGTTTGCCACAGAGGCCATGTAACTAAGTTGGAAATCACAGATCGTCTCTGATAAATGTAAAAATACATATGACTGAAACACTTACAGAGTTTTGAACTGTTCTGCTGTGTCAAGCAGGCCTTTACTTGACATCCACATATTAATTTTTTCTGAGCTTAAATATTTTCAATGTGATCGATTCTTGTTTTTTATGATAATATTAAAATAAGAAAGAAAGCATTTCTTTAGTTTTATAAGATTCACTATTAGCCACATATAGGATTATTTTGAAAAAAATTTGATAATAAGCAGTAGACTGACTTCTCTTACATATGAATGGCACAAAAAGACATAGGCACATATATGATTCGATGGAATCAGATTAAGATGAAGGCGTCTCCAAATAAAAGGCCCAACACCTGTTGTCACATTCAGTCAGTTCGAGAAGCTCCCAAAATTGTTGGCGAGACTCTCTTTAAATTCTAAATTGAACAGAGGAAAAATGGCAAACGCGTCGCGCAAATAACGCCAACAACAACAGCAACAACAAAAGCAATGGAAACAACAACGTCGCGTTTGTGGAAAATGAAAATTTGCTTTGGCCACGGAACTTGTTAGATGAGTTGACGCCTTGGCGGCATCGTAAAAACTTATTTTCGTACGAATTGTTTTTAATTTATGCGCGCGGCACATTTGTTTTGCATTTCGAACAGTTTTACACCAATAAAATCAAATTAAATAGGATTATTTGTAAATTCATTGCGCCACATTTATGCAGATCTAAACAATCGAATAACATTCAGCCAGACTGCAAATGGCGACCTCTTCCTAAACTAATTGATAGAGTGCGAAAGAGTAAGGCACGTGTCATGGAAAAAAGAAGATCAGCCAACTGACTATAATGTCATTAATTTTTTATTAATTTCAGATGACTTTTCGCATAGACTCGAAATCCATAAAACTGCTTTAAGTGTGAACATGCGCCGTTTGATTCTTAAGCAAAATAATCTTAATCTGAACAAACAAATTATAAAATCGTTCAAGCAGGTGTTTTTTAAGAGGTATACCAAAGTCTTATATTATTTCTACTATTTTCAATTTATAAGCAATCTATTTGATACTAATAAGTTAACGTATTAAAAACTCTCGCCACCTAAATTTTAATTTATTCGCAATATTTTTGTAAGCTGAAAAATAGCTCAAGTATTTTATATCAGAAGCATATTTCTTGGTTGCATAATATCTTTCAATCGAACACTTGCAACTCGAGCTTTTATTTGTATACCGAAGTAAACAAAATATAAGACGCGCGCCCCATGATGAACTCAAATTTAATTACAGGTAAATGAACGTAGCAGTCAGTCAATCAACCAAGCAAGCAGTCATAAAATCAATCAGCTAACACGGTTTAGGTTCATTGATTTACTTACAAATCGTATTACATTCAATTTAAAAGCCAAAGGAAGCAAAAGGAAATGAAGTCATTGGCAGGCAGGCAGCAGCACTGTGAAAAATGCCCAAGTGCAAAAAACACGAACAGCAGCAGAAAGTTCACCTTTTGTTTAATCAACCTTCGTTTTACTGTTTAATAAAAACTGATTTACGACAGCGTCACATCCTGTTCGTGTCCACCCAGCAGCACAAACATAGCCAAAGCAAAAACAACAACAAGAACAACAAGAACAACAACAACAACAATAAGAACAATACAATCAACATTATGAACAACAACAACAACAAATTCATTCATAAAATATTATTCTATTGTTTAGGGTCTTTTTCCTTCAATACCATTACCCTGACCGCTGTTGACATTCGCCGATCAACCTTCAAAACTATTGGCAAACATCTGCATTCTATCTATGTACGAAGTAATGAACGCACAGTAGTCTAAACAATAATAATAAATAAATAGATATATTAGTGAAATTTTTTAATAAATATTTATTGGTAGTTTATGTTATTTTGCTAACGCGTAATTTTTAAAACAATGTGCCACATCAAACAACAAAGCGTATTGTTTTGTACAGTTTTTATGATGGTTGTGCAAATGTTTAGAAATTTCGCTTTTACGACTAATAACGTGGGTAGCCATTATTCGGTATATATGTTTGTATATTCGTATAAATATATCGTACTATATTATATTATAGTCCACGGCGTATTTAATTTTATTGTTGACAAATTTTAAATGTATAACTTGGAGAAAAAGCAGATGTGAATTTTAAACATAAAGAAGAAAAAAACTCGACCTAAAATCTGGGGAAAATAGTACTATATATTTAACAAAAGGCAGAATAATTAAATTACAGTGGAAAAAATGGTTGCATATAATGAATGTTTTGTTAATTTCGTACAAATCTTTGATAAAGTTGTCCATTGATAGGACTGTTGAGTCGTCAACTATGTTTAAAAAAAAGCAAATAAATGTGGATGTAATTAAATATTGTAATTACATTTTAATTGAAAAACCAATTATTCATATTTTTCATATAAACTTGAAGTTTCTATATTTTTCTTTTGTGTTCATACATATAAGTAGTAAATTAAGATTATATACAAATATCATAGAGTATACTACACAGTAGACATAGATATAATTAAAGTCTAGCATTTACAGGGATAATAAACATTAATACAAACTAATATTGGATTCAATTATGTATATAACAAAAGTATACATAGAAAAGACAACACTTAGCTAGTAATTGGTCATATGTGGTATTATCTGTAAATATTTAAATATATCTATATAGTATAATTGTTCTGCACTTAGTACACTAAGCATTTAAGTCTACGTAATTGCATTAGTTGGTATCGTACATAACGTATAAAGTAAGTAACGCGTACATCACACAATAAAAATGTATACATATACATAAAACTACATAAACATAAACATACAGATATATTTTATTAAAAAAGAAAAAACAAACATCGTTGCGGAAGACTAGAGAAAGGTAACACTAGTGGAAAGTCCGTTGACGTGTTTTTTTCTATTTATATTTATTATTATTTATATTTATTATTTCTTTTGTTTTTAGTTCACATTCGCACTACTTGTGTAATTATCTATATGGACATAGATATATTTATGTATATGCATAGCAAAATTCGTCTATAGTTATTACAAGGTATATTCCGGTTTGGGTCATCATCGAACCAAATAAAAAAATTTTGTTTTATTGAGAAGTAACTTCTCGATTCCTACGAACAATGTTCGATCTCATAGATCTGACAAATTCTTTAAATCCGAGATTTCTAAAATCTTTGAGGGGCCAATTACTGCGCCATGTCCAATGCGTGCAGACTTTCGATTTCGGGGTCGAAATGGGCATCGCAATGGGACAACCAATCCCAGACGCGACGACGCACCATTGTTTGATCGATGGGACCATCTAATCCGTAGCTGGACATCATCCGCTTGAAGCGCAACTTGTTCTCATCGCCGGATAGGCGACCCTCGCGCTGATTGAGATAGATGCATGAGTCCTGGTCATGTTGATTGGGTGAGATCAGCGTGGCCGACTTAGAGGCTGAGATGCGACACTCCACCCAGCGGTCCTTCATGTATTTGGTCACCTCAGTGATCTTGCAACGATCCTCAGGATCATGGCTCAAATATTTTCGGAAGCAGCGCATTAAGCGCGGGGAGAAACGCCGGAAATTATCCGGCACTTTGGTCGTCTTGCGCTGTTCATATTTCATAAAATTCGAATAAGCCTGATCCTTGACCCAGTCTGCTGACTGCCATGGTGGATTGCCGACCAGAATGTTGTACAGCAGGATGCCAAACTGCCAGGAGTCACTGATGGGCAAGCACTGGAAACGCTCGTTCTTGATCAGCTCGAGTTGCTCTGGCGGCACACAGCTGGTCCAAGTATGCTTCACTTTATGCACGAGCAAACCCTTCTTGGTCGTCGCCCCAAAATCGCAGAGCTTGACGCGCGCAAAGTCCGGCGTAAAGACCAAGACATTCTCAATCTTGAGATCACGATGCACCAGGTTCTTGGAGTGCATGAAACCCAGCGCAGAGCTCAACTGCTCCGCAACCAGTTTGCAGGCCGTCTCATGCAAGCCATTTGGGCCAATGTTCGAGGCCAGATCACCATATGGGGCGTGCTCCATGGCGAACACAAAGTAGTCCATAGTCTGAAAAGCGACCGCATAGGCGCTGAGTATGTGATGATGATGCGAAAGCTCATAGTTGTAGTGGAATTCCTTTTGGAACTCCTTGATGGTGGTCAGCTCCGCATGAACCGCCTTCAGCACCACAGTCGTATTGGTGGGCCTGTGCCGGCACAGCAAGATCTTGGCAAAGCAGCCCTCGGCCAGCGTCTTCTCTATATTGTACTGATCGGCGAATGTCATCAGCGGTAGATCCACATCCGGTATCAAATGGATCTGACCCCCATCATTCTTATCAGGCTTCTTGTAAATGCTGCTTCGACGACTTACCGATGCACCAGGCACCTCCAACTTGCCGGTGCTGGTGCTGGTCGGAGTCAGTGGTGTACTGCATCGCTTGTGGTTGTTATGGTTGGTGCAAGTGCTGCTATTGTTGTTGCTGTTGCGGCTGTTGGTGCTGCCACCATCGCCGAAGGAACGACGCAGGCGGAAGGAGAAGGAGCGTTTCTCTAAAAAAAAGCAAAAAAGAAAAAAAAAAGAAAAATATCAATTAAATGTTAATTTTAATTTAATATTTAATTTATGTCACTGAAAGTAGCTTTAAATACAGTAGCTGAATTTAATTCTTTATTCCAATCTATCCAGTTATATTAATTAAATCGTTTTGATTTTTAATATTAAATTTTGATTTTAATTTGTAAGTTTAGTTTTAATTTTACATTGTATTTCCTACATCCGTGTTTTAAAAATCTGTGGTCGGTTTTTAGTCACATTAAATAAATTTCATTAAAAAGGCACCAATCATTATAATCCAAAAAGATTTAAACAAAGCTTACAATTAAGAAGAATTAACATAAGCATAATAAAAAAAAAATGAATCTTGCAAGTTCACGAAAATATTTCTAAAAATTATAAATTATTTTCTTCTATTAATATTTTCAATAAGTTGAAATACCAACTTTAATTTTAAGAAAAAACCCTCTTAAAATTAAGAAAATATTAATGATATATTTACTCTCGACTGCTATGTAAGAACTTAGCTATTGTCTGCCAATAGATGTCAGGTCATTACACATTTCTTCTAGAAAATGAGTTCTGCAATTCACATTTTTAAAAAGACACGGTGCGGCGATTATCTTAAATGCAGGGCAATGGTTTTCCTCTTAATTTTTGACATTTTACTTAAATTAATTGCAAAGAAATATATTTTTTTATAATCCTAAATCAATAAAATAAAATTAATCCTATTCAATACTACTTTCTTACCTATTATTCATATCAATCATAACCACTTATTATATTCTATATTCATATAAAGTAAACTAAATTTTGCTTAAAGACAGGTTTTAAAATGTGTGACGCAAGAACATATGAATATCATCAACTGAAAAATTGTAAATTACTTCAGTAGTGCCAATTGTATTTTATCAAAACATAACCTTGACCTGTTCCCCCAGTGCCTGCCAGGTGTTGGGACTCAGCGAACTAGAAATTTCTTTCACACCTTGTGTGGGATTCGAGTTCCCACAAGCAGAAACAGATTGAAGTGGGCCCCTTATTAAATATTGGCCAAAACATTTGCATGTTTTTACTATATTTTTAGTCGTATGTATTTGTTTATGATTTATTATCGACTTTTGATGTGAACATGTTGCTTTCTGCCTTTTATATGCCATTATTGTTGCCGAGGAGAATTATTAATTTCACAGCAAAATAAAAACATAGCAAATTGCTTTGTTTTACAGCCCTCAAAGAACCAACGCCCACGATAAATGAGGCGACGATGTCGCCGAATTGTCTGTGGCAAAGTAAATGCAGAATTTGCGTAGATCGACGCTTTTGATAATGCTCAGATCGGTGTATATATCCAAAAGACGTCAGCCGACGTTTAGTCACGATTCGAGTTTTGGATACCACAATTTCTCGATACCCGCCTACCCAAGCAAGTTTTATACAAAATTATTGCAAATTTATGGCCAGTGCGAAAAATCATTTGATTTGCGCTACAAATAAGACAGCTTATATAGATATAGGTATAAATACATATATGTATGCGGATCGGTCTTGCTGGAATTCAAGAATCGTTTTTGATATTGCAATTTTTGAAAATTAATTGCTGACTACACAACTAAAAAAATATTTGGATTCTTATAAAAATTATAGCTTAATAAGAAATGTAAATATTTGTATTGAGAAATATATGGGAAAAATACAACGGGAGGCATTTAATTTATAGCTCTGCTTTAAATGCTCGACAAATAATAATATGATAGAAAATATGTACCTGATTTATGAGGTGTTATTAAATGAATACAGCTGCATTAATTTGAATAGTTGAGTTTGCGAATGCAAATTTATTAAAAGCAAACTGAACAGCAAGCATCTGAATAGGTAAAAACAGTTGTATTTTCATCTTTAAGATTTGCGAGTGATTTTATAACAAAACAAAAATTTGAATGTACTCAGTTAGCAACTTTTTTTCTTGAAGTTGGCTCTTATAATAAAATAGTAGATTTTATAGTTTCCCCCTTAATAAGTATAATGTATACTCTTAATAGTTTTATTGAGTTATTTTAATATTTATCTATAATACATTTATATTTATTTATAACAAACAAAATAAATCGCATTAATTTTGCAGAAAAGTCTGCTTTTTATTAGACAAACTTAATCCGTGTGAAAAGCAGATTTTTATCGATATAAAACAAGAGTCTCAATTAGCTAATAGATCAATCATATAATGACGTACTAAACTCTCTTGCGTCACTGCCAATGTGATGGCCAATCTGCATGAAATTCTCGATCCCATTAACCCCCCAGCATGGGGACAACACTCACGTATCAAATTGCCACTGTTTTATATTTGATGTTCTATTTCCGTTCCAACATTGATTGGCTCAAGGCCAGTAGCACTGTGCAGTAGCAACAACAAATAACCACCCCCCCCCTCCCCACCCCACCACACCCCTTAATACAAAAGTGTGCGAGCTCCAAAACTAATTATAAACCATTAAGAACAATCAATAGAAAAACAAAAGCAAACCGACTGCGTGTGTTCATAAATCAAACTTTCACTTCTGCTTACCTCCTCCCCTCCTCCTCCTCCTCCTCCTCCTCCTCCTCCTCCTCCTCCTCCTCCTCCTCCTCCTCCACCTCCTCCTCCTCCTTCTCCAGCTCCTTTTCAATCCACAAAACAAAATAAATATATATTTTGTATGCCAATTATTGTTTAGAAAGGAAAAACGAACAGCACAGTGTCATTCCAAGAATAAAAACCGTCAAAAGGGTCAACAAGCAAAATGCATTTCGATCCGCAAAATGTAACAAGCTCAATTTTCTTATAAACTCTCGGGGAAGCTATACCAAGAGTGGGTCAAACAGACAACAGATATACAGTTAGCTCTAATTGTAAAATGCAATTGCATACAACAACAACAACAACAAGAAGAGCTGCAGCGCCAATGGCGTCAGAAGATCGACCTGCACAACGCATGAGAAATTGTTCAGACAGCAAGAACAAAAATATAAAATAAAAAACCATTATTAAAAAAGCCGCAAATTGTGCACTCTTCTCACAACGACAAAACAAGTATTTAACAAGACCTGACTTTTGTACTAATTTTATACGTAAATAAATAAATTGAAGTAATAAAAATTATACATATTTCATTGAAGTTTACTCTAATTATTTATTTTTTCTCAAAAAAACATGTTGTATAATTAATTTTAAGTAAATATTATATAGAAATTATTATTGTATATGAATTTTTTTTTAAGAATTAGATAAATTGAAAAATATTGCAATGCTCAAATTAGATGAACTAGAGGGGATACCTAATAAAAATTTATATATTTATTCAGACAATTATTTTACTAAACCTCAGATAAACACACAATATGGCTGCAACTCAGGAATGAAGAAAGACAAAGGAGACTAAGGAGCTGGGATATCCATGGGCAGGAATAGGCTAAGGATACTTGTCGGTCTACTGACAGGACATTGTAGACTAAAAAGCCACCTGTCCAAAATGGGTATCTGAAGCAGCAGTCAATGCAGGTTTTGTGAGATCGAGGTGGAGTCTTCAACTCACATCCTAACGGGATGCATCGCCCTTGCCAGGAGAAGATGCAGCATCCTAGGGATGCATGCTGTGAATGTCAAAGACATAGCAGCCCTCGACCCATCAAAGATCCTGACATTCATTCAGGAACTGGGGTTGATGGAGGAGCTATAAGCTCGGAAGGGGGCACAATAGACCAACTAGGTCGCAGTGCACAAAACCCCAAACAAATAATAAACCGCAGATGCAAAAAATCACAATTTACTGCTATAAGTAAATAATAAATGAATATCCCTAGTTAATCCTAATTACTAAAATATTTTTAATTCAAAATTTTTTTTTAGTAAATAAATTAATTAATTAGGGGTACTTAAAATCGTTGTCTGTTTGCTGAAAATTGACTTTATCCTTAATCTTGAACAATTCTGAACCTGCCACAAACTCCAACACGTAGCTGTGGTAGCCCACTTCGCCAGTAAAAACAAATAGTGCAATGTGGGGAAGGTGGGGAAGGTGGCGCAGCATCAAGTTGTATGACTGACTGCCAAAATGACTGTGTTTCGCACCACTCCCCTGACCAACCCCTCGTTCCAACGAAATCATCCTCCCGCCCCTGTACGCTGACATGAAATGGTTCGCTTTCGGTCCTCGCCTTGCCTGTTTGGCAACCCGCCCGCCACAGTTTGCGACTTTGGGGGCATTGCTGACGTCAATCGGCAAGTCGTTGTCGGTCGGCGTGCCACATACACAAACGCAGACACACACCTATATATACATATAGATAAATACACATATACACATGTATATATGTGCTGCGTATAGATGAGGCAGCCGTGCGGGCGTCTTCCAACAGATTGTAGTTTGATTATCA
The DNA here is from genome assembly GCA_035042365.1 of Drosophila dives. Classification (NCBI taxonomy): domain Eukaryota; kingdom Metazoa; phylum Arthropoda; class Insecta; order Diptera; family Drosophilidae; genus Drosophila; species Drosophila dives. Next base: position 1,821,957 of record JAWNLJ010000097.1, on the reverse strand, counting down.
TATAAATAATACCTTAAGGCACGCAAAAATACAATGCTCATGATCGGCTAGAGTTCTGAGGGTTGGTGAGGGGGGTTTGTTGGAGATTATTGTGCTTGATGATGATTAATCGGCAAAGTCCGAGCAGGTCATACTCAAGACTCTATACGCAGAACGTCGTCGTCGGCCGCACTGTCTACGATATTGAGCTGGCCAGACAATTATATCGCTGCCCCCACCTCCCACTACATACTGATTTATATACATATATAAATCACGCGTTGGGTCGTGTGCTCTACAAAACTGTTGCTACAATTGATTTGACTTTATGGGGCAATCACATCTACTTTGAAATGTAGCCAAACCAATGTTTTCTTATTTTTGATGTGGTCCATTAAACATTGATTAAGCATAATATGCATATATACCATAAACAATAGGAGCAAATTTCGCCTTGGCCTCTTCGGCTAGTAGTCTGATTATATTTATAACTGTTTCAATGCCTGTAGGCTCTCTATTAACACCTGAGCTGTTTACAATTACCAGAATTAGGTCAACAATAGAATTTGTTACATTTACAAATGCTGTTTGCAGACTAAGCATATATCTGTTTTTACTGTTATGGAAACTTTAAACTTTATAAGTACTAATCGCAATAAGATACATTTTCAGTTTTACGAGTAGCCCTTAATTGAGTTTCAAATCGAAAGGTTAAAAAAATATCTACTGAATTTGTGGTTTTTGAAGGAAGGAATGAATTATTCAGTATATGTTTGAGACACATTTGATGAAGTACCGTTTAATTAAATGCCCAATATTATTAAGTGAATCTTTTGAATTGTTAGAATTGTAAAAATTGCTGAATAGCATTTACCCAATATGCACTTTGCTTATAAATAGAGCGTGTTCAGTGCCCGCTAGACATAATATTAATAATATAGCACTCTTTTTCAATAATGTCTTCCTTCTGCGCATTTGCGCTTACTAAAAACAACATAATAATAAAATTAAATATATAAAGCGAGTTTAAACGAAATTTCCGATGCGCCGACAACAAAAACAAAAGAAAATAAGAGAACAGAAAACAAACACAAAATAATAATAAATAAGCAAACACAAAAAAATATTTAAATTATAACAATAATATTTGCACATCCAATAGAATGAAACAAAAAAACTTACATACATATTATATATTTTTATTTAAATTGTTTTGTTGTGCGCGTATTGAGATTTTGGCCTGTATAGCTGTTTTTTGTGCCGAAAAAACAAAGGAATAAATAGAATTTATATATCTAATTGAATATATTTTTATTTTGAGTTTGTATTTATAAAATGCGATTAATCCGTCGATTGCTTTTCAGTTGGTGCATCCCGTTATTAGGAGGCTATTTATAGGAAAAGTAGGCAAGCCCACAATTTATTGATATATGGCAGCACTCTAAATCTGTTGAACCAGACAGCCGAGGCAGCTGCTCTTGGCAATTGCGCACATGACTTGCACACGATAAGCAAATAAAATGAGCGAGCACGAGAGAGCAGTGGTAGCAGGGAGAGTGTGCGAATCCTTAAGCCACTTTCTAAATCCTGACAGCAGACCCGTGCAAAGTGCCTGTCACGACTAATGAGGCCGTGAAAAGTGTGAAAAACGAATGCGAAGAATGGAAATGGAAGAGAACACGAAAACTTACACACACTGAGCAATGCCAGTTTACGTACGTGCTGACGCCGCCCACGCAGCTCTTTATTTTCCATAATTAATTTAAGTAGTTCCGCTTTTATGATATATTTAATGTTCGTAAATAAATTCTTATAAATAGTTCCCTATAAGCATCGTCAGCTATAAGTAAAATTTAATTACGTGCAAAAAAAAATAATAAAAATCATTCGAAAAAATGTTGTAAACGTAAAAATGTTGTTGCCAGTTTTGAAGGTAAGGTCAAGGCAAGTGCCGACGTAAGCGACCAAGCAACAATATCAATTAATCAAAATCATGATATTGTGAAAAAAACTAAAGCTTTTGCAAAAGGCTTACAAATAAATTATACGCCAAGAGACCATAATAAATAAAAAATGTATTCGTTGAAGGGCCGCTGTACGCATATATTTTGAAGAGATATGTGGAGAGAACCACTTTCTGACAATCGCAATATAAATATACACAAACGCTTTGGGGTCGGTTCGTAAGGAAAAGCACCTGCAATAAAATACAGATAAGTGCGCAGGTATTAAATAAATAAATACACAAACACTGTTTAATATCTTTGGTAATTGCATCAACTCTTTTCTCGGAACTTCGGAATGAATCATTGCGAAAATGCTCCTCGTAAATAATTAAAAGTAATGCTAATAATAATATTATGATTGCAATTCGCCGTAAGTGATGGCTGAATTGACGTCAAGCGCCAAGTTGTTGCTACTGAGTGAACTGACCATTTCCTCAATGCTAACAAGGAAAAGGAAATGATTAGATGATGAAGCATGATTAAGTACAGCGAAATTGTATCTATATGCGTGCTGATCACCACTGGAATAAAACAGGGCAGGATGCCAATCGTTTTTGCACACCCGATAGCAATTTGGATATTTGGAATTGCAGATAAACGATAATAACAAATAATTCTTAATAATCAATATTAGTTATTAAGCACTAAATTAAATATTTATAATTTTATAAAATCATTAACATACATTTATAAAAATAACTAAGTACAAGTAAATTAACTAAATATTCAAGGCAATATAACCAGTATAGTCTCCACTAGTATTTATGTATATATTTCAATTCTATTTTAATAGCAGAGTTAATCTCTAATACCGAAACTAAGAATAATCCGTTCCAAATAAAAAGAAAATCAGTAAAACTTTTTATATCGTTTACTTATGAATTAAATATAACATTATTTTATCGTTTTAAGTGCCAGCAGTCGCCTTTTTTTAATGAAGTCTACTATATATTCAGACAACGTTTATAAATTTAGAAAAATTAATGCAATCTGAAGAAAAATTCAATTTAGCAGAGGCTTGGTTTGTGATTTATGTAGTATTTCATAACATACAAAACAAAATAGCGAACGTTCTGAATTCTGAGAAAATTTCTATAACTTAATAAAATCCATACTTACAATAAGCAATAATATAATTCATATGCTTTAATCTGTGAAATATTTCATACCATTTTTAACATAGTGCTTAACAAAATACGCACATATTAATTTTAATACGATCCATCACACAAATTATTTCCTACATACTTTATACATAATAGTTTTTGTGAAGCTTAAAAATTAAAAATATGTTTCAATAGTTTTGGTGGAATTATTCTTAATATATCACACAACAAGAACACCGTTGAAATATAAAAATATCCTTATGTCTTATTTTCGTTTATAAATTACTTTTATTAAATTGAAGTTACATGGAATATATGTAATTGAACGAACGACCATTAAACCCAGACATTGAAAAACAAATGAAAAACAAATATACAAATTTTCAATGAACTAATCATATATATCTATTTTTCAGATTTAAATAAGAAAACTAAATACTTAACCAAGGCAAAACGAAAACAATAACAATACGTTAACACATAAAGTGCACAGAGTATAGACAAGAAAATAAAAACACAAATAACTGAAAAAAAAAAAAAACAAATTGGAATCATTCGAGAAACCGATTGTTGCACTGGTTAAAACCAGCTCTGAGAAGGCACTTGAACTGCGTAGATGCGTTTATTGGGTTATTACTCTGGGCCATTTCAATGCAAATTGCCATTCTCTATATATGGTTAATGTTCTCTGATTATTTCTTATACACTTTCTACTCGTTAGAATCGCTTTTATGGCTTTGGCAACTTTTCTATAATTTCCAAGTTGGCTGCAAAGTAAATTTCCAAAACAACATCCGATAAAAGCAAAATATATTTTTAGATTTCAAGCGAATTCATTTCATTTGATGCGTTCGTCCACCTCAGGTATATAACTAAGACAATTAATGTTCAATCAAATTTTGTGGACAAACACCATATATATATATATATATATATATATTTATATATACAAATATATATATACCTGTTAATCGAACTAAGCTTCGTGGAAAATTCTGTCTTGCTCTTATTTATTTTCTTCTATTCTTTCTTCTTTTGTTTTGTCCCCGGAGATTTTATTTATATATCACTTACGTCCCATGTCATGTGTGTCTGGCTGATGAGCGAAGCATGCGAAAATGATAATTTATTAAATACTAAATGTATATATATAAAAAAAATATAAATTTATACAAAAATTCAAATAAAAGAAATTCTCGTGGCTCGTATAGGTTTGGATAGGAGAACAGGAGACTGCCAAACAGAAAAACATCAACAACAACAACGACGTGAAACGCCCACTTAATTTTACTTTTCATGTGAGATCGAAATTCACATAGAAGAGACTTTGAAATCGCTAAATTTCTGAGCAGGGATGTGCATCTGGTAAATCTTAGTTAGCAGGTGTAACAACTAACAACAGCTGCCGTAATTAATACAACAATTGATATTATTATACGGTCATCTGATCTTAGCAATATTCTATCATAACACTAAAAAGTAGTGTTGTGATATTATATACTTAAGCAATAACAAATAGGGAGCTCCAATTAGGAATTATGATGTATATCAACTTGCATATTATGGTTTATTTTTTTAGCTTTATGATATGTGTAAGATAAATCAAATAATATTTTAAAGTGGACTTTGAGGCCTCAATTTCAGTATAAACTATAAAATCGTTTATACTCACAATCGGATCAAAACAACATTAAATATGTCATATATATATAAAACGACACATTTAAAACGTTATAGCAAATAAATACAAAAAGTTGTTTTTATTGCGATATAATCAAAAATTAAATCTTAAATATTTTAATATATATTTTGCTAGCTCTATTTGGTATTATATTTTTAAATTTTTTTTGTATAAAAAATAAACATGATTTGTATGTTACAGTTTATGTTTAAATGTCATGTTTTACTGTGATAGAAAGAGTTTCAGCATGAGCTGCCGGAGTAAATGAGCATCATCGTACCCACTGGGACATTTGGGAATCAGCTGTCAGGAAGACAGCTGCAAAGTCTTGTGTTTAGAATTTGAACTCTTGTTATTAATGACACCATTTTAAGTTATGTTTTAAAACATTTCAATGTGTTGATTAAAATATATTTGCCATATATAAAAAAAAATAAAAAGAAACAAATATCTTTTTATTTAAATTAAAAAAAAAAGATAGTCGGTTAGATGAGAACACTAATTCTAACTTTTAATTGAGCTTTTCAATTTTAACGCTTTAACGCCTAACTCTCGTAAAATAGTAAATTAAATAAATAAAAACGTACTAACAAAAACAATGTGATACATCTCAATTAAACAGACTATTATATTAAATGGTCATTAAATTCAAATATATGCGTTAAAGAATAGTTCTGACAGTTTGTTTTGCTCCATATATGTCAAGTCGTCAGCAATTGCCTTGTAACCTCACAAATCCATTAATAATAATATGGTCTCATTAAGAGACCAAAAATGTAAGCCAAAAAAAAGAGTGTACATTAATACATCAATGATGTACACAATATAAATGCTTAATTTTTACAATTTTTAAGTACATATTTTTATTGCGTGTCAATGGCAAAAAGCGCGTCACATAAGACAAACGAATGAAGACAGACACTCGACCGGCTGCCAGACAAACAGTTGGCCAACGTGACACAAAAACAACCTACACAGTGTGGGACTCTTCTTCTTATTCTACTTGTTGTTGTTGTTATTATTGCTGGTGGTGATTCTGTTCCCATGCTTATGAATTTTATCTTTTGGTTAGCCATAATATATCTCGCGGCGACAGGCTACGCCGACCTTGTGCCACGACTCAACGCGTAGAAAGCGAAACAAAAAATATCAAAAATCAAAATAAAATAAGAAAAATCGAACACAACGAAGAAAATTGTGAAGCAAAACTACAGCTAACATTCGTCAAAATTATTCTCACTTTAAAATACACACAACATGTAAACACAAACACAATTTGTATTTGCTTTTCGTACTCGCCTCTCGACTGCAAAATTATTAAATTGTGCGTTCTGTTTTGTGTAAACAATACTTGTGCTCTCATCCAGCATTGGGGACTGGGGACTGCACTGGAAACAGATTTATTTAATTACAGCGCATTAAAATCAAATCAAATAAATATATTTTGTGCGGCATGTTCGCTCATATTCATTATTTTTGCGTGGCGAACCAAATATAAAATTAGCATAAATCATGTATTTATGACTGAGCCAAAGATGGTGTTTGACATTTGCGAAAAAGCCAAGGAGCCGTAAACTCAATTAGTATGTAGATACTGCATTTATGACTGTCTTAAAAACCAACCACAAAATTTAACATATTGTGTTATATAAAATATATCTATATGCCAGTTAAAGGAACTACTAGCAGAAAGAACACATTGAAAAACAAAATGTTTATTGATTTTTTGCAGTAAAATAAATATAAACAAAACTAAAAAAAAAAAAAATCAACAAATATAAACTAATTTTTAATTACCCAAATAACTAAAAATATTTCAAAGAACTTACATTATTTAATTCATGACATGTAAGTGAATCAAAATATTATATATAAATATATTATAGTAATTAACATTTCTAATGTAAATTTAAATTTATTGCATTTATCTACTAAAACTGAAATTTAATTTTAAATTTCAAGCTAAGAAAGAACCATAAAAAGCCTATTAGAATTTGGTTATTATGAGTAAAACGGATAAACATAATTTCCGCATTTTAATAAGCAAAGCTTTTAAAATAATATAAATAAAAAGGTATAAAAACTGTTATTATTAATTGAATCACTAATTAAGGGCTTTTAGCATTATCGAAACAACTATTGACAAGACAAGCACTTTAAACAATTTTATGGAATTAAGACAGCGGAATGAATGGTTCATTGCACTCAATGAGTAAGCGACAACACTCATCAACCAGCACTATGAATACAATTTGCCACAACTCGGGGAATTAATTGAATAAAACAGGCGCTGAAGTGCGCGCAATCAAAAGGCAACTTACAGCAAATGGATTGGCCAGTGGCTGGGCGGACAGATTGGCCTATTAGCTGGCACTAATGATAAAAAACATATTGGGTTAGAGCAATAATACATTTTATAGCAAAGAAGACATCGCACATACGTTTTCAACGCAATGCCAATTAAAATTCATAAACAAACTGAACATGTGCCGGTTTAGCATTTTATTTTCCTTAATCGACATTTCACTTTATTGATTCAATATAAAGTGGGTAATTGTGACTATTTCAAGACTTTGTAGATTTCTGAATACAAAAAATATAACCTCAAATATTAGAACATATCTGAATTAAATTCGACTCTGAAAGTATTCACGAAAAGGTTTTAGCAGTTTTCCGTTTTACATTTAAATCTCCAAACATCTCTATTTTTTTTACACACAAACTTGCATCCTTGATTAAATTTAGTTTGCTTTCGATTTTTTAATGAACTAATTATTTTACTTTCAGCATCATATTAAAACACATTTGAAATCTACGGTATAACATTTGCTGTATTGATTCGCTACTAATTCTACGCTTTTTAGCATATTTTTAATTTATTCATTAACGCACACCTAAAAGCTTAGCAAATAACAATTCATTTGTTTATTTGAGAATAATATTGAGAAATATTTTTGAATATCCTGAAATGAAGCGGGAGCAAGTTCAGATAGCCCAAGCAAAGCGTTCCCATATGTTATATATCTTATATATCTGTATATATCTTATTATATACAGTGTCTTCTGTTGAAATCTTAAGGGCGGCAATTGGCTTCGCACATCATAAACGCGCATCTCCCATCCCTCTCACTCTCTATCTCAATTTCTACCCTGCTCTCATTCACGCTACCTATTGCCCAACATATTAACGCATTTTAAAAATATTTTAAATTGAATACGGGCGAGCTGGATGGCAAGTGGCAAGTGGCCATTGCCGACAATACGAAATTGGCTATTTAAATTACGTTTTTGATTTTCAATGCACTCAAATGCTGTGTTTAATCGGAATCAATCAGAAGATCTATTCCCTGCTCGGCTGACTTTTGGTACCCTAAGAAATTCATATATTGATTTGTTTATGTGCGCCATGTGAAAATTACCATCACATGTTAGCCGGCTGTACAACATGACGTATTAGTGATATATTAATTGTTTTCGACAAATCTATTTTTAAACGATTTATTCGAATTTTGCTCAACTTTATTTTTTCACTAACGCTGTACTTATAAGTGTGAACAAATGGGTTGAAATGGTGCACAGCAGACTTGGCCAATATATTAATATATTGATCAAATGATTCATTATAAATATAAAATGTATTTGCTATGCAGTCCATATGCTAATGCTCCAAACTCCACATTTAAAACATAATAATATTCATTTAAGGTTTTCTTTAAATATATTCATTTAATTATATTTTAGTAAATTACAAATGCCAGCTAGGTATTCCTTAAAAAATTTGTGAATTGGATAACCTCGAGTTGACAACAGTGTATCGAATATTCGAGCTAATTACACTTATTTCTAATTTAGTAAATCAGTTTAGTTTGGACTTACGTATATCTTATTCATCTCATTCTCATTCTCTTTCTTCTTTTAACTAAATTTATTGCTGGCCACAAATTAAATTACCATCAACGTCGAATGCAAATTGATTGGTCTTGATATTAATTGATTCCGAACAAATTTATGGTTGGATTGATTGCATTTGTTGGATTATGTCTTAACTACAGTTTTTGTAGAATTAAGGTTATCCTCTTTGCTTTTGCTGTTCTATCAACTTGACAACTCAGCCTTGTAAACAAAACTAGTTGCGTACACAATTTTCACACACACAAACACACACATAACAAGCAGAAAATAATTGTAAGATTTTAATAAGACGACAGGATGTCGAAGGACAATGAAGCCGATTTGACCCCACAGCTAAAGGAACACTACGACAAGGAGTCGGAAATCTTAGCTCTATTGATGGAAATGGAGACCCATTATCGCAAATATTATGATTTCTATCAATGCGAATTGGAGACACAGAAAATAATCATCGATCGTCTCTGGTTGCTAACCCAACGATATCTTATACTAATAAGCTCGGTGCCCTGCTGTCGGTATCCCGAGGTTTATACCCTATCTGCTGAGGAGGCGATCATCAACGAGTACGAGGAAAAATTGGAGGTGATGCGTCACTCCAAGTAAGCGAGAGTATTCTATATAAATGAATTCCATATTCATATTTTGCTTACATTATTTTCAGCAATGTCATGAAGAACGCTGTTTTGGATCTTAATAAAAAGTCTAAGAAATTTTATGTAGCTTACAACCAGCTTGATAAAAATATGGAGACACCCTTTATACTGGGTGATATGTATCATCACAGCATCGAGTTCCACAAGCAAATGGTCACAGATATTTTCAACTACCTATATTCGGCTATGCTCAAAATGAAATGTTATATGCATCAGCTAGATCCCATCAGTCTGGAAAGTGTTGAGGATTATCGGGAGCTGCTCAAAGCCTACAGCACAAATGAGGAATTTCAAGAATTCATAATGGAAAAGTTCGTCTACTGCACGTGCCTGCAGCCGAGGCCCACCTGCCCCATACTGAAGCTGAAGTGTATCCACAGCAATATTAAAAGCTTAGAGTATGTCGGCAGAGTGTCGCCAATGCTATGAAATACTATAATAAGAGTAAGCGAAAGCTGAATAAATACAAATATTTGTCACTAAAGTATTGTTTTAATCCAACTAAAACTAAAGCTGCAATATTCATAAAGGTCTTATTAATAAGCTCAAACTATATCTCATGCTTAAACAAATGTTTTACAACATAGCCCTTTTTTAGTCATTAACTTGGCCATTGTTAGGATAATGCCCAGAAACCGTTGCCATTGTCTGCCCTCTCAGTTATTGTTATCTGAAAACCTTTTGATTGTTGACTGTGTAATTGTCTATTTATTGTACTCAGCATTTGAGTTAACGGAGGCCTGACCTCATATCTCAAATCAGCCTGTAAATATTCAGATTAATTTTGTGTACATTTATGTGGTTCATCAGTTGCGTTGGTCAAGGAGACAACAATTTGCCTGCGACATTGAGTAAATGTCAAGAGCGAAGTCCATTCTTCCTCCCTCATAGTTACACTGTACTACATCTTGTTTAACTGATAGTGATAAACTAATATATTTAGTATTTGTTTAATAATATATTTGGTTTTGTTTTGTTGTATATAAATATATATATGGGCAACATAAGTAGAATATAAAAATATTTAGATAATCAAAAAATTTGTTGTGTGGAAAAATTGGACTCTGTTGTAAGGAGTACAGTTTAAGCAACAATTCTCGAATAAAATATGTTACATATTAAAGAAACAAAAAATAAGTTTTTTAAAGTAATAACTTAGAAAACAATCAGAATTAATTAATTAAAGATTTATGATTGATTAAAATGAAAATAGTGGCGAATATTATTATAAATGTTCCAGACTAGAAACATAAAAATTAAGATATGAGAAAAAATTCTGAAAATAAGATCTTTTCTATTTTTCAGCAATAATAAAAACAATTACTATTACAGAGGAATGCAAATCCATAGTTTTGGGGAAAACAAATTATTAATTTTTAAACTATATCTTAATTTTTGTTGTCTGTTAACTGCATCTAATGCCATTTTGTGCAAATTCGTAGTGGACAGTGTTAGCTTTAAGACAATATGCTCTTAGTATCGATGGTCCCATTCAACGCTGAACTTTTAGCTGACGCCAACAAGAAATTTGCTTGGATGCTAGGATCGGGTTCGAGGACAACAAACACAACCGGCAGGCAAACAGGCAAGCAGCATTGAGCAGCATGTCAAGCGTGGCTAATAGGAGCAAACACACAAACACACACACACACATAGAGAAAAAGATACACCAACGCACAAACACGCATAACAAATGGCATACAAAGTAGCAAAATTCAGATGAAAATGCCCCAAACCCCGCTGCACGACTACCACTTGTACCATAGTCGCACAACGAACTCATTGTGGCAAGTGACACTCTGTCCAGTGAATCTGGCTGGTTGGCAATCAATGCGCATTTGTATCTGGAAACATGGCGAACTGAGGTGCGGTGAGGTGTGTCATGAAAGGACACTGTCATTCAAGGATATAGCACGTAGAGCAAACATTTTATATCTATATATACATACGCTTATACTCGTATATCTGAATATACTAACTTTATATGGTATATTTTTAACCATGGTAAGGAAAATCAGTGGCAACTTCGTGCGTCATTCGATTGTGACTTAACACTGGAATTTTTTACTTTTCCAACGCTTATATCTATCTAAAACAGTATTTGGATAAGCATAATTTGGCCCGAATTAACGGACGGTTAGACGGACAGACAGTCCAGAAAGAAAACCAATGACGTCGTTTGGCATTATAATCGTGTGTGGGTGTTGAGCAACACAAATATAAGGTCATTGTTGGTTATGTGTTGAGCTGCTTTTGGTTTATTTTTAGATCACACAACCAGGATAATTGAGGAGCAAGCGCACACACACAACACAGGATGTGGTCGAGTCCTTAGTGCCCCAACGCCTCCGCATGTCATTCAAATTAAGAAAAAAAAAACTCAAAGCTTTTGCTGATTTCGGTTAGTGGTATGTTGTTAAGCTACTTTAATAGAATTTCTATATATACAGAAATATATAATTGGGTTTCTCTTCTTTATTTGCTTTACTCGGAAATTATTAGATGTGAAGTTATGCAAGTGCCAGTTGTGCAACATGAGCAGCCAGAATAGTCATAAGGAATTCATAAATAACAATTTAAATTAAATCCAGTCTGCAATTACGATTTTTAGATATAAAGTTCATAAAACGTAAAAGGTAATCAAAAAAAAAGTGATACCAACGCATTCCAAACATCAATTCCAAGTAGAGAAATCGGAATGTATATTAGCATAAGTTGAAGTGCTGGAATAGTTTATATAATCGAACAATTAAAAATATTTAATTACAAAATAAACATAAACATTACATAAAGCCAAATTGAGTCACATTAGTAAATTACTGTAAATTTTTCTCCTTCAAAATCGTTGCTAAGTATGTTTCAGAATCACATGAGCTTAATCGAAATGGAATGCAGAGTGGTTTTTTTTGTTTCTCCAATTCTTGCAATAAATATGGAACCAGTTTACTTCTTAAGTGCTTCAGTTTAATTTATATATGATATGACTTATTATAATTTTATTGCATTAGGTTTACATATTTAATTTAATTTTTAAAAAATATAAAAACTACGGAATGTTTTTAAAATTTACTATTTAAATATAAATATATCAGTGACATAGTATTTGACTATAACTTATATTACATTAGCTAATTTTTTACATAATTTCTAGCACCAACATATGAGAAGCTTACTCATTTCTTAGAAGTACTCACCAAGAGTGCACATTTCGTTATGTTGGCAACAGCTGCTCGTTCTTTGCCGTAATCCCAATTCGACTTGTAGACCCACTTTGGGTTTTTTTTTTGTTATTTTGTATTGGCAACAGTGCCTTGATTAACGTTGCAACGATGATATGTCAATTTGAGATTTTTGAAATATATATATTTGCTTGGCAACACAACAAAGTACAATTGGCGAGAGGGATAACACTTTTAAAGTCACATTGCAAATGGCGGTTTGAAATACTTTAGTTTTCTATTGCACTTGTTGACAAGTGGTTTATCAGCAGCGCGAAGTATCAAAGTTGCCCTAATGTTAAAATTAAATCGCGCTAAAATATATTGCTATATAGGATTAATTAAATTTGTTCATGGATTTTGTAAATTTTTATATTTTAGGTTGGTAGCTTGATAGATAAGTAAGTGTGGTAAAAAACAAGAGAGCAGCGATAAGAGCGAGACGCACTCACAGAAATAATACACAACACAAGCAGCAAAAGACGTGACGAAGACAGAGCACGACGAACACGTCCACACGCCAGGAGTTTTCCGTTATGAATGTTTTCCCATTTTCCAAGTGCTTCGGATTTTATATTTGTTGCATAGTCGGTCGGCAAACGCTTCGTGTATAAATGGATATTTGGTGTTCGGTTGATTTCGTTCGATTCAGCCGAACATTTTCACGGGCTTTCTCTTTCTCTCTATCTCTCTCTTGCGATGTTCTCCACGAAAATGTTCCATGGTGGAGAAAAGCTGCAGTGCTTTACTGCTCAATTGAAAGCTTTCATTAACGCGCGCATTAGTCAAAGTTCTTTGGGTTCAATGCATTGTGCGTAAAATTAACTTTGAACACAGGTGCGGATTTCGAAAGTTCACAGGGGCTTAATTTCAAATAAAGCTCAAGAACACTTACATTAATACACATTTAAGAAACAATAGTAATACATTTGATAATAATATATTTATGTTTTCATTACTCAGCTATTAACACATTACAATTATTTATATTATTTATAATTAAAAGAGTTTCGAATATGGATTCTAAGTTGTTAAACGAATCACTTACTTTCTAATAAGATTATTGCGCATGATTAAATAAAACAAAAGTGTAAAATTAGTTTATCCTTTAACGATAATGGTAGAAAGTTGAAAAATCTAAACTGATCTCTAATAAATTTTCTTAAAAACATTTTTAATACTTCGATATTCATAATTAACGTTGAAATTTGGAAGAGCTAAGAACATATCAAGATCATTCGAAAATTGTTTATTAATTTGTGTTGGAAAGAAAAGATAATTTTTAGAACAAACATTTGTATCACAGAAACAAAACTCACGAAAAATATAATCTTCACGAATGTCAAAAAGGTAAAAGAACATTCTTACAGATCTATATCATAAGACAAGATTTACAAATTTATTCGTAATAAATGTTTAGGAGTTGACCACCAGCAATTTTGTCCGATAATAAGTATTTAAACCATTAAAAGTAGCTCACTTTCAAACTCAATAAAACCAAACTTTAATGTAAACGATTAACATTTTTTATCTGCTATGTCTTTTAAAAATGTTTTCCTAGGGTAAACCATACCACTTTTATCTGTATAGCTTTCGCTATTTAACTGCAAACACCCCTGACCCCAATACACAACTTTTAAACAAACTCCGCCCCAGTCATGAATCCCATTATCCGAGCGATAAAATAGACGCAAGAACTATTTTTTAAGCTGATTTTATTACCTCAGCGATTGGAGCGAAATTAATTACTGCCCCACTTACAACAACAAGAAGCAAGTATCTTCTTCTTCCTCAACTGCTACGAAAAGCTAAATACCAAGCAATTTTTAAGACAATATAAACAAAATAGAGTGAAGCACAGAGATTTGCGAAAACTTCGCAAGCAGCACGCAAGGTTGAGCCTTGCCATGACGTATGTAGGTGTTGCCGTGTGGATTTGATGCCACCACCCACACAAGCAACAACCTACCTGTCATACCAAAAGTCACAACTCGTGTAGAAACCGCCGCAGAATTAAGTTTGCGGCAGAGACGTCCTTGAACCAAATAACGGTTAGCATTAAAAGACAAAGCCAAGGGAAGGTATCCGGTACTCACCTGTAATCGTCTGACGTACAGCTACTGCTCCGCCCCCGGCCTGATATACTCCATCAGCTCCTTTGCGGTAACAGTTAACTTGATTATTTTACAAATAATTGAAAAGGCTGCAAAGCGCCATTGTACAAATTGCTCAAGCAGACAACTAGACCCTGCTCTGGAAACAACCTTCTACTACCACCCAACCTAACCCATTTGAATCCACTCTAACCCACTCCGGGCCATGAATAGACATTGTCGTTCCATTGTCGATCCGTGGCTCTCACACTCCAGCCAGCTTTCATATGAGCCACGTCTGACGGCAGCAACGGCGTTGACGTCGTCACCAACGCCAAAGCTGCGACGACTGTGACGACAACACCAAAACCAACACCAAACAACACCAGCAATGGATAGAGACAACAACAACAACAAAACACAAGTATTGCGCATAAAATATCAGGACACGACGGAGATTCACATTTGCAATGTGGACACAACTTTAAGTGTGCTCTACCTTTTCTGAGAATAATACAAAACCCAAAAATACTCCTTGATTTCTTTGTTTGTCAATATTTCTGTTTCTAAACAGTTGGCTCTCTACATTCTCTACATACAAATTAACACTTTATGAAATCTAAACTTTAACTAAATAATTTAGGATTCATTTGAAAATCAAATTCGATAATTTTTTTTTTAATTTCTTTCGGGGCCGCTTGTGGTAATGTGTATTTTAATTAATTAATTAATGTAACCGAATCCATTTATACCACATTATTATTATCTGTAATTGTAATATAGTTTCATTAAAATAATTTTATTTAATTCGAATTATATTTACAACTATCTCCAAATGTCAAGTAACTTTGCACAAATCCTTCGCTTATTATATAAATTCTTCTTACCTACTACTTATCTTAAATTTGTTAATTATTCATAAATTTGTTGAGATCAATTTTTACAGCCCAACTGGATATACTCTTCTTTCTCATGACTTAATTTGCTTAGTTTCTTAATTTTATTATCAATCTACACCAGTTCGAAGCTTAATTTGGAAACTCTTAGAATCTTTTAATATTAACCACAAAAATTATACCTTGTCCAGTCCTTTTAAATTTTATCCCACGATTTCTAAATTTAATAATTATGTTTTTATTTTAAAATTGTATTTATATTGACCGCATTTTGAATTGAATTAAATAAATAAAGAGATTGATAAAGGAGATTAATTGTTTTACTATTATGTCTAAAAATTTGCTTCTTCGATTGCTTCTGAAAATATATAATAAAATTATATTTACAATTATCCTACGTTTTTTTTACATCAGACTATATCTAAAAATGTTGTTTTCTGCATTGTTTTGAAAAAAATTAATAGATTTTCACTACTTCCTAATACGTTTTTTACAAGCATTATTTATTAATACCTCTTTAATAATTTTTATATACAAATATCTTGCATTAAACCGGAAAAACGTGTTGGTTATTCAGTAATATTCATTAACTTTAACTTTATAAATTTAGTCTATTTACAAAATTTGCCATAAATACACCATAATAATAATAATATTCCAAATAGGCTGTGCCAAGGTCAATAAGGAATTACTTTTCCTCTCCTGGAAACAGATGCAAACCTTAACTGAAGTCGACCTAGCCCAATGTAAATTTGGATATGCTTCGAATGGCTATGTTGCGACTCCGCGCTGCCGTTGCATAGAAGAGCCGCAAGCTTGTAGCTATTAATAGAGTCGTTTGAGCCGAAACTGAAGTTATGAACTTAACTGGCTCAATGGTTGCCAAGCAGCCCCATATGGGCCCGCCCGTAGTCAAAATTAACAGAGCACACTCAAACACACAGACACTCCCATACACACACACAGACACACCCATACATAAACAGAGCAATACAACTTACAACCTAGTGGCCCAGTCAGGCAGTGAGTTAGTTAGTTAGTCACTGAGCTTCGGAGTGGTGCAATCGTGTTTGATTTTTGGTCGGGTAAAAAATATGCAAGAGCTGCTCCAGAAACCGACGCGCCCAAATAGCGAGCCACAAGGTGGAAGCAAGGAGCAGCAGAAGCAGCAGCACAACAAATGTTCGAGTGCCACGTTGTGCAACAAACGGACACCAGTGACAACAGTGGTGCAACCACTACAACCGCCACCAACACCAGCCCCGCCCCCAAGCATAGCTGTGCATAGCACAGTGCCCAGCATACAATTAACACCAGCACCAATAACAAAGCCAGTTGACAACAACAAGGAGAACACCTGTACCGTCCGAGTGCCACAGGGTGCCCCAAACAATTATGTGGCACGTCGCACCTGGATCACCACGGACCGCATGAATGAGCTGAGACGCAAGGCACAGGATGCGGCCAAGCAAAATAAGATCTTCACCATTCGCGGCTGTTTCCACTCTGTGCGCAATGCGCTCCTCGCCCGCGGCTGGGTGGAGAAGCTGGACATGCATCGCAAGGTGCTGCCCATGGGTCAAATGACCTACGAGGATCTTACGCAGCGTCTGCCCAAGCGCAAGGCGGGCGAAACGCGGCGGCAATATGTGTTGAAGTGTGAAAGAAACATCATGTCTAGATTTCTGGAGCATATGCCCGTGGACTTCTTGTGGACGAATCGCAAGGAGAAATGTGATTATATCGATCAAGCTAAGAATCCCGGCATGACCATCAATAAGTTCCATAGAGCACCATTCACCTCCAAGGAGGGTCTGTGCAGTCAGCTACGTGACTTCCACTGGTTCTTCGAGGAGGGCATGGCCGAGATGTATTTCCCGCGTTGCTACAACGTCTGGAGTCCCGAGGAGCTTGGTGAATTTGTGGATAACTTTAAGCTCACGGCATGTGTGGCCTACTTGCGTGCCATGCTGTGCAAGTATCATAAGCAGGGCTGCGATGCTGTCTTCTCGCCAAGTGGCAAGATACCCTATTCCTCGATAGATTTTGCCTATAAGCGACTGGTTGACTACATCGATAGCTGTCAGCACAATGACATTGACTACGAGGACCCGCCCAGGATTTGGGAACACGACTGGGATGCCTTCCTCTATCAGCATCAGCAGCTAGTCAACGAGGATGCACGCATCCAGCATGATGGCCAGCGTACGCTGGACCACATGGTCAAGAGCTGCATTACGCTTGTTGAGAAGATGAAGACCCATTGGCCACAGTACAGCCTCGATGGCTATCAAAACTTGTGGATTGTCAAGCCGGCAAATAAGTGTCGCGGTCGTGGCATTCTCCTCATGGATAATCTCAAAAAAATCCTGGGCGTCGTGAATCCGTCGATAGCATCAAAGAGTCGCTATGTGGTGCAAAAATATATTGGTAAGTGTTCGCAGAAGTAATACGATGCAGATGTAAAGTACCTACAGATACCCCCAATATCCGATTCACCAACACAGATTGGAATCTGAGCAAAGGACTATCTTATTTTGCGATCCTCTTATTAATTACAAAATGGAGAAGTATTTCGTCTAAATACTTCTTACTACTTTCTCTTAATTACTGTACTACTAATTATTACTTGCATGACTCATTTAGATTACAATATCAGGTAAATAATTCAGATTCCTCTATTAAAAAGCACATTTTAAACGTCAAAATCAAAATCTTTTTCCCTTCTCGTTCTTATCCGTATTTATTTAAACTCGCAAAAGAAAAAACATTTGCTTAACATTGTTCTAAATATGTTTCAGTTCTGGAATAAAAGCATTATAAGCAAACACACAAAAAGTAGGTCAAAAATCAGGGCGCTGACATTGTTGTTATTGTTGCTTTTGATGGTTCGGCAATAGGGCGTAGCCCTTCCAAATTTCCCACCCACAACTGCAGGCACGCACATCGCCCATCTCATAAGTACATACATATGTATAACATACATACATATAACATACATATATAAAAGTGTAGCTACTGTATGTTATTTTTTATGTCATATTTTGGAGTTGGATTCAGAATTTATGGTACAGGTTTTGGTTGCCAATTACAAAATATGTTGGTGCAACAGGTTTACGGCTATTGGGATGGGAAAGTGAGGCAGTTGGAAGGGAAGGGTAGAAAATAAAAACCATTGCATGTAGAGCTAAAAGTAGAGAGAGGACAGAGGAGTAAGCGGAGAGAAGTGAATGTGAATTGGAGAGAGGTAAGTAAAAAATAGTAGAGAGTACTGAGGACTTGGGACTTTGAAAACTAAGACTATGGAATAGGATAAAGAGAATAGACTATTAAAAAAATAAAATGAGAAAAGCTAAAAGCATTATACATTATACATTTATATAGTAAATATTATTTATTTATTTATATTTTTATTGCAATAATTATAGTCCCACATATTTAAATTCTTACATATATATATTTATTTGGTGAAGCAAATACCAAAATATATATGGGCTCTGTTTATAAATTAAATAATAGTCTTAAAATTGAAATACATTTTTCAAAACTAAGGAATTAATTGGCTAACAACTTTTTAATTTACCATTGATTTAAAAACTTGTCTTTCAGAACGACCACTAATTGTCTTCCAAACGAAGTTCGATATCAGACAATGGTTCTTGATAACGAACACTCAACCTTTGGTGGTGTGGTTCTATCGGGAGAGCTATCTGCGCTTCAGCTCGCAGGAATATAGTTTGAGCAACCATCACGAGTCAGTGCACCTGACGAACCATGCGATACAGAAGAAGTATACGAATGGGAAGCGGGACAAGAGGCTGCCCAGTGAGAACATGTGGGATTGTTACTCCTTCCAAGCCTATCTGCGTCAAATTGGAAAATCCAATATGTGGCTGGAACGCATTTATCCGGGCATGCGTAAGGCTATTGTGGGCACCATGTTGGCATCCCAGGAGAACATGGATCGCCGACCAAATACCTTTGAGCTATTCGGGGCGGACTTTATGATATGCGAGAACTTCTATCCGTGGCTTATTGAAATCAACTCTAGTCCCGATCTGGGCGCCACGACAAGCGTAACGGCTCGCATGTGCCCCAAGTGCTTAGAGGATGTCGTTAAAGGTAAGTTTTGACTGTAAACAGTTCAACAAACCATTTTCGATTACAATTATTCGAATAAAAGCAAATTTCAAATTTCATTTAGAAAAAAGTAAACAAGAAAGAATAAAAATTTTAGGCAAGCTGCCAATTACATACTCTTAATGACCACTATCCGCCTCTAACTACAAAAAATAGGCCGATAACCTCTAAAATATTATATGTTATATACCATAGAATACATTACAATGAAATACGAGCTTATATATTTTAAAACGCTAATGTAATATTCTTTAGTAGGCTTTATTAATTCTAAATCTAAATAAAAATTAAATTGAACCACTTCGCTGGTGCACGAAATATGTTTGACCATTATTAAATACTAAAACAATATTATGTAATTAGAGGTGATGAATAACTAAATTAAGACAGTTTAGTGAACATAGAATATATATATAGAATTTCTGACATCTTAACGGTAATCTAGAGGAAGTTTTCTGTGCCCAAGATTTTCAATGGCAAACACGCTTAGAAAATATTTTGGAAAATGTCCACTAATTAATGTGAACTGGTCCTAGCTTCTTTTAAATAATTTTATTAAGCCATTATATCATATACAAATAGTTAGTTAGTTTAATTGAAATATCTAAGCACTTTTCTTTTAGTAGAAAAATTAAATGTACGACTAATAAAATAAATTTTATTTATATAGTATCCTAGGGAAACATGACTTTAATTCGTATGACATCACATCCTATAAACCCTGATTAAGGCTTTATAATTTTTAAAAAGTCAAAATGAAAATTATATTTTTCAAGTAAAAAATATTCAAAAAATGTGTTCTCTTTCCCTCTATGTCAGATAGAGCTTCTACAAAGACACAACCTTGCATCTTAAAAGCATACTTTCTGAATATAAATATCAGCTGCTTTTATATGGACATGGATTTGGAAAACTTCTGGTCGATTTTTTCTGTAGTGGTTTCTCGCTATCTTTTGCTATCTTTTACTAATTCACCCTTTGCTTTCAGTGGTTATTGATCGACGATTGGACCCCAAATCGGAAATGGGTAACTTTGAACTGGCCTATCGTCAGGTGGTGCCACCGACGCCCGCGTACATGGGCCTGAATCTGTTCGTCAAGGGCAAGCAAATGCTGCACAAGGCGAATCATCATGGCCACTATTATTATCAGCAGCAGCGCAAGGAGCGCAGTTTGGCCACCAGCAGCGTTTATCGTCAGAGGTCGGCCATTGTGCCCACAGCGACCATATCGCGGATACATCGCGCCATGCCCACTTTCAATGCCACCGAGTACATGGAGAAGTACATGGTGGAGCCACTGAGCAGCAGTCGCAGCAGCATCAGCAGCACACAACACCAGCAGCCAGCAGCAACTGCTGCTACAACAACAACAGTGGGTACACTTAGGTCCCCAGCGGTTGTCACGGCACCCACTTCACCCTGCTCGCCATACGTGGTGAAGCAGGCGGGTCGCTCTATAACCCAACTGCTCACCGCCACCCACAAGCGGAACACGACTATGGGCAATGGCGGGGAGACAGCAGTTAATGCTGCTCTGCCACCGAAGCGACAGCGGAGCTGTGGTCCCCGTTTCGGTGTCAATCAAGTGGAGACAACAGAGAAGAAATTTAAGATACTTATAAGGAATTATGCCAACAATGGTGCTGAGAATCTACCCGAGAAACAAGAGCCAATTACCGTCGCACCAGCAACAGCCCCCGTTATCAGTGAACGTAGGTGGCGCAGTATGCGCAATATAACCAGTACCACCACCACAACCACTTCGAACAACTGCAGCAGCAGCAGCAGCACGATACCAGCTGCGACGATGAGCTGTTCTCGATCACGGCCAGCGCTGAATGGAGCACTGCTCGATGCTGGTGGGCGGAACACTTGTTCCCGTCGCTTCGCGCGCACCAAATCCGAGATTGAGAGTTCGGCCAGCATGCATGCAATTGGACGCACCTTTGGCCGCAAGTCGAATGGTCCTCGGCTTCCCATTAGCATTTCGGTTCAGGCGCTGCATCGTGGCGAGCCCATCCTCGCTGCCATGAAGCAGGCCACCAGCGAACTGCAGCTGACCCAGACGCCACTCATCAGTCCACGCAATAAGCTGACCACAAACTGCACCTTGGCTGTGCCACTGCCCACTTGTTAAAGAGAAAAACACCCACAAACTATCCACTTAACCACCACCCACTACTGCCATTGCAATGGTGCACGAATAACACCATTTTGAAGACATTATTTTCAAATAATATATGTGCAAGTACCTTGCAAATCCTAAGATTCCTGAGCTGAGTTTGAAAACGGTTTTTAAATTAATTAATATAATAAGCTGTATAATTTATTCTGATTATATATAATTTTAAAAGTTTTCAGTTGCGTTCCTTAATATTGGAATGGTGATTTGGTATTTATCTTGTTAAGTTGGTTATCCTAATCCTTCCTAGACTTCCTACTCATCCACTAAACTCATTTTGAATATAAATATTTATCTTTTTATGTAAACAATAGTTGGAATATGTTTGCTGCGATTGTGAAGGTAAACTATTAAATTGCATTTGGTAACAATTACTATTAGAACATGAATGTATGAAAGTCCCTCTATTTATTGTTAACTATTTATTGTTAAATATTTTCTTGTTAAAGTCCAGTGATTTGGGGCGACTACTTTGATCGAGATATATATCTTAAAGTAAATTAATAAATGTATTAATTGTAGGTTATCAGCCGATTGTTAACAGTTGTTCACATTATTGGGTAGCCTAAAGTTAAGGAAGGCGTAGTTTATAAATTGTTAATTTATAATTCATTTTATAATAATTGCTTACCTGCTATTATTTGGGTGCTGTATATTGCAGTGCTAAGTTTTCTCTAGTCTTTGAGTTTAATCCCACTTTGCCGTCCAAGTTCCAGTTAGCTCGGGACAACCTCTGTTGAAAAACATAAATCTTTTTAAAATACAATTGGAATTATTTGGTATTCTTTACCGGACTGCCCACTTTGCCGACGATTACCTTGCTAGTATGGGGTGTTGTAATCGTTTTGGTTATATTTTTGCTTAGCTTGCGACTCGTCTTCGCTCTCACATTGTTCAATATCTTGTGGAGTAGACGGGAACGTGGATTTGGCCGAATTGTGGGCGACGTTTCAAAGAATTTCATTTGGGTGCCATTTAGTTCGAGGGGTCGGGTGCCATCCATTTCCTTGTTCACGTTATAGTTGACTTGAAAAGCACGCTGGAATAGGCCCGTTGCGGCCAAGGGATTCCTCGGCACATCCAATACCACACGAATGCAATCCTTTAGCGCCAGCGGACATATTCTTGCCGTCACCTCCGTCGAGGCTGACAAATCCGGTGTGGAATTGATTTCAATCAGTATGGGATTGTAATGCTCATCCAGCATAAAGTCACAGCCATATAATTCGAATGCATTCGGCACCAGTTCCGTTTCGTCCAGGCTGGCTAACACCACAGCCACCAGATTCTGTTTGAAGCCATTGTAGATGTTAGCCCAGGTATTCTCGGGTGCGCCCACATGACGCAAATGGCTCTTGAACTGTTCCAGCGACCACATGTTATGCTTTGGCAAGCGCGGATCTCGATTCAATTTATTCATGTAGCGCTTCTGCACCGAATTATTTGTCAAGTGTATCGACTCCCGCAGATCATCCAATGTGAACTCCTGCGAGCTGAAGCGCAAATAGCAATCACGATACGTCCAAATTGTTACCTGGCTATCGCTAATCGTGAGCAACATATACTGACGAATATCAAATTTGGTGCGATATATAAGATATGGACGTTCTGGAAAAAAATAAATAAATAAATAAAATAAAGGTTTGCATCAGTAGCCAAGTAGATATAGCAATATCTGTCCGCCCTTTAACTGGTTACATTTTCCGCCATTTACTAGACTTTTTACAGACGTCAAATAGGTATGTTACCGCAAACCGCTCTTAAAAACTGATAAAATAAAATGTATATCCGCGCCCACATCTGCGCCCATAAAAGCCAATGCCGATATTTTTGAAAGTGTTTAAGATAGAGTCACCAAACTAGGAAGGTAACTTGCTGATAACAACTTTCAATGATCGGCATTTAAAATTTCAAGCTCCGTCTTCACCCACCGCAAGGACCTTTTGCTCTATAAATCTAAAATACGTATATTTTCCACAAGCTAGAATCACTAAATTTTGAAAGTAACTTAGCTCAGAGATTGAAAAAAAAAACATTGGATGGCCACGCCCACTCCAACTCCCTAAACCAATAAACCTGTTAGTGGAAAACGATAAAACCTTATATCTCGCACAATTTGCTAGCTATCATCATCAAAATTTGAAATATATATTGTTCCATGATCCGGAAATTACATCTATACCTCCCGCAATTAAACAGCTACAGTTACCAAACTTGAAAGGTAAATTACTACAAAGCTTCTCTATAATTTTTTTTAGCTACGCTCACTCCCGCCCGTAAAGTGGGGAACACCCATCTGCAACGTTCTCTCGTTTTTTAGTTAAATTAAATATATGTAATTTTAAATTTAATCAATTTTTAAATTTTTTTTTTTGATTTATTTAATATATCAGTCCGTTTTTTTAATGTATTTATTTCTAGTGTGGTCTCAAATGTTTTGCGTAGTAAATTATAGATGTGCAAGGACAACTCTTCTAATGAATTATTAGCTAAAATATGGGAAATCTCCTAATGGATTTTAAAATTTTCTCTAATCTAATCTCTTACTCTCTCTCTCTCTCTTTCTCTCTGTCGTTCTCTTTTTGGGCATACTCACCAATATACTTTTGAACAATATATTTCCGATTTTGATTGTTGGATGTCCATTGCAGTATGTCGTCCAGAGAGCTACGCATGACGATACCAATGCCTCGGGACTGATAGCCCGGCTTAAGTATCCACAGATTGCGTGATCCATCCCAGCGATAGTCCAGACGCAGTGCGTCAATTTGATCCAGATATTGAGCAGAGAGGCGCGCATATTCTGACATAACCTTTTCGCTGACTTTGAACTTGGCATGGCCATGGATCACCTTGGACGACTGACACACAAACGATTGATTCTCGATCATTTCCGTGGCAGTTGGCATTTTGATGCGTGCATCATCCAGAGAATAATGTTCCTTCTGTCTAATCATCGTTTTGACCTTGGTGAGGGCAAAGTCAAGCACAAAGCTCAACACCTCGCCATTTTCAGGGTCGGCCAACTCAGATGGACGATGTTCCTTAACGTAACGGAGAAGCGAGCGCGCCTGTGTCTGATGGTAATCGTCTATGAAGTCCGCTCGATCCTCCATGCTGTTGGCGCCCAAGCGATAGAAACGTGGATAGCTCATGCCGCAGACGCCGTCCTCGCGAAACCAGCGTTCCTGCTCCGCACAGCCGACGAGACCCACCTTGGTGGAGAAGTCCGAAAAGCGGCTGCGCCGTACACGATTACGATATGGTTTGACATCGCCAAACAAGTCACGTTGACCCTTGCTCTGCCATATGAAGAACGATGGAAAGTTGTTGATCATTTTGGATAGGATAACTGCTTCGTAGTCATTGCCGCGACGCGCATGCTCCAGTAGCGCATCCTCGGACATTGTCCTCAGCTTGGCATGCCGCCCCGGAGGCAGTTTCTCCAACCAGCCACGGCGCACCAAGGCGCGCCTGACGGTGTGATAGTTGCCAAACACTGTGAATATCTTCCGATTGCGATAGGCGTCGATAACACGCGTTCGATAGGTACTGCGTAATTGTCGCTTTTGCGCATCCGGCGACACCACCAGTGCTGTGATCGGCTGCGAAGAAATGCGACTCTGGGCATTATTGACATTACTGATGCTGCCCCTTTGGAGCTGCTCCTGCGAAAGGAGGTTACTAAGTGCACCGTTTCGGTTGCTGCCAATATTCTTTGGCAGCGAACATTGTCGGCACAAGGTGATCAACTCTGCGTCCAGATTATGTAACAACGACTGTATCCTTGTAACGGGATTATAGTAACGGTTACGCTGTGTATTAAATGCACTCGACGAAGCCTGGCTCATTTTGGATGAAAATAGCTTCGACTTTGTTCCTCTTTTATTTCGATCGTTTCGGATTCTTGAGATTTTGCGTATCTCCTTCTGCTTACAACTGCTTTTGTTGTTGTTGTGATTGTTTTTGCAGCAATAAACGAGAAATTTTGAAGCAGTAGCTGAACCTTTTTTCTATTAGTATCACATTTAAATTGGCTATAATATCTTTATTGATTTGTGGAACATTGCTTCATCGCTTAAACAGTAAAATTTGAGGCCAAAAAAAAAACTTGGTACGGAACGGATTGAAAGACGAAATTTGAATTGAATACAAAGCGCCTATCAATATTAATGGCTATATCATAGCTTGCTTAAAACAAACACACTAAATCAATCAATGCTGTCAACTTTGTCAATCCCCCAGTTTCACATAGTTCTCAATTTTACTTCGCAGCTCGGCATCCAACGCAAAAATGGGTCCATGTCCGGGCACAATGTGTGCGCATAGCTGTGACATTCTTTGCCTCTCATCCGCCTGTCTCTTCTCGTCCTCGCTGCCCGCCATTTTCCAAATCTTCGCATCGTCGATATCCTCACGCCGCTCAAACAGATCCCCACAAATGCCAACAGTGCCACCCAGTTGGGTATTGTAAACAATCACAGATACACAGTCTAGTGTGTGACCCGGCGTCTCCTCGAGCAGCACCTCACCATGCGTATCCAGTGCGCTGGGATGCTCAAAGTACAGATCTCGCTTGGAGGCACACGAGCCAACAATGTGCAGACGCGCCTGCTGGAACAGATAGTTGCACCCGGTGTGATCCGTGTGGGCGTGTGTGCAGACAACCACATTAATATCATTCACTTCTAGGCCCTGGGCAGCCAGCAACGATTTCAAGTGCTCCCCATCCCAGGCGGTGAGGGTGTCTACGATGATATTGGTGCCATCGCGACAACGGATCAACGTACAACTGCAATTGGCCCGCATGGCTGTGGGGTCGCTGGTATCCTTGTAGGAGTAGCCCACCTGGAGCACTATCACCTCATTGTGCACTAGTGACATCATTAATTTTGCTTTGACAATTTTGGGCTACATTAATAAATGTTGCCTATTCTGTTTTAGAGGAACGAATACAAAACCAAGAGACGGCTCTCAGCTGGTTCAGGGCTGCAATATGTATGTATACTCTAAACAAGGCGCCTGTGAAGTCTACATGAAATTTCATTGTGTTGACAGCTATAAAAATGCGCACAGTAGACTGTGTGCAAAACATATTGTGATAAAAAAAATAATACATTTCGAATTTTAGGTGCAATTTTGCATAACGTCAAAATCAAATACTGAAAGCTATTAAAATCTACATATTGTCCAACAGTAAATTATTTAAATCTCAAGTGAATTCAAATGCGATTGAGAAATACTGTTTTTTGTTTTGCCGTCCACTGTATACGTCAAGGGAGCATTTCGAACTGAAAGCTCTTGCGTATTTGCTAAAACTCACGCATGCGGAATTTGGCAGTGTTTGCTCTATGCAACTATTGTTGCGCACTTTGGTCATGGTGCTGTTTTACTCGCAACAACAACTAGTTGAACTTACAGAATGCATTAGCTATATGGTACATTTGCTTTTCACTTTCCGAAAGCATTTTAATACGTTAAGTTATATGCCGAATAAAAATAACACAATATAAGTGAAGTAAAATTTTGCGGGTGCCTAAAATAAATTAAAGCCAATAAGAACAGTCATGAACACTAATTTCAAGTTCACGAATCGAATACAGTCATCTGTTGCTTTGCGCTCAGCTGTCGTCGATTCATGCGCCGAACCGAACACAAGTTGGCAGCACCTTTTTGCGCTCAGCTGTTTGATCCCCGCGCTCAGAATTTACGAGTATCTAATTGTTTATTTTTTAACAACATTTGTGTATTGAAGTTTCCCAGTTGGACATGTACTTAAACGGCTTGCAACGCAATCCATGCAAATGCCTGCAATATTTACTGCATACACGTCAACTGCAACTACTGCGCCGTCACGTAAAAATAGGCTCCAAGCCGCCCATTAAAGATGCGGTTCCACGGCCGATGAAGAGCAGACAGCAGCAACTAATTAAACTCAATCAGAGTGTACTACGCTGCTACAGCAGCTACCATAGCACAGCTGAACAGCAGCAACAGATAGTCAGCTCAATGGACGAGCTGGACGGCTGTGAGACCATCAAATTGGAGGATGCACTCAGTTTGCGAATTGGTGCAGCATCAAATGTCCAAGACTTGTTCGAGTTAATGGCACAGGAGCAGCTCGATACTGCTCATCAAGTTCAGTGCATTTCAGTACTATGGACATATTATCAGGAAGGCGCAAAGTCAGACATGCAGAAGGAAGCGTTGACGCAGCGACTTCACCAGGATGTGCTGCCCATTTTGGAGTCGCACATTGATCATATGGATGTGAACGAGTTAAGCTGCTCCTATTTGTATCTGCGTAAAATGCATGTGCCCAACAGTAATGCCAAAGTGGAGCAATTACTATCACGTGCACTGAAAATGATTGAAGAAGGTTTGGAACTGGTACCACTGCCAGCGCTCTCCCGTTTGCTGGTGGCCATCAATATCGAGCGCAATTTTTTTACGCCGCTCGTGTGCCGCAATTTCGTACCACATCTGGAGCGGCATGTGGCCAACTGCCACAGCGAACAGGATGTGCGTCTGCTCTCCACATGCCTCTTTCAACTGCATCCACTCATTAATGCCCAATTGTTGGGTGCGTACAAGCAGCGGGTGCAGAAGTTGCTCCAAAGCGGTACTTTAGGCAGCACAACGCCAAAGGCACTGCTAAAGCTGCTGCACATGCTTAACTTGCCCAACTGGTCGAATCTAAATGCTCCGCTGATCAGGCAACTTATGTTAGCCCTCTCCAGTTGCCTGCCCCAACTGGAGGCCAGCGATTTGAGGAGCGTCTGTCGCACCTTTCTGCATCATCAGGAGCCAGCGTCCCTCGTCGAGCCACTTAAAATTGCCACGGAAGCGCTGCTCGAACGAGAGCCCACACCGGATTCACTTTCCTGTGCGGTGCCGTTTGCTTCATTGCAGCAACGGGATGCGTACATGAGACATTTTCGCACGCTGCTCCAGTCCAAGTCCGCCTGGCAGCTGCCCAATGCGAGTGGACATTTGTTTAGCGTGCTGCGATCCTTAAAGGTGGCCGATTTGCCTTACTGCGATGCGTATTGGTCAACTGTGATTCGGGAACTAGATGCCACCGTTAACGAGCAGTCGCATCTGCGCTTTCTACGCCATTGCCAGCGCTACATGAACTTCAATAACAATCTGGGCGGTACGTATCGTCATCAGCGGCTGGAGCGCCGGCTCAGTAACATCTGCATGGAGACCATCGAGCTTGATATTGCCGGCCGATTGCCCTCCAAGTTTGCACGCCTGGCTGCGTTTGTCATGGCGTACGGTCAGACATCGTCCGACTGGAAGAAGTTTCCCAACATGCTGCTGAGTAAAATGCTCGCCATGGCTCCACAATTTGACATCCAGGATTGCTTCCTGTTGAGTCGCGGCATGCAAATCGCCTGCGATCTTCGCTTTCGCCAGCATGTGCCGCATCTGCTGGCCATGCAACTATCCACAATGGACAGCATACTGATCTCGTGTGCCGAGAGGCATCTCAACAGCAGCACCTTCAACGACGAGGAGCAGCAGCCCCTAAACGCGAGCGATTTAAGTCTCATTGTTCGTACACTAAGCCATCGCAAAAGTGAGTTCCTCCTAACAATATGCCAACATATTCTTTGTATATTTATACTTTTAATTTTTTTTTAAATATATATATTTTTGTAACATTTGTAAAATCCTTGCAGCACTGAAAAATACGAGCGCTTATAGCCAGGCGCTGGCGCATTATAAAAGTTTGAAATGCAAGGATCTCAACTCTCGAGTTGTGCGTGATATGGCATACAATTTCAATGCGTCGCATTTCTTTGTGCCGGAGCTGTTGGAGTCGATGTTCGACTATGTGGCACAGCAGCATGAACACATCACCGGCGACACCGTCGAGAAGGTGCTCACATGTGCCTACAATCTGGGCTATACGCCAGCATCTCTGCAACCATTGCAATGTGCAGCTTCGGTGCTAATCCGGTACGTCTCCTTAGTTTCCTCATATATAGTGCCCATTTTAAGAGATATCCATTTACAGTGACTTTGATCAAATGAGCGGGTTGTCTTTGGTGCAGTCGTGTCTGGCGCTGTGCTTCTATAAGACCATTCCGGAGGAGCTGATCAATCAGGTATTCTGCGTCAAGTTCATAAAGCGCATTGAGGATGAGATACAAATCTGCTACTCTAAGGCCACCTATCCCGGTCTGGTGCTGAATCGAGTGATGCAGCTGAATCGCACCGTTTGCCTCGATATGCCCGAGTCGAATGTGCCCTGGTTCCAGCAGAACTACGTGGAGGCGCAGCTCAGCAAGAGTGGGTTCATTTTAATTTTTATTTATTATTATCGTTGACCAGCATTTAATTGTAGAACCCCATGTGGCCAACGCTTTCAGCACAGACGTGAATCTTCTGCTGCAGGACTTGCTCAAGGATGAGAACTACTTTCGCTGTAATCATACAACGCCCTATGGCTATAATATTGACTTTGTGATACACTTTGATAAGGATAAAAAACCGATGCCAGCACCGCCAGTGGAGGCCACCATGCTGGATAGGATAACCAAGTACAAATTAGTAGTGGAACAGATGAAATATTTCGAAATTTAATATTATTTCTGTTTTCAGAGTCGCCATTTTGCTGCTGAAGCTGGACTCATTTTGTGAAAACGATTTGACTGCTCTGCGTGGACCCGAATCGCTAAAGATCAAGCATCTGGAAATGATGGGCTACAAGGTGCTGCACATAAACGAGCATGACTGGAACTCCAAGTATTTGCAGGCGCCGGGCGCCAAAGCCAAATACTTGAAATGCCTACTGCAAATAAAACAATAGTCTCCTTGAAATTAATTTATGTTGTGCTTAGGTATAATAATTTAAAGAGAAGTTGTTGAATTTGTTGGTATGTCCGTAAATGTATATAGTTATTTATATAATGTATTGAAATTATAAATCAGATTCAGCCTATTCGCAAATTGTCTTTGCACAATAATTTGCTGAATTTTAATATATAAAATACTTTTTGTGACTTTAACGAAAAGTTCAAAACTAATCTAAACATATTCAATAAAACAAAGACAAATAATCGCTGTGAAATTAATCGATTTAAATTTAGAATGATCCAGTCCAGAAAGCAAAGGCACAATGATGATTACTTAATTAGTAATATATTTTATATATATTAATATATTATATATATAGTAATATATCATGTTGTCCAATGGGTTTAAGTTCAGTTTTTGCGTAAGCTATGCTGCTTAAAGTTTTCAGGATGTCTCGATTCAATTCGTATTCAGTTTTTAATTGTCTAGATTAGCAACGGTTGATAAACCCTTAATTATAAATTAATTAAAGATAATTAAATATACTTGCAATCTATTCATTGCTATTATAATAATTTAAAGCAACAATCAAGAGCCATATTAGTGTAATTAATATATATTAAAATTAAATTTTTGTGAAATATGCTTTGATTAGTACAGTTTTCCGTCTTGCTTCGATCTCAATATACCTATCTGAATCCCACCAATTTGTCATTCCTAATTTTATATTGCGATGTATTTTATTTAAACGTTATGGGCAAATTATGACGGTTTAAGTGGTTTATATATTTATATACTACAACTCTTTTAGGAAGAACGGATGAATGATTTGTTACCAAGGTAAAATATTAGGCTGAACTTGCGATCACAAAATTATTATAATATATAGGAGATAAGTATTTGTATTTATTCAATATTTAGATATTGCATACAATATAAAATGGCAAGTAAAAAAGTAGTAAGAATAAATGTTTATAATAGAATAGAATGAAAAATAATTCAAATGTCGGCTTATAGTCGGGCACACCAATTATAGGCGTTGTTAAACATTAACTGCCAAGGACTCTCCATCTGGGTGACTGCGTCGACTGCAAAGCCCGACGGAACATATGGCCACTGATACATGGCGCTGCAGCGCTCCGGATGTGGCATCAGTGCCAAGTGGCGGCCATCCGGAGAACAGAGGCCAGCGATGCCCTGGGGACTGCCATTGGGGTTCATAGGATAGGTGGTGGTGGGCACACCCTCATCATTCACATACTGAAGCGTCACCAACTGCTGCTTGTGCAGCTGATTCAACAACTCCTCGCGGCGGAAGGCGAATCGTCCCTCGCCATGAGCCACCCAGCAGCCCAGGACAAG
The DNA here is from genome assembly GCA_035042365.1 of Drosophila dives. Lineage (NCBI taxonomy): Eukaryota > Metazoa > Arthropoda > Insecta > Diptera > Drosophilidae > Drosophila > Drosophila dives. The sequence continues at coordinate 1,789,919 of JAWNLJ010000097.1, read as the reverse complement.
GTCGCACATGCTGCTCAGCATGATGGACCGATTGGGCGGTATTCTCACCGTTGACCAACGGCACTCAAAGCGCTGCGACTGATTGTGCAACAGAGCCACCTCGGGATGAGCTGGATTCGCGTTTGTTGTGCTGCCCACAAAACCAATCAGCGTCATCAGCTGGCAGCCATTGCAAACGCCCAGCGAGAAGACATCCGTACGCCCTTTGAATGCCTCAAATTGGGGATGCAGCAACGAACTATGCAGAATGTTCGCAGCCCAACCCTTGGCGGAGCCCAAAGTGTCCGCATAGCTGAAGCCGCCTGGAAAGACCAAGCCACGATATTGCGACAGACTTGTGGTGCCTGCAAAAGATTTGGATTAAACTTTTCATTCTAACAAATTTACTTTATAATCAGACGTGATCCAATATCCAATTTTCATTTTAAAAATTTGGAATCGGACGATTATTGTTAGCAGCGAAAAAAGGTTTGCTTAAGTAACAAATAATTTTTCATATTATTTGAGCAAATATTTAAAATGCGATTGATAATGAAAAAACATGAAAATTTATATAGATTTTGAATAAATTTATCTTATATTGTTGAAATTTAACGAAACGCAAAAAAAAGGTTCAAAATCCTAAATAAATTGTCAGTAAATATCTAAAAATGGGCTAACATTAGTCCAAAAAAATATTAATAAATAAAAGTATATATTTAAGGCACAACCGCTTTAACAAAATTATATTAAATTGAAATTATTAAAAACAAATATTATTTAAAACATAACCCGTAACATTAAAATAAATGTTATATTTTAGTGGATTAGAGTGATATTTTGTGGCTTACCTGCGAGCAGATCCGACATGGTCACATCGTGCACCTCAAAATTGGCCCTCAGCAGACTGGCCATCATTTCGCGCTCGCTGTTGACGCCCTCCTCGCGGAGCACAGCCACCCGAATTGGTGGGACGCTGCGCTTCAAGGTGAGCTCCGCCTGCAGATTTGCCGGTGCCTTATATTGAGGCGCCTGGCGATAGTTGAGGCTATCGTATTCGGATTGCGCGCAGGCGACATTCATCTGAAGCTTCTCCAGCTCGTAGCTGGTGCGCTCCCATTGTTGGTACAGCCAGAGCAGCGGCTCATCGAGCAGCGTTATGCTACCATTTTGAATGACCACTCGTGAGTTGGCCAAGCCATATCCTCGAGTCAGTCCCAGATAATAGTTGGGCACGTCGGCCTGCCTGAACCGGGAGCGAACCAATTCCAATTGGGACTGTTCTACCTCCAGCACCCAGCCGCATTCCTCACTGAAAAGCAGGCAGCAGTCGTTGCCAATCTGCTCGCTGGCTGCATCGTAGCTGGAAATTCCCGCTGTTGCCTCCCCGATGTCCAGCTGGAGGCCACTGAGTCCACCGATTGCCATCTCTAGCAGACAAACAATCAAACCGCCATCACTGACATCATGTCCGGCCAGTAATAATTTCTCGCCCAGAAGCGTTTGCGTCACCTGAAAAGCCTTAGTTAGCACTTGAGTCTGCGTCATGTTGGGCGTGGATTCGCCCTGCTGCGAGTAGGCCTGGGCAAGTGCCGATCCCCCAAGACGTGCACACATCTCAATTGTGACCCACAGCAAAGCGGTCTCCTTGTCGCCACTCGCCGGACCCTTGAGATCGGGCGTAACCCGAACACGCACATCCGGGCACGGCGCATAGGTGGAGAGGACAAGTGTGCCCGGTGATTTGATGACTTCGCCATCCACTTTGGCGGCCATCGATAACGAATCTTTGCCGCCGTCAATTCCAATATGCAGCTCCTGCAGTACCTTGCTCAGCGCCAGGCAGGCTTCGTACATTTTATATCCCTCTCCGGGCAACTTTGCCGCCCACATCCAGTTGCCCGAGCACTTTATGTCCGCCATCTCGCTGATCTTCACAAACACCAGATTACTCAGCGCCTCGGCCACGCACATGTGCGCCATGTTCACAGGACTGACGAGACCTGTACAGTAAATTTTAACAAAAAATTAATTATTTTTATGTTTTTGAAAAACAGTTTCTTAATTTTTGTGTTTACTTATGGAAATCGTAATAAATGCAAATATTTGTAATACATAGAAATTTAAATTAATTTTGTTATAATAATAAAATTGTAATTGTAAAAATAAATAATACTCTTCTTTTGCGTTTAGTTTTATGTTTCGTAAATCAGTTTAGGGAGCAATTAATATTATTTATTATATAAATATTCACTAATTGTTTTTAAGCATAATTATCTTTCAACGAAAAAAATGCAATTCTTTTAAAGTAAAATTATTACTAAATCTAAATCCAATAAAAAAGGAATTACTAAAAAAAATATTAAACACAATAATAATTGCTATAGAACTCAAACTTTCAATGAATATTATTATTGTTTATTTCATATAACATTTCAAATTCAAATTTGCATTCTTTCAAATTTTAAATCTTTCGGTGAGTTGTATAATTGTTGTCAATATAAACAAAATTACCAAAATCTTTTTCAAACATATGGAATATATTAATTTATCATTAATATAATAATTATAATGTTTATTAAAATTCTTTTAAATAACCATTTTAGCTCATTTGAAAATTAACTTTTTATTAGAATTAAATCATTCAATATGGTGTTTTTTAGTTTTAGATAAAGTAATTTTTGATATTTTTAAAATAAATTGAGTATTTATATATATATTTATATATATTTATATATATATATATATATATATAGTCTTTAAACAATATATATATATATGTAATCGTGTTTGAATTATGATGGTTAAAATTTTATTTAATGAATTTAGAATTAGCTTTAAATATTTCATTATGTTTATTAATTTTTAATTTTTTACCTAAATCTCCTTCGAATAGGTTGAAAATATGTCGACTGAATTTAACAAATAGATATATGTGGTAATGACTCACCCATGATGGGCTGCGTGCCAATGGAGGTGGCGATGCCGGCCGTGCTAAAATGGGAGACGGTTGTCAGTGCGTAATCCGATAAGGGCGCCTGCAGGGGGCCCACACACTGCTGCTGGGCAATGAGGCCGCCGACACAGCGATCCACTTTGTTGGTCAAGAAGCGTTTACTGCCCACGGCGACTATACTGAGGACGCGCTGCAGTGCATCTGCAACCAGCATGTCCTGGGGCAGCTGAAGCAACTGGCGTGGAATGGGTAATTCGGCGAGGTCGTAGGTGCGCTTGGGCATATCACCCAGCACATACGACAATTCCAAATCAAACGGAACTGCTCCAAAACTTTGGCGCACTTCGGGCAACAGGGCCTGCTGCAGATCCGAGGGTGCCGGCTGCTCCACCAGCGTGACTCTGCCATCGCCTGTGACCACGCCCACAAAGCTAATGGGGCAACGTTCGCGTGCACAGATCCTTTCGAGCAACTCTCGATCCTCTGGCTTGCAGAGTATCGCATCGTTCTCCTGGTACTCGGCGCCCCACAACTCTAAGGCGGTGATTGTGGGATCGCCCAGTTTGAATTCCCCGCTAAAGATGATGGCGCCGGCAAAGCCAGGTTCGACCAGTTCTTTCAAAACATTCCCATTGCCTCCCGCGCCCTGATCGTGTATGGCCAGGATGGGATTACGGGGGCCCAGCTCAATGCAGGCGCGAACCACACGATTTAATTTATTCTCCATCTCCGGATCGCCCCGCTGCACGGCATTAAAATCGAGTTCAGCATCCCCAGAGCCCTGAACCTCCACGGAGCTAGCAGCGCCGCCGCCAACGCCAATGCGATAAACCGGGCCGCCAATCTTCGCCAGCAGCTGGCCACGCTTCGGCTTCAGTTTGTGGCGCATGGAGGCGGGCATGGTGCCCATTCCGCCACTGAACATGATGGGCTTGACGTACTCCTCCCGGATCTGAGGTGCTGCCGCATTCTGCAGGCCGTAGGATATGGCAAAGCCAGCGATGAGCGGCTCTCCAAATTTATTACCATAGTCCGAGGCACCATTGCTCGCCTCGATCAACACCTGCAACGGTGGGGCAAATGAGCCGGGATACTTCCGGCCCTTGAGTTCATACGGCTGACTATAACCGGGAATGTGGAGGGCACCCACACAGTAGCCGGCGGTGCCGGCAATGGGTAAACCACCGCGACCCACACCCTGAACATCGCGCAGGCGACCGCCAGTGCCGGTTGTGGCGCCACTGAACGGGGCCACAGCCGTTGGCATGTTGTGTGTCTCCGCCGTGAATATCAAATCTGATTCTATGCGCTGCACTTCAACAGCACCCGGCACGCCAATCTCCAACGGCTGCAATGCATCATGCGTGAAGCCCACAATGGCGCTACTGTTGTCACTAAACTTAATCGTATTATTGCGATTCGTATTGCGCTGCGTGTCCATGATGAGTTGAATAAGTGTGCTGGGCAGCTCCTTGCCTGCGTGCAGCATGCGTCCTCGAAAGAACCAGTGACGGGAGTGCTCACTGTTGCTCTGCGCACAATCAAAGAGTTCCACAGTGGTCGGATCACGCTTCAGCGTTTGGCCAAAAAGCTCCGCATAGTAATCCAAATCGTAGTCGGTAAAGGCCAAGCCCAGCTCGCGATTGATCTGCTCCAGTGCCGGACGTCCTTGTTCCAGCACGGGTACATAGTTCCAGGCGGGCTGCTCCGCCGGCAGCTGCTCATCGAAACTATCGCGTGGCTTATTACTCTCCGTATAGATGCACTGCGTCATCCGATCGCTCAGCACTGATACATAACGGAACAAATCACGCGGCGCCGCCTGGGCAAAGGTCAGCAAATAAATTGTGGAGCATTCCATGCGCCGCACCTCTTTGTAGCCGAGATTCTGAAAGATGTTCACACAGTTCGTGGAGTGTGGCGTCGAAAAATTGAAACGTGGCCCAATCTCCACGAGCAACTGAGTGCTTTTATCTTTTAGCTGCAGAGTTGCCTGCTCGCTGAGAGACTGCTCCGTTTGAAGAGGTTGCCTAACCAGCCAACACATCAGGTCAACCAGTGGCAAGGGATGTTGGCTGCCACTGCTCCCACTATCGTACTCCAGGTGATAGCAACGCTCCAGGCGAACGGAAATCAGCTGCGGATCGACTGACTGCAGACGCTGCAGCAGACGCTTCTCCTCCTCAGCATCGAATGCGGCCACATCGTAGTATCGCAGAATGCCCATCTCTCAGTTGGTTCTCTAGGTGGAGGTGAAGAAAGAAGGAGTGTAAATATCGTAGATATATAATAATTGGAATCACATCTTTTATACAACTGCAGATTAGTTGCTCATTTTTTAGAGTCATCTGAAATAGTAAAATTAATATCTCAACTTCGCCGCGTTCTGCATTCTGTTTTTTTAATTTTCTTAATCACCAGATTACTCATAAAGAACATTTCTAAAAATATTTGGCAATAACTTTTTAAAAGCTTGTATTTATAAATTTCAGACTGGATTTTTCTCAGGTTAAAGTAAACTCTTATATTATAACATATATATAATTATTACACAATAACCTCTACTTTATTAAAAAAATCGTATTAGCATTTCTACTATATAGAAGTGAATTTGTTAATGCTAGAAAATATTTGAATGTAAAAAATAATTACCATATTTCTAATTAGACATTATTTCAAATATATAATTTCGAAATTATATCTAAAACACAAAATAAACATTATATTTTTCAGGGCGAAGGAATAAAATAATTTTATTCAGTTTTGAATATATATCTTCTATAAGTTCTGTCGAAATATAATTAATTTAATTTTATAATTTTTAATTTTAATTATATACTCTTGCAGACTAGTATCTCAGATTTAAAACAAAGTTAAATTTTAAAAAAATTTTCAATTACATATTTGATAATTATTATATGCAGCTCAAAATCTGATATTTAACTATTCCAAGATTCCATTAATTTTGGCGTCAAAATTATTTAAAAGGCTATTTAAATGAATCAAACAAATGTTAAGTTTTCCCTTCCCATACAACATTTTCAATAAGTTTGCACATTATCTAAAAATATGTATAGAACGTAAAAATTTCAAACAATAATTTATCAGCTTCGCTGATGGAGTTTCCACAATTGGCAAATCAAATAGCTTTTTTATTTTGATTTTATAATCATTTCAAAACTATATCTCACTTTCCAATCAAATTACATATTTTTTAACATTTTTAAAGCCACTAGTTGGGTACAGTTTTACAGTCCCGAATTCAATTCAAACATTTTAAAGATCACTGCTTGCGAACGCAAGCATAAATTCATAAATCTTAACACGTCTACTTTCACTTCCAGTTTCGCCCACCTGTTATTACACTGGAATTCAAATTAAGAGGATAGAACTTTACAGCACTTAAATTTTATGTTCGCAAGTCGGATTTTGAATGTGCGTTCTTTTCACGCTCTTCGGGCAGACTGAGCACTGGAATCTTGCGAAGCTGTCGAAACCGTTGACAACTGGAGCAGCAGCAGCAGAGACGACCACGCTGGAAAGGTTATCAACTACAGATCAGCTTTTCAGCGCATCAAGTTACAAAAGGCAAAGGCAAATGGTAATGCAATCGGTGATTTGCTACATTGGCGTCACTGCCTTGTTTTCTTGTTATTTTCACCGTTACTGGACAGTGCTGATAAAACACCGAAAGCGTAATCATGATGGCAAATAACCAAATACTTAATAATTATTGCCGAAACTTATAATAAACAACTAACCCAAAATATATAACAATAGGCGACACGTGCACTTGCGTAGGAGAACACACTGAGAAAATGCCGCGCACGTTTTAGCAGCACCGAATTGGAAACAGTGGCGGCCTAGCTTTAAGCAGCTGTTTTATTGAGAGTGCGCTACCCTGAATTTATTGCTAAAAGGGTATATATCTCGATTAATATAATGCGTGTGGGTATAAATTCTGGAAATACAAACGAATTTATAGTACTACCATGTTACACGAAATTTTATGTTTTTAAATATAATAAAACAATAAAACAATAAAAGATAAAATATTTTTTAATTATTTGGTATTATTTAAATCATACATCAATAAGAAAATGTATACAATCAATAAAAAATGTATATGGAAAAGTACCAGTTTACTACATTTGTACATTTATTTCAATACAAAATGCATATGCACACACACACATGTAAATATGTACATTTGCTACTACTAATGTGACGCGGCGATCGCTATACGGACAAAAGCTCTCAGTTCGCTTGCTATCATGTGACGTAGCCGTCAATCTTGTATGGCAACAGAAACAAGCTGCTTGGAAACGTCACGGAAAGCTATAAAAAAATATCAGGAAATAAAGACTCGATCAAAGCGTCTTGTGCAAACTTTGACAGTTGCATTATATATTTCTTTGTTCTATTTTTAACTTTTTGCATGTGCTGATAGGGGTCAACAACTATTGCTGGCAGATAAACTAAGTACGCAGTAACCAAATAAAGTAAATAGATTAATGATCGATCTATGATTTATTTAATGTCCGCTTTTTTTCATTGACAATTTGTGGCATATTAAAAAATATATTTTTTGGTGCTATAAATAAATAACTTCTTGCTAAGATACTGCTTCACCGGCTGCTATTGCATTTTTCTTGTTGTTGCACTGCCGCTTTATCGGTACGTTGGAGTGTGACCCTATCGAATCGAACACGCGCAGCTTTTGACAACTGATAACAATGTTAAAGTTTTCATATTTGCTTTGATTTTTATACCTTATAAAATATATATATTTATATATGTATTAATCGATTTGTAGCAATATTTGTTTAATATAAATATTCAAATTGGTTATAATTGTTATTATGATTCGTGTTCATCGTGCTCTCAAATATTTACATTCACTTGCAGACCTATACAAACACACACACACACACGTAGATACAGTCTCAGGCCAGTGTGGCCCCTCACCCTATGTAATGTGCATTGCTTTCGCCGCTTTCGCTGCCTGCGCACTCAACTCGTCCATGCTTTTTCTTGCTGATTCGGTGACCTCGTCGATGGAGCGCTTTGTGCTGTGTATCAATTCATCTGTGCCACGCGCCGCCGAATCGGCGATGCTCTTCACCTCAGTATTGATCAGTCCGATTACCCATTCGAGGCCCTGCCGTCCTTTGCCGGCATTCGAGCTGATCGACGAGGCGAGTATATCTTCCATATAGTGGGATAACGGTACACCATAAACCGTTACAGTTGCCTCCTGTTTGAGCAGTGTTTTATTAGAATCAGCTGGATGGGACTCATAGTAGAGAACCTCGTCGACGCTGATGTTGCGACAAAAGGTCAAATTGTTTGTCTTCAGCACCATTTGCTTGCGTTGCGGATCGACCGTGGAGCGTTCGCTGGCAAAGCAGGTTTTTGCTGTGCCAATTAACGCATGCGTCCACTTTGGAAAATACCACTTGGATTGCACCAGGCGATGTGTGTGGAGGACGCCGTTGACGACGCATCGCTCGACGACATCGGTGCCGATGATGGAGGGCGTCATGGGATTCGGATATTTGCGCCACGCCGCCTGTGTGACAGTCTCCCATGGATGGTTGAACGTATGCTCTGATGTCCAGATTTTCATTATGCAAGCGTTGCGTCTGCGATTGCGAAATATTCCTTCCTCGTTTCTCGCTTATTGTCTATATCGCAAAGCGAGAAGAGCGACACTATGCAGCCTGTTTTGTATCGTTGGGGCAACGAGACGAAATAGAAATCAAATAAACAGTTATGTATGCCTTTTGACGAGCAGAATTTTGATATAAAAATTAAATGTTTCTGTCGAACCGACCTTCACTCAGGTGTTATGCGAGTAGTGTGACTAATATCGATACCTCGCTAAGAGTACTCGTAATCAAATCTTGTATTTCGATAGTTGAAATAAGCATATTCTCTAATCGCACCGATAATTCTATTTGAAAGCTCAGAATGGCAACATATAGTTTATTATACTTTTTTTTTCATGTTTTATTTAATTTTAGCAAAGAGTCAATGTAAATGTTTTGTTGGTCGATATTTGCAGTCTCTTCATTTCCGTTAATCTCGGGCTGCGTTTTTAGTTGCGTGTCCAAATTCGGGTTGAAATTCGTTAGAGACGACTGGTTATATAGGATTGATTCCTGTAAATCTAGGGGTTGGGAAACTCCATTTATATCGAGAAGCTCATATCCCAACATTAACAGCGCAATTTCGGTCAGCAGATAAGACATTTTACCAAGTTAAGTTGTGAACTTAACAATCGTCCACTATTTCTGACGCTTTGCGATGAATCGATGAATCTGTATATTACACCAAAGGCAATCGAGTGTTTATTTAGTAATAGAATGTTCATACAACAAGAGTTCGTTTCGATTATTTGTATATAAATCATACAAATTGTACTTCTCTTAATACTAAAAAAAAAACAGTTAATTTTCAAAACATATGGAATATTTAAGCTTTTAGTTTCTGATTGTAGATACATATATTTTTTGGACTAGATTTAGATTTGGTCCTAGCACTGCCGATCGTTCTTATTTTAGATATTCGATGAATCGATTAATCTGTTAGCAACGCTGCACTTAACCTAAGGCCTTTTTTTGCGTTAGCATATACACACAATCAATTTGTTCGCGAATAATCAATAGGATCGAAAATGAGTACTTTACCCAGAGTATTTTTCGACATGACTGCCGACAACCAGCCCGTTGGTAGGATAATTATGGAGCTGCGCTCTGATGTTGTGCCCAAGACGGCGGAGAATTTCCGTGCTCTGTGCACTGGCGAGAAGGGCTTTGGCTATAAGGGCTCCAGTTTCCATCGCGTCATTCCAAACTTCATGTGTCAGGGCGGTGATTTCACCAATCATAACGGCACAGGCGGCAAGTCGATTTACGGCAACAAGTTCCCCGATGAGAACTTCTGCCTGAAGCACACCGGCTCCGGCATCCTGTCAATGGCTAATGCTGGCCCCAACACCAACGGATCGCAATTCTTTATTTGTACCGTTAAGACTGCTTGGTTGGATAACAAACACGTTGTGTTTGGCGCAATTGTTGATGGCTTGGATGTGGTCAAACAAATCGAATCCTACGGTTCGCAGTCGGGGAAGACCACAAGGAAGATCGTAATCGCTGATTGCGGATCACTTTAAGATAGCTGAACTCCTCTGCTTAAGCCTAATCAGACATACCCGGTCGCATTTTCTCTGAATCAACTTTAATAATACAAAATATATGTTCAATAAAAAAAAAAAAAAATGTACTCATCATTACAATTTGTTTCTATGGCTTACTTTTAAATTAGGTGTGGCAACATTGGGCGATGACAGCAAACAGCTGTTCTGCGTGCGCTTATGTATTTATGTACGCTTCTGCATAAATATATATGTAAATATTTTAACAAAATTAATGCAAACAAAAGCAAATTTTTGATGGTTTAACGGAACAGACAAACATTAATTTTATCACAATGAAAATCAATGAAAAGAACCTGTGTGTTTTTGCACGGTCGCCGCCGTTCGACATGGAAGGTTTGATTTTAATTTTAAAATGGGCAATATTTATTAATGATAAATCATAACGAGAATGATGATTAATATCGCAGGTTTTCTCAATAAACGCGGCGTTGTCAACAAGGCATTTCAAAGACGATATTTTGTGCTCAAGGGAAATTTGCTTTTCTATTACGAGACGCGACAGGACAAGGAGCCTTTGGGTTTGATTGTCGTGGAGGGATGCACAATTGAGCTCTCCCTGGAATCGGATGCGGACAACTATTGTTTCGAGATCGCCTTCAATGGGAATCGCACATATATCCTGGCTGCCGACACCCACGACAGCATGGAGGCGTGGATGAAGGCGCTTACCTGCGCCGGCTATGATTACAAGCGAATTATTGTCGTGGAGCTGCAGCGCCAGCTGCAGGAGATCGAGGACTCCAGGAACAGTAGGCGTTTAACTAAGCGAAAAAACAATCTGATTAAAAACTACAATTTAAACGTTTCTCTTGCAGAGATGCACACTGATCCGTCGGATACACTGGTGGGCAAGCCTCGTCCCCCACCCCGGCGTCAGAATCCTTTTAATCGTCCTGCACCGCCACCGCCCGATTGTACCCCGGGGTTGCGCAACGGAGTTACCATGTCGCCAATTCCAAGCCTACGTGTCTACAGCAACGCAAAAGCGCAACTGCCACAAGAGCGATTCTATCCAGGTGAGTGACGCCAGTAACAACAGCTGCTATCATAGTTTACTGTTACACAAAAAGTTTAACTTTTAAATACCCTAGCGAAAGTCGATTAAATTTGATTTGTTAATATTAAAGATAGTCAAAAAGTAATGCTTAGCTAATTAGCTTGATTTAGATATCTTGATAAACAAAAAAAAAGAATTTCTCGTTTGACATATTAGACCCTTATAATAAAAAGTGGGCACGGCAAATTTTAATTTGAAACTCTTAAATTCAAAGGTGTGTTGGGCCAGATTTGAACTTATGGTTTTTAAAATTAGATATATATATAATATAATATTATAAAATATATAATATGTGGTCTACACAGCTAATTCTGACATGATCTTTTTGTACTTTAACTAGATCCTATCTCTCTTTTATAATTTAGGCTATACGTAGTTAAATTACAATTTAGTTAAATACAATTGTCTACAACAAAATTCTTACCTGGCCCTCTTATAATTTAAGTATATCTGTCGGAATTATAATTTGACCTTTTTATAAGAGGTCCGCATGGCAAAATTATTACTTTAGCCTGCCCTGTAGTTACAAGCGTGCAATCTTATTCGTCTTTTATCATTTTTGGACTTTATAATGAAATTATAGTTTGGTCTTCTCTCTCTTATAATTAGAGTTGTGCACGGCATAATTCTAACCTCTTATAATTTGAGCTTTTCTCTGTTATAATTTGATTTGTGCTGTGCAAAATTTTAACCACTTATAATTCGAGAAATGACCATTTTATAATAAAAAGTTTCCATGGCTTAATTCAACTTTATCCTATCTATTATAATAAGAGATGTGTACGGCTAAATTTTAACTGTTGCGTTTAGGGTTATTGCAAAAAAAAAATTAAATAATTACCCACACAAAAAAGCTTAGTAATATTCTGCTTAGCTCATGCTCTTCACCTAGAGGAGCAGCCAAGCCGTGTTTCTGGGCGAGGGTATTTAAGTGTAGATAAGGAAGCGACAACAAAACATATGTCTCAGTAGCATCGCAGCAAACAAAGAGTGGCGAGCTTAAATCAGTTGCTTTTTTTTCTTCTGCCGTTCGCAATGCCGTTATTGCAGCTGATCATTGAGAAACTAAATGTAAAAGAAGGATACAAGCCGTTATTATTTCCACTTGCAGACAATAACAACACAAGTCCGCATACAACGCACAGACGTACACAACAACAACAGCCTCAGCCTCATTCGGAAGAAGCGCACGAGATCTTCTACACGCGAGTATTAGGAATCAGCAACAATAACAACAACGATAAGAAAAATAGGCCAACTGCCTCGGAGGAGTTTAGAAACAATCACGAACACCATCGAAAAATCATTATGACAGATATCGAAGCTTATCGCAAGGGTCGAAAACAGCCTTTGATACAATTCTAAGTTGTCCTATACTCTTTATTGTACATTATCACCTTGTGATAAATGAAATTTAAATCGGTTTATATTTAAGAGTTATAAATACAGCTAGAGTTCAGGTGTTTGTAATGCGCAAAATAATTATAATTTATAATAGTTATATTTGTCTTAATTTAATCATCTTTGCGATTAACTCGTGCAGAGTTTCGGAAAAATAATTCTAAACTATAAAAGCTATATTTTCTCAAATTTAAAAAGAATTATAATTGAAAACAAACATCATTGAATACACAGCTTGTCCATATAGTAAGTAAATAATTTTTGTAACCTCCGTTGCAAAAAAAAAGGATTATATTTTCTTATTTTTCTACTATTAAGTGGATTTTATTAACAGAATAATTAACAAGATTCATTCAGTTAAACAATTATTAAATTTTAAAAACAAAAAAGATTCATTATTTTGAAGAAAGCCACTAAACTTGGAAGGTAAGTTGCTGGTAACAACATTCAAAAGTCGGCATTTAAATTTAATTTTTGTGTTAAATAGTTTAAAGAAATCCACTTAAGGGTGGAAAAACAAGAAAATAAATAAAAATCAATAAAAAAATATATTGAGAGTTTAGAAATCATGAATATGTATAAGTGTCCAAACACTTTATGGACGTACTGTATTTACATTTTAATTTCTGATTGTATATATATACAGATATACATTAAATTGGTTTCGATTATAACTAGAATTAACATATTTGCGCAGCAGATCACTCAATTTATATATTAACGACTCCAGTCAATTGAGTCCTTTTTTAGAGTTCGTTTCGATAGTTTGTATTAAAATTGTAAAATTAATATTTTTCTAAAATTTAAAAAGTTGAAAAGCTGTACATTTTAATATCTGATTCATACAGATTTGATAGGTAAAGTCTACGACTAAAAGTGATTTAGATATTCGCGCAGGAGATCGTTCCTTTCCCGTTGGATTGTATTGGATTCCTCGATTCGTTTGCTCAACTCTTTTATTGCAGAGATTCTGCTGCGCTCCAGAGTTAGCAGTTGTCGCTGCTGCTCCTGGCTCACAGACAGGTCTGCATCCGCTGCAAGCAGGCTTGCGTCCACAGCTGCACACATATCCAGCGGCTTATTGACTACATCATTCTCGGTTTTGATGGCAGACATTGAGGAGGATGATGATTTATCGTTGTGAAACATCTCGTCGAATTTATCGTAATAATCCCAGGCGACTCGCTTGCGTCCATTCTTCTTCAGTGTCTCGCGACAGGTGCGGTATGTCTTCTTCATGTTGCGCCACTTGCGATCGCAAATATCCTCGTTGATTCCTTTGTAGCCTCCTCGTTCCATGTTATCAACAATTTCTGTCCATAGCGCCCGTTTGCGTGTCTTTGGATCTCGGAATCTGTGACGTCGTTCCGAATAGAGTTCGACGAGGAGTTTTGTGCTTTTCTGATTCCAGTGCCATTCCTCGACGGCACCCTCACATTCCAGGTAATAATGTGTCGTTTCCGTATCTTCGCTGTCCATTTTAACCATTTATTTTGGAGCCGAATCTTTTATTTGTTGTCAGGGCCGAAATACAATAACCGATAGTAAACATCACACTTATGTGCGATAACATTAAAAGCCTATCGAGTTGATGTGGTATTTTTTAGCTTATTACACTTTGGCAAGTGAGCACACACTTGTACTTCTGGCTAGATTCGGTTGTGTTGTTTTTGCTGCGCGGAAAACGAGAACGCTTATCGTAAAAGTTATTAAGTGTAATACTCAAAAAGTAAGTTATTTTTGCGTAATATTGCCTTACGAGTCTGTGAGCCATTTTGTACCTATTTTAGCAAATATAAGGGATTTTTCTAGCAACATAATACGGCACATTATCTGCGTTGCCTTTGTTTGAGGTGTTTTAGAAATAGTGACGCCAACATTTCAAATTTGTTTTTATGCCGCTGTTCAATTAAAGAATTAGTAATATATAAATAACATTAGGCGCCATCCAATTAACGGGAATTTCGAATAAAATTTATTTAGATTTACTCTCAATTTCTGTTGATTTTTGGCAATTGCAAAATTCGCGTAGTCGGCGTTAGCATCGCAGCGGGCTTTGTTGGCGTTCATTTTGTTTTTCCATGCTTGCAAAACCACCACACATACACGCACATTCGGAGCGTGTGTGAGAGCTGCGTTTAGCGATGCGCTCGTGCAGATACTCCAAAATGCGCGCTATGAACGTGTCCCACTGGAAAATTGATATAAAAATGTACAATTCAATTTTCCACATGGAAAAGTGTTAACGAACAATTAAAAAACGAATAGTTTTTTATGTAACACCCTTATGCAAATAATGGAAGAAGTTCGTGTCACGCACGCAGCACTAACGGAAACCGCTACGCTCTGCTGCGTCCAAATTCTGGTTTTGGTTCTCAATGTTTGTTGTTGTTCTCTTTTATTACAGCGCAGAGAGGCTAGACAAAGAACTAGAGTGAGCGACAGAGACAGCGAGAGAGAGAGAGAGGCATTGGTTATAGAAAGATGTCGGCTAAGCGCAAGGCAGGTGGCAATGGGGCCGGTCCCACCAAGCGTCGTCCCAAAAAGAAGGAATCTGACTACGAGGACGAGTTCAGTGATGAATCCGACGATGATGTCGCAGCCGCCACCCAACAGCAGCAACAGCACTCATCTGGTCAAATGGTGGTGCTGATACCTCATGATCATCTTGATCCGCCCAGTAAATTGCCGGAGGATTTACTAGCCACGCTGGAGAAGACGCCAGGTCAACTGCTGGTGGCGGGCATGGTCACCTGGGATTTGACAGGCAAGCGCGATCGCAAAAATGTCACAAAAGTGCGTCCAAATCTGTTCAGCTTTCATCGCTTTACGGATGAGAAGGTAAGCCTAGGTCTAGTTGGAATTGGAATGGATAATTTTAATGATTCTCTCCATCTCTCTTCTCCTCAGTATCGCTCTGTGGCCAGTGGTCCCGCTTCAGCGCACACAATCCTCATCAATTTGGAGCGCAAGGCACTCGGCTTCGGCCGCAATCCCAGTGGACAGTTGGGCCTCAGCTCAGATATTAAGTTAGTGGAGAAGCCCACGCTGATTCCAGCTCTGGAGCAGTTGAATATTGTCCAAGCGGCCGCTGGACGTCATCACACGCTCTTTCTCACCGACACGGGCACCGTGTACGCCTGCGGCGAGAATAAATCTGGACAGTGCGGTGTGGGCAATGCACATCCCAATTTATTTGCTCCCACACCGATCAATTATCGTGGTCCGCCCATCATTCGCATTGGTTGCGGTGCCGAGTTTTCCGTCATACTCGATATCAAGGGAAATTTGCACACGTTCGGCTTACCAGAATATGGCCAATTGGGCCATAATACGGATGCCAAATACTTTGTGAATGCCAACAAGCTGTCATTCCATTTCGAGACATCCCCTAAGAAGGTTGTACTCTACATCGAGAAGAGCAAGGAGGGCCATGTAACACCGGTCGATGGTGTTCAGATCGTTGACTTTGCATGCGGAAACAATCACACGGTAATAATTACTTAATTTAATATGTAATATTTATATTTATAAAAATTGTAATCTCTCTCTCGCTAACCAGGTCGCAATTGATTCGAAGAAACGTGTTTATAGCTGGGGCTTCGGCGGCTTTGGTCGTTTGGGGCATGCTGAGCCCAAGGACGAGATGGTGCCGCGTCTCATGAAGTTCTTTGACACCCAGGGACGTGGTGGTCGCAGCATTTATTGCGGTTCCACTTTCAGTTTGATCATCAACGAGCTGGGACTGCTCTATTTGTTTGGTCAGAACAAGAAGACGGGCGAGGCCAATATGTATCCGAAGCCAGTGCAGGATTTGGCAGGTAAGAAAGATTTTCTACAAATGAAATTCAACTAAACTGATTTGGATTCTCTAACAGGTTGGAATATAACCTCAATTGGCTGTGCCAACACCTCAATTATGATATCTGCGGATGACACACTGATTGCATGGGGCGCATCGCCCACCTTTGGTGAGCTCGGAATCGGAGAGTTCCAGAAGTCGTCGACGGTGCCCAAGGAGGTGCCCAAAATGGATGGCATTAAAATACCTCAGGTCAGCATGGGCTATTCCCATACGGCTCTGCTTGTGGACACCACTCACGAGGCCACCAAGCAGAAATACGAGAAGATGCCCGAATATACTATCGAAGATTAAGCAAAAGCAAGAACACAAAAGAAAGAGGATATATATTATAAAAACGAAAAAACAAACAAACATTAAGTATACCGCTGCCAACAATAATACTGCTCTATATATATACATAGATACTACAAAAACTTGAACTGATCAACGAAACTCTGCTGCTACTTATACTAAAAGAAAAAACAAAACAAAAATAATACGGATATTTCATAAACATTTTATGCTATAAGTTTAAAGTAATTACTATTCTCTAAACTCACCACCACTTATATCTCAAATATCGTTTGTGTATTTATCAGCATTACGATTACGATAAATATTTTCTTGGATAATTAGTTTTCGTAATTTATTTTTTATTTATGAAGTGTTTATTGTGAAATTTTTACTGTCTTTAAGTTATTGCCGCCCATGATTAGACTTAAAACAAAAACGATTTGTCTAACCCAACTATTCCACTATACTTAGATTTATAACTTCTTAAGATTGATTAATTTACAGTATTTTATCCAAAACAACATCAAAAACACAAAACAACTACAATGTAATAACTAAGTGCATGGATTACATATATAAAGATATACACAAATTGGAAGTATACAACACAAATTTCAACTATTAAAGTACATCATGCATTTTAATCATATACATCAAAAATATTTAAATAAAGAGAAATCATGTTAGTATTTAAATTGAGTGTGTGTGTGAGCATGTTTTTATTTTTGGGATCTAGACAAAAATGTATGAACTTACTAATTCTATATTTTATGGAAACCCCTTTCTTTAGGAATTAGATTTTAAAAGATGGATCTTCAATTTGTATAGAAAAAAACCAAAAACCTCGTAGTTGACTTTGTGGAAATATGGTTTTCGTATTTTAGTTTACATTAACTTTGTCATTCATAATTGTTTTAATTCTATATTTTTTGTTTTTATAAAAAAAAATATATATACTTTATAATTCTTTTTTTTACTTACACATATTTATTTAGCAATTGAAAATTACTTTTTTAAAAACTTCAATCCGCAATTATTAAAATTTTTAAATCTTAATAGTTTTTTCTATAAACTAAAAAAAATAATAATGTTTTGGACAATGTATATCTTTTTTTATAATTTTTAATATTTATGGCAAAAAATAATAAAAACAATCTGATATTTGACTTTATAGAAAATATGGTTTTATTTATTTTCCTTTTCGGCTTGACAAATGTATATGCATTTTATATTAATGAAAATCTTAAGTACGGAGTTATTCTAATTTTCTTTTAATCGATATGTTATTTTCTAGAAATTAAATAAAATAATTAAATTTAATATAATTTTATTATTATTTATATTTTTTTAAACAGCTATATTTTAATTCATAAAAACAATATTTTCATTTGTTGTTTTAAATCTATATATTTGTTAAATTTAAAAATATTTAAAACAGTCTTATTTTTCTGGTTCAGATAAACATATAAAATAAGCAAAATATAATTAGTTTTATAAAAAACAAAAAAGCCACACTAATTACATTTTATTTTAAATTTATATATTTGTTTTAATTAATTATATTAAAAATATACATTGAACATTATTTAATATTATGATAAATCTTATTTTATATATTTGCTTCTATAAATAGTCAAGATTCAACACGCCGTAGTATATTATTTATAGAAAACTTAAGGACATATTAATACTAATTAGCTTTTTTACATATAGATATTTGTTTCTATAAATAGTCTGCATTCAACTCGCCTTAGCATGCTCCTGGCCAATTGCATGAAAGCGAAAGTAAAGAGCTTTTGTCGTTTTCTTCTCGAAAGCTCTTTTATTTCGTCGCCTGTCGGCGTCTCTCACGACTTTTAACTCCGAACAGCTCTCCGGCTGTTTTACTGTTTGGCTGGCTGTTTGGCTTTAGCACAATTTTCACTGTCACACAGGACAGTCTTCCGCCGTAGTCCTTTCGTGTAATGTGTGCTACTGAGAAACACTTTTTGCACGCCACACACTGAGTTTTATTTTAGTTTTTTTTTCCAACACACACACACTTAAACACACACACCTACACTCACATACAGACGCACGAATACACACACGCATACACGCATGTTTTCCCGTTCGCTAAACAACAAACTTTTTTAAAACAATTTTATAAACGAAAAAATCTACAAAAAAAATTTCAACAATAATGTAAAAAATATTTGCTAAAAGTGTATTTGATATATATAATACAAACAACAACAACGACTTAAACGCGCTCGGTGCAATAACTAAAGTTTTTAAAAACGCAAAATAGCTCTAACTGTAAATTACAGTGCCTTCGATAAAGTAAACAACAACAAAAAAGAAACAGTCGCTACACAACAACAACAAAAACAGGATCAACAGCAACAGCAAACAAATTTGTTAGCATTTCCATTACTCATGAAACGCGCAACAACAAAACTGTAAGTTATTACGTATACCTCAGTGTGTGTGTGTGTCTGTATATGAGTGTATGTATTTGTGTGAGAGTTGCCGCATTCTGATACAACACTAATTGTTATTCAGCTTATTTTGTTTTTGTCCACGCCACGCATTTTTTATGACTAGTAATTATGGCGTCGTTTTTTACATGGCCAATATAAGTTTTTGACTTAATAAATGTGTGTGTGTGTTGGTGTGGGAGCTGTGTCTTTTTCTTTTGCCCTGCCCAAGCACTTTTCATTGTTCGGCACAGAACTTTGCACAAATTGCCATTCCCGAAAAAGGTTCGCCGCTGCTACTGCTTCTTATTCTTTTACCCAAGCTAAAGGAAGAGGCACAAATACAACGGTAAAAGCATTTGCACACACACTCACAAGTAGATACACATTGTATTGTGGAAGGCACGAAGAAGCTAAAAGACGCCTGGACACTCACAAATACATTCACCCAAAAAGTCTTAGCTGTCAAATCAATAAGCAAACACAGACAAAAGCGGACGATCTCTGTGTGTATAGGTGTGCGTGTGTATCCAGTCGACTTTTGTGAGAGTGTGTGTGTGTGTGTATGCGTAGGCGCCTTGTTATTAAATCACCTGTGGCTGACAGTTTTTCATATTACAAGGCCAATCACAACAATCGAACCACCGGAACCCAGATACCATTTTATCTCATTGGCTTCCCTTTGGTCCATTCTTGCTGCCCCATCAGGTTGAAGCAGGTTTGTGTGGAGTGGGTCAGGTTTAATCGCCTTTGTCAACTTTTGTTGCGACTGGTCGGCCTGATGCCGACGTTTGATTGGCGTAAATTAATATAGATTTCATTTGAATTTCAATAACAAAATTTAACGGCTCCATTACAGAGTTTCCAATGCTATTTTTAGGGAGATTCGATTTTGTCCACCTGGATTTTTATTAAGTTGAAATTGTAATCTGATTTTATTGTTAAACGATATGGTTTCTATGTTTTTATAACATGTTTTAAGATATTACATTTTTTATTCTAAAATATACTTTAATATTTCAGCCGAAAAGTTTATTTCTTTCAAAGAGTTATGTTTTTATACATATATTTTATAATCCAGCGGAGCAGTTTTAACGAGTTTGTGTTTATATGTATCATCTACTTCTTTTGTATATATGTATATTTTAATTCATCAGCCGATCAGTTTCTTGTCTTTCAATGAGGTTTTCCATAATTTTATTTTATTTATTTTTTAATATATATTTAAATATTTTCAACGAATTTGTATACATTTTCTACATATGTGTATATATAATAATATATTAATATATTTATTTTTTATATATTTTAATATATCGTTCTGTTAAATGAATTCTTTTCATTTTTGCCTTTACCCAATCAAAAATTTTAGATTTTAGATCATAAATATTTCAAAATAAAAGAATACAAAGAATATAATACTAATAATCATTTAAATAGAATATCACACATATTTTGTTAGAATTAATTTAATCAATACAATTGATTACAATGCCAAACACAACAGGTTATTTACAAGGCAACACACACACATATATGCACACATACATAAAGCTTTGTATTGACATCACTTTGGTGAAGACTTTTGGTTAAAGGACACAGACAATAATGTGGCCCATACTTGAACACACACACAAAAACGCAGTGTGTTCGCCATGCCACGATTAAATTAACGCAAATTAAGCAGATTAAGCAAACGTCAGTCACATTATCCAGCCGCCGTACAATGAGCAGCCGAAACAAAAAACACAGCAAAAAGCAAAAGCGTTGACGTTTACACTCGCACACACGCACACACACAAATAGCGCAGAACAATGGCGGCGGTTGGAATATCACCACCACCAACAAAAATTTATAGACACTAGCAGCAGTCAACGCCACCCACAGATACTGACGCAAGCAAAAGCAACACACACGCACACACACACACATACACATATATTAAATAAAGCGCTCTGTCTGCCAGAGCTTTTCTGCACACACACACATATGCACAGAAAAACAAGCACTGACTGCCTTTTAACCATTGCTAGACAAGGGTAAGTCAAGCCGCCAGCGCAAGCATTGTGCTCATTCGTCGTGGTCAAATCTTAAGTCACCTTAGCACTGAGTGTTTGATGGGGGGCTTA
Organism: Drosophila dives; assembly: GCA_035042365.1. Lineage (NCBI taxonomy): Eukaryota > Metazoa > Arthropoda > Insecta > Diptera > Drosophilidae > Drosophila > Drosophila dives. The sequence continues at coordinate 1,768,577 of JAWNLJ010000097.1, read as the reverse complement.
ATGAGTTGGGTTGGTTTGTTCGTTCGTCCACCCGCTTTTGATAAGGTTTTCAATTAAAGTTTTAAATAGCCTTAGTTTTTCTGCATTTATTGCTTTTGCCCGCAGTGTGCAGCATGCAGCATCATTTAAATTTCACTTCACTTTTCTACGCGCTTATCCTCGGCCACACTTTCTATAACACGCAATTAAGCCTCCAGCTTCCTCGCCCATTCCGCGAGATGGCGCTCAAGCGCCACAAAAGTGCTCGTCACAAGCAGTGGGTAGCGCGCCAAACCTTGTGGTTTGTTTGTCGAGGGCGCAAAGTGCAAGGTTGCCAATTATTTGGCTCTGCAAAATGGGACACGGCGGAAGGAAGTCCACCACTAATCTTTGAGTGCACCCTGTTCGCATTGCATAAGTGTCAGTGTCAGGCAGAAGCTCTGCTCTATATACAAATATATATTTATATATATGTGTGTGTGTAGGTGTGTGCTTGCTGCTGTCACTTTGTGTGTCCTTGTTGGAACAAAACAAGATGGAAAGCTCGAGCAATAGCTCGACTAAGTGATACCTCGCAATAATTGTTTGAATATTATTAATATTTATCAACTGTTCATCAACTAAACTTTATATAAGATATTAATAAATATTCAACATTTTAATAAATTACATGCTTAAAATTAACCAATGTTGATAATTATTATACTAAACATTGCATACTTATTCGGAAAATTGCTTTTCTAATGTTTTGCATTATTTTATTTTATAGTTGTGAGTGTGTACCACAGGTGAACTACGCCAAGTGTGTAATGAGTGCGGGGTATAAAAGACTGATGATGATGGCATTCTGTTACTTCCTACCTTCTTTTATTATTTTTTTTTCAATGTTTTTTCTCTTTTATTTTTTGAAGCACCAGCACCAAGCACCTTTAGTATGCGATGAGGCAGCCAGGCAAACGCATCGACAACGATCGGCAGCGCCAAGCATTAATAATACACCAGTGTGATTGAAGAATGAATAGCAACAACCTGCAGCAATGGTGGGAAAACACATATCGACGACAGCATCAGCGGCAGCTGCAGCAGCCAGCCACTGTCGATAGCAATATCGATAACGATGGCGATGCCACAGAGCTGCACTATGCGCTCCTCGAGCACAACTACTATGTGGGCGATGGCGGCAACTTAGGCGGAGTTATCGCGGATGCTGCAGCTCGTGAATTTGACTACGATAACTATGGCAACTTTACGCTGATCAACCCCTATGATATTGATAGTGCTGGTGCGGACACAGAGCATGCTATTTCATCCTTCACCATTTTGCTGCTCGCTATCAGCTATGGCCTGGTCGTCTTCGGCGGCGTCGTGGGCAACTCCACATTGGTACTCACTCTGTGCTCGGCTTCGTCGGTGCGCTTGCGAAATCCCCTGCTGCTGGCCGTCTGCGTTGCGGATCTGCTGGTCACGGGCATTTCGGCGCCAGTCACGCTACTCAATCTGGCCATGAATCGAGGCAGCAGATCTCTACCGCTCATGCTGTGCAAATTAATACACTTCGTTCAGGTAAGATCGGTTTATGGTTTAAATTTGCTAAATTTGCATAAGACTGTTATCTTTGAGAGTAAATTATGGATTTTTGTGTCTGAATCGAAGACTCAAATACTTATCGATAGATTCTTTAAATAAAACAAAGGAATTCAAGAATCTAGGCAATTCTTGGATAGTACTATTTTTATTTATTATTTTTATTTCTTATTTAATATGGACAAATAACATTTCAAAGTTTTTAAGACTGTTAAATAAAAAAAATTTAAATTCAATTTAATATAAATATTATATTACTATTATATTAAATTATATTAAAGTACGAACAAAATTGTGTAAAATAAAAAAAATAAATACAATCAATTAATTTATACAAAGTCTGAAAAAATTTTAAAATGAGAGAAATATAATAAATATATCTGGGCATATTGAAATATAAAAAAATATTCCTATTAATATTGCAAGAACTTATTGAAAACCAGGTGATGAAATTGAATCGGACAAAAATTGTTAGGCGTTAATAATTGTACTCAAGAGAAAAGAAGAGACAAAGAAAGATAAAGAGTGAGACATCAAATGAAGAAAAGATCGGCACGCTCACAGGTTTCCCGGAGATTCCTAAAAGTTCCTAGTGGATCTACTTGGAATTAAAATTTAATGAATTCAAAATGATCGGAATAATTTTTGTGAATATTTTTATCAGTCCAATTTAGTTTTCATACCACAATATTTGTAAATCGTTACGGGTTGCTACAGTTCTTAGCTTAACTTAAATTTTTTGTAATTATTGTTAAACATTAAACTTTATATACCGACGAACAGTTTACATAGTTAATAAAATATAAAATGCGAGCCAGTACATCTCATTAGACATTTCTAATTTTAGAAATGATTTTAAAAAAAAAAAAATTGTTTTTTAATTTTTATGCGTTTTTAATAATTGAAAATGTTTCTCAAAAATTAAAAAAAAAAACCTATAAATTTTTGGAATTGTATTATACTTAATTTAAAAAATGGGTTTCCTAATGTTTATAATACAAGAAAATTGTTTTATTTTGTATGACCATTTTCGAAAGTTAAGGTAGATTTCTTAATGAGGGTAGAGCACTCTCAGATGTATATTTACGATACGATTTATAATCCCATTTCCAGGTGATGCCAGTGGCGGCGAGCACAATATCGTTCTTCATGCTCTCGCTGGATCGTTACGCAACTGTGAAGCATCCTCGGTTGGCGCAATTGCGTCAGCGACGCTATTTGCACGTCTCCCTGGCGGTGCTCTCGTGGGCGACATCGGCAGCGATAAGTTCGCCCTTTCTATTTGCATACAAGATTATTGCGAAGTCAGTGATCATCAAAGGAGCTAAGGCGGGCACCACACCGAATCCTGTTAGCATCAGTTGCACCTCGGAGCTGGGTGCGAATGCGATGTTTGTGTCCTTTATCATGTTCCACACGATTGCTGTCTTTGTGTTGCCCGGCGTTGGGGTGCTCCTCAATCACTACGGAGTTAGACGCAAGCTCTGCGCCCTGTCGCTGACGGCGCGGGCGGCGCATGGCGAGCTGCCGCTGCCCATGCCGATCTTGCGCCGCCAGACGCACATGGTCATCGTGACTGGGTGTGCTAACGCACAGCAGGCTGGTTGCGGTGGCGCCACCACCGCCGACGACACATCGAATGGCAATGGCGGTGGCCAGATTGCCATCAGTCCGGGAGATATACAATTGCACAATCTACAGCCAGGCTTACCTGGCTCCAGCGCTGCATTGGAACCGGGTTCCTATCGGTCCAGCAACCCCATTTCACCCCGGTAAGTGTCGGAGAATCCAGTAAAACTTCAGTGAATTATTTAAATTGAGTTAAATCTTCTAGAGCTATGAGGGAGATCCGTGCCCATTCACAGCGACAGCGTATTCATCGTTCCGGCCGTGGTCCCGCCACACCTGGTATTCCGCTGCCGCAAACATCGACACTGCGATCGCGTCGACATTTGGCCAATATGCTGATTGCGTCCGCCTTAATCTTCATCGTCTGCTGGGCACCGCATGTCTTCTGTATACTCTACAAGAATTTCGGTTATAAACAATACTGCAGTAAAACTTCAGTCTATTTCAGTCTTCTATTGGGTAAGTGGATATCTGATATAAACTATCATAAACAATTATTTAATATTTTATTGAACAAACTATTATCAGCAACCTCTTTGGTTTGGGGTATCTGCTAGACGAGCTGTCAAGATCAAAAAAGAAGAGAATTACGTCATTTGTACCAGTATCAGTATAAATAGTAAAAAATTACTGAAGTTCCTGAATTTATTATATTGCAGACTTGGTCCAACTTTTGTTGACAGAATCACAAAAAATGCAATCAAAGATCATAATTAGTGGGAATCAATGAAATCAAAATGTTATTACTAAGACAAGACAATTAAAATTGTGTAAAATTAAATAATAAATACTATTGTAATCATTATAGATTTAGGATTAGAATTAGAATTTAGAATTAGGGAAGAAGTAGCAGGGTTTCAAATGAACAGAAATATTTATTTGGCTCATCAACGCAGCAGAATCGATTTTCCTATTTAGTAATTTATTAGTTTACTAACGAAAACAAAAATTTTTTAATTTCTTTTGCACTGATTCGTATAAATATCTACAAAATATTCTATTCTATTAATAATTAAAAGTAATTAAAGTTGTTTATTTTTCGATCTATATATTTAACAGGCTACTTTTATTCAGCCATCAGTCCGATCATATATTGGGCGCTCAACCATAATACGCTACGACAATCGCCCTGTGCGCCAATCATCCGGATGCGCTCCATGCAAAATTTCCTGCGTTCGCGCTTTCGCTCGCATACCGTCCCGCCGGCACCATCATCGACGAATGAGGCTGCGTTGGGGGCTTTCAATCCTAAGTTGATAAAGCTAACACCGAAGCAGTACAGAGCTCAGGCTTCTTCGCATTATCTTTACTAGTGTGATACTAAACTAAAACTTGATATACATTATACAAGCATATATATATATATATATATATATATAACACATTTTTTACTTACCCCCAAAGCAAACCCCTCAATGGAATTATCTTCATGTTTTTCTCCAAACTCTTCGCAATTAGTTGGCAAAACAAAACCACAATATACAAATATACAAGCAAGATAATATATATATATATATATATATATATATATATATATATATATACATTTAAAATACAAACACACACTATACGTATGTTTACTCTATACATAGTTTATACTCTACCTAAATTCATACATAAGTACATAGTGGTTAACGCTTGTTTACAGCAGAATGTAAGGGTTGCAATTTAGATTAACAAATTGCATGATTACAAACATAAATTGAAACACAGATAACGAATCCATATAGAAGAACTCATATAGTGACTTGTTTTAAATGTTGTTTAGTCTTTAAGCTGAAACTAAATGAAATTATAATTACATACAGACATAATATTGTACTATGTTCCTTCTCATATATAAGCAATAAGAAACGCTTTAAGCCAAGTTTAACAAACCAATCAAACTAAACATGATCTAAACCAAAAAATTAGAGAAACTAAAATCAAATACGTATTTAAACAAATCTACATAAATAAGATAAAAAAACACAAAAAAAAAGTTAAAAACAAAAATTGTAAAAAAAAATTGTATATAAATGTATCGAAAAGCATCCTTTCTACACTTTTTCTAACATTTTTATCGTTCAAAGGACTTGTAAATTGAACACCTGTGCAGTTCAATCCATATGCAATAGAAAATTATTCAGTTTTCGAAGGCTAAATGTACTTAGTATATCCACAAATGTATGTATATCTATCTGATGTAGAATAATTCATTTTCGTTTTCCTTTCTTACTTAGTTCTACATCTCAATCTTTGATTGTTAATCAACCACACAAAATAATCGTCAAATATTATTAGTAAATGTTCTATGTTTTCTTATAGATTGTATTACAATTCTATGTATTTAGTATCGAAATTTAAAAGAATATAATTCCTTTAACTGGGTAAATTGTTAAGACTATTGTCAAATAAACATTTACATTTTAATTGACTGACGCTTTTAGTTGCGTTACATTTAACTACAAAACATTAACATTATCCAATTATCCCAATCTTGACATTAGTACTCAACAATAGGTTAATAATGTGTTCGCTTATATTTCATTTAGCATTACTTTACTTTAACTGATCAAACTACTTGTAGCATTTTCATTTTGTGATCACCTCAAATTTTATACGACAAAAGAATCCAATGTGAATCTATAAATGCTATAAATATGCTACTATTTAAATTGGCTTTTATTGATATTTTCTCTGTACATTTATATAGGAAAAAAATAGGTAAGAGAACATTTTTGTTCGCTTAATATTACAAAAAAATTTTCATAAATTGTTTTAACTTTTTAAAAATCCTACTTCGCTGCCGTAATTTTACTTATTTTTATTGTAAAGCGTCAAAAGCTTATTGCACCTATTTTTCTATGGTCAGAAGAGCTTAAGAACAAGGCAGCAACTAACTTTTGAATTTTATCTGATCACTTTCAATAATAACATTTTTCTTGTAATGACTGAACACGAGTTAAATTATTAGAATCGTTCGTCGATGCGCGATTAATCATAATTGCGTTATAAAAGCAGTGTGACTAGAATTCTGTTGTATTTATAGCTCAATTGGCCATCAACTAGTTAATTAAATGTGCAATTAATTCCCGATGCTGATATACATTTGCATAAACAATTTATTCAGCACATTTACAACAATTGAAATAGTCGTTATTAAGACGTGCAAGCAGAAACAAGTCAAGAAAATAATTAACAAATGTGTTTTAAGTATTTAATATATTGCCTGACGCAGCTGTTCTTACGGAAGAGCGTTTCAGCAAGAGAGTAAGTTGTAATATAGTTACATTAAAATTAAACTATATGTTTATATAATGGTAGTAGGGTGATTTGATTACTGTCTATTTCTAAAAATGTTTCTATTACGTGCCCCGATCGCGACGAGTAACAATATGCTGTCTCCCAACTCTCTCGGACTGACTGAGCACTGGTTCTCTATGCGAACCTCGCACCTCGCATTATGCGCTTTTTCATAAATCTCTTTCTCCTTAATTCCTTACTGCGATACACTCGGCTGACGGGACACTCGCTCTCAGCTGGGAAGACTCTTTCGAAAGCGTAGACTAATAAGCAACGGGACTTTTACTTTTGTTTGTAATTTCTTTGCGCTTGTTAATTAAATACAGGTTTTTGACCTGCACCACATTCATTTAGATGTACGACACAACCTCATACTCTTTAATCCTAATCTTCTTTTAGATATGATTTTATACCTGGACGTTGCGAGGATTTTCCAGGCGTCGAGTCGCGAATTGGAGGTGACCTGAGTATATGCAGTTTTCCCCCCAAATATGAGGTGCCTAATAAAGCGGATATCGATGCCGTCATCGAACACATTAAAGGATTACTATCAAACTGAACACACAGCTACGGTGAAAATAATAGTAATATACCTAGATCTGTTTGGAAAATGTAAAAAAAAAAACTTGAAAAATAGTTAAGAAATTATAAAAAATTTATTTGCATACAAGCAGGTAAACCTGAATATAAATTATCATTAAATGCTGGGAAGCTGTAGCCTTATTAAGAAAATCAGTAGAGAATGAGGTAGCCGGGCATATCCAACTACGAAATACTCTACTACAGATGCTATCTGTAGGCAACAGGTCCTACAGAACAAGTTGGCAGTAGCCAAGAAATGTCGAACTTTGAAAGAAATTCCAAGTAATCTACCATCCAAGTTCTCTTTTTAAATTCAAGAGAGGTAAATATAGGCTTTTAAGAATTTTTGGGACGGGTATGGGCGTAGCTAAATATTTGGTAGATAAGGATCCTAGTAATCTGTAAAAATACCTTTCAAATTTGGTAACTAGCTTTCAAATTGCATGAGATATATATAATATTAAATACATAATTAGATATATCCTTTTTGAAAGGCGTCCAAGTCATGTAATTTTATTTTGGCAACTGTAGCTAAATTTACGAATATCGATTTCTTAGCCTCCTAGTGAACGATATAGTAAGTCCCATTTGTTTGTGATTCTTTTTACAAATGTTTAAAAACAGGCTGTATGAAACTAAATCATACCTTTTTAATCTTAATATTCTTTTTAGTCTATGCCTGGACGCTGCGAGGGTTATCCAGGCCTACAGTTGCAAAATATAGACTGAGCAGCTTGCCTGGTAAATAGGACGTTATTTGTAGTTTAGAGGATATTACACTTTTATTTTCAAGAACGACGCGCGATTAAAAACACAATTGAAGTATAATTAGCTATAACGGTATATATTAATTAGTGGCGCGCTTTGGCTGCTGGGCATGCAGCTGCATTCGCTTTTCGATCTCGGGTCTGAAGTGACGAATGAGTCCTTGCACCGGCCAAGCGGCACCGTCACCCAACGCACAAATCGTGTGTCCCTCGATCTGTTTGGAAATTTCCCATAACATGTCAATCTCAGCAGGTTGAGCATCGCCCTTAACAAAGCTAAAAAAGAAAAACGAAACACAAGAAAAAAATAAGAAATTGTAGGGAGTAAACTCTTCCACGTTAGTGGGTTAACACTAATGTTTTTCTGTGTCCAAACAATTTTTTGACAAATTGTATTTATCGATCAAATAAAATAAATCTGGTTTGCCAGTGGTATATGAGAAGTGAAATATATGTAACGGACAGGCGAACAGTTGGCTTTATCGCCTCGGCTGTTGCTACTGATAAAAAATATATATATTCCTTATTGGCTCAAATGCAACCCTTAATGGAACTTAATTTGAAAAATTCTAAACTCACCGTTCCATGATCTTATTCATCCAGCCGATGCCCTCGCGGCAAGGTGTGCACTGGCCGCAACTCTCATGCTTGTAGAAGGAGATTAATCGGGCAATAGCTTTGATCACATCCGTTGACTTGTCCATCACAATGATGGCCGCTGTGCCCAGTGATGTTTGGGCCGCAATTAGACCATCGAAATCCATAATCACATCATCGCACACTTTCTTCGGTATGATGGGCGTGGAGGAGCCGCCGGGTATGACACCCAGCAGATTATCCCAACCACCGATGACGCCGCCACAATGGCGTTCAATTAGCTCCTTCAAGGGGATGGACATCTCTTCCTCTACGGTGCAGGGCGTGTTCACATGCCCCGAAATATTGAAGAGCTTCGTGCCAGAATTACGAGTGCGTCCAAAGCTGGCAAACCAGTTGCCGCCACGACGACAAATTGTGGGCGCCACAGCGACCGTTTCCACATTTGTCACCGTCGTGGGGCAGCCAAAGAGGCCCACATCGGCGGGGAATGGGGGCTTCAAGCGTGGCTTGCCCTGCTTACCCTCCAGCGACTCAATCAGTGCCGTCTCCTCGCCACAAATGTATGCGCCAGCGCCGCGATGCATAAACACATCGAAGTTGTAGCCGGTGCCGCAGGCATCCTTGCCAATAAGGCCTGCCTGGTAGGCCTCGGCAATGGCCAGTTGCATGTTGGACGCCTCGTTGTAGAACTCGCCACGAATATAGATGTAGGCAGCCTGGGCACCCATCGCGCGACCTGCAATCAGACAGCCCTCTACCAACTTATGCGGGTCGTGACGCATAATATCGCGATCCTTGCATGTGCCCGGTTCACCTGGTGGAAGCACATATTTGTAGAATAGAATAGGGGAATTGTGCTTTTCTAGTCATGGACTTACCCTCATCAGCATTAACCACGAGATATTTGGGACGTCCATCTCCGGGCTTATTCATGAAGGACCATTTCATTCCGCTGGGGAAACCGGCGCCACCTCGTCCACGCAAACCAGACGTCTTGATTTCATTGATGATCCAGTCGGGACCCTTGAGCACAATCTCCTTGGTCTTGTGCCAATCGCCACGCTTCTGGGCACCCCTCAAACGCCAATCGTGGCGTCCATAAAGATTGGTAAAGATCCGATCCTCATCGGCGAGGGGGCCAAACTTGGTCTTCGTTTGTGGTGGCGGTGTGCCTGGTGGAGGGGCCTGAGTGCTCTGTAGGCGCAGCTGCAGAGTTGACGGAAGTGCCGCAACTGCAATAACCCAATTTTGTAAAAAATCAATATAAGTTTTATTTGTAGCACTTTTGTTTTGATGTGCGCAAAAATTACATAATTTGTTTGCAAGTGAAATGTTTTTTATATATCAGTTGGCTGCTTATTAAATGCCACGCCAACTGTAATACTTGGCTGGGCAATGATAAAGTTAGGCAAGAAGTAAAGCGCTTGTGTTTATTTACCAAATTGCGGCTTCGTTAACAAATTATATCGCACAATTGCAGACATTTTCCGTACGAGACGACTGACAGCTGCGACTTGAAGTTTGCGTGCAGCGTTGCCACACTGTCTCGCTGGCAATGTGACGCCACCTGTGTGTCAGCGTCGGTGCATGCAATCGAAAATTATTGACAAAAGTTATGATCAAATGAAATTCGGTCACACTACGAAAAGCTGCAACTGGTTTACTTTTTATAGCTGCTTTGTTTACATTGCTTGTAACAATTGTCAATTGAAAATGGCTCACATTTCGTCCAGCGATAGATCGAAAACAGAAACTGTAAACGAAGCAGATGACGACCAAAGCGCAGTGGCTCCCACCTTGGTGCTGCGCCTCGAACAGCCTCGAGACGAACGTCGGGTCGTCTTCCAGGATGGTATCATCGACAATGAGCACATGAATCGCATGAAATCAAAATGTAAGTGCTTAATTTATTATTAATGATTACATTGACAGCAGTTCTTCTGTGCGTGTGGATGTTTAGGTTGTTGCATATACAAAAAACCGTTGGCCTTTGGCGAGAGCTCCTCCTCAGAAGATGATGACGAATGCGAGCATTGCTTTGGCCATCCCGAAAAGCGCAAGAGGAACAAAAAGAAGCCAGCGGCTAATAACAATGATTCATGTCACCCAATCGAACAGCCTTCCACATCCGCTGAAGCGCAATCGAAATCGGTTCAAGGCACAACAGCGAATCCAACAGCGGCCGCAGTCAAAGAAGTAGAGACACCAGTGAAGCTATCGCTTTAGCCACAAACATTTTTACATTTAATTGAATGTTTAAAAAAAATAACTATTTTCATTCTCATTAAAAATTGAACACCAAAATGAGCAGTTTATACAGACTATTTATTAAAATGAAAACTTCTCCAAATTTTTATTTCCTACTCAAAAAATAATTGCAAATTACAGATTTCAATCTAATGTATTATGTACTGTTTTTTTAAGTAAATTACAGATCCGAATATAAGTATTATGTGATTGTGTGTTCAACATAAAGATTAGTATAGTAAAATTTCATTGACATTTCAAAAATCAAAATATAAAAGAATTGTTTTTATGTAACAAACTGAAATCAATTCAATTTCTTAAAACTTCCTCTCAGTTCACACAGGTACACAACAGGCCGTTAATGTTTTGAATTAATTTTTTGGCTTTAGCTCAAACGATTCACTGAGGTTCAGTGGGAGGTTGTACTCCGTAGCCTGAGCGCGGGAGCGCCAAACCTAAAGATATGATAAACAAGATCAGAACACATCAAAGAGATGTTGGCAACTCACCTTAATGGTGTAATCATCACTGGTTGTGACCAGCATGTGGGAGTCTTTCGGATTGAAGGCAACACTATTGACCACATCCGAGTGCTTGAACTTGGCCAAACTGATGCCATAGTAGCGATCCCAAAGATACGCATGTTGATCCTCAGCACCGCTGGCCACATACTCGTCGCACACATCCAGGAAAATGAAGAAACAGTCGGTGCTGGGCGTGTAGGCCTTGTGGGCACGTAGCATGTTGCCCACTCGCTTAAGCGTCATCAGATCAATAACGTGGATGTCGATCTCCTGGGCAATTGGCGGCGGTTCCAGCGGATTAGTGATGTTGTAGTTCTTGGGCCAAGGGCGTGTGTTTACATAGAGATAACGATGATCCGGACTGAGTGCCATGCCAATGATATGTCCATGCAGATCAATCACTTTGTCCATCTGATCGAAGCGGTCCTTGACGGACTCATAGTCCCACCAGTCAGGATCTTTGCGCGGCGTCTTCTGCTGCTGTTGCTCAGCGGCACGCTTGGCCGCAATTCGCTCCTTGAGCGTCGGACCAGGATCCAGTTTCTTGGGGAAATACACATTGCGAATGCGCTTGAAGCCAATCTGATGGGGCGTAAATGTTTTCGAGCCGGTCGAAAATATCAGATACTTGGGCACATTGTTCTCCATCTCATCGTATTCCTCACACGACTCGTACTCCTCCTCGGTGTCCATCTCATCCCCTTCCGTGGCCGCGGCAGCCGCCCGCCTATACTCGTCCAGATAGTGGATGGTCGCATCCGCTGTGTGACCGGGTCGTGCTCGCGATCTGCGCACCTGACTGTGCTCACTGATGTCCGGCAAATAGTTATCCTCCGGAGTAGCGCTGCGCGTGCGTCTCAAACTGGCTGCATGCGATAGAGGATTGCCACTGGCAACGTCCAGCGCACCGGCAGACGTCGAGGGCTGGTCATCGAAGTCTGCAGGAGCAATAGCTATTTCTGGCTGCACGCGAGCCAACGGATCATTGGAGTCATCCAGCCAGGGACATCTGGCCATCATAAGGGCGCGTACAGAGCTAGCGTTGCGATTGTAGAACTTGTACAGTTGACTCATGATGGGCACATGCTCCGAGTCCGCCTCTTGATTGGCCTTGTTCAGCCACAGCACCGAGGTGCTCACCAATTGCCCCAGCCAATGGAGATCACCAGAGATCAGGTACTGATCACTGAACCATGTGCCAAAGATGTCATACGGGCGATTGACGACTCGGCACCTTAGATGGGATTCCGTTGCACCCAGAAAGAAGACGGCTATCTCTCCCGAAGTACTCTGAGGCGAACCAAAGTGCACGCCTGAGACCAGCAGCAGCGTGTCCGTCTGATTAAACTGGGAATACTGTGTGTATTTCCAGCTGAACTGCTTCATGTTGTGCGCATATTTTTCTGAAAAAATTAATGCGGAAATGTATTATTAAAATTCTGATTGTGGTAACTGAATTGGTCCAAAATGTTAATGCTAGGATTCGTAAATTCTGCTGGGATCCAATCTCTATAACATATAGAGCCCATAGGAAAAGGCGGTCAAAGGAAGAACTCCTCCTTACTTGCTTACAGGACATATAAGCTGGAGTCCTTGGCACTCCCATGGCAGGTGTCCTTGCTGAAAATACCTACAGCCTTGGAATAGTTGAATAGCCAAAGGCAAAGCTTACCAGTACATGGGTGTTGTGCGTTCCAGATGATCACATAGCCATCTTTGGAGCAAGTGGCAAACATTTCGCCGTTTTGGGCAAAGCTTACGTGTAGCACCTGATGTGTGTGGCCCTGATTGCTCCCGTCGCTCGGCTCCAGACGCTGGGCCTGCACAAAGGGAATTTTTGTGCTGAGCCGCTGATATTCAGCACGCCAGCTGCTCGCACCCGGCTTGAGCGGTATGCTTGGCGAGGCACGAAAGTGTTCCTGGAATTTGTGGCGCCACAGCAATTCATCATTGCAAATGGCATTCCAACGCCGGCAGCTGAGTCCCGCCTGGAGCAGATCATAGACGCTCAGTCGGGCAAAGATCTGCAAGAGGGCAGGCTCCGGCAGTGCCCACCAGCCCATCTCTGGCTCATCTATGACATCATTGCTGTAATCTTCACCTACATCAGTAGCAGCGGCATCTGCATCTGCAGCTGTGTTTGCATTAGTTACCAATCGTGCCTTTTTGAAGGTCAATTCCATTTGTATTTTGAATTGTAGGCAGTAGCTTAATGTAACTTTAATGGTTACTCGTGGCGTAGTTAAATATTTCTAGCAGGCTGAACGTAATAACTGGTTTTGTTGCGCTGCTTGGCCTCTATTGTATACGTCTTCTTCTTGCCCAATTCAACGTTTTAAATTAAAAATAACTTTCTATGCTCTGCTCCGTTAATGTTTTAATTGCTGTTATTTTCGGTGCCAAACAGCTGTTTTGACAGCTGTCAAGAGCGCAATGTCACAGCTGATCGGATCGTTGTGTGCATGTGTGTGTGTGCGCTATCGAAAAGGAAAATTCGAAATTATAGTAAGCCACGTAAGACAATAATAAAAAATAACGATAACAGCTGCTTTGCCCAACAATAAAAATGTCAACAATATTTCGGCCTCAATGTTTGAAAAGGTACGTTCTAATTAACATTATTTTGACCATTACTGCTACTTCTACTACTTCACTGAAACGCTAAAACCGAACTTAATTTTAGCATAAGGCAATTGGTGCGCCACTACAGCGGAAAACTTAGCCATAATGCTGTTGTCATCGCAGCAGCGGTGCGAACTCCCAATTCCTTCGAGTACACCCGGGCGGAGGATCAGTTGGCTGGCCTGATCATCGATGAGCTGGTCAAGCGCACCGCGGCGCCACGGGAGGAGTTCAAGAAGCTGTTTGTGTGCACCTCTAGCGACATTGTCGATAGCAATTCGCTCAGCAGCCTCGCCCAGACTCTAGGACTGAAGAGCTGCCAGACGCATGTGATGCAAAACACGGCGTGTTCCGTGAGCGGGCTGCAAATGTCGCTGGAATGCTTGCAGCAGAATGCAGACGGTTGCATCATATTAGGCGATACGCGTGCGCACATTAAGCCGCAATACCAGGACACACTACACAGTGAGTTGATCACCGCCATAAGACGGCCCAGCAGGAAACCCAAGGCAACAGCGAATATTGCGCAGGATGAGTTACAGGCTTCGGAGGATTGTCCAGGCGCTGCAGCACTAACACTGACCACCATACAAACAGCAGAACGCTTGCAATTGCAGCCGCTGGCGGTGGTGCGGGAATTCTTTATAGACAAAAAACAGGCAATCTATCGGCTTAGCAGCAAATGTCCGATTCAGCTGAACGAAGTGCACAACTGGCAGCTGATCGCGAAGGATGCGCCCGAGCAACAACTAAACATCTTGGCCGAGCTGAATGTAAAGCATGTGAGCACGCACGATGTCAGGCAGATCACTGCCAGCCATGTGCTAACGCACACAGTCCATGCCCTGCTTGACGGCAGCTTGGGCTGTGTCATTATGGAGTCGAGCGATGGACGCTGCCTGCTGTTGGTGCTGGAGAAAATGCAAATGTCGACGAGTATGCCCCAACTGACACTTTACACAAAGGAGCCTTGTCCGCTGTGTGATGAGTTGCTAGCGCAGCTGGAGCAGAACTTTGCCGGTGAATTCGAGCTAAAGAAGGTGTTCATCGATCGCAAGGAGAATGTGCGCTATCTGCGTCTCTTTCGCTACGATATACCCGTGCTTTTCCTCAACGGCCAATTCCTCTGCATGCACACCCTCAACGAAAAGGCGCTGCGTGATCGTCTGTACGCCCTGAAGATAACTGCAGAATCAGCCACCGCATCTGCAGAGCCAAGTAAATCAAAGTAGGCACTTCCTGTTTTGTTTATGTTTATATATATATATATTTCTGCACTGCACTGCATAAACCAAATTCCACGTGAAGACTTAAAACATCTCACCCATCGGCTTTATGGTTATCTCGTGTATCTGCAAAGCGTTCAATTTGCATTTAATGCAGCTAAGCATTTATGGCAATAGGTCTTACCTGAACATGAGGCGGTGTGCTTAGTGCGTAGAGCACCGCATCGGCAATGTTCGAGGGCTCCAGTCTGGCCATGTCCTTGACATAGAAGTGTATCTCTTCCGGAAAGATATTCGTATTTACTGCGCCCGGGCAAATGCCCGTAACACGCACCTTGCTCTTGTGCAGCTGAAACTCCTGGCGGTACGTCTCAGTTATGGCACTAATCGCAAACTTAGTGGCCGGATAAATGTTGAACGAGGGCAACACATCGATAAAGTTCAACACCTGTTGCCCGGCAATGCTGTTAATGATCAGCACATGACCCTCCACATCGCGCTTCTTCATATTGTTGAATGCTGCTCGGGTGCACCAAATGACGCCCATAACATTCGTATCGATTACTTCGCGCAGCTTTGCCGTATTGCCGGGTGTAACCAGCTCGGTTTCCCGTGTGATGCCCGCATTATTGAGGAGTACATCGGCGCCCTCCAGCTCACGTTCGATCCAATCGAAGGAGCTCATCACCTGCTCCTCCTTGGTGACATCGCAGCGTCTTGGTATGAAGTTGTGCCGCAATTTACTCGGCAGACTCTCGCGCAGCTCCTTCAACTTGGCCTCGCGACGAGCCAGACCCACTACCCGCAATCCAGCATCAATCATGGCCCGGGCACAAGCGCCTCCAATGCCGCCACTGGCCCCAGTAACAACAGCGAGCTTGTTGTGCCACCTTTCCATGTTTCCAGGTAAATGAATGTGACTACGGCTGATGTCAGCTCATAAGCTCTGCTGTCAAGCACTTTTCCGGCTTCTCTGGGTCGGCAATTCTTGTCCGCAAAGTAGGTTAATCTTACATAGTTTTTCTAAACCCATAGCCCATATTCGACAAAACACCATTTCTCGTATATGAAGAACTTATACAATTTATTTTAGTTTTTATTCATATTTAATGACTTCTGTATCAATAACAGTAAACGCTCGCTATATAAAACGCTTCGTTGATTTTTATTCCTTTAATTACTATTAGATTTAAAATAAAAATTTATTTATAATTGAGTTTTTTCTACAAGGTATTGATAACTAGTGTTCCAAACAATTTTAAGAACTTTACAAGCAATAAAAATAATCGAGAACTAAATGAAGCTATTAAATATGGAAGAAAACCATTCTTACAAATTATAAAAAACCGATTTGATTTGATAAAAAAAAAGTTTACAAAAAACAAATCTTTAAACAGATTGAAATGTTATATATACCAGTTATTTTAACTACTCATAAGATATATCTCGGTGTTTGTTTTAGCTATTAATTATATTACTATAATTCCCTATAGAGGGGAATGGAAAACTACAAATTAATGGCATATTGAAAGTGACAGAGATTGACTCAATAGATGGCATTTAATTTGCTCAACCATAAGTCTAACTGATTCGAGTTCTCAATTTGTGAGCATTATATATGTTTAACTCTATGTTTAATGGCTACTTAAATTCTAGCTACACATATTTTTAGGCAAGCAAAAAAGTTGTGTTCAGTCTATTGTCGCTCCAATTGTACTCTTTCATATCTAAATAATATTTCGCATATTTTTTCCCTTGCCTCCAAGTTAAGATCCGGATCCAGCCTATCTAAGCACTGACCAACGTATCTACTGTAGCAATTAGATGGCGGTTCCTGTTTCTTACATAATTTGTTTGACCTAGCTCCCGACAATTTGTGAAGCAATGCGTCTTCAGTCGTTTCTGTTGGCTTTCTTTTACGTTTGGCCTGAGGTCTTTCCGGTGTGGATTCGAGTACATCGTCAAAATTCTCATTTGAACAAATAAACTCATTATCCTGCGGATCCTGAGCTAGCGGTTCGAGCATTACACAAGGTTCTCCCGATCCCATATCAGATTCCATTTCTCCATTTGAGTCTGATAAGCTGGCCGACGTTTCGAAAACCTTTACATCAAATATACATTTAATTATACATTTGTTTTGAAGTCATTGTAATATTGTTGTAATATTTACAGAATGATCAATATGGTTGTACGTTGGTTGCGGCGCTCGGCAACCAAGCAAAAAACTCATTCTCGAACCGTATTTCCAGCCTCCAGCCAAATGGTCCTCTGCGTCGGAAAGGCTGCCATTATTTTTAGTCTTAACGGATTTGAGATCCGCTTGGAAATATGTTCGTAAATTGTTCCATTTCTTAAAACAATCATCTGAAATAGAAAATAATGTATTAATTAATAGAGTAAAAACTCAACAAATGATAATTATACTTCGAGTAAATGGAGTTCGTGGCTTTAGCGCTCCATTTATTTTGTCGGCAGCCAGATACCAAAAATGGGCTTTCAAATGTTTCTTCTTAAAGTCAGGCACGGAAGTATCCCAAACATAGGAATGGCTTTTGATTAAATCAATGAGATAATTGACTTCTGCTTCCCGCCAGTTAACCATTCTTTGACCTGCAATAATGAATTAAACATAGATGCATTTGTTTATAGAATTCATTAGGACGGACAAAGAAAAATCTCCTAATCCAATGTGGAGATTGATTATTTGCAGTTGTCAGTTCCTTATCATCGCATTCACAACTTTGGATTTCCATACCTCTGTGAATTCTGTAAAACATAACAATTTGGTTTAAATTGTAACAGTTCAAGAGTGCAGCACAAAAATGGCTCACGTTTTAATCTGATGTTCATTTTGATGCGCCCAGTGCAACTCCATCTTCTTGGCAATATTAAATTCTGGGATCGTGTCCTTTTCTATCTTCACAATTCCTATGTCAATTTCGGTGGGGGGCAGTTGTTTTACTTCGCACGTAATTTTGTTGTTTTCCATTAGATGTCAATCGAAGTCGTTCAATATTTTGATGTAGGCAACATGTGTGTTTTGTCCAATTATGGACATTGCTTAAGCTACAGCTATCATTTGTACATATATATATATTTAGCCACTTAAGACGCTAATGCGATAATTTTCAGACATTAATTTAAAAATATACACGGCTCTGCTATACTAATATTTTTCTTGGCTGTGTGGACATGACAACTCGTGGAAAATATCGTATTGAAAACAGCAGTCAGCAGGCAATTGCACTAAATGCGAAAAGTATGCAATGTATAAAAGTAATTTTATAATAGAAATTTCATTCTACTGATTTTTTTAATAAATTTAATTAGTATATTTCAAATTACTTAAAAGTTAATTCAATAGGCATTGAACATTTAAATATTTTAAAACATAGCGTTGCATCGACAATATATCAATATATAACCACACTTAGTCGACCGACCGCCACAATTGACTTGGCTATGTACAAAAAGTTCTTGAGTAAAAAGCAGGTGTTTAAACTTTTGTATAATTAATGCACAAGACAAATAGTTAAAAATCGAAATAAACAACAGCCCAAAGCACACACACACAAAATGGCACAAATGGATTTAGAATTGAAGAAGGTATGTGCGTAAAGCTGTAACCAGTCGACTGCCGGTTTGGTAGCGCATGGGGAAGAAAAAACACACTCATCTGTTTTGCTGTTTGTTCCTAACCCAACCCCAAATTACAAATCTCAAACAGGCCTTCACTGAAATGCAGATTAACAAATTGGAAACGACGAAAAAGATCAACATGATTGACATGAAATGCGACATGGTGAAGACGGGCAAACACAAATATACGCTAACCGAAAAGGGTACCAGCAATTTAACGGATGACACCAGGTGAGCTCAACGATGTGAAACTCTAATCCGATTAATTAATTTTCTAAATAATTTCAGGGTTTACTTGTCTGTTGGTCGCATGTTCCTGCTGACCGATGTGCAGAACATGCGGGACGAGCTGAAAGGTAAGCAGGAGAAGTGCGATAAGGCAATCGAGCTGCTTGAAAAGAAGAAGGAATTCCTGCAAAAGTCGCTCAAGGACCAAGAGGATGGCCTGCGTGAGCTGGTGCAACAGCGCAAGGACGCCGATGCAACAGCGAAATAAATATAGATTTACTCGAGCTATTTATTTGTCAATAATATAATGGTCAAAATTAAAGTTTGCATAACTGACGAACTCGTTGCCCAAATTCCGCTCATGCTTGGGTCGAAAGTTGCACTTGTGCACAGGCAAACTGGCGACCAGCCAAGGCTCGACGACTTCGCCGGAACAAAATACAAGCTTGGAGTCGCTGCTGCGTTGAAGACTGATTATTATCCTTGACATTTTGGACATGCACTCTTCCGAGAGGAAGGGTGGATCCGCCAATATTAAATCATAGCATTTGTGATGAACTCTGAGATAATCCGAACTGTTGTCGACGGCATTAAAATCATAATGCACAAAATCGTTGCCATAGGCAGCAAAACGCTGGTCGTACTCAAAGATTTTGACTGAAAGTAACATTGTTCTTGAGTGGAACCTTAATTTATATTTTTTTTATGTACTTTTACCTTTGTCATGTAAATTCTTAATTGTTGCGTACAGCGATGGACAGGATAACAAAGCTATCCGAAACTCGTTATTGCTTTGTTCAGCCAGAATCTTTTCCACTGCATTGCCAATTCTACGTTTCGTCTGTTCACTGTACCAAAATTGGCTGAGTTGCTGAAGGAGGCGCGAAATAGTTATATTAAATACACAACTTTTTAGTTAAATTAATTTACCCAATCCTCCTCGAAGTGCGCATCCTTCCCGATTTTGTTAATTTGGCGCTGCTCCTCAGCATGCTCGCGCTGTGAGCGTTCAACTAGAAATTCATTAAGTATGGCTAATGTGTCTGCAGGTAATGTTGTCTCATCGTGGTTATCCATAGCTATATTTGTTTCAACTTTATGTCATTAAAATAATCCTGAAATGCTGTTGTTTAGCCTATTGCTGCATGCCCATACTTTGAAATTGTATGTACACACTGTCCACAGTGCTGCCACATTCATAAGTATCGATAAGCATGCCAGTGTTGCAACCAATTGATATCGACAGTCATTCAATAGCAAGTTTGTGTACACATTTTTTTTATTTTATTTAATTTCGCTCTGTAAAACAACGCTGTGCGTTAGCTACTTTTTTCGGGTAAGTCTGCGTTATTTTAAAATTAACTTTGCGTGTTAGTTTTTAATTATTTGGCAGCTGCACCGTTGGCGCTTTTTCGCTCACATTATCAGTGTGTGGATGGAAGGGGGTTCAAAACTAAAAAAACAAGTGCGCCCGCAGTGGTTAACATCCTAATTTCTCTTAGATGTGCATTGATGAAAATATATATATATATATATATATATATATATATATATATATATGTAAATATAAGTGCATTTATTAATGTTAACACAGCCAGACAAAATATGCGGGTCGTTGTCGCCTCGTCAGAATTGCTCTCGAGCGCTGTTGCTACGTGTTGCCCTAAAAAAGCGGAAACAAGCAATTCGAGGGTCTGTTTTTCTTCACGTTGATATTAAATATTATGAAAGTTTTCCCTTTGGAATACGCACTCTATGCCGCAATGTTGTTCAATTAAATGTTTAATTTGCATAAACACATTTAAAGACATGCATTGGTACTACAGGCGTATTTCAGGTCCAAAGAGTTCAGCGGAGTTCAATCAGAGCAAATAGAATCAGATGTTGTCACACACACAATATAAATAAGAGCGCGCACCTTGTTCTCAAATGTGCAGCTGACGTGTTCCTCGTGGCCTTAAATGTGACTTGACTTTTTTTTTTTTTGACACATACCCGCATATTTAAATTTCACTATGTTGAACTTAATTGAAACCAAAAATAATTGATCAGTTACATTTAATATTAAATATCAGCTTTGATACTCGTTTTAAATCCCGGGGCCCAATTTTACCATGTTCAAACGAAGGACCTCAAAATCAATATTAGTCTGTAGCCCTTCAATTTACATACCAAGTGATGGGCCCCTAATGACCCACTGCTGTACTTGCAATTTGACAAACGTTTTCCATATATTACTCTGTGCATTATTATCTGCCAGTGTTGCCAGCGTCAAATTATGGCTTGCAGAAAAGCTATTAAAACCTTTAATATTAAGTTAAAACTATGTGTTTCTAAGAGCCTTTATATATATTTTTATATATTAGTTTACTGATTTATTTGCTTTGAATCAATTTCATTAATATTTTTATTTGTTTTTCTGTCTATATGCAGTAATGAATATTAATAATAAAAGAAATAATAAACATATTCGAGTGCGCTATAGTTTTACCTTGTAAGTCTAATAATAATTAAACTAAACAGTTTTGCAAATAATAATACGACATAGAGCTAAACACATTTTACAAACACAAACAACATTTCACTTGCTCGCTCCTTCTTTGCTTGATAAATTTCCACAAGTTTGGTTTAAAAACAGCGCTAATGACAACATTAAATTATTATTACAACACTTTTTTCGTAACTTCCAAGCTTCGTTTTCTGTTCATTTTAAGCCGTCGCATTTTGCTTTGCAATCCCTCAACGCATTCTCAATCTATCTCTCCCTCTCTCTCTCTCTCTCTTTTGGACGTCTGCCACCTGTTTGACTAACACGTACATTTACATCAATTCATACACGCGTGTGTGTGTGCGTATTGTGTATTGTATTTTGACGGGTGTATGTCGTAACGACGTGCATATTGTAGTTATTACTTCGTCAGTGACAGACGAACCGTCTCGACGTCGTCTTCTCCTCATTCCGTTTTTGTTATTCACTGGTAATTTACCTGGAAACTTATACTTAATGGCTCTGCAATTCACATACAAAATCTAGTAATTGCTTTTAAAATATTATTTGAATTTTATGAAAAGCTCATTTAATTTCTCTACCTCCTTAAGTTATTTTTAATTTTAACGAACATTCGAGCATACATTCTCATTATTAATAGTGAAAACTAGAAAAGTTTCTACTTTCTGTTTTCTTAGTGCATGTAATTCGTATTAAACCTGAGATCGTTAGATAGATCTGAAGAGAAGCGATTGTGTGTTTATAAAATAAGTGACATTTAATTGTTTTTTTTTTTTGCTTGTGCACAACTTGTTTATTATTGCAGTCAGCTTTTCTGCATTTACATCATATTTGCAAGTCGCAGACCACAATAATTACGCTTATTTAGCAACACTGAATACGCGTTCGACATTAAGTGTATGTGTGCGTGCTTCCAACTTTCCTTTCAACTGTTTTTTTTTTTACGATTTTTTATATTGTTTATGCATATAGTAATTAAAAGCGCGTGCCTATAAAAAATTTGTGTAGGTTTTCTAAATTTAACTTGCTTCAGTTTGTTCCAATATTATTATTGTTTTATTTTATAAAATTTGTACTTTTAAAAGTTAAACTTTCAGTAGTAATAATGCAAAGAAATCTAATATCATTTTAGTCTGTAATTAAGTAGATAAAAATGCATTACAAAAATTGACTAGCAGATTTAACAGTTGACAGCGAAATATATAAAAGGAAGGCGTTAATAGACGATATTTTTCAGACATTTTCTGTTGCTGTCGTAATTATTTTCTAAGTTATTTTCTTTTTTTTTGTAAATTCCTTTGGGTATATTGCCTACATTTTAATTTTATGGGCAATTGTTGTGGCGAGGCGCTTAAAGTTTATCAGGGCCATGATTAGCGAGTCATTGATAAGCGGTGCGTTTGTTTGCCATGTCCACTGATAAGGTCCAAATGTCTAATTTTCTTTGTTTTCTTTTGATAACCAACTTGCAGAATAAGAATATCAGCAGAAAACTGAAGGAACACCAACTACTAGTATGAGTACGACAAATGAGCAGCCAAGCTTTGACAGCGCCCAGGGCGATTCACAGCCAAACGCCTCAAGCAATACATCACAACAACAACAGCCGCAACAGGAACAACCACAACAACAACAACAGCAGGCAACACAAAATGCACCGGCAAAGCTGCTACAGCATTTCCAAACAAATCGCATCGACTCGGCGCTTTGGGCGCTACGCCTACTTGTCATCTTCTTTACCATCAGCTATGTGTTGCCCATATTAGTGTAAGTATAAATATATTTATATATATATCGAAATAATATATATCTTCGTATACAAGCTGACTGACCAAATCTCTGACAGTGTGCAAAATGTACAATTGTAAACAGACATTTTGCATTTTTCATCTGATACGGAAAAAAGCTATGAGATATGGCTCAAATAATTAGTACTAAAAGGAAGCAGAATATTCTGTAATACTACCTTGAAAGCCTCACGTATTTTCTTACTTATTATTGGGACAAGCCTTAGTTACTAAGCAGATAAAACAAAAATTTTATATATATACGTTTTGTATATAAAGAGATTTTTACACATAGAGAGATGTGTATATATTAAGAGATGTGTGTATATCGAGACACTACTAAAACGAAGGAGTAAAAGCATGCGCTCCTTTCACCAAATCGTTTCATAAAAATATCAACGATTTTAATTAATTTTTTGAGGTTTATAAAAATATATATATAATATTTATCATAGTCAAAAAAAATAGCTTTTCGTCTTTTCTTACAAAAGCCAAATTTCTTATAAAAAACAGTTTTACATTCAGTTTAGCGTTTTCCGAAAATTTTAAAATTGTATCTTATGTCTCTTTGGTCAAATGATTTATATATAAACTGTTTAAGATCTTTGCTAGCAACTACTGAACTATTCTGGCCTCAATCAGTTGACCTGTTTTAATTGCGATACTAATTCATGTTTTAATTGTGACACTATTATTAATTTTTGCAGATCACAGCAGAGCGCCTTTAGCAAGGTGCTGCTGGCGAATGCGGCAATTTCGGCGCTGCGTTTGCACCAGCGAGTGCCGGCTTTCTCCTTTAGTCGCGAATTTCTGACGCGTTTGTTTGCCGAAGACTCCTGTCATTATATGATGTACTCGCTGATCTTCTTTAGCATTCGACCAACGCTGCTGGTGCTTATCCCAGTCGTGCTTTACTCCGTGTTGCATGCGTCCAGCTATTCGCTCAGGCTGTTGGATGTAAGTTCATTTCAATCGCAGCTATTTACACAGCTGCTAATTTATTAAGTTATCTCTTTCAGCTGATTGGACAGAATTCTTGGTGGGGCGCACGTTTCATCATCTCTATTGTGGAGTTCCAGGCGGCCAACATACTGAAGGCCACCGCCTTCTGCGAGATCTTTATTATGCCCTACACGATTGTGCTGACTTTCATGTGAGAAGTGTGCGATATATATATAGATGTATATGTCTAGCTAATATCTCTTTCTTGTTTACACAGGGCTCACGCTGGTCTGATGACGCCTATTATCTACTATCACTATCTGGTCATGAGGTACAGCTCGCGTCGCAATCCCTATCCGCGCAACGCCTTTGCCGAGCTAGGCATTGCCTTTGAGCTGCTGGCCGCACGGTCCCCGCCCGCTATTGCCAAGATCATTCGTGGTGGCATTGGATTTGTGAAACGTCTCGCTCCCCAGCTGCAGCCGGCGCCAGCGCAGTAAAGGACATCAATTTACACAAAACAACAACAATCAAGTGACTAGCAACCAGCTGCAACATGTTAAGCAAAATAAGTCTTTTAAAAACAACCACACACAAGCTATACACCCACACACACGCACGCAGATCAGAGTTTGGTGTCCACACATTTTACTTGTCTACACACAATTCGTGACGTGCGCTTGTTCATCATACAATTTATTGGATTATGCTATAACTAAAAATTCACATATTATGTCTAGTTTCTTCATTTGCCTCTTTTTTTTTGGGAATTTAGTTAAATTATTATGGGTTTCCAATTATTCTATTGCTGTGTTAACTTTACAAAACAAAATGTACATCGCTTTCAAATTTAACGCTCGTATTATTAACTTTAATTCAGACATTTAGTTTGTTACAAAATGTATATAAACATATATATGTTTTTGTTTTTCTTTTTTTTCATTTAATTAAACAAATTTAAAACTTGTAAGTTTAATAGGAGAGGATTATAAATTGATGTGCCGCAAGCCTGCATCGTTAAGTAACTGGTGACTTTCACACATTTACGCATAACATCTAAAACATATTTTTATTAATGCGTAAGAAGCGAAAAAAGAACAAGCATGTTAACATTTAATAAAAATATCCTTGTGATTGAATGTAATTAATTTAAATTTTGAATGTGTGTTCATTAAAACAACAGGTAAGACTAAAATATTTTCCAATATGAGATGAACTTTTGAGTAAAAAAAAATTATACAAACTTATTAAGTTTTTAGGTTGGCTCAGCAGATGGACTTAAAAGGATGATTGAATCAAATATATGTTAATTTTGCTTGTGGCGAAATCAATTTGAATATTTTATTATTTATTTAACGAATTATCAAATTAAATACATTTTCGAGTTCATTGTGTTATCTAACTTATCTCAAAATATACTGCATACTATTAGACGGACCAAATATAAGAAAACTAAAGTGCTTAAATACAGGGAAGTAAAATTGGCATACTTTTTTGATGCTCTTGCAATTGTTGACATTTTAAATTGCACTAATTTGCATATATTTTTATGATGACCGAAATCCAAGAAAAATGCTAATTTTAGCTAATGTTTAATGAGTGTATAAAGTCAGATGTCTGGGCATGCTTCAAATATTCCCAATTCTTCACAGCCTTTATCAAAATGCAGTGTTTTAACCTTATTTTTGGTTATGTTTCCAAAAGGAAAAAGCATCACAAAAGCTTAAAATTTAATCATTTTGTTGTTTAAATAACAAACAAAACTTGAATCCATTTGTTGCTCATTTTATACAGTAGGCGTGATTTTTACTTCCTGCTTAATTTAAACAGCAAACTGATTAAATTTTAAGCTTTTGAAATTCCTTTTAAGCAACTTAAAAGAATAAAACGATAAAAAATAAATGTAGATAAAAAAACAAATAAATTTTACTCAAATTGAATATCATTTTGGCAACACTAAAATGCAGCACAGAAACATCCAAAACAATTTTGATTCCTTGCTGCTTATCTAAATTTTCAAAGCATGTTTAACAAATGTAAGTATATAAAAACAAACATTCAGCATTCATTAAATGATTGTCTTAAAAATGAACACTATTCATATTTACATGTTCTTCAGAATATTAAAATGGGAGTCATTTTTTTAGCATATTCTTGATCTGCAACAGATTAAGTCGCACAGCTCCCTCAGCTTAAGCGCTATCCTGATAAAACTTCTAATATATCCGTATATTTGCTGAAGGCAGTTTGGATCATCTCTTATAGATATATTTTATATAGCTATAATAGACGTGTCTTAGATTTGTTAAATTGAAATAGGAGTGTATATACGTATCGGCATTTCTGTTTAATTATAACTACATAAATGTGGTATATATATATATATACTGTATATATATATATATATAATAATAATAATAATAATTCGTTATTGTGAACATATTTCCCAAATTGCTTAGCGGCTTATAATTCTGTTTAAATATACGATTTTATACTTGCTTTTATAATTTTGGCATATTTACTTGAGCAGCATTTTGTAAAAATAAAATTGTACTCTAAATGTGTGCAGTTTCTAGTGTGAATAAAGCCAGCAAAAATCAATGCAAAAGTTACTTTCACTTTCTACACACACATAGAGTGTGGCCAGCTTATACGTAAATTAACCAATTTGTGATAAAGAAGAAAAGTCGTTTCCACCACCTAGTGAGTGTGTGAGTTTTAAGCATATCTGGTAAGTAGACAAAGTGGGGGTGGGGTCCATCGGTCTCCAGTTGCAAGAGCTTCCGAATTTTTCTCCCCTCCACCCCCTGGCAACAGGTTCAATGAACTCCTCTGCGTTGAACGGCAAAAAAAAACAGAACTTTTCTTTCGATTGCCTGTTGAGGGGGGTTGTGGGTGTGGTGGATTGTAGCACGAGACTCACTTTCGTTTTTGGTGAGTGGGGAAAAGTTTTGGTAGCTTCCTGCTTGTTGTGCTTGGGTACAAGGGGAGGTCGCGTCCATACAACAGTGAGACAGGCAATGCTTTCAGCACCCCTCTTCTCTGCGCCAGCTCCTGCTGCTGTTCCCCATTTTTGTACGAATTTATGTGTATGTGTATGTTGGTGTCGGTGTGTAAATGTATGAGTCGCTGGCGCTGACGCTTTCATGGGGTTCTTGAACTTTCCCTTCGACCAGATTTGCGGCGTTTGTTTTCTTTTGGTCTTTTCGGAGCACCACATTTACACACACACTCATTCACACTCACATGCTTTATTGACAGCCAAGGATTTTATGTAAAAGGTTATACTTGATCGCTTTTCGTGTTTTATTTAAGATTGACGTGTTTCGTGCGTTTTTCATTTTTTTTTCCCCTATTTATTTTATTTTAGCTTAATTTGTTGATTCCGTTTTCGATATTATAAATGTTCACATTAGTAAGAAATCATCATTTTATTTTTATTATTGTTATAATTACTATATTTTTTTCTCTAGCTTTATTCTTGTATACTCTGATATATTTTGATTACTCTCAAGAAGAATTAATTAATTACTGTGACATTAAATTATAATATTTTATATCGTTAGGACTTGTTGGCTCTTTTGAGTTTGTCTTGTATTTATAAGGAAAGGGATTATATAAATATGTGTCTCACAAGAGAATATTGTTTACATTTTAACAGACAATTGATAAAAGTTTGTCTACTCCTATTACTGAGGTAAAATAAATTTAATAAATATTCGTTATATTGTGCTGTAAAAATAGAAATGCTCTATTAATATTTTGGATCATTTGATCTAAAAATTTTGAGTATTAAATCTGATTACGAAAACTGTTGAAGTTCAGTTGAATCTATAAATAAAAGGAAAAACTGACAAGGATTTTTATTATTGAGTGTTTTGTGTTTTGTTGATTTCTTCTATTTAATTAACTAATATAATATTCTTCGCATCAAATCAAATGGAACTACACATAATCACATATAAAATATTTACATGGAATAATGAATAAAGTCATACTAGGGAGTACCAGATGTGGGTCAAACTAAGCCAAGCAAACTCAAATCAAATTGGACATGAAACACTTAGGGTTGCGAGGGGTTTGGGGGTTGTAGGTTGGGGGAGGCTTTGTAGAATAACAACCACCATAATATGATAGCTTACCAATCCACAACTTGGGCCACGCATTAAACCGAGTGCTATGATTGTGCATTCTATCAACCCTCGAGCTCCACCAAATACAAAAGTGACATCATGTGAGACCCACCCACACAACTAAAAAACAGTTGCAGTTCTAAAAAAAAAATCAAATAAAAAAACTTTAATTAGATACAGAAAGTAAAAGCAATAGCAAAAGCCCCATATATTATTTTTGGGGGTTGTCCGCTCGAAGCTCGCTGCTCACAGCTCAGAAAGCGAAAGGTCTTTGAACTCTGCAACTGAAAATGGGTCATACAACAATTTTGGTGTTTTTCCAAATTTCCCTTGCGTCGGTTTATTTGGTGTTGGTGGTGGTTGGTGTTGCGCGCAACGTTCAACGTTCACCATTTTGCGTTCAGAGTTTTGCGTTCTCGTCTTCTCCCCGCCGTAAGTCAAAATCAATTTCAATTGCATTGCGTAGTCGCATTGAGTTTGCGCATTTCAAACAGCTGATTTCACAGAATCTTGACTAGGGAAATTGTTGAGGGAATTTCTTAGCAGTTTGAGTGAGTTTCATGCACGAATTTGAATGAGACTCGCTTTTGAGTTGAGAATAGCTGGCTGAATTGGCTAAATGAAGTATACAGTTTTAGATAAGCTTGAAAAGGTTGGGTAAACGAATAAATATATAAATAAATCTGTTCTATTCCATTCTATTCTATTATAATAAATTAAGAACTTATATAATTTTATAATTATAATTGTATTTAAATACCCCAAGAAATCTTAGTTCATTTTTTTAACTTAAAATATAATTTTAAATATTATTTCATTTAAGTTATCACATATGTATTTATTTTTTTGTCTCGACTGAATTTAATTGTAATTAAAAAATTAATAAATAAATATTTTGTGATACATTTTGTGAAAATTGATTAATTTTTGTGTGATTTTTGTGTTTGATTAATTATACTATTTAAATCATAGAAATTGAGTTCATAATATCTGGAATCTAAGCAAGATCTTTACTATAAAATAGTTGTTACTTTATTTAAAATCAATTAATTATAGTTAAAAAAAATGTTTTTAGTTTTTAAATTACATCGAATTACCCAATGTATAAACACTCAACAACAAATACCAGCATCAACAAAGGTACCCATTAAAAGCACTCACCTCACAAGTTAAAATCGCTTCAAATTGCCCAGTCCTAGCTCACACTCACAGAATTACCCAGCATGACTTGCACTCAAATGTGATAAAACGCTCAATGTAAATTTCCCACCCAATTGGATTTGATGTGCATGACATAACCGGCTGGAAATTGTTTGCTTATGCGTGAGAGAGTACGTGCGTACGTGTCTTTGTATGTATGTGTGGGTGTAAGTGTGCTTGTATTATTTTTCAGTGCTGCTTCTTGTTCGTCGTCTGTTTGTTTGTATACAAGTATACAAGTGCAGTTGTTCTGTGTGGGCCAGTGACCTCAAGTAACGGTATCCATAGTATTAAATAAGTTTTTGTGTGTGTATTTTGTTTTCTCGTCTCTCTCTGTTGCTTTTATGTTATGCTCTTTGTACATTTCGGGTTTTATAATTCAACCCGCAGCGCTGCTTTTATTTTATTCTATGTCGGACGAGGGGGCGTAGTTAAAAAATTTCTTCTTTTTCTTTTTGGGGCCCTGCGATGATCATTTGAAAGCTTTATTTAACTTTGGTTGTGGGTGGGTTTATTTATTCAGCTTAATTGGAGATGCTGCACTTGAGTGTTATTCTGATTGAACTGGCAATTTATTGAAGATAAACTGAAGTTTTCGGTAAATCTAGTTGTTTAGAAAAGTTTTAGGGAAATGCTGGGCAATATATTTATAGTGTTTATAATAAAGTTAAGTTTTAGTTATTGTCTATTGGAACTGTTGTAACTGATGAACATGAGCTTACGAACTAGAAGACAGCTAAAGTTAGAAGTTAGATCATGTTATATACATACAATAATATTATTCAAATACAATAATATTTGCATATATACCAGCTACAATATAACAATAGTATAAAAAAAATATACACTTATAAAATTAATTATTTTACATGGTTTTTAGAGTTTCAAACTTAGATGCATTTTTTTGTATATTACCTAAATAAACATATTATATAAGTAAAAAGTAAACATTAGAAAGGAGATGCTTTTTACCCTTTCCACTTTAATGGAATCTGGCCCCAGACCCCATTATCGTCTCAGCTGTCGTAAGCCCACTAAGTTCTGCATTACAGAAAACAGTACCGGCCGGTATATGGCAATAAACACAACTCTCCCCCATCCGCACCCCTACCACATATCCTTTAAATAAACGCAAACAAACAAAAATGTTTGCCAGCGAGACAATAAAATAAGATCCAAATAAAAAGCCTTCGTAAAAGGAAAGAACTTTACTACCCCCAACTCCCCGCTACCACCCAACCTAAAGCCAACTAAGGAAATGATGCGCATGTCAATCGGCGCGGGAGGAAGAGAGAAAAACACCCTTGGAGTAAGGAAATCTGCCACCCTCGGACTGGAGCTAAGGAAATTTTTGTGTCAAGAAAGTGAAAAGAGAAGTGCAAGGTCATTGAACTTGCGCGAAAGCGAAAGCTAAGCGGGAAAACTCAAGCCGAGGCGAATAGCTAAAACCAAAGTCCAAGCCAAAGGAAGAAAAACCCAATCCAACCCCAAAGCGAAGAAAATTTCTCGGTCAGCATTGGAAAAGCATATGTATAATGCAGCAACTCAGAAGGGGGTGGCTTCCACACCTTGCCAATTTGACACACATCTGAACATGAATACAGATAAAAAGCCGGATATGAGAGCAGTAAACCCAAACCCACAGCCAAATAGAATGGAGTACAACTTGTTTTGTGGGCCTATCTACGGCGTACTCCTTGTCTTTTGACGGCCCGACTATCCAAATCGTAAAATTTTTAATTTATGCCACTACCAGTTGGCGTTTATGTGCTTAGGGCAAAAACTTTTCAAACATCTTTCCCATTTGTAATCAACTTAATGTGCCTTTAATTGTGCAGGGGAGGAATATGCTCCACTTACTGCTCGAAGTATCTTAAGGCTAAAGGTAGGCATGTGTATTGGGTAATAGGCTGTCAATAGTGTCCTTAATATGCTTAGCATTTGTGTTGCTTGATACCCTGAAAACTTTATAAAGCCTTACAAGTGTATAAGCCGGTTGAAATCCTTTAACGCATTGTTAATCTACATATAGAAAAAAATAAATCAGAATAGTATAATTTATTTGGGAGGGGTGACTTTTATTGCTCTGAACGTATTAAAAACAAATAAAAGGGTATATTCTTAGTCAAAAATTATGTAACAGCCGGAAGAACGCCATAAAGTCTGTATATTATATTAATACCAAAGTACATATTAATAGTTTAACAGCAAAAACAAAGGAGTCGTCTTAGTCGGCTTATCGTTCGCCGATCTCAAAAACAGAAAATAAAAATGTATTAGCTAAATAATTATAAATTCAAAATTAATAAATATTACTATTATAATTAACATTTATATGAATAGCATTAAGGCAATGAGATCACGAAAGCTGGATATTTATTTGTCTAGTTTCTTATTGCTCAACAAAATCTATCGAAGTTTCTTTCAGATATTCAAATGGACTCGTCAAATAAATTTACTCACCAGTTTAATCTTAAAAAAACATTTTATTAAAAACTAGATTAGATTAAGATAATATATGATACATTTAATATAAATAATGTTATAGCACAATATTTTTATATTTAATTCAAATATTATTGCCTTGCATTAAAACAAAATAATATTTAATCATAACTTACATTTGGCATTTACATTTTTAATATTAAATACGAGAAGTTAATAATAATAAGATAATTCATTAAGTTAAGACCTTGAATTTATAATTATATATTTAGTATTGTCGTAGTCTCTTTTAGACTATAGATTTATAAAAGTAACACATAACTTTTCTACATATATTTATAATCTATTTTTGCGCTCAATCTTCCAACGTGCTGTTAGACCTAGAACGTCAAAATAACCTCAGTACAGCTTTGTCTATACTCTATATAGTATTCGAAGTAAATAGTTAAGCGAGAGGTTAATGTACAATAATAAAACTCTGAATTGACACAGGTGGCGATAACAGATATTACGTGCCCAATTTGTTGCATAAAAGCTAATAATAGGAAATAGCGCGCGAAGTGAGCTAATCATTGAGATCTTATTATAGATTGTGCAATTATTACTACGTCGTATCGATTATAGGCGCTTCATTTGCTTCATTGTATCAACTTCGCTCTTCACTCTTCTACTCTGCTCCTCTCTCTCGCTTTGAGCTGTTTCAGCACATTTGCCCATTGTGTGTGTGCAAAAAAATTGAAGGACAGCAAAGAAAAAGCAACGAAAAGAGGGAAAGAGGGAAAGAAGAAAACAAAAATGGTGCCAGGCCTTGAGGGCACTGCGGACCCAAGTGTCACCAGCCATAAAGTATGCCACGGAATTGCCTTTGGGAGCTTATTTATTGGCAACGTAATTTAAATGTATGTATGCATACATGTGTATTACATACCTACATGTGAACATGAATGTATATTTAAAGTAATTTTTCTTGATTTTTATTTGCATCTTGCAAATAAATTCGACTTACTGATGCACAGCATTATGTACAGCTGAAGTGACTCAAGTGCCTAATAAATAGAAAAGCTCTAAAGGAAGGGCAAATCCTTCTGGATAAATTATTATAAATATCTTCGAAATAAAAAAACGATTCTTTAGATTGTTACAAATACTTTCTCCGCTCCTGTTCCCACTTCGATATGCACAACATCGTCTTTTAGATAACACTTATGACGCCTTTTAGCCTCAACACTTAACAAGTTAACTCTTTCTATTTATATATGTTGTACGTTTGGCGTTATCAATAGTGTCTATCGGTCGTCTGATTGACGCACGTATTCTTTTTTAAATTTCCCAAGTCATGTCTGGAATTTTTGTGGACCTTGGTACTTGTTGTACAGCTAAAAAAAATGTGCAATTAATAAAAAAACCTATCTGGTTTCAACTCAAACTAAGAAAAATATTCAAACTTATCACTGATCAAAAAAATTAGAGAAACCAAATTTTAATTCATGATCTATGTTGACTGCTTACTGACAGATTGGTTAGTATGTCAAAAAAACAACTCTCAAAGCTTAAATTTTATGTTTTGTCGATGAAAAGTAGAGATTTACGAAATATGATACTTAACACACAAACATAATTCATTAAACCCAAACTCGCAAGTTTTATTTTTAAGGTGATAAGTCGAAATTCAACAAAAAAAACGTAATAATCACATTTAAATCACTCAAAAAATATATTTATAAATGGAAAAACATCTAGCAAACGTTAATTGTTGAGAAATTAGGATATGGTAATCCATTTTCTCTTAAAAATAGTTCGACCAAAAGCCATATACGAAAAAATTAAATTTTATAATAATAATACCAGATATGCAACAATTAACTTAAAACTATTTCTTTTTGCACAAAAATTGTAACATGGTAGAACTAAATGTATCTCAACCTATTTTACCCATAAAGTATTATATTTTATTTAATTTTTGCTAAATACATATACAGAAAATAATAATGTAATTATGAGAAAACAAATGACATCATTTCGTATTTCAATTGCTGAGATTCAATACTGCTGAGAATGTATAATGCCATTCTCAGCAATATTAAAACTCAGTAGAATTTACAAAAAAGTGAACAAATTTGTAAAGTTGCTTGTCTAGAGATCGTCCCAGCCATATATCAAAACCAGTCTCCTTTCTACGATAAATAATAATTTTCTAATGAATGTACATTTTGTTCGAAAACACGTTCCGGCCATTAGCATAAAGCGTACAACGGCACCGGAACAACTCACAATCGGCCAAAATATTATATATACACATATATTACAACTACAAAATAAGACATCTCAATAGTACTTAGTTCTAAAAATTGCAATAGTACATCCCAAGTTTGACGTGCGGTTCCAACGGCACGTGTAAAAACGATCGGAAGTATAAGAGATAGAGAGAGTGAATAGTTTAGAGAGAGAGAGAGAGAGATAGAGAGAGAGAGAGAGAAAGAAAAAGTTCGACCAATTACAAAGTCAATGTACGACAGATTGACCGACTACTTCTGAAGGTGCGACAATGCAAAGTACTTCAAACTACACCAAAAAAAAAGTCTATTATTAATTTAGTTACTTTCTAAAAATAAGATAAGAGATAAAATTTTAAAAAAATGTAATCTACTTCATTTTGAATTATAAAAAAATATAAATTCAACAAACATTTATCAAATATTAAAAATATCAAATATATAAAAAAATATATATAATGGTAGTTTGTTAAAGTAACTAGTGTCTTGTTTTACGTTAAATAAGGTTTTTTTGTTTGCAGAATTAAATGCTAGTTTTTTAAATAGCATGAAATGGTTTTCATATATTAAAAATATAGAAAAAATTACTCTTTTTTTTTTTAGTGCACAGTTATTTCCATCCTATAGTATATATTGTTAAAGTGCTGATTTAGTTGCCCAGGTTCGTTCAACACTTTTTGCCAACATTGTGTGAGGTTCGTTTCATGTGGAACCACTCTGAATAGATTTGTTTACGTAAGCGAAGGGCCTAAAACATTGTAAATTATAAATTGCAATCTACACTGAAAGCAATCAAAAGTGTCGTCTAGACCTGTTGCATAATCGAATCGACTTAATATGATAGCAAAGATATATAGTACCTCAATAAAACTGGTTTGAATTGATAATCCATTTTGGAGTTTACAGATTTAATTAGCATATATTGCATAGTAGCATATATTGCATAGAAATACCTATGTAGCTTCATGCATGAGTAACATTGTTTCTTTGTTAGTATAGATCTTAACTGATCCGTTGAGTGGCGTAGTGTTGTACAACGCTTCCCTTAAAAATCTAGAAGTATTATATTCGATAATGCTTATTAATATAGCGTATATAATTTTTTTTTAAATAAATTTAAATTTATTTTACAACAAAAAGTTTCAATTTGGTATTTTAGGTTTCTTATGTCAAGTGCTGTGCCAACACTTTAATGATTTGGGTTTTACACTGCCGGAAATTGACTCTTCAAGCGCAACAAGAGAGCAATAACTCATAATAATAATATCAGCATTTAGACTGCATACACTCCCAGTCATATGAATAGGAATGCATTTATATGTGTTGAATGAAAATGTGATCTTAAACAATTTAAGAAGTAAATAAAAAATTGGTTTTTAATGTATGAGAAAGATTAAAATTTGTTTTCTTTTTTAATATTATAATATATTTAACACACAAGCGCAAAATAAATAATATTGATATAAAGTTGAAGTGCTGCATTGCGTCAGAAATTACATGGAAAAACCATTTGCATACATATTAATTTTGCACTGTCACTATTCAGTTACCTCGGAATGTGCATACATAATAGATAAAATATATATCAAATATAGTCATATGTTTTCCAGGAGCTGTTGGACCGCCACACCGGAAGCTAATGCGAAATACAAACAATGGTATACCGTTCTTCTTATCATTTCATTATTTGATATGCACATACCCGCCTACTACTTGCTTACGTGCAGAATACAATGTATACATTTGCAGTTAGGCGAACAATCTATCAGTTGCGAATTGCAATAGAGTCGACAAGAATGGATGATGATTTAAGCAGCCCGCAATGTAGGCCAGGCAATAAATTAAAAATAACTGTAAACATCGAAAGTAGCCAAAAATAAAACGGAAAATTAATTCAAGTTACAGAGAATAAAAGAAAAATCACACACACACAAGTGCAGGTCACGCGCAACTGTAAAACAAATAAGAAATTCAAGCAACATCAACAACTACAAGCTGAGGCATTCAGTCGGCAGCTATAATAAGCCATTTTACGCACACACACACACACTAAAATAAATGTGTTTGCTTGTGTGTAGCTGCCATAGTGCTAGAACGAACGAAAGACAGAGAGCGCTAGTGACATGTGCATGCGATAAAATTCAACGTGTGTTGCCCGCCTTGGAGGCAATGCCAATGTTTTCCGCACAGACCACATACAAATGCAAGAGGATATGCACGAGTTTTCAACACACGTGCCGGCGGTCAATGAACCACACGAAGCCACAAGGAGAAAAGAGCAATGCAGTAATAGGGGCGAGGGAGGAGGCAACGAATGCTGCACCATAGCATGCACGAGCCCTGTCTCTTTCTCTCTCTTGCTCTCAGTGTGTGAGCCTGTTTACGAGAGTGTAATTCTGTGAGCGAGGGAGAGAGTATCTATAATATTTTGTCGCTACCGCGTGTAATGCAGTTATTATTGACGCAGTCTGGCCGTCACACTCCCTCTGCTGTTTGCCATTGTGCTCGCAGTTTTTGGTTGTTGTGCTATCTGCTACTTCTGGCTAATTGATATACAGCTCATTTACATCGCGCAGCTATATAACAAAAACAAGTTCGACTTACAATGTTATAATGCAAGTGGCATTATTCATAAATTTCGCAAATGCATGTAAATTTATTTTAAAGCTGGCGACATTAGCTCAACGATTTTGTAGTTATATATCACCCATTGATAGTTAACAACAACAAAAACAAATCAAATAAGAACAGCAGAAAAGGGCACATACAAATTTGCATACCCTTGCACTTGGAAAAGTTTTTGTATACGAATTGATCGATAAATGTTTCATTTCAAATCTTGCCATACAGCGGAGAGTCTACTATGATTAGAAAGAGTGACATTCTTATCGACAAAATTAAAATATTCTCTGCAGAGTATATATAAAAAAAAACCAGCTGCTGCTTCTAAAACTGTAATAACTATTGAACCAAATTACAAAGCTGTTTAGTAAATTTACGATATCGATATTATTGACTAGGACAGATGTGTGTAAATTTACACCATAAATCCAAATATATATATATTTATAAAATAAACACTTAATCAACTAAGGCACTTATTTAATATCGACTAATAGCAGTCCGTACAGAAAACACACAAAATATAAATTAAGTTAAGCGGAAAATAAAGTGTATGAACTTATTTGATTAAAATTACGAACGTTTAAATTAAGTTCCTAATTATAAAAATAAATTAATTCATTTCAAGAGATGTGTTTTGATTTTAAACACACATTGCTACAATTATGTCTATATCGGTTTGTTCTATAGTTTCGGATAATGACAAATCAAACCATCATCAAGCCGAAATATAACTTCTTCTTCTTTTCGTCTTATATATATATATAAATATTCATATTTATAAATTTTAAAACTATCTAAATGTACTTATTGTTTCCTAAATAAATAAGATATTTAAATTCGAGCAAATAGCAGTTGGTGGCATTAAGTATTAAACACAAATAATTTTACTAAGCAAGTAATTTCTACAATATGCTTAACAAGCCTATTTTATTTACATATAAAGATATATATATATTTATCTGTGTGTTTGGATTTGTGAATATTTTAAGCATCTGTTAACTCTGTTATTCAAATGTATTGTAACTAAAATTACAATGGAAATAACAAGAGTTTATGACTTCTATTGACTTTGAGTACACCCATAGTAAATATATATATATTATAGCGATGTGTGTCTAGTATATATATATATGTGTGTGTATAGTATATACACATACATAATCACACACAAATGGGATAAGCAAATGTTTTCTTTATTTTATACGGCTCTTCACAATTATTTGCTCAAGTATTTGTTGATCTTTCCATCTCTCCGCCTCCCTGATGCTATGAATGAGCACGTTTTGGTAAACAAATATATTACAATATCAATAATAGCGATATTATCAGTTATAAGTTTAAGATTAAGCTTACTTCTAAGTGTAATGCATGTTGCACGCTGCGTATACGTAATGGATTCATATATTTCAATTACATCTGTAATTATGTCTCTAGAAATTAAGCGACGTAGTTTCTTACTTCCATTTTTATCTAATGTCCACTTTTTTGATCAGGGGTTTAATGTTTTAAGTTTATTTGTTTGCATTTTAATTGCTATAAATACTAACCAATATAAACTAATTTTAGATTAAATTAATTGGATTTCCGCTTAATTTAAATATTTATTTTATTTTTAAAATTAAAAGAAGAGAGATCGTTTATTTGAATATCTTATTTTTATTAATATATACCATTTTTAAATTCGTGTTATTTTCCTATTTAAAAGCTTTAAGAAAATACAATAAAAGAATTGAAACTATTTTTTCCACTTTCTAAAGCAAAGTTGAATTTACTTGATACCCATTTTTTAAATGATGCAACGCAACTTATATTATTCCACGAGTTGTTAACATTTATTTTAGTTGCACGTGATTATATATGTACAATTACATAACATTTGCCCAACAGCTCTCGCGATTGATAAGATTAGAAGTCTAGTCACAAAATGTGCATTTCACAATATACGTTGGAGCACTATTAGAAAACCAAAATGTAATTAGCAGCAACTGTCACCTTTAACAACTGTTTTTTTTTTTTTGTTTCTTTTCTCTACCTATGAAATAAAAAGTGGCTACATTATTTTAATTATTATTATTATTTTAATTACTTTATTTTAAATTTTGTAAATATATTTTACTTATATATCTGAAGATATAAAATAGATAAAATACAACTAAGAGTGCTTTCATTTCAGTTTATTATATATGAGTAAGGCAGTTATTATCCTTAATGATTTAAATATGAATTCAATATGAATCGTAAAGTCGTTGTAATATTCAAACAAAATATTTTAAAACAAAAAAATTAAATTATAAAAATAAGATATTATTAAATTAAATTTTGAAGTTTATTTTTTATCTCGTTGAGGATATTTTAGACCTCACAAGAATTCGATGTAATGCAAATAATGCGCATTCATTTCGATAAATTTAATAATTAAATTATCTTGGTTTGGGACGGAAATTTAAGGGGTGTCCCATTTAAGTGGCGAAAGGTGTATATGAAATAAAAGATTAAAAAACCGAAAAAATCGAATTCTAAATAGATTTGCTTATTTATATACAAAAAAAAAGAAGGAATAAAGAAATAAATATTACGCAATTTAATAATAATGTAATTATTAAAAACAAAGAACATTAAAACTAGTTAAAAATATTACTACATTTTAAATATTAAAATGTAAAACTTCAATTAATTCAACAAATAAAAGTTTTGATGATTTGACAAAAAATAAAAAAATTCCAAAACCAAATGAAAACTGTTTTTTTTTATAGACAAATTAAACTGTATTATTTTTGCTGGACTTTGGCCATTCTTGGACAAATGATTCAACCTGCTGGCAATTGCCCAGACACAGCTGCAAAAATACACACACACACAAACAGATACACATGTATATGTATGTATATGCACGTGTGCAGAAAGAGCGAGAGAGACGTGCAAAAGACTGTTGAGTATACGTTGGCTGCAAGTCCTCTGCATGTGCAGCACATTTTGAAAACTGCGGCACTGCCTCCGATGTCAGCTGTCGAAAAACGTTGCACGGCCGCCACACGAGCAATTTTAACTGCTGCCGCTGCTGGCTGCTTGCTGCTGCCGTTGCCCCTTTGCAAGCGACAACGTTGCAGACATTTTGGGTTTGAGTTTTATTTGGTTTTTGTTGCTTTTTTCTTCTGCTTTTTCGTTGTTGTTCTTTGTTTTTTGGCTCGCTGCTGTTTCTGTTGGTGTTGGTCGTTGCCAAAAAGGGATGAAGCTTGAATTTATTGCACCGTTCGGTTTACCAAGCCAAAAACCAAGCAGCGGCAGCGGCAGCTGCGTCGACTGCAGCGAAGGCAGAGGAAATGCCTGACGTCAGCTT
Organism: Drosophila dives; assembly: GCA_035042365.1. NCBI lineage: Eukaryota > Metazoa > Arthropoda > Insecta > Diptera > Drosophilidae > Drosophila > Drosophila dives. Next base: position 1,728,411 of record JAWNLJ010000097.1, on the reverse strand, counting down.
TGCGCACATCTCGGCTTTTGCTGCTGCTGCTTCCACTGCTACTGCTACATCTTCTTCTTTGGTTGCTTTCTTCTGCATTTACTGCAATTTCCGAGATTTTCAACGAATTTTTTGGAGAACTTATTTATGCACAATAATTCCAATTTTTTACGCTGCTGACTATAAATGTTCCCGACAAAAGAAATCTGTCGGGTCAATACTCTCACCATAATAATAATAATGACCATCAAATAATGACTGCACTTTAGTAGAACACAATCAGACGGACCGATTGTCACACATGTTGCAAGGGAGTGGAGCAGATTGGTGAAGAGGGAAAGGGGCAGAGAGGTAGAGATGTCGACGTGCACAACAGCAGACAACAGCAGGCCATAAAGTTTGGGGCATTGACTTGCCAAAGATATTGTCGAAAATTTAACATATTGTATTCCATATGCGACCAAAAATAGAAATTGGGAGCAAATCTTCTAACTGTTAAAATTGCATATTTTTCAACATCTATTGAAAAAATATTTATTTTAATATTCTATTATTTTTTCTAAATAAACAAGATTCACGAAAATTGTCCTTTCTGTGAACCCCACATCTGACTGTATAAATTGTTTATCTTTTAAAATATATTAATTTTTTGAATATATTTTTTTGTACATTATCATTATTATTATAAGATAATAAGTCATCTGTACGAATAATAAAACTGATGACTGATTAGAATCCAATATCACTCAACTGTTGAGCGCAGTCTGGCAACCCCATGCGACACGTAAACCTTCCCGAGTAGCGCTGCCATCCTTTTTATATACATATCTAGAAAAAGCTCAAAATAATAATGTAATGCAACAGAACATATTATAATGGATATTTCAATTAATAATTGCTTTATTCTTTGCAACTAATAAAACTTTAATTTTTGGAATTAATTAAAGTTGTTAATAAGATGTAATTAAACATTAAATTAAAAATAATATTACACATTGCTTTTAAAATCAAAACTTTTAATCGCTTTCAGATTTTCATTTCAATGCGATTTGAAGTGTATATCAGGTAATCTTTAATCTTTATTTATATGTATGTTGACTATATTTGTTTTTATGTAAGCAATTACATACGTCACCAAAAAAAATGCGAAAACAGAAATGAGGCAAAACAACTGACCAAATACAAGAAAGAACAATATAAACAACAACCAAAATAATAACAACAACTGAGATAAGAAACAAAGCAGAGACAAAAACAACAACAACACCAATTATAATACGAATGCAAACGGAGCGACCAAAACCGCCAAACGAATTATATTCGTGTGCGTAATAAAAATTTTATTGAGTAAGTTGAGCGCGCTTGTAGCCGCCGCTGCTGCTGTCGCTGTCGCTGTCAACGCCACCGCCAACGCAACAAAGCCGAAACATTTGCCGAAAATAACAGCAACATATTCATTACGGGAAGGAAAAAAGGAAAAAAAAAGTAAACCTCAGCCTTTACTTTGCTTTGAACGTATGTATGCGTTAGGCACAGCAGCTGCTGCTGCTGTCTCAAATGCCGGCTCACATAAGACACATATATGTATATATAGATAATGGAGCTAACACACGAAGCGCTTTTATTCTTCAGTTGACGTCGCTGCCGCAGCTGCTGCAATTCAATACTGCGACGCCAGCTACGCAGCAACTGCTACGCGGCTGCTCTGTTCTCAACGCTGCCAGCATATTGTTCTCAGCAAAAATTTTGTGAACGCTGGCCGCCATTTCGTATTTCTCAGCGAGCTGGCGACGCGTCAACACACAGCAAACGGCACACGGCAGCATTGCTGTTCTTAATAGAACTTTCAATAGTATTAGAAAGCTTTTAACGGTGCAGAAAGAAGAAAAACAACATCAACAAACTTAAGCAAAAGCTGATGTTAACAATTATAAAACGTAAAAGCAAATTATGAATGTTATTTGATCTCCTTTGCCTTAAAAAAACAACGCTTAAGCTAGAAAAAAGTTCAAATAGCTAATGTGTTTTAAATGTTTAAACTTTACAAAAGTGCAATTTTAAAATTAATATGTATTTTCGCTTAACTGTTATACAAGTCTGATAAAAACGTAATTAAAAAAAAAAGGATATGTGTAAAAAAGAAACCAATTAAAAAATGCCAATAATATGTCGCTAAAATATAACCTAGAAAAAAGCTATACAATTATGCGATAGGCAAAAAGAAGAAATAAATAAATATATCTGAAACACTAAGGTACATGTGTATATAAATGTGTATATAGTATATAACCTAGGTCAATATTGTTTATAGTGGCGTGTGAATGTGAACAACAACAAAACTTTAATAGCAGCAGCAGTAGCAGCAGAAACAACAACCACGGCAATTTTCGTAGTGCTGCGCAGCTACGCATACACATACATAATCAAAAGCAACAAAGATAATAAATAGCCTACACACACAAAAAACATTTGATACACAAATTCGAAGCAACAACAAAACGAGCTCAAATTAAACTTGAATAAAGCTCTGCCGGTGTTAGAGACGTAAGCATCAACAGAACGAACGTCGCAGCGTCACACACCCACACACACACAAACGCAGACACCATATACGCGAACTCAGCTCACAATTATAAAACACACTAATCGTATGCTGCTCGCTTGCTTTCATCTTCGCCTTCGTCAGTGTATCTGACTCTTGCTCACACACAGAACAGTCAACATTCAGTCGGTGAATTCTTATACAATATTCAATATCAGAGCGAGTGGATCGCCAAGTTCGGTTAGTCGATCGTCAACGCTGCCGCCTCGCGCATTTGGTTCTGATTTAACGGACACTTGAATCGCATTTGATAATTGGCCGAGCGAACGAGCAAACGAGCGACAACTGCAAAAACTCTCGGAGAGGTGGCGACATATAATATTAACGATTACCGCCGACGTTTTTTTTCTCTTCTTTTCTTCTTGAATGCCTCGCCGCGCTTCGACTGCGCAACTGTAAAAAAGTTCTACAAAACACTTGCCACTCGTCGGTTCGCGAAACAACAAGTGTTTTTAACAAAAAAAAGAATCAAAACAACAGTATACTCTGACAAAAAAGCAACACACTTAGACAAATCTTAAAACCATAAAACTTGGATTTGCACCTTGAAATTATAAGGGAAACCCTAAGCAATATTTCTTCTCTTTTTATTTTGGATTTTCGTAATTTTATGGTAAGTTTCAAAATATATAAATACATATTATATAAATTATTTAATCAGTTAAAGTAGTACATTAGATTTTGATTAGTTGATACTTTTAATTGCTTAATTTCTAGATTTGTCATACTTCAACGTAAATTATAAATTCTTGTTTTTCAAACCAACACATTATTGAATTGAATTATGTTAAAAAAGTTATAAAAATTAATTTTGAATTATTTTACATTAAATAATTTTGTTTAACATAAATAAAATATTAAATTATAGGTAACAAAATCTAGATAGTTTTTAAAATTTATTTTATTACTACATGATCACGTATACGCCCCATGAGTAGCGAAAATGCCACAAAAAAATGATGAATTTCCCTATTTTGGCAGCGTCACACATATCTTTATCAAAAATACTACCCACAAATCTACATTCAAACATACATATATATCACCTGCCATCCCCCTAGGACAGAGAAAGAATTTACTTCAACTATATAGACTCCTGATGACTTAAAGAGCCTCATGACTCATCCCCAAGGGTCTCTTAAAAATGTACGAATCTAACCAACTTCAAATCGATTTTGATTATGATTAATTGTGGCCATATCATAGGTGTTTCCTAAGCATGGCTGACTCATTCCCTCGAGTCGAGTGAGTCACGACTCCAAACGCCATATACTCAAGTATGAAAGGATCCCCAATCAATTAACACTGGCTTATTTGACTACACAAATGATAATACCAGTGGTTCGATATATTTCAAATGTAGCTGATCAACTGACACAATGTTGACAATATCAAATGTATTTTGTAAAATTTGATATTATCAGTTTTTTAAAATAAACATTTAGCTATTAGCGAAGAGAACTAGCAATTATGATCTGATATTGATTGATCAAAATTTTAATCGATTTATTATCGATTTTAATTACAACAAATTGTAATTTGTAAATTGTGATATCTTAAGAAGTATATCAAATTTGGTTAGGTTTTTATTTATAATAATATTTAGGTAAATCTTTTTCAATTTAAAATTTTTAAAATTACTTTTTTTTTAAATAATTAAGATTAATTCTTAATTTTCCTTTCTTTTTTTAAATTGGCTAAATGAAATTATATGAGCAAAATGATTAAAAATAAATGGTTTAATGTAATTTTTTGATTTTCTTTTAATTTAAACAAATGAAGAAAAATATTATGAATTAATTTAAAATAAAATGAAATTTAAATTTAAGTATTATAACGTTGAGTTGTTCTAAGTTAGCATCAGAATTGACTTACTTTTTTCATTCTAAGACTTTGTTCATTTTTTCATACGACTTTAGACTTGCGAAATTTCTCTGCGATAAAAGAGTCCCGTGCACACAAAAATGTTTTTTTATTTGGTGTTTGTTTTTGTTCGTATTTTATCTATTTGCTAATTTTGTGCCTGAAGGTCAGTACCAGCGTCAACGACTCAACACAATAACAAAATATGAACAGCAACATGAAATGACAAAAATTCGTAGCGCTGGTTGTAGGTAATCTTGGAAATTGATATTATGGTATGTGCGCAGGAAATTGTATTAAACCGATAGTTAGAAAACTAAATACAGTTGGAGTCATTACAGTCATCTATATTGGCCATCAATTTTAGTAAATACAATGTAATTTTGAATTTCTTTTATATATAAAACACCGGCCATCAAACTTTATTATATGTTCCTGAATTTTGGAAATAATTTTGAATATTAATTTTAAAAATAAAAAAATTTTGCATTTTAACTCTTTAGAAATATTTTCTTCTAAAAGAAGAATAAATCGGAATATTTTTGTATTGTCCACTTTGGGCAAACCTTACTAATTTTTGAAAATTCATTTACTAATATTTAGATATTATTTCTAAAACCAAAAAAACTTGTATTTTCCATTTATTTTTGTCTGAGTGTACGAGAGCCGAATGCAGTTATCGCTAGTTATCGGCTAGCAATCACCACTTGATTTACTTAGGTGGGGTGGTTTGGCATGTTATCGGGAATCGGGTTTAGTTGTGGTTCGGGTTCTCCGAGCTAGTTGCGTTCATTCACGTTTCGCAAATTTGTTATATGTTATCTACAGGCACGTCAGCTCTTTTATTTTTCTTTTTATCGATGCGTTATTTGCATGTGTCTTATGCGGTTTTTATCCGCGGTCTGATTTTTATTAATGGGCCGTGCTGAAAGTGCACTTTTTATGATTATTATGTGGATGACTACGATCGTTTATCGAGAGATAAAAGCCGACTAAAGTGATGACATCTTTAAAGAAGAATTTCCACGTTAATGTGGAGATTTGTGAAAGTTAACTTCCCTCTTTGATAGGGTTTAAATGTCATAAGTAAAATATATTCTTATGTTTTCCCTTTCCCATATTTAATGTGACTCGCAATCAAACTTTATAATCACACTTTATCGATAATTGTCATAAAGTGATCGGTTCACTTTATGTGGCCCTATAAATAGTGCTACCTTTGAACTAGACTGTTTATTCTTCACTCTCACTTGCCATTTGAAGAATTCCTTGAGCCCAGAGTGCAAAAAATAATCGTTTAATAACCTATCGAGTGTCGGCCATAAATAACAAACTTTAAACATTTCAAAGCAGAGAAAGAAAATCGCTTAAACAATATACAATAAACTGCTTAGATATATATGCCGTGCTCTTGCTTATCAGCATTTAATTTTCATTTCTTATATTCTTATTTAATATTCGCCTGGTTATCGTTAATTTGAGGAGTCTAAGAATAACGATTTGTTGAATTTCTGTGTTTTTTACCCACCCTTTGCCTACCCCATTAAATTTTGTATTGCAACGCATACAAACCTGCAAGTCAATCACAGATACAGATACAGATTTCATACCTCCAATTTGTTCTAATGCAAAATAAAGCCGGTTCACAGACATGCGTAAAGAAGCTTATTTTGCCCTCTAACATATATATATGTATGTGTTTGTGTGCCCCTATCCAAGTAAAATATATTTCTACTCAATTGCCTCGATCCGCCATATTTTGTTGGTGTTGTTTATCTTCGTTTCTTGCCCGTTAGATTGTGGTTTTTTTTAGCATTCTTTAAAGTTCTTTGCTTGTCTACATAAACATTCATATATATTCTTATATGTTAATATATTTACATATATATATAATCGCTTCGCAGTCGCAATGTCTATTAATTTTTGTGAAATAACTTTTTTTATATATTCGAAAGAATCAAACCAACAAAAAAAAATGTTGACCTTGGTTAACAAATTTGCGCATGTATTTGTTTGAATACACACACGCTTATACACACTAGTATCGGTCTCAGCTATGTGCAGTATATATATATATACATATGTACATATGTATGTATTTCTTTGTTCTAATTGCCAATTCTGTCTAAATGAAGTGGGCTGTGTCCCGTCATTCTATTGGGTTTCTGTTTGATTTACGCCGTTTTTGTGCTCTGTGGTCAGGTTTTTGATTTTTTTTTTTTGTTTTTTTAATGAATTGATGGTATCTTCGTTATGTCACTCGGTGGACGCTTTCTTGGAAATTTTAAAACTTCCGCTCCAAGAAATCAAGAACTAAGCATGTGGTTGTGTGTGTGCTCATATTAGATATGAAAGCGATTGAAATTCTGAAAATTGTGTACTTTATTTAAGCTTCTCATTGTGAAATTCGCTTGTAATCTTTTGGGGTTTTATTTAATTTGCTTTTTTCACTATCTCTAAATTGCGGGTAATTTTTACAGAGATTGGAATTCGTCAAAGCATTTTAAATAAATTTAAAATATATGTATATGTATATATTTTATTATTCCTTAAATTAAATTCAGCTCAAGTCCGCCATTTTACTTAACAAAAACATATACACACGCACTCACGCATACATACATGCAGAATATAGATGTAGATAGCAGAGCAAAGCCTATGGACAGAGAATTTAGAAGCTATATTAGCACTGCAGTTACTGCTGACGTCGACGCTGCTGCACATTAATAAAACAAATGGTGTACAAAGCAGCGCTTGCATTCGCCGCCTGTCTGTATGTGTGATGTGTGAGTACTGCTGCTGTCATTCGTTTGGCCAAATGGCAACAGCAGCGGCAACAGCAGCAGCAACAACAAGAAAAAATAATGTTTGCCAAGTTCAAGGACAGTCGCAGCAGCGTCGTCACTTTTTGACGCAGCCGTTGGCTGTACGCGCCTGCATTGTTCACACTGAATCTCACTCTCAGCGCTGCTCTCGCTCTCGCTGTCGCTATCACACTCTTAGCTTTTTGTAGCTGGCAGTTTTTTCGTACTTGCGTTCGTTGTGCGCATTTCATTTTCAATTTGTTCACTGTACCAAACTTCATTTAAAGGCCATCTCACAGTCGCAGTTGCTGCTGCTGCTCTGCCTGCTTAATTTCAAGTTCAAGGCGCAGCAGTAGCTTTTTTATACGTGTACATATGCATTTGTCTCTTTCTAATGCAATTAACATTACTGCGATTACTTATGATCATCTAGATAATGCACACACACATACATACAGATACATATATAATGAGTTATGCCTTAGGCTTGGTCAGTATTTTCACAGATTCTAACAAAATTTTGATTCTGACGCTTTCTGGGAAGGTTAGTTTTTTAAACAACCTGCAAAACGAGTTTTGCAAAACAAAATAAAACTGGTATTTATTATGTGTCTGTGTATTTTTATATATTTACGAAATGTTTCTTCAGGATGTTGGATATTGACGCAAATATTATTAAAAGCAAATGACGATTCCTAATTATTGTTAAAAATTCAAATTCAAAGTAAACGGAATTACCCGAGTTAAGAATAAGTTGAATTTAACTTCCCTGTACACGAATGCATTTATTTATCTTAAGCCTCCACTGAGTATATTGAAAATTACGCCCCCCAAAAAATGTATTTAAAAACAATAATATTATTCTTAGCGCCCGGAAGCTCAGGCCCCCACCTAAAAAAACATCACTTCGCTGGCAAATACTTTCTTTTATGTTATGCTTATTTGCGCTTATAAACTTGTTTATTTTTTAAATTTTAACGATACTACTTGCTTAAATGTTTTTGATATATCATCTTGTAAATATATACATTGAAATAAATTATTTAGCAACAATAATAACCCGAAATGCAAATGAGAAAAAATATGTTCGCCCCACTGTCTTGCCTTTCCTCTCTCTTTTTCCCCTCTTGCTTGCACCCTTTGGTTCCTTTTCTTCCAAACTGCAGCGAATAAAGAAGAAATGAATTTCGGTATAAAAAAAAAGCAGCAAACCACAACAACAAAAACATGAGCATGCAGCCTTTTTTTATTTTCTTCTCTTCTCTCCTCGTTCATGTACTCGAATATATTGTATGTGTGAGTATGTATGTATTTATTTTGACGCTTCTACAAAGTTTTGTGTATTGACTGTCGTTGTTGGCCGTGCGATCCTCATACGACAGTGGGGACAAAAACACGATCCCCCAGTCCCCGGCAACAGCAGCAGCAGAAATTTCGACTCTGGCTAAAGCTTCACATTTCTTTTTACACAAACTTATAAGTTTGTTTTTGGACTTCTGTTCTTTACACTTTTTAAAAGCAAATACATATGTATGGATGTATGTGTGTGTACATTGAGCTTTGTGTAGGTTATTGACCCTTTTTGGATGGCGAGCTCAGAACGAGGTTGGTTGCCTTGTCGCCGCTTCAACTTGCGCTGAGCGCAGCGTCTTTTTTTAGTGATATTTTTTAATTTGTTTGCTAACTGTAACTATACAAAAAATTTGTCCAGCGTATGCACTATTTCTAAATATTTAACAGGGCTTAAAAAAAGTATGCAATGCAAATTTTGCAACACACGAAGAAATATCACATAGAATCGGAGAAATGCACTGCGCTGCTGGCGTCAGCAATGGCCGCGCTGCTTACGCTAACGTCAGAGGCAACTGCAGACAGCGCAGAGCGTTGGCAGAGTCACAATGCGTTCTCTTTTCTCACACTGCTCGCTTGCATATGGCTGCTCGTCGTATGCCTCACTCGTTTGTCATGAACTTGAACTACACGTGGAGGGTGTGCAAGTGTTTTCGACAGCACATTGCCTGGTGGTTGTTGTCGCCTTACGTACGTTTTACAGAGGCCGTGCATGAGTTTTCAACAACAGCAGCGAGCTAGCAAGCAATGCGCAACTGTCGTTGTATGCAAGTGTGTATGTGTGAGCTCTATGTGCAGTGAGTAAGCAGACTGCTGATTGCAGACTGTGAAAATGTGTGTGCATTTTTACTTGCTGTGGGCGACTGGGAAGGTGACCGTAAAGAGTGGCTGCCAAATGAAAGGGAAGCGCTTGCGAAAGTGAATTTTGCCCGGACGGGGGTAGTTTTATTTTTTTTCAGCCTTGATTTCCTTTTGCCTACTACCTTGACATGGAAATATTGAATTTCGCAAACAAAAGAAAAATAAAATGCTTGTTACAATGTCGAACTGCGTCAGAATTGACGTGCGCAAATAGTGTTAAGTCATGCTCCTATGCGAATCTAATATTAAAGTTATTACATTAATTTGCACACGCTCCGCAAAGCAGCAACTACTACATACATACACATATGCAAACATACATACATAAATACATACATTCATACAACACTAGAGACCATATCAGAAGCTCTGCTCGGCGTCGCGTTGCGTTGCGTTGCCTCTCGCTGCCGGCGTCTTTGTGACCTAGGCCAACTAACTGCCTGTGCTTGGCTATGTGTATATATGTATATGTATCTGTATTTATACTCCTCTGTCTCTCTCTCTCTCTCTCACACTTTTACAGAAAGATATATGTGTATATGCGTGTAGGTGGCCACTGCTTGCGCCCCTGCGTTAATCTCTTCGTCTAGACCTTCGCAATTTGTCGTGGACATTAGATGGCCACAAACTTCTTTTTATCAAGCGAGGACGAAGTGAATCAATATTTGATTAACCGCGTCGATTTTTTAATTAAGAGCTCGTTGCTGCTGTGTAACATTTTACATGTATAGCTTTTTAAGCTCAGTATTCAATACTTTTAATTTAATTATAAATTCTATTAAAAATAAAATAAATAAAAATAAAATAAATAACACGCATTAATATTGTATACTCGAAGGCAGTTTATTTCTGGAATATTTGAGCAGAGAGAATTTAAAAAAAGGCCGGTATTCTAATTTTATGCTCAAGTCTTTCAACAAAAACAACTTGCTTGGGTATTAAAAAAAAGAAAGAGGAAAAACTTGACAAGTAAAGATTTTGGCGTCACACGTATTATTTTAGTGTAAGTGCGACCGACATGTTTCGCTTATCAATATCAATATCTTATCTGTCATGCGACTTTTTATGTGTGTCCCTGAATAGCTTCCGCAACAGCCAGCATTTCATTAAATATTTTTCAGTTTTTGCAAGCATTTTATAAAAAAAAAAGGTTCAAAGTTCGAATGGTATCTTATCACAACGTAAAGCTAAATATATTTATATATTCGAAAGACGAACAAGCAGAAAATTTGGTAATGGATACTTGCCATACAAATAGCCCCAAAGTTTGTTGCACGTAAGCAAAACGTAGTCGGAGAGAGAGCGAGGAAATAAAAGAGAGAAAAGCTTTAAAAATGTTCATTGACCTCCAAAAAAAAAAGAAGCAGCAGAACAAAGATGAATAACGTCAAGTTGTAGCTGTCTCTTTAGATTCTCGAAGCTATTTACATACATCTACATACATAAGTAAATGGATCTATTTGTATATTTGTAGAGGTGTGTTCCTAAGGGTCTGGGTCTGGGTCTGGGCTCTTAGCAATGGGCATAACTAATTTATGGATTGCGTGACTTATGCGTGGCCTCCTCCTGAACATTTATAGCATATTCTGATTGTGATAAATATTAAATATTTACAAATTACAAATATAATTATGGATACCATAATGACGCTTTAAGTCCATACTTGGATATTTTAGCCAACAATTGAAATTTTTTCGGTTTTATTTATGATACCCCGTCTTAAAACTTTTAGTCACTTTAAGTTTTAATTCAATTCCTCATTATGATTTTAAAATCTTAAACAATTTGTTTTAAATAATACAAAAGCAAATAATACTCATTTATCACCTCTGCACCTTTCCCACTACATTGCTTTACTGATCTATCCAATACAAGAACAACTACAAACTCAACTCAGACCATGCTGGATGTGTTTTTTTTAAGACAAGTCTTAAAGCGTTGCGGTGCGCTCCATTTCTGAGCTATCCCAACAAAATAACGGTAAACAATCGGAGCTCGATTTCAAAACGAAACATACGAGTATTTCTTATACGATTGTTTGGATTGGGGGAGGAAAGTGGGGAATATCAGATCTCAACGATCATTGACCGAGCTCGTTGTGCGCTCGTCGTGCTTTTAACCTCACAAATAGATAAAAAATGTAGCTTGTTGTTGTTTCTTCTTTATTCTTTTTTTCTTCTTTGGTTTACCTTCAGCAAGCCCAGAGCAGCTGAGTGTGTGCGAAAGAGAGAGAAGCAGAGACAGCGATCAGTCGAATACATGCATATAAATATGTGTGTGCGCGTGTACATATGTCTTTAATTTCGTTTCAACAGACAAACGAAAATAGTTTTTGTGTCGAATGTTAATGAACTTTTGCGCCAGTTTAACGAATTGTGTGTGGCGCACTGTCGAAAAAACACACACACACACACATCTGGTCGTGGTGTAAACAACAACAACAAACTTGAAAAAGTTTTTTGAACTTGTGTGCAATAAAAGAACCAAAAATAAAAAACGTTTAATTTACCATTGAATTTTTTTATGCTTTTCGTGTTTTAGCCGTAGAAGGTAAAATATCATAAAAATATAGATTTGTTAAATTGAGAATCAAGCTTTAAGTTTTTCTATAAGACTGCGTTTTACAGTTAATTATAGATTTAAAATTAGCTTGTAATGATCTAATTGTTTATTATTGAGATTCCATATTATTGCTTGGACTTTAAAATGAGTTGAATGCAAAATCTTATACAATTTCTAATTCCAAATAGCTATGTGCTATTTTAAACCTATTGTGTTGGGTTCGTCTAAATTATATCTTATCTTATCAAGTGATTTGCAAAATATTCATAATTTACATACTCACTTGAACTATTGTGGCTTTGTCAATCACTTTTAATATATTTAAATAAATAATTTGTTTTTGTATATATGGGGGTATTAAGTAGATTAGTATATCAAATTCTGCATGACTCAGTTGAAAATCGGAAAGTTTTTGTTTATCAATATGATAAGATTCCGATTCTTCCTTCGCTGACTCATTAAATTCGTATTATATTTCTTAAATGTTTTATGCTCAAATTAAACAGCACTCAAATAATTTCCCACTTTCTATACTCATAGCCATGCTCAAATTAATTCCCACTCATAAATGGAACTTCCTGGGAAATTTGTGGGCATTTTTCTTAGGCTCACAGATCAAAGGGCTCAATTTTGGTGGTGGTGGTTTGGTTTGCTGCCGTTGATTTCTGGGTTTGGGTTCTCGGTCTATTTTTCGGCAACTCACCCACCAGTCTCCGGTGCACCATCAAACGTACAACTTCGCGTGCGGCAATGTGAACGCTGCGCTCGCCCTTCCGTTGTGTGTGTGTGAGAGTGCGTGTTGTGCGTGTGTGTGTGTGGTTGTGTGTGCCCGAGTGTTAAGCACTAAAATGACAGATTTCTCAATGAACGATATCTTGAGATCATTTAGAAAAATGCGCATGAATAAGGGGTCGGCTCAAGGCTCCAATCACCTGAATCCACAGCAGCATCAGCACCAGCAACAACCTCAAAACTTTCAGCAATATCCACAGGCAACAGGCGTGCAACAGTCGAAAGATTTGAAAAAAATTATCAAAATTATTAAAAAACATGTTATTAAGCAGAAAATCACGCGAAAAATGAAAATTGTCGTTTAAAAACAGCTGGGAAGAAATACAAATATAAGTCTTAAGTGAACGAAAAAAAAACATTTTAAATAATATGTTATAAATAAATATAAATAAATTACGCATTGAACTTAAGACTGCTGCTATTATATAATCTCAGGACTGATTTATAGTACAAAAAAAAGTTTAACAAAGAGTTTTTTGACTACTTTATGTTAACAAATGAGAACTTTTTAAAATATTCTAATAATAAATCAAAAGATCTCATAATAAAAACAAAGAAATCGACTAAAAATTAAGACTAAAAATATGGACTGCATTTAAGACTAGACTGCGCAAAAAAAAAGAATAAATTTCAAAATCAAAAAAATTTACAACTTCAATTGCAAAATTATTCTACAAATACGAAATGACTGAACGCACCACTGAGAAAAAGACTTGGGAAACCAAGAAAATTTGGATAAAGGATTCACTCAACAAATCCGGCACGGAATTGGTGGATATAACGAAAACCAAAACTAAAGCAGCACAAAAGAAAACAAATCGAAAAGGTAAAAAACAAACAAGTGAGAAATAATGCAAGGAAAGTTCAAGAAATAGGCCGAGGAAACTTTGCCAATGACCCCAACTCCTCCTTTGATGGAGTGCGCCATCTTGTTTTGGTATACGCAGTTTTTTTATCTGGTGGTTTGGGGGTAACAAGAAGCGTGGGGAGTGTTTAGAGTTAATCACAATAACAACAAAAGAGACAGATGTAGAAAGAGGGAGGGGTGGAAGTGAGAGAGAGTCATAATTTACCGGCTTGCAAGCTTGGAAGATGTTAACAAAAATTTCCCAGCAATCCGGGAAATTTCTCAACACGCCAACGGTTCATCCTAATGCGTAGTTGCGTATCTCATTCCCTGTCTCTCTTCTTCTTTCTGTATTTCTCTATCTCTCTCGTTCGCTCTCCGCCCATTTGCCCCTCAAGCTTATGCGTTTTTAGTCGTGAAAACTTCGGCCGGCAATAACAGAAAATTGCGTGTTTCGATTGCGTGGGGTGGTTTTTCCGAGTATAGAGTGCTTGCTGCTTTGATATCAGGGGGAAACCCCAACCCCTACTGTGTTTCCCAACCACCCAAGACTATAATGCGAGGCTACCTTTTGGGCTTTTGCGTTGTTACTCATCGCTCGCTGGTTTCTTCATGGAAAATGCGTAATGCAGGTTGTCAAGTTGTTGTATAAAACAGAACCAGGGGTGTTGCTAAACTTCATTTTTACCCATTTGTTGTGGGTAGTGAAAAGCCCTCATCATACTATTTATATTCTCCACTCATTGTTGAATGCACTTAATAAAACATTTGTAGTTTTATTTTAAGTCTATTAGAAATTTGATCATTGTTTTTATTGTTTGGCAACTGGGAAATACTTTGGTATTTATGATTAAAGTCTTGAAATCTCTTTTTTAATTAAGCTTTTAAATAGCTTGTTAAAATAAAAAATTGTTTTAAACTATTTTAAAAAATATTTGATCATCAAATATTTTTTGCAAAATCTTACGAATCTAAATAATGAAAATCGTAAAAACATAATCAACAGTCAACAATATATTTTATTATATAATAATTTATTTTTATTTTTATTAAATTTAATTTATTTTTCATTAATCTTTTCAAATACTTTTTATTCGTAATAATATAAAAATGTATAGAATTGCTTTATTTTAGGACCCAAAGAAGTTTTATTGAATTATGACAGCTAAAAAACTATAAATTTTTATATATTAAGAAAATAATAATAATTTTTAAGTCCAATCTAAAGTACTTTGAAGCATACGGATACGTATTATTTTGTTCGTATTTATATATATTTTTATTTTTATATTGACTTTTGTTTTTTTATTTATCACCATAATTGTTTTGAAACATTTATAGTCTAATTATTGTTGTTTACGATTAACTAATCGCTGCTTGTTCTATTCTCGTTATTATTGTGCTTCAGATTCATCCACAACCAACATGGTCTACTATCCCGCTAATCAGCTGCTTATAAAGACGGAGCAGCCCAGTCAGACGCAGTTCTGCCTGCAGGCGCCACTGACTGCAGCGACTGGTGGCGGCATTGCAGTTGCGCCACCTAGCGGCCAGCATGAACACTACGAGCTGTTGCAGACGCCACAGCAGCGGCAATTGCAGCTGCAACAGCAACAACAACAACAACAACAACAACAACAACAACAACTTGTTAATTATCAACTGGCCTTGCAACAACAAAAAAATGATAGTATTACAGTTACAAACACTACAACAACAGCAGAAGCAACTGCAGCAGCAACAACATCACAGCAACGAATTAAAACAGAGCTGCCTTTGACGTTTGTGGGCGCTGCTGCCACAGCAAAAACGATCGCAGTTGCCACGGGCCGCAAGCCGAACGGCAACAAGCCGCAGTTCAAGTGCGAGCAGTGTGGCATGACCTTTGGCAGCAAGTCCGCCCACACATCGCACACAAAATCGCACGCCAAGAATGCTGATCTCGCCATGGGTCTGAAGAGTGTCGCCATTGGCGGCTCTTCCTCCTCCGCCACATCTTCCATCTCCTCCTCTGCTCCGATTGAGCTTAACGAAGCTGGTCTCCCGCTGGGCATACCCAAGAGTCCAACTATCAAGCCGCTGGCCAATGTAGCCGCCGGCGCCGATCCCTATCAGTGCAACGTGTGCCAGAAAACGTTCGCGGTGCCCGCCAGATTGGTAAGTATTTCCGACCACTGTGTGTGTGAGTGTGTGTGTGTGTATGTGGGTATAAGTGTGTTGTGTGTGTATGTTGCGTTTATTATTGGTTAAATAGAACTAGGACAATTTAAAGATTTATCACGAAAAGATTATTACTAAGATTTTAAATAAAATTAAAAAACGAAAATAATAAAAGAAAAAACATAAAATTAAATTCGAAGTTTTATAGCTAAACTACGAATCCAAAGTTTTATTTAATACTTTTTTCCATTTGCATTTGAACACTAGTATTAATAATAAAGTATTTTGGTTTATTTGGTTTTTTTAACATTCAGAAATGTTTGATAAGAAAGTAATATGTAATATTCAAATGGTCATAAAATTATTTTCATTAAACTCTTCATTTCTGTTTATCAATAAAATAAATTATTTGTAATATAATTTAAAACAATCAATTATTCATATATTTGTTTACTCATCGGTGACTAAATCATTAGTGAAATGGAAATAAAAAAACTTAATAGCAACGTCAATTGTATTTCTCACTCTAAATTAAAAATAAAATGCGGTTTTTTATAATTGTGAAACACGTTTTTTTTTACAATGAGTTCTCATAATAACAATTTAAAACCTATTTGCACTTGGTTCTGTGTTTAACTTTTTAAATAAATAAAAAACAATTAAATAAAACGTAAGATGAAATGCGAAGTTTTAAAACTAAATTACAATTTCAAAAATGTTTTAAAACAAACATTTTAAATTAATTCGATTATGATAGAAAAATAAGTTAGTTAATGAAAATAGTAATAAGAAGAAGAGTGAGAAGAATGTAAGCTTTTTTAGAAGACAGATTCGTAGGAGTAGAATAAATACAGTCGAGACCAAAAAAATAATACCAGCTCATATTTTAATTTTACAGATTCGCCATTATAGGACGCATACGGGGGAGCGTCCGTTCGAGTGCGAATTCTGCCACAAGCTGTTTAGCGTGAAGGAGAATTTGCAGGTGCATCGACGCATCCACACAAAGGAGCGCCCCTACAAGTGCGACGTGTGCGGAAGGGCATTCGAGCACTCCGGCAAGCTACATCGCCACATGCGCATCCATACGGGCGAACGGCCGCACAAGTGCTCCGTCTGCGAAAAGACCTTCATCCAGTCCGGCCAGCTGGTCATTCACATGCGCACGCATACCGGCGAGAAGCCGTACAAGTGTCCGGAGCCCGGCTGTGGCAAGGGATTCACGTGCTCCAAGCAACTCAAGGTGCACTCGCGGACGCACACTGGGGAGAAGCCATATCATTGCGACATCTGCTTCCGGGACTTTGGGTACAACCATGTGCTCAAGCTGCATCGGGTGCAGCACTACGGCGCCAAGTGCTACAAGTGCACCATTTGCGAGGAGACGTTCAAGAACAAGAAGGAGATGGAGGCCCACATCAAGGGCCATGCCAACGAGCTGCCCGAGGACGAAGTGGAGGCGGCGGTGGCAGCAGCTGGCGTTGCAACTGCAACCAGTGGCGGCTCCTCCTCCTCCATGGCCAGCAATTCGGAGAGCAGCAACAATTCGCCGCCCAGCTCGCCCCCGGCGATGCAGAAGAAATCACAGCCACTTGGCTCTAAAGCTGCAACAGCTTCAGATTTTGCTGATGTTGTTGCTTCAACTGCTTCTAGTGCTTCCAGTGCTCCGCTCTCGCCCAGCTCTGCATCGTCCACGTATTCGCCGGCGAGCAGCACTCTGGCTTCAACGCCACCAGCACAATATCTGAACAATATCTCAGGCAGCGAGCCAGACGCACTGAGTCGGGAAAGTGGCGTCGCCAGCGCCCAACTCCAGTCCTGCTACGCGGATGAGGAGCTGCCTACTGATCTGAGCATGCAGCAGCTGCCGACGCAGTCGCATATGATCTACTATCAGCCACAGTCCAGTTTAGTCGAGCTGCCGGCAAATATAAGCTCAATCAATCCCGCAGTTTCCTCCTCACCTGGTCTCACCATCAATCCGGCGCTGCTCGAGGCGGCCAGTTTGGCGCGTCGTGATCACAGCGAGGATAACGACGAGGATGTTCAGGCGGCTGCCTGGCAAATGATGCAGCTACGACGTGGTCATACATCCACGCCCACGCCCACTGCCCAGCCTACGCCCACACTTAGGCCCATGTCCATTGCAACACAGCCAACCCAAAGCCAACCCATGTTGCACGTCAGCGATCTGGCAGCCAACTACGATGACACGCATGAGGCGAACGTGCTCATCGAGCACTTCAAGCGCGGCGACCTGGCGAGGCATGGACTCCACAAGGGCTATGCGCCGGTGCCCAAATATGAGTAAATATTCCAAATAGAAAGATAATAATTAAAAAAGACAAAAATTTATATTTGCTTAAACTGATGCTATTTTATTTGAATTAATCAAACACCCAATTTCTTTAATAATTAAATTTAATTTATATTCACTGCAAATGCAAATTACACAGCTTTTTGAATTCAACATTTTTTTGCCCCCTCTTAAAAACCACTGAACTATAATTCTTAAAATGTGGCAACTCTGTAGCAACAATCAGCTGTTCAAAGGGTAAACAAACAATTTACGAGCAAAGCAAAAAAAATTACAATTTAAATAATACAATGAGTTATTTTTAAACTTTAAATAATTATTACAATGATCAGTTTGAGTAAATAAGAAGCTAATTAAGTGTATAATTTGTTGCAAAGTTATTAACAAATTCATTTTGCGCTAACAGATCTGCCCTGCCCAATCCGGATATTGTCCGTCGCGTGGAGGCAGCGATTGGGCTGCGCTCTAGTACGGAATCGCCGGAGCGCAGCTCGTCGCCGGAGAGCGACTCATTGATGATGGCTGATCGGAACGTGATGACACTGCCGCTGCGCAAGCGCAAGCATTACATGAACGAGGGCGACTCCAGCAACAACAGTGCAACAGGTGCTAACGATGGCGCCATAACAAGTGACACAACGGATGCGTCGAACAATGCCGCCGGCTCGAAGGTGATGCGCCTGAACTCAGTCATCCAGTTTGCCAAGGCCTCGTAGTGTGGGCTCCAAGCCGCCATCAATCAGCATAAAGACTGTTTAACAAATTCTTAATGAAATTAGTTTTACTTTATCGACAGACAAACAGACCGACAAATGTTTGTGTTTTTGTTTTAGCAGCAAGAAATGCCAAAAGTATTATAAAAAAATAATGAAGAAATTTGTTTAAAAAAAAAGAAAATTAATATCTTATTACGTTTTTACACTATATGCATATTTATGTATATACTTTTAGTTGAAGGATTTTTGTTAAATGTTTCGTTCCTTTGAAATTTATGTTTGTGCGTTGTCTTTTTTAATTAGTCGAAAGCAAAAGTAAATAATGAAATCCAATTCATAGAAATTAAAAACAAACAGTAAAAACAACTACAAAAAATAAATAAAAACAAAAACAAATATAATAACAATAATAAGCTACGTACATAATTAAATACTATATATTTAAATATTTATGCTAACTAAAGCCATATTGGCAACAATTAATATACATACATACAATTCTAAACATACATATTTAAAAATGCAATTACATAATTATGGCGCGCCCATTATGATTATAATATGACTAAGTAATTAACAAAAACAAAATCAGTTTGATATGCATTTTATATTTTATACATGCGAAAATATGAAACAAAAATGAAAAAAAAAAATGCACTTCAAATGTAAACACATCAATTCAACACACTATTTTATTATACTTACATACGGAGAATAATGAACTGATAAGCAAAGAGCAAGCAAGCAAGCCTAATTAAGTTTAAATTTAACAAACCAAACAAGAAAAGTCTATGTAAAATCGCATATTCCGAGTGCGCCATAAATAATTTTGTAAACGCTAAGTAATTTACATATAGTTATAAATTGTAGCATGAAATATTACAAAGCAAGCGCAACCGAAAAAATAAAAGAAAATCAATGCGTGAAAATAATTAAAGAAAGTACTTTTCATTCACATAAATTGGCGAATTCCAATTGGAGTAATTAAGGCAACTTCAGTATTTATATATATGTATTCAATTTATTGCTATATATCTGCACTTCATTCCCCTGTTTTTAATTTGTTTATTGTTTTGAGTAAATATCAATTCAATTGCAAGCTAATTCCTGTCATTACAATTAGCAGTGCCAACAAGTAACGAATAATTTGAGATAGTTGCAAATTATGATACAACGGATATTGCAGTGAGAGCACTTTGCGATAAGGCAGCCGCCACACAGCAGACAATTATACACTTAAAATAATTAGTGGGAGAAGGCCGGGGCGGAGCGATAGTCCTGTTGCAAGACTAACACACACAGTGGTTTCTCTTTTTTAATGAACTAATAATGCAAATTGATTTAGCTGGTCCGACGGCAGTGAGGCACAGTCTTCAGATGCCAATATACGAGCAGAACACAAAAACCGCGAATATCATCACAATCATGAAGACGATGGCAAGCCAGGCTGGAATCGTGCCTGCAAATGAGAGAGATTATGTATTATTAATGGATTCCATGGGATTGAGTTGGTTGACTTGATTACTTACGCCGCTGTGGCAGACTGTGTATGCACACTTTATTGTCTACGGATATGGAGAGTACTGCGGCCTCCGTGTCGCTTGATATGGGCGGTCCCTCTTCGTTGGTAATTGGCAGGAACTGCAGGCCGGTCACAAACATCGAATGAGCATGGGGAATGTGCAGCACACGCTGTTAACCAAGACCATAATTAGATTACTATTTCTGATTATTCATATTTACGAAAAGTTTACACTTTTCCGAATTGGTATTTTTAAGACTTCGTATTTTAGTAAATATCTATATTAATTTGTCTATCTGCTTGGAAACTATCCAGCTAAATCTTTATATATTTGCAAATATTCCTAAAATATAGATATATAGATAGAATATATATCATATCATATATATCAGATAGCGGCAATAGGAATTGTCGAAATACTAATTTGGAAAACTTAATATTGTAATAATGAAAAACTGGTAAAAAAAAAAACGTTCTAGTACGAGTATATATATATAATCTTCCATTATATGTATAAATTTGATGAGATGAATTATATAAACATCCTTTCAAATAAAAATTATAAATCCAAAATCGATTTCAGTATCTCGAACTAATATCTGCACCGAGTCTGCAGTGTGAGGATGCATTCAAGAGATTCACTCACCTGCAGACTAAACGCTATGTACATGGATACGCTGCCGGAGAACATGGTACCGATGGCCACAAATCTGCCATCGTCTCGAACGGCCAGCGAGGAGAGGCTCTCGTCGATGGGGACAGCGGTGCGGAGCTGGCCACTTGCACAGTCCCATTGTTGCAGATAGCCACGCTGCTTGCCCACCTTGCCCAGCGGATTGGTGATGGTGAAGAGCCTGTAGTTGTCCTTTTGCGCCTCGACGGTGCCGTAGCGGCAACGCTTGAATAAATATTTGGCACTATCGGTCGTCTGCCACTGCAGCTTGTGGTGCTGCTTGCCCGTGTCAATGTCCCACACAATGCCCTGGGCATCCTTCGAGATGCTCACCACGTATTTGCAGTCGGGACTAAAGTCCAAATCGTCGATTTCCTTTGTGTGTGCCGCCAGCTCTGCACAGAGTTTCATCTGGGGAAAACTCCAGACTCGCAGCTGGCCATCGGTGCCACCCGTGGCCATCAGCCGTCCATTGCCGCTGATGCGCACCACTCGCTGCAACGGCTCCGCGCTGCTCAGGAAATCCGTTTGCACCACATCCACTGCCTGAATGTCGAAACGCAAACGCTGGAACTGCTTAAGTATATCCGCCGTGGTTGTTGGCTTGCTGTTGCCACTAGTGTGTCGATTGTGTCCATTGGGTAGCGCCTCCACGCCAGAGTGCCCTTGTGCCCGTTGCCTGACTCCATTCTCATGTGGACGCTCTACGGGTGCCGGCTTCTTGTCGTCCTCGGCCTCAATGCGCGGCTGCACAAAATACATTTGGCAATGCGCCTCCTGGCCGGCACACAGATAGGATCGTCTGTCACTGTTTCGAACTGCGAAATTCATGACCACATTGGCGCCCGTCTCGTGGCGCAAAACCTCCTCCGCACAGAAGTGGCTGCCATTGTGGTAAAGTTCATAGATTTCCTATATAAAAACAAACAAATAGTTATTAGTTTTTTTGTCTAATATTAAGTTTATAACTGGCTTTTTATCAAAAACCATTCAAACGGAATGAAAATATTTTAATGTAAATTGCAGGCTGGTTTTTTATTGCAGGTGTTTCTAAATGAAAATAGCTACATTTTAAGGACTGCATCCTAGATTTAAGCAAATATAAATATCGACCTGAATTGATTTTCAAGAAACCATGGAAACGTTCAGACCATTATTAACTAAGTTTAAAGTAATCATGACGCTTTGTTTTATCAAACTGTTTAGCTCATCATTATGATTGGTTTAGGTGCGTATTAAATTGACCTATTTAACAATTGGACACACTTACAAATCCATTTGCAACGCCTGTTTTGCTGGAGCCGCCGCCGCCGGCAACGAGAATGTGACGACTGGTGAGCATGTCCACCGCATACAAGGGGAAATTGACGCGTGCCAGCAGGCCATCGCTGGGCCTGCGTGTGGGAGCCATTATCAATAATTAATACGTATCAAGCGAGCGTTGTTTCTTTTTTGTTTTCGATGTTTTTGCCCTATTTTTTCTTTCTTTTGGCTTAATATTTTTTATCAGTAAGTCTGAGTCAAGCGTATTTAAATGATTGACCTTTCGTTTGATAAATTTCGTTGCACTTGCAAGTATTGTCTGTTTGTCACAGTTTAATCCTAAATGCCGTTGTGCATTGTTTACTATTTATACTACTAATGTTGTTAATTTTCTACTTGTTTGCCGTGAGTAGGTGCCGTGAAAGTCGTCTAAAATCCACGTACACTTGAACTGATTTGAACATTCACTCGCAGCGCAGCTGTTTGCCATTCACAGCAAATCGTAAATAACAGTGCTGCCAGTACTACGTATTTTCCTAAAGATTAATTAATTATCATATGGTTTTTTATGTCCTCGTCAACCATTTCAACATATTTGTAACTGTGTTTCAAACGACATTTATTTATTTGAAAGGAAATTTTTTGAATTGGCGCTAATCAGTTTTAAGTCAGCAGTTGCTTATTTCTATCGATAAATTTTGGATCCGACTGTTCATTAAAAAAAGTTCTTATCGCATTTGTAATTACCGGAACCAGGATGCCATTTAGTGAATTGTCGAATTAATAAATAAACCAATATAGTCATTAAAATATATTCTCACCGCAACATGATACTCTATTATTTTCGTTTAGTTAAATTTGGTTGTTTTTTTTGTTTATAAACGATGCACGGAATTGCAAGATGGCAACTCTGCAGATCCATTCTAATTCTGGGCGAAATTTCAATTGACTTCGCTGCGAGAACATCGAGGATAATTGAAGAAGCTAGCCTTTTTTGAGCATGCGTGCAAAGGTGCGAACAAACATACACTTTTTCTAGTATGCCTAATAGGGTCATGCATGTTTGCGAAAAAGCAGTTACATTGCTACAATTTACAGTTACGGTTAATAGATCAATTGACTCCTCACCGTCATAAAACCTACATTGATTGCTACTATAAATATCCAATTTGGATAGGTGGCTTCTTACTTGCTTAAATCGCTTAGCCGCCCAAAAGACATTCGGCCTGTTGGAGTTCTGGTGACACTTCAATATCAAATTTTGTGTATGGGTGCCAAAGTTTAATCTACTGTCAAATGTGAGCTCGAGGTGTTATGCCTCGTTTCTAAATGGCTTCCTAAAGCCATATTAGCTTCACCCTTAGTAACTTATATCGTCTAGTAAAGGGACCGATGATGGTTTTTGTAGGGTTTAGGTTTAGCCTTTACTGGTTAAAACTGTTACAATACTATCATGCGTTGGTGCCGTCGCCTGTCTGAACCGCAACAGTGCAAGTATCCACCTGCTGGTAATTGGGTCAGGCCCATGGGATGTGTTATCAATGGCGCCTTCTATGTCTATAAAGGCGCTCATAGCTGCCGCACTGCCATTACGCTGCTTCAATTGACCTGCCTACTTTGTACACGTGCTGCGGACTTTGCTTCTGGTTTTATAGTCCACCAGCTTCTCCAACGTTTTCAGTTGAAACGATGTTAAGCGGATAGTCCTGAAGGACTTTGAGTTGGTGATGTCTTTCTTCTTTGGATTGGGGACCACCCTAGGTATACTACCTTGATAATGGGTTTTAAAGAGGAGCTGTACCTACTGCATATTATTGCTCGTAAATGTGCAATACGAATTTTTCACAGAAACGTCCGTTTGGCATCCCTAATCTCCTTGTTGTAGGGGGTCAGATTTTCACGGTACCGTTCCCATTATCTGCGTCTCTTTGCTTTGTTGAAGTGGCGACGTGCTGTGAGACGCAGCCTCTCAAGGCTAACGTTCCATTAGGGGATATCCTTTTCCATTTTTCTTCTTCCCTACAGCGAAGTTTTATTTAAAAGCATCAATTATGGTTTTGCTTAGATCCCACACAACTCTCTCTAGATCTAGTGGGTATACCAGATGTTTCACTGGATAGGTTGAACTTTATGAATGATTTTATGGTCCGACATAGAATGGAATGTCGATCGAATGTGATGCTCCATGGTCCAATGCGCCCACGCCAGTGGGATAGCGAAAAATCTTATAGAAGCTGAGGTACAAATAGTCGGGTATAGGAGTGTGGCGCTGGCATGGTCCAGGTAGGTGCTATGCTGTGTGGCCAAATCTTAGCTTTTTTGTGGAAATAAATTGGTGCAACAATTCAGCACCTACCCGTTAGCCGTGCGAACTCCTCATCGATGAACGCCTGCTCGTCGGCTGTGAACTCCCCCACGTACCCGGTCATTGTTGCGCAGTGGCAATAACTTCAGCAAAAAGAAACCGTCAAATAGATCTTTTTCTTTTGAATACCGATTTCGATATATATCAAATAATATGTATATAAAGATATATTTATAATTAGATAAATAAATTAGATAATTAGAAGGAACAAAAGAATAAGGATAGTAATTTAATCAATTAATCAAATTTACATCTCGAAGAAAGGTTAAGAAAATATTTAGAAGGATGGAAACATTCAGTGACAGGAAATTAGAAGGATTGCAAATCGTAACACATCGGATGAAGAAGGCGCGCGAAAGTTGCGTATTGCGAAAGATTGTGGTGGAGGCAGTACAAAGAAGTAATCTAAAAGACTCGCGCGTATTAACTTTCTGTTTAAAAGTCTTTTGGACACTGGAGCGAGTGTAAGTTTGCTAGGGAAAGGCAGTCGTGAAATAATTTAAGATATAGGAATTCAGATGCAACCTTATGAACCGCCGAAGGGCAATACACATCGCGACACATAAGCCTAGTTGACTTACCTGTATCGTACCAAGATCATATTAAGAATATTACCTTCTTTATTTTTCCTTAAGTAAAGCAAAGAGCCTATTTTGGAATTGATATTTGGTTCAGCACCAGCCATATTGGGTCCCGAAAAGTAACTACGAGAGAGCATTAAGTAGAACAAGTGTTGGCCGTATCCATGACACATTATAGAGAAGAAGAGGATGAGGGAAAAGAAAAGACAGAGTGATGGGTGCTGTCTAGGGGCTAAAGAATCGAGTTAGGGGTCGTAAAGCAGGATTCTATTGATCGAAGAGAAAGGATTGGAAGAGACTGACATAGAGCGACAAACAGTAAAATTATCCATAGAATAGAGTAAAAGTCCATAGATTAACCATAGTAGTAAGAAGGCCTGGCAAAAATCGCCTCTGTTTAAATACTCGCAAAATCAACGAGCTGATCGTAAAGGACGCCTGTTTATTATAGAAAGCATACTGTCCAGAACATACCAAACTTACCACTTCTGTAGTGTTGATTTGAAGATTGCGTTTTGGCAGAATAGAATTGGATGATAAAAGAAAGTCATATACCACTTTCATCGTATCCGGAAGGCCGTAATATCAGTTTCGAGTTATGTCATTTAGGTTGTGCAACGCAGCCTAAAGCAAGTCTTTGTCTGATGGACATAGTAATACCTGCTGAGTTGCCATTAAACATCTTTGTTTACCTAGATGATCTATAGATAATAGATTCGGATTTGTAATCATGTAACCAATTTGAGAAGAGTAGGACAGCTCAAGAATGCAAGCCTTTCCATAGGAATTCATAAATCACAAATTTGCTTCAAGGTATTGAAGTATCTGCGATTTATTATCGGAGGATGAATGCTGTGCATGTCAGCGAGTGGCAGCGAAAGGAAGGCCCAGCTGGTTGGTTCGAAGCTTTGCTTTGAAGAATGGGGAAGGTAAATTGGATTTAGGCAAAGAAGCTGCACGGGCATCAGAGGGTTCAAGGACCGCGTTGATCACCGCACCCGTACTTATTCACGACATCTTTAGTACAGTGCGATACATCTCAGCTTGAAGTTTTTCGTGTTGTTTCAGAAAAATGCCGAAGATCAAAAACATGCTTTCTTCTCCGCCAAATTAAATAAACACTGGATAAATTATGCGTTCGTTTGTCGTTTGTTTAGTGGCGATTAAGACTTACGAAATTTAGACCTTATATCGAGGGAATGCCAATTTCAACACCAGTTTCGGGACATGAAGATGGAGAGTTGCTTGTCCGGAAGAGGAATTATAATAAGGAACTTTTTCGAAGTTGTGGGTTCTAGTGATC
Organism: Drosophila dives; assembly: GCA_035042365.1. Lineage (NCBI taxonomy): Eukaryota > Metazoa > Arthropoda > Insecta > Diptera > Drosophilidae > Drosophila > Drosophila dives. Next base: position 1,701,851 of record JAWNLJ010000097.1, on the reverse strand, counting down.
GAAAAGGCTCATGTAAATGCAAGGCATGGTGAACTTCTTAATACTTTGGAAAACTTGCGTCATCATTTCAGCATGCCAGGCATGGCTGTGCAGGTGAAAGATTGAAAGCAAAGTATTGTATGTAAGCAATAAAAGTGTTCTCTGACTGCACAAAACATTTAAAGTTATAAACTTCGCGCGCTGCTTCTTCTTTTACCTAAAACCATTCACTGCCCAACTACACTTGATAGCTACATGTGTTATCGATATACAATATGCTTCGCGAGTTGACATGTCCAGCACAGGCTAGAAGTCTTTATTATTTACAGAGTGCCTGTTTATATTATTTGAATTAAATAAATGCGAATCAAGGCAAAGCTTATCAACACCAAATGGAGCTCACGACAATCCTGGACATGCCCAAGGCGGTCGATGTAAGCCGCATGAAAGTGGAGACTGTGGACTGCAATGCTGCTGATGCTGTTACTGTTGCTGCTGCTCCTCCCCATTTTTCACTTGAGCAATTAAATTGGCAATTGCGCAGAACAGCAGCGCTGCAGAATGCATCAAAATGGATCAGGATCCGCGAGGAATTTGGCAGAGCAGCGAGGCGATGGCCCATTGTCAAATTCAGCATGAAGCGGAGGTAATTCGAAAGTACAGATTGCCTCTAAATACATAAATGAATTTAAGTTTTCATTTGTAAATGTTATGGTTTTGTTTTGTTTTTTTTTTTTATTGTTGCAATTCGCTATCTAATTACTGTGTAGCAATGCCAACAATCTCACAGTAGTTATTAAATTATATATTTAAATAGAGTAACTCGTGTGCTCACAAACAGTACTATTTCATTCAAGCTGCTAATTACCATCAATTATCATTACTGCAATGAGTACATATAAATTTGTTTTTACAGCAATATATAATTAGAAGTGTAAAGAGTATAAAAAAAATACACTATAATTACGAAAATTCTTTTCTATTTCAGTATATATCCGATTATGATATGGACTTCAATGACTGCAATCGACATCGGAAATATCCTGGCAAAAGGACTGCTGAAAATTCGCCAACAAAACGTAAAAGGAAAATGAATTTGCCAAAAATATTTCGGTTTTTTGGAAATATCGAAAGAGTGAGTTGATCTCAATTACCATTTTCTGTGATTTAATTTCTTTATATTGCTTTAAGGTGCAGGACTCAAATGCCAAGCCGGGAGCGATAAGTGCCACTTGTAACGCATGCCACAGCCGCATCAAAGGATTCGTCACAGTTACCTCCAATTTCATAAAGCATTTGCGTCTGAAGCACTTCGAGATCCATGCGGCTTTCATCAGCGCTAAGCAAGTAGGTAATACCGAAACGCTGGAAGTTTATGAAACCGAATCCTTTGACTACAGAGTAATGTGCTACATCATAGATAGTGCGGCAGCCTTGTCTACGGTTGAGGAGCACAGCTTTCGCAACATGTTTAAGGGCACCAATTTGCGGGTGATGAGTCGTTCCAAACTGGAGCTGCGTCTAGATGCACGCTTTGTGCAAATGTGTGAGAGCATTAAGAATGAGATTGCCACACACAAATATGTCTGCACATCGGCCGATATCTGGTCGCATAGGAATTGTAGCTTCTTCGCCTACACTTGCCACTGGTTGGATCAAAAGTACCAGCGGAAATCTACAGCTTTGGCCTGCCGTCGATTTAGGGGCGATTATGCTCAAATTGTGGAAATGATGAGTGGCATTAACACCGATTATGATTTGAACAATCTTAAAATTGTGGCAACAGTTACGCATAATAGCTCGAATTTTGCAAAGGAATTTCGAGAATTTGGCATACAAAATGACAATAGCTATGATGCTGAAAGCGATTGCTGCCACACGGATGTGGATGCTGCCTCAAAAGACTTGGCCTACAACACTTTACCAAATCATATTCAATGCGCCAGCCATACGCTCAACTTGCTGGCCTCAAGCGATTTTGTGCAGCTCCTTGGCGAAGACAAAGCGTTGAGGGAACGTCACTCAAAGGCAATCAAAATATTAGCATTTATTTAAATTCATTTTTTAATATTTTCCTTACCTAGGTTTTTGCCAAGTGTAATGCGTTGTGGCGCAAGTACAGTTGCTCCAAGTCAGTTGAGATCATTCAAGCAGTATTGAGTGGGGAAGCACACCTTGCTCCCGTATCGTCTAGTTGGAACTCCATATATGATGCCGTTTGCTATATTCTCGCACATAAAGAGAAACTGGCTGAGCTCTACAGAAAATTGGCGTTGCACAATTCGTGTTTCTCCGCAGGAGACATACATTATTTGGAAGAATATCGAACTCTTATAACACCCATTGCATCCACGATTGAGTTCCTGCAAATGGAGAATAATTTGTTTTATGGTTGTCTCATACCCGCCCTGACATCGCTGTGTGTTAAGCTGAAAAGGGTTTCCGACTCCTCCGATATCATTGATTTGCGCAATGTGGCATTTAAGCTGCAGATGAGACTAAAGCAGCGTTTTGCGAAATATCTGCGGCTTGCCGAGGATGCGAACAGTGCAATTATCGCCTCAGTTCTGTGTCCCGCGGTTAAAATGCGTTGGTTCAATGCTTTAGCCAAAGTCTCGCCAAATGAGCGCAGTGCTGATGACATACACAAAATGATTATTGCGGAGGCTGTGCGGCATGCCAAGGCAACAGAAAACAATTACCAAGTGTGTCAGGACTCCGCTTATCATAAGGAAAAAGATGATTTCTATGAATTTGGTGAAGTTGGTAAGGCTACAAAAATATAGTTTATTCTAATATATATATAACGTATATATAATAATCGGGCCATTTTTTAACTTACAGACGATGCTTGCGAGACGAGTGATTTGGATATGTCGCAGCCATCGCCGTTGCCGCCGACAATGAAACTAATGGATGATGTTGAGGCACAGTTTCACAGTTATCTACGGGATTCTGGTAATACTTTCGAGTTGCTCGACAAATATCCACTTCTCCACGATTTGGCAATAAAATATAATACTCCATTGGCTTCCTCGGCACCAGTAGAACGCGTTTTATCGCTTTGGAATGTAAACGAATTTGCCAGAAGATCAGATCTCTCCGATTACTCAGTGGAAAAATTAGTTTTACTTAAGTCTAATTGCACTAATTACACCCTAAGTAAGTAATAATTAGTTTTGTAAGCGATTTAGGTAATGGATTTAGATGTATGTGCAATAAATTATATAAATGTAAATGATATTAATATGCTCTTTTGAGTATGTACTATGATTAAATCATACAAAAATATTACAAGTAAAAGTAAACAAGGGTATTTAAATGTTCGCAGAAAACAAACCAATTTTAACACCTGTGCTTCTTCTTTTAGACTTTGCCATTCACCGAGAAATTCAGGACTTTTGTACGCAAAGTTGTATTAAATGCGCTTGCTTACAGTTTCTAAGCTAAATTAATATTAAAAAGGAATATGTTCGAAATTAAAGGACTGCAAAAGTACCAAAAAGGATAACGAGGAGAGCGAAACTTTGTCCAATGCATAAGCAACACTGAGGGTCTGCCCAGCCAGACCGAAATGGAACAGCTGCAAGCAAAGCAAAAACCATCGAAAGCGAAAACATATTCGAAATCAAAAAAGCATTCGAATTCGAAAGTCATGCCAAAAGAATTCAATTGAATCAAGCTTGGGTTAAGATCATATAATGTGCGTTATTAATTATACAGAAAATTAATTAAGTTAGTTAAAAATGTTAAATAATCATTGTATATTATGCGGCTTGATTGAATATTCAATTCATTTAATTCTTTTAGTGTAAACATATTTTGGTTACAATGTACAAAATGGAATTTTTTCTTGGAAAATTATCATAAGTTGAAAAAATATTTATGCAAATTCATAGCTTAAAAAATGTAAGATTAAAAATTAATTTACCTTAATGCTTTTTACTTTATGTAATGGTTTTTGATAAAAAAAAACACTTAAAACCTACCGAATGGATCTCAATGTATTTATATAAATTATTATTCACATTTTTCTTCAATTGTATTGACATAAATTAGTTATGAATTTTTTCTGGAATTGAATTAAAATAAATTATTTTTGGATTAGTTTCCAATGAATGTAAAATGATTATTATTGTTGTTATCATATTGTTATTTTTGTTTGTTCAGAATAAGGTGAAATAAATAACTTTGTATAGCATCCCTGAAAGTAGACTTAAATTTGTGAAGTAGTCTAGAGCCAGTAAATACACTGTATATTGAATTTATGCTGAGGATGTCTAATTCACTAAGAATGACTTATAAAACTAGTTATTTTCCAGCTTGAAAAGACTAATAAAAAACTGAGTAAAATATGAATAAAATTTACGTTTAATTAACTACACATTAATACTGTTGACAAACTTAAATCTTTACATTGTGTTAAATTAATAGAAAAACAAAGAAAATATTCAGCAATGGAAATATTAGTAAGTACTATAAGTTATAGGTTAGGGATACAGAGTTTAAAGTTTTTTAAATTACATTTATGGTTCATGTATGCAACTTTTTTAAAATTATATTTTAATGCAAAAATAATAAAAATAAACTTTTTAGTTACAGAATTAAACTAGATAGTTTCGATTTTTAAAGAATACAATAAATGGCATAA